>OZ012736.1:482903520-484103520 GCA_963859935.3 Lathyrus sativus | reverse complement strand
GTTAATTAGGGTTCTAAAAGTCAGTTAGTGCATTGACAACATATGGCAGCCTCAATATTATCCTCAACTTGACTTAAGGAATATAAGCACCAACCAAGAAGTCGCACTAACTATGGCCACCAGATCAACCGTATCGATATACGTCGTACAGTTTCCTTGGTCTATTGCCATTTACCTAAGGTACACTAGATCCGGGTTAGGACCTTTCACACATAAGAGCACCCCAACAATATAATAATAAAGCAAACAAGGCAAACAATTTAAAGTGATCTTAATTCCTAAGGGTACCCCTCTTAAATAAATCCCCAGCAGAGTCGCCAGTTCTGTAACCCGGTGAACTGACTTTAAACAATGTTGCGGATAGCAAGAGTCGCCACCGACTTTTATTTTATCCATAAGGAAAGGTTATAAAAGAACAGGAAAGACCTTAGAGAATATTTTGGGTCCGGGGGGTAGGTTATGAAAAGGGAAGGTATTAGCATCCTTTTCATCCATGGTTATCCATGGGCTCTTAGGTACTTAAGCTCACTTTTGAATTGTTTTGAAATTGTAGTGTGTGAATAGAAAATTTTCAGAATAGTTAATAAATAATCCATGTAAGGATGTGTTAAGAACTTGTTTGAAAACTTGTTGAAAATTTGTTTAAGTGCGAAACAATTTTGAAGTGAGCAAGCACCTAGGAGTAACCTACCCTAATGTTTAAAGGTCTTTCTTATTCTTCATTCTTTCCTTTAGTAAGACTATCCCTACTATAATGGAGTAGGTAGTCCTTACTTTGGATGTTAAGGGACATGTGAGGGACAATTTGACTTTGAAGGCCATTGTGGGATGTAATAAGCACATATAAGGGACCATCATCATTTTTCGAAAGGGACTCGATTCGTAAAGGCAACCATAAGGGACTTTGATGATTTTTCTATTTGAGGGACTTGCTTTATACACCCCACTTAACCATTATTCGTAGGCAACTTGAGGGATATCCTTAGGAAGTGAGACGGCGATTAAAATCGACTTACGTGTGTGACGTGTTTATTTTTAATTATCTTTATTTAAAAGTGATCTAAATTTATTTTAATATTACATACATGTTGTTAACTCCCTAATTACTAACCATAATAATAATTAAATAATTAAACAACTTTACATCCAAGAAACAATTACAAAATAATAAGCAAAATAATTAAATAAAATATAAATAAGCAATAATAAATAATAAAGGGGGTTAATTCTAAGTTTACTCGGCAAGACATCGCATCTTGTGCCTACGTATCCTTACGGGAGTGGAATCAGAGTAATCGTAGTTCCCCTCAATAGGGAGGTTAGAAACTTCTTGACTGTGGTCAAGGTCTCGAGGGGAATAAACGCATCTTAAGGACACGCTTACGTGGAGTGTAGAAACTCCAAATCTCTACGTTGAAATGTTAAGTTGTAATTAGGGTTAAATTAGGGATTCCACGGCGGGAAACCCTAAAATGAGCGCGGCGGCTCTTTGACCTAATGCTAAGGGTAAAATTGTAATTTTGCCTGCGGCGAGGCATTTGTGAAAATTAGGGTTTGTAGTTTGTAGTTTTGAGGATTTGAAATTGAATGTGTGAAGTTTTACGGACTATTGGCGCGGCGGCCAAACAGTTAGACCTAACTTTCGGATGTGTGCAATGTGACAGAAATAATAGTAAACGCGTGAGATAATTGAATCATGCAAACAGAGAGATAATGTCATAATTTAAACCATGCAAGCAGAAATTTAAAGGCAGAATTTAAAGAGCGATTGTTAAGTTCGCGAGATTACATGAGAGGAGCAGATACAATATGATAATGAAATTTGAATTGAACAATAATAAAATAAAATAAATAACGGTTCTAGTTATTATTTTAAAAAAAGGATTTTAGTTATTATTTTAAATTTATCTAAAAAAAGTTTTTCTTAAAAATAATAGGTTTTCATATTAATTTGGAAAAGATGTTAATGTTATTTATTTTAAAAAACAGATTTTTATATTATAACAAATTTTAATAAATTAATGATAACAATAATAATAATAATGGTAATAATAATGATAATAATGATAATAATAATAAATAATGATAATAATAATAATAATAATAATAATAATAATAATAATAATAATAATAATAATAATAATAATAAAGCAATAATGAATTTTAAATGTGCCAAATAACCCAACAATGTTGCTAACGCAGAAATGCGCTCATCGCAACCAGATCTAAATCGGACGAAACAAAATTTATCGCAAAGAAAAAGAAATTAAGCAAAAAATAGTATTATTGCTCACACAAAAATGCGATCATCGCAACCAGATCGAACTAACACAAATGTCACGCGTCATGCACACAAATGTGCAAACATCGTATCGACATAATTCGATCAAAAATCTTATATATATAAACTCTAACAATTTAAAAATTATATATATATAAACGTAACAGTAATAGATAAAGAAAAAGAAATAACGGTAATAGATGAAGAAAAAGAAATAACGGTAAAAGATGAAGAAAAAGAAACAACAGTAATAGATGAAGGAAAAGAAATAACGGTAAACGATGAAGAAAAAGAAACAATAGTAATGGATGAAGAAGAAAACTAAATAACGGCAAACGACACTCACTCCTCTTAGGTTTTTTTCATTCTCTCTCTTTTTTTTCCAACAAGGCAACACATGTATATATAGGGAACAAATTAGGGTTAACACCAAATTGTCAATAATGTCCCTAAAACCCATTTTAAAGCCCAAACTAAATAATTAGTTAAGAAAAAATAAAATTTAAATAATTTAAAATAATTAAAATAAACTTAAAATAAAAACTAATAATCCTATTGATTCCTAAAATAAAAAATATTATAAAAAGAACAAAATTTTTTTCAATATTTTTTATTTTATGATTTTTTGGATATTTTTATGAATAATTTAGAAAAAAGTGAAAAAAATAATATTTTAAAAAATGATTTAATTAAAATACGAAAATAATAATTAAATAATAATAAAAAACTATTTTTGTTATTTTTTTTAATGAAAGATAGAAAAATTTATAGTAAAAAAAAAAAAAAAAAAAAAAAAAGTGACAAAGGTGAGATTCGAACTCTCAACCTCTCACACTCATAACTCCTTACACATGTCCTCCTGCCAATTGTGCCATTTTTACTTTTTAGAAAAAAAAATGCATGCCATATGATATTTACCTGCAAAAAGTCAAACGACTACACAAATTTGTTAGTAATTGATTAAATGCAATGAAACGCGACGACAAATTTTAGGGCAAAATTTGGGGTATTACAGTTATTATGATAATATTTCTCACCCAACCTCTCTTTGATGTTGGCAAAAAAAAATCATGAAGTTTGACTTTGGTTTGACCACAGTTGACCTCAGTTTGACCTTTTAACTGCATTGACTGCTTTTGACTTATCTGATCATCTGACTGAGCAAACTTTTGGGAAAAGTCTTGAAACTTGACATGGGGGTTCTTATATACATATAAGATGTTATGAAGCTCACTTGAAGTCTTGGAAGTCCATTTAGCCTGATTAAAGTCAAAACCCTAGTTTTGGATGCACTGCTTAGGAGGTGCATTGTCTGAGGGAATTGTCAACTCTTCTGACAAATTGTGAATTTTGTGAACCTTGTGAACCTTCTTGGAACACAAAGTCTTGTATTGTGAGGGCAAATTTTGGGGTGCAACACACCCACAGATTAGTGAGTTGTTCGTGAAGACCCGAACTAAAAAATCGAGGGAGTTTGTTGATGCCCGTTCCAAATCAACTTTAGTAACTTGTTTATATTTTATTATTTAATTTAATTATTTTATATAACTAAATTGTTTACATTATATTTAATTTAATTTTTTTTATGTATGTGTAGGAGGTGTATCAGAAACTACTCACCCAATTTATAATTGATAATCCTCAGTATACCCCGATCGAAAATTATCTGATTGATCCATGTGTCGATCTTTATATTTCGGGTTTATCAACTGGCGGAAAAGGAGTTAATGAGTGTTTCTTTGATCCTGGACCTTTGGCTTCCAACTACAGAAATTGAGATTAAACTTTATTCCAAAGACTTGAATATGGGGAAGGAACATCTCGTCTACCAGAATTGACACCCGAAATGATGGAGATAGTGAGACAACTGACTCTAACTGAGGTGAGACGCGAGACGCGAGGCAAATGTGAGACGTGAGAAGGAGGCACGTAAGGCGGCGCTAAAGGCCGAATTTGAGGAAATGAAGAAGAGACAATCTTAGATGGAGACACAAATGCGATAATTTTTTGCCTCACAACCGAACCATATTGTCTAAAAAGATGAAGACTAAGAAGATAATATATTTAGTAGTGATAATGAATAACGTTTTTTTATTACTATTTATATTTGTGGCGTGATTATCCTGTAACTAAAAGTTTTATATTTTTTTAATGATTATAATTATTAAAATTTTTGACTTTTTAAATCTAAAATTATTTTAATTTTTGTATTTTATTATTTATTAATTAGTTTTTATTTATTAGTAATTTTTGTATATTTTTAAATTACAATTTTTTTTATTAAATAATTAACCTGCGAAATAAATATCATGTGGCTTGCAGAATGGAAAGTATAATTATATTTCACGTCATTAAATTATAATAGTTTTGAATTTTGTGACGTGAATTTTATGTTACTAATTAGTGAAGTGATATTCAAATCAATGCATGCTTCAGAATTTATATGTTGCAACATAAAAAGAACCTAGTCCAAATGATTTTGTACGTTGTTGTGACGTGCAAACCATGTCACAACTTAATGACGTGATATTCATGTGACAAAAGTTGTCACAAGATCCTGCGATATGTTTGACCCACATCACTAATTTTGCTGAGTGATGTGATAATTTTTATTAGTAACATAATTTTCATGTGAGAATTAGTTATATTTTTTTAAATGTATTTTGATAAACAGAAAATTCATGTTTCATATACTTTATGAAAATTAATATTCTTTAATCTCAAATATAAAGATAAAGTATTTTTGTTCTCCTAAAATAGATGAGAGAAAAAAAAATTCCCTTTCATATTTTTCAAATTAAAACTAAGATATCTTTACAAACTGCGTGTCTATCAACGAGTGATGCGCCGATTTTTTTTAAGGATAATAGTAAAAAAAAATTAAATGCAAAATGCATTTAATTTATCCTTTTTCATATTTTCTATAATCCACTATCAATTACAATTGTTTTTACATATTTATAAGCATATCATTTCAAGACAATTACAAGTCAAATTGTTATATTTTTAATTTTTTAATAAATGTGATTTTTATTTTTTCTATTATATTTTAAGACGGAATGAGTATAAATAACTCAAAAGTAATTATATTTAAAACTTAGCACACAAAAGAGGTAAATATTTTAAAAATGGATTATTAAGAGAACGTTTGTTATTGTTTTATAATAAAACCATTTTAAACATTTTATTTTTCATTATAACTAATTATAAGAAATAAAATTAATGAGTAATTGATTAAAATAGTTTCTCATAAAAAATATTTTAAACATTCTTCCATTTAGATATAACTTAGATGATAACATTTCAAAAATTCTTAAAGTGAAAATCAATTTTAAATACTTTCTTTTATAAAATAAATTATTTTTGAGATTCAAAAAGAAATGCTTTTTTAATTTATATAAAATTAGTGAAATAAATTTCTACTATTTCTAAAGAAATTATCATTAAAAATTATATTAAAAAAAATATAAAGTTAATATTTTAATTCTATAACAGCCAAGACTGAGTGAAGGTTTAAAATCAACTATTTATAAAAGTGATATAGTTATGAAAACGTAGAAAGTTACCTTTATGTAAGTTAGGGACGTGAAGAAAAATAATCGAAACATATTAACAAGTCTATCAATTGTTAGTAATATAATTTTTTTTAGGTTAAGTAGAAATTCAAATTTTCGACCAAATGAAATAGGAAAAAAAAACTAAAAAGTAATTTAAAAATTAAACTCATAATTAATCCATATCATCTATTCACTTGTGTTTCTTTTTTTAATTTTTTGGTTTTATCATAGAAAAATAGCTAAATTTGTGCCAAGGCGGAAAAAAATATATAAATTTGTATTTAAATTTTTTTGGCTAAAATCAGTTACAAATTCAATTTTGAGGAAAAAAAACAATATAATTTTGGTTTTATATCCAATTCAAATAAATAGTTAATATTTGAACGAGATTAAGTTTGTGAAAAAACAATACATGTACCCCCTTAGAAATTTTGATTATCAGAAGGTTGTTGCAACGAGGAATAAGGAGGTTGAAATGACAGTTTTTAGATAATATATGATAGGAGGTTGAAGTGGTGGTTTTTGGGTTAGAATATATCATATGAAACATAGGTCGAGATGAATATATGAGATGTATATTATATATGTTGGGTGTTAATTGTGGAAAGAAAATAGGGAGGTTGGAGGTTATAGGTTATAGGTTTCTTTTCTTCATGTAAACATAAATAAGTTAGGGATATTAGACCACACACTTAACACACCCATCACATTTTTGGTATCATATTGAAGAGGTTAGGTCGCACACACTTAACACATCAATCACACTTATGGTATCGTACAAAATTGATATCTTAAGTGGAAGAAATAACAAAAAAAGAGAGAATTGGGGAGGTTAGGTCCACACACTTAACACACCCTTCCATTATGGTGTCATATAAATTTGATATTTTGAGTGGAAGAAATGACAAAATGAAAAAAAGTAAGAGAAGTTGGGGAGATATATCTCTATTCGGATAAAAGAGAAATAAAATAAATCGTGAGACAGAAAATTAATTGTTTTTATAATTTTAGTCAATACTGTAAACATACCTACATCATATAATATATTGCTAAGAATACATCTTATCATAATATGGAGATAAATCAAACAAAACAAGTACAATCAAAGATACGAGGAGAAACAACATATAAGGGATATAAAGATATGAAGGATGCAATAGGGAATGGAGAATTTGATCATTCAAGGTAGATGATTGAATCCTACTAATTTAATACTTGACAAATAAGAACGGCGTCATCCAAAAACTGCAGAGGTAGATTGACATTTAGTAAAAGGGTACAAGCAGTGTTAACAATGTGGTTGTGTTTTATTCAAACAACATAATTTTATTTAAGTGAATGGAGACAAATGGAGTGATGTATGATGTCTTTGCAGAAGTTGGAAGAATTGAAATGATCATATAAATATTCTATTACACTGTCACTAGGTAAAGTGTGAATAGATTTACCAAACCATATCATAATTTCATCACAAAAATTCTTAAAAGTATAAAACAACTCAAAACGATCATTCATTAAAACACCTAAGTATATCTTGAGAAATGACAAACAAAAGTAACATAATATATATCCTCTAAGATAGAAGGAACCCGATTAGAACTCCAAACATCATAATGAAAAATGTCAAAAAGAGTCATAGATCTGATATTAATACAACAAGAAAAAAGAAACTCGGACACACTTTTCTACTGAACAAGACTCATACGGTAAGGACACTTTTCACGAAATATGGATTAGGTATCTATTTCAAAAGAAATTTTTTTAACAAAAATGAGGGTAGTTTCAAAATCATGTTTTCTATACTTTTCTATAAAAACTAACCAAATCTTTCAATTGTTCTATGGCAACACTAGTACACATATTTTTAGATTGAAAATTTTTACTAAGTTATTAATATTCCTCTCCACTCTTTATTTTAAGGTTGTCGTTATTAATATTAATAACTTTTGTTGTTAACTTCACTTATTTTCGATAAAGCATTTTTTATTTGTGAAGTTTTGAATCTCAAAAGTTTTTAACTTTTGATACAACTTTTCTAACCCGCTTGTGACATGGATTTAAAAGTTGAGCTATGGATATAATTTTGTAAAATTTTCTATCTTTTAGGTGAAGACGAAAATATTGTATAGATTCCTTGTATATAAAAATCTCGTATGTTCTTTTCTTTCTTTTAAGTTCTTTGCTACATTTCCAAATAACCAAGCCACTCGTTATGTTCTTTCTTTTAAGTTGGATTTGGCTTGCTCAAAATTGAGTCATTAGACACAAAAGTATAATTACTAAACAAAACAATTTCAACAAAAAAAATGATTTATCAAAACTCATTAATATTGTAATTCCTATTATAATCTTAAACTTCAGGCTTAATTTAATTACTTTCTCACCTCAACACAAATAGAACATCGCAAACAAACCATCAAAATTAAAACAAACCAAAAAATAAAATAAAAAGCATTAAATAAGCTCTTGATAGTAAATTGTCAACTTTATCAGTTGCATTTGACACCTTAGTTAAAATAGTTATTAAAATATCATAGTAAAGAGGAAATTATGCCACCGCACAGAAAGTCATAGGTAAATAAGTCATTGCATAAATTAGGACCAAAACATATTTAGAATTATGGATAAGCAAAAAAAAAAAAAGTTTGTGCACAATATTAGGAAGATGAAGATGGAAGAAGAGAGAAAAGAGAGAATTAAATAACAAACTTATATTACTCTTACAAAACTGTTACAGTAAAATGGTTACAACTTTCCATTCTATTAAAAGCTACACTTGTTTAAATATAAATGGGAACAACTAAAAATACTGAATTACTCTTTAACACCATTCCTTAATTCAGATTCATCTAATCAAAACTAACAACACCAATTCCATCATTCAAGTGAAGAAATTAACCAGTCTTGATCGCTTTCGTCAGAACATCTATCAGCTGCTTCTGGATGCTATAGTGCATAACTTCTAGCACTCTATTCTAAACCTAACTTCTCAGGAAATGATACTTAGTCTCAATATGCTTGTTTCACCCATGCAGCACTGGGTTCTTGGAAAGATTTATTCCATACTTGTTATCAACCATTAACTTCAGAGGCTTGCTTACCTTGATTTTTAGACCCTGCAGTAAATTAAGAAGCCAAATAGCTCGACAGGCAACCACAACACCTGCAATGTATTCAACTTCACAGGTTGACAAAGCAACAACTAGTCGCTTCTTGGGATACCAAGAAATAGGACTTCCCAGATACTTGAACAAATATCCAGAAGTACTTCTTCTGTCAACTTTATCTCCGCACCAATCAGAGTTTGAGTAACACATCAGCTTGGAATCAGTTTTTTCACCAAAAGGGAACAAAACTCCATACCTCAGAGTCCCCTTAATATACCTCAGAATCCTGACAACAACTTGGTAATGAGACCACTTTGGTTTACCCATGAACCTACTAGCCATTTCAACTGCATAGCAAATATCAAGTCTGGTATTGCGCAAATATCTCAGAGAGCCAACCATCTGCTTGAAAGTTATAACATCTACATAATCACCCTCAACATTAGAATCCAATTTGTGATTTGTTTCAGCATGTGTGATAGCAGCCTTACAAATCAGTAGCTCAAATCTCTTCAGCAACTCAAGTTCATACTTCAGCTGATGCAAAATTATATCCTTGTCAGAGTACAAAATCTCCATCACTAAAAAATATATCATATTTCCTAGATCAGTCATCTCAAACTCATTCATCAACACCTTCTTGAACTTAGCTATCTCATGTTCACAACTCCCTGTTAGAAACATGTCATCAACATATAGATATACCAGAATCATATTGCCTTCATAAGTATGTTGAACATAGACATCATACTCCATCTCACACTTTCTGAATCCTTGAAGCTTAAAAAATGAATCAATTTTTAGATTCCACGCTCTAGGAGCTTGTTTCAGTCCATAAAACGCTTTATGTAACCTGTACATCATCCCTTCCTAATTATTTTTCACAAATCTAGAAGATTGTGACACATAAACCTCTTCTTTTAATGAGCCATTTAGAAAGGCAAATTTCACATCTAAATGCATCAGAGGCCACACTACTACAAAATACACCTTCAGTAACATAATATTACTACGAATATGCCTTCCACCGTTGTAATATCACAAACTGAAAGCGCCTAATGCTTATTTATTTTTTTGAAAGTTATTTAATCACGGTTGATATAAACAACCGTGGTGATAAAGTGAGTGGTACAAGGTTCAAATCTTGGTAACTACATATTTTCCATTTTTTCTTTTACAAAAAGCGTGTGTCACTTAATTTCATAAATAAATTAAAAATTGAAAATTATTTAATCACGGTTTTAATATTCAACCGTTGTAATATGATGCGTACAACCTTTTCTCTTCCCAAAAGAGAGAAACACTCTTTCCAAAAGATAGAAACGACTATAATGATGATTAAAATTTTTCTTCATTTCTCAAGACGGTCACAAGTCATTAAAGAATATCAACCATTAGAAGTAATCATTTCAAGGATTAAATCATCGGTTGTTTCATCTTCAACCTCTTCTATAAATGCAAAGTTTCATATAATAAATTTCCACTTCAAAATATTCTTCTTAACTTCCTAAAGCAACATGAGTTCTCCATCTGGGAATGCTAACAAAAATATGTCAACTGAAGTCACCACATTTCAACAACATCAGCAATCAACTGAGGAGGTCCAACCGTCTGGATTGGCTACTGTCAGGAATACACTGAAGTTAAGTCAGGCCAAGAAGAAGAAAAAGGTGTCGAGGAAGATTTTTTACTATGATTCTGATGAGGGTAGTGAGGAGCGAGTCATAGATTATGATGATTCCTTTAGTATTAGGGGACATGGTTCCGACATTGACAAAATTATGCAATGAAAAAATTATGTTTTATATACTCTTAATGAAAAAATTTATTAGTATTGTTTTATATACTCTTGTCTTTATATACTCTTTCCTCTTTACAAAAAAAATAGTACAAGCCAACAAAAATAACAACAACAATAACAACAATAATGAAGAATAACAATAACAACAATTAGTAACTCTTCACCATTGCATTTATAAATAAATAAATAATGAAAGTTATTTAACCACAATTTTACAATACAACCGTTATAAATTTTGAAAATTGCATTACAGTTTTTCTTTCTAACCGTAATGAAAAGTGATATTTTTTTAGCATATAAGAGAAAATATTTATCTTCAGTATATAACAGTCGTATCTCTCAAAAGAAAACTGAAGGTGAGAAAATACTTAGAAGGGGGGTTGAATAAGGATTTAGAAAATATTATGGCAATAAAAACACAAAGATTTTTATCCTGGTTCGTTGAACTCAACTAATCCAGTCCACCCTATCAAGAGTGATTTTCCTTTCTCCACAAGGACTTAATCCACTATAATCAAACTGATTACAATAACAACCACTAAGAACAATTGTCTTAGTCTTCTCAAGAACTACTGACCACAACTTGGTCTTCTCAAGGAACTTTTACAATCAAATGTAAACTAAACAAGTGTTTGAAATGCTTTTAAGTAAGCTGTATCACAACTGTGATTTACACTTAAGTTTATGAATGTATGAAATAAATTCAGCAAAAAGTAATAATTTGTATGAGAGTTTTTCAATGAATTTTTGTCAAAGTACGTCAACTGAAGAAAGTTGTTGAAGGCTTGCTTAAATAGACAAAGAAGTCCAAGACGTTGCAAGCTTGAAAACCGTGTACTGCAACGTAGCTATAGCCTTTTGTCTTCACATCACTTGACCTTTCCTAGAAGTAGAATGTTCAGAGAAATCCTTTTTGCCTGAGTTCTTGTGTCTAGCATAAAAGAGGAAAGAGTCGTTTGGCATAACCAATGGATATAACTTTGAATAATCTTCTTCAACAAGTTTCTATTTCACAGCAATCAACATCAGAGCCTTGAAAGATCAGAGTCTTGATGTTCTCAGAGTTTGTTGTATCAGAGTGTTGCAGCAAGTGTGCTTCAGCGTGAGTAATAATCAGAGCAGAGTTTAGAGGTCAGATCCTCAGTACTTGCAGCGAACAGTACTATCAGAGTCTTCTGAAAAACAGTGCTTAAAACTCTTCATACAAAGTCTTCAGACTACGCTTCAGATGCTTCTGTAGCTTCTGCTTCAGAGTCTTCTGTAGGCAGCGCTCAGAGTCTTCTGTAGGCAGTGCTCAGAGTCTTCTAATGAGATGCTTCTGACGCTCAGAGCCTTGCGTAGTTCAACGTTCAGATTCATTTTTGCTTTCAGAAGGATATTAAATTTAATATCTGCAGCAAAAATACTTGAACACATTTAGAGTATATAATTTCTTAATACAAAATTTCATTAGTGTTATCATCAAAACATAGAGATATAACTAAGAAATAATCTGTGTTCTAACAATCTCCCCCTTTTTGATGATGACAAAAACCTAAGAAATTTTGTTCAATAAAGAGATAATTATAACTCCCCCTGAGATTAAGAATCTACCCCTGAATTGAATACAAAGAAAGAATAGAAACTTCCCTTTTTGCATGAGTATTCTTTTCAGAATCAGAGCTTGAATGTTCAAAATTAGAGCTTGATTTGAATGAACGTTTCAGAATCAGAGCCTGATTGGTTAAAACTTGACCTGGGGATCTCATAGTTACTTTAATGAATTTTGTCAGATTTATCATTATAGTTCTGCAAGACTAAAAATTCACGCTAGTTATGATTTGATATGTCTGAATTCCATTCAGGTAAAGTTTATTTGAACAATCAGAATTTCATTTTCTCCCCCTTTTTGTCATAATCAAAAAGAAAACTTTTAAAGACAAATAAAGGAAATAGAGAGAAAAGATACAATCATATAGAGAAAACATTCAGATTCATTCATTCATACAAATAGTCAGATAGAACAGACAAAACATCAGATGAGAAATTCAAAACAAGTGCTCAAACATCAGATAAAGAAAACATAAATCTAGGATTGTTTGGAGAGAAACATCTTCAGAAGGTGGGTGATCTCAGATGAAGATTGTTCTTGTTTGGACATCCATTTCTCAATGTTCTCAGTCTTCTGATCTTGCCTTGCCATCCAGGACTTTATCTCAGATTAACCAGCTTCCAGCACAGCAATCTTATCTTCTAAGTCTGGGTTTTCTTTCTTAATCTCAGAAGAAGTAGACGGAGCATATTCTGATGTAGGAGCAGGAGCAGAGTCAATATCCATTGGAGTTGCAGAGTCTGGAGCCACAGATGCAGATGGTTTGTCCACAATCGTCAGAGCTAAAGGATTTTCTTCCAAAATGACTTCAGAAGCAGATCCTTTAATAGTTTCTGTAGCAGACACTTCAGAAGATGAAGGTGCATCCTCAAGAAGCAAGGTAGGAGATCTGGTTACATTCCAAAGCATTGTTCTGGTAGTCTCAGTAAATCTAATTTTCACATCATCAGAACAGACACTCTTCAGATTTGAAGCAACAGTGTTGAATCTGGAAATGAAGCTATTCCAACTAGCATCAGATTCATCTGAGTTCATGGTTGAAAGGCATATCTTCTTCACAAAGTCTAAATTCATCCTTATTTCTTTCATAAAATTAGAAAATAAAATATCAACATTTAGCCTTGGTTTAGGTTTAAGAAAGGCTTCCAGAATGGATGATTTGGATTTAACTGGTGAGGATGGTATGGTAAATGTTGAGATGATGAACAGAGGACGAGGATAAGAGGGAAAAGAGGAATGGCCAGATGATGAGGTAGAGGTTTTGAATCTGGATGAAGTGTGAAACAGAAATGGTTTAACACTTGATGCAGAGGGAATGACATCAAATGGTGTGGAAGTGTAGGGAATAAAAACAGATTTATCAGAAAGCAGAGGTTCTGATGGAATGATATTTGGTAGTTTTTCTAGGTAGGTTTGAAGTACATATGGTAGAATAGTTGAAGAACTAGGTTTGTATGGAGTGATAGAGTCAGATGGTTCTATTCTGGTATAAAAGTTTTTAAGTTTTAGACCAGAAAGAAGAGGATCAGAGGGATGTGGTTTAAAGGATGCAAATGAAACAAACTCGGATGTACTTGGTTTAGGTTTTGGAGTGTGTTTAGGAATGATATCATCAGATGAAATAGATGTATCTGGTTGTTTAGGTTCATATCCTCTGAGAGAGGGGGGTGAGCTTACTTCTGGATGAACATCAGATTCAGATGAATCAGATGAGGTAGATGAGGGACACGATGTGGAAGATACATCAAACATAATTTTGAGGGGTTGGATATCCAGAACCTCAGAATCAGATATGTATGATTCAGTATGTTTGGGTTGTTCTGGTTGAGGATTAGGTTGTGGATTGGAAGGTATAGATTTTGGTGGTTCAGATACAATAGGTTCAGATGGTATTGGTTCAAGTACAAAAGTTTGTTGAAGTTTAGGTTGTTGTGGAGAAGGTTCTTATGGTGTTGGTGTTGGTTCTACTGGTTTTGTTATTTGTGGTTCTGATGGAGGAATGTCAGATAATTATTGTGGTGCAAATTTTGTTTGACTGGATTCTGGGAGTGTAAGAGAAATAGGTTTAGTGGGAACAGAATCAGTTGGAACTTGTGATTCAGAAACTTTTGGTTGTTTAGAGGATTGAGATGGAAAAGAAGTGGTTTGAGTTTGAGAAGGAGAGGGTTCAGGAATAGAGCTAACTGTTGATAATTCTACTGCTATTTCAGAAATAATAGGTAAAGATGATTTAGTACCTGTAGAAGCACACTTCAATCTCAAGGTTTTGATGATGTCAACAAAGACTTAAGCTCATTCCATAATTGCAAAAATTCAAGCTTTCAAAACTGATCGAGATCAAGACTATGGAATATTCTCATGCAAATCAAGCATCATAGGCAAATGATCGACGACAAGTTTCAAGATTTGGACTCAAAGCTTCGGTATATCAATATTCACTCCTTTAATTGATATACAAGTGTTCAAATAATTTATCATATCGACATATTGCATTTGCATATTTTAAAATCATTTGGAATTGGTATAACACTTTTAACTCAAGTATTTTTCTGAGTTTTAACAGTGTTAACCGATTAACCATATGGGTTAATCGGTTAACGACCTCAATTTTTAAATTCTCAGGGCTAACGTTCAAGTGTTAACCGATTAACCTATATGGTTAACCGATTAACACTGAACGAATTTTGAAAAATTGTTTCTTTTAAAATTCAAATTTTATTTGATTGTTATACCTTTTCATTATTTGATTCTTACTCAATTATACATTTTTCAAATGGTGGTTTGTCTCATAAATTCTGAAAATTTCAAATTGAAAAACACCTACAATAATTTTCAAATTAATCATTCAATCAAATTCACTACTTTTCAAATATTTTCAAATATTTTCAAAAAGTGTTCATACTGTTCATACCATTTCATATCCAGAATTTTTGAACACTTGTATTGATATTGAAAAGTGAATTCTGATCAAAAGGAGAAGATCAATATTTGTATTGATATTATAATTATATCACTCTCAAATTACAAAATTACAAGAATTATTTCTATTGTGACTTGTGATTCAGGATTGTTGAACACAAGGGATAGTGCTTGCAAGAGGATTGTTCTTGCACACTAAGTTGTTGAAATAGTTGTTAGATAGTAGGCCTCACCGGTTGATGGTGTGATAGGTTGTACATTCTAAAACTATAGTGATAACTCTCTTTCATGTGGAAAGGGGAGTGGAGTACCTTCGGATTGTGAAGGGAACCACTATAAATCTTTGTGTCCATTTTCTTTCTACTTTTTACTGCTATCATCATCAAGAACATAACCAAGTAAAATTCAAGAATCTCAAAAAACCGGAAAAAGTTTCTAAAGCCTAATTCACCCCCCCCTCTTAGGCATACTCTGAACATACGATTGGCATCAGAGTAGGTTAAGGTAACCTGTTCCTAACGATTTAGTATGGCTTCCGCTAGCACCAATCTGATTTTCAAAGACGGTGGAAGTAGTAACAAACCCCCACTGTTTTCTGGAGAATACTTCGATTTCTGGAAAATCAGAATGAAGGCACATCTTGAAGCCCAAGGAGAAGGTATATGGGAAGCAATCGAAGAAGGACCACACAATCCAGTAAATGTGGTCAATGGCGTTGGAACCGCAAAGTTGAAAAACACGTATGATGAAGACGATAAGAAAAAGATTCTTAATGAAAAGAAGGCAATCAACATACTCCAAAGCGCTCTTAGTATAGACGAGTTCTTCCGTGTATCACAGTGTAGATCGGTAAAGGAGATATGGGACACCTTGGTGGAAACACATGAAGGAACTGCAGAAGTAAAAAGATCAAGACTCAACATGATAAGTCAAGAATATGAGATGTTCCGTATACAACCTGGTGAATCTATTGTTTCCTTACAAAAGAGATTCATTCATCTAACAAATCACTTGATTGCTCTCGGGAAGACCTTCACCAATGATGATCTCAACCTGAAAGTCCTAAGATCCTTAACAAGAGAATGGTAACCAAAAGTGACCGCTATTTCAGAAAAGAAGAGTCTCTCAACGATGACATCCGCATCCTTATTTAGAAAACTTCAAGAGCATGAATTGGGACTTGGAAGGCTCGAGAAGCACGAAAGTCAAGAAAAGAAGTCCAAATGAATTGCCTTGAAGATTGACACAAAGGATGACAAAGACGACGAGACTTCCGAAGATGAGAATTTCATGCATCTTGTAAAGAAGCTTGGTAATTTTTTTAATAATAATAATAATTCCTCTTTTCCTAAAAAGAACAGACATTTCAGGAAAAAAGGATGCATCCACATCGAATCAAGAAGTCACATGTTACGAATGTGGGAAGCAAGGTCACATAAAGCCGGATTGCCCGAAACTTGCAAAGAAAGGAGGACTCAAAGGCAAGAAGGATTTCAAAAATAAAAAGGCTTATGTTGCTTGGGACAATAATGAGATAAGTTCATCATCGGAATCGGAAAGCGATGAATGTGCAAATGTGGCTCTTATGGCATCACATCACTCTGATGAAGAAATTGATGAGGTTAGTAACAATTTTTCTGTTTACGATAATGATGCACAAGAAGTCATAAATGAACTTCTAAAAGAATGCAAGACTTTGTATAAAAGCATCTCATCCCAAAAGAAAAGAATTTCATTTTTAGAAGAACAAAAATACCGCTTTTATAAAAAATATTGAAAATGAAAAACAAAAATTGGTGGATGAAAAACAAAGTCTTGTATGCAAAAATTGTGAATCCTTACCTTTTCAAATTGTTCAACTTAAAAGAGTTTTGGAAAGATATGAAAAATGTCAAATTGGCTTGGAGGAAATTCTTAGGCACCAAAGATATCCTAATGATAAAAGTGGACTAGGATATTCTAAGTTTTCCAAACCAAGCACAAATGAAACCATTTTTGTGAAAGCAAGTGAACGAGTTGTTAAAGAAAAGACAAATAATTCTAAAACTATGCATCAAGGTCATAAAAAGAAAAGAATTGTGAAGAAAAAGAATTATGTTCCTAGATATAGAAGTCATTTTCAACCTACTTATTTTTATTGTGGAATCAAAGGCCATACACCTAATGCTTGCTATGTGCGCAACATTGGTGTTGCTAAAGGGCATTATGTGTGGGTTGAAAAGGGTACTAACTACCAAGGATCCAAAGCAATTTGGGTACCTAACAATACTTGATTTTGTGTTGTAGGTATGCTTGAAGACAACTTCTAATCAATGGTATCTTGATAGCGGTTGTTCGAAGCATATGACGGGAGATGTAAACAAATTTTCAAGTCTATCATTAAAGGCCAAAGGATACGTTACTTATGGTGATGATAATAAAGGAAAAATTCTTGGAGTTGTAATTGTTGGTGCACCTCCATGTACAATCATCGAAGACGTTCTTTATGTGGAAGGCCTTAAACACAACCTACTTAGCATAAGTCAATTGTGTGACAAAGGGTTCCGAATCAACTTCACAAAGGATGAATGTTTGATAGAACATGAAGTCACCCATGACATCTTGCTAAAAGGTAAAAGGTTTAATGATATTTTTATGATCTCTTTTGATGACTATTCCTTGAATGTAAAATATCTTATGGCGAACAACAACGAGGTGTGGCTTTGGCATAAAAGATTTGCTCACATTCACATGGAGCATTTAAACAAGTTGATAAAGCATGATCTAGTTGTTGGTGTTCCGAAGATAAAATTCATCAAGGATAAGTTATGCGACACATGTCAAAAGGGGAAACAGAACAAGACAACTTTCAAATCCAAGCAAGTGGTTTCTACATCAAGACCACTTCAATTGTTGCACATGGATCTTTTTGGTCTATCAAGAACTAAAAGCTTCGGAGGTAGCCTTTATGCTTTAGTTATTGTTGATGATTTCTCTCGATACACATGGACATTGTTTTTAGTGCAGAAAAATGATGCTTTCAAAGCATTCAAGAAGTATGCAAAGCAAATTCAAAACAAGAATTCACTCACCATAGCCTCCATAAGAAGCGACCATGGTGGAGAATTCCAAAATTCAGATTTTGAAGATTTCTGCGAAGAGCATGGAATTTCTCACAATTTTTCCGCACCAAGGACTCCTCAACAGAACAGTGTCGTGGAACGGAAGAATAGGTCACTGGTGGAGCTTGTTAGAATAATGCTTAGCGACTCGAATCTTCCTAAATATTTCTGGGCAGAGGCGGTTAACACGACATGTTTCGTAAGCAACCATGTCAATATTCGACCAATTCTCAAGAAGACTCCGTATGAGCTGTTCAAGGGTAGGAAACCAAACATAGCATTTTTTCACATATTCGGATGCAAATGTTTTGTTCTCAACAACAATAAGGACAATCTCGGTAAGTTTGATGAGAATTCCGACCAAGGTATATTTCTTGGTTACTCTCTTTCTAGTAGAGCTTTTAGAATTTTTAATAAAAGAACTCTTACTATTGAAGAATCTATTCATGTTTCTTTTGATGAGACTAACCCCTCGAAAGAGGATAATATTATTGTGGATGATGATGATGATATAGTAGATTCTTCACAACAACAAGAAGAAACTTCAAAGGATCAAGCAATACCACAAGAAGATGTCACTCAAATCATTGAAGAACATCAAGATCTTCCAAAAGAATGAAGAACGCATAGAGATCACCCGATAGATAAAGTTATTGGTGATATTAGCCAAGGCGTTGCAACTTGACTTAATCTTAAGGATGCTTGTCTCAACATGGCTTTTGTGTCTCAAATTGAACCAACCAAGATTGATGAAGCCTTAGGCAACGACCAATGGATTGTAACGATGCAAGAAGAACTCAATCAATTCGAAAGGAATCAAGTTTGGAGTCTTGTACCAAGATCGGACCATAAGCACATCATAGGAACAAGATGGGTGTTCAAGAACAAACTTGATGAGAATGGGATCATAATTCGTAACAAAGCAAGACTGGTCGCACAAGACTACAACCAGGAGGAAGGAATTAATTTTGATGAAACGTTTGCTCCGGTAGCAAGGTTATAAGCAATTAGATTATTACTTGCTTATGCTTGTTCTGTGAATTTTTAGTTATTCCAAATGGATGTCAAAAACGCTTTCCTGAATGGATACATCAATAAAGAAGTATACGTCAAATAACCTCTGGGTTTTGAAGACTTCAAGAATCCCTCGCATGTTTACAAACTGAAAAAGGCACTCTACAGACTGAAACAAGCACCAAGAGTATGGTATGACCGCCTTAGCAATTTCTTATGTGAAAAGGGAATTACAAAAGGAAAAGTTGACAAGACACTGTTCATAAAGAAAATCAAGGGTAACACCTTATTAGTTCAAATCTATGTCGACGACATCATCTTCGGATCAACAAACAAAGAACTTTGCGAAGAATTTTCACTTATGATGTAAGGAGAATTCGAGATGTCCATGATGGGAAAATTGAACTATTTTCTTGGACTATAAATCAAGCAAACAAAGGATGGCATCTTCCTCAACCAATCCAAGTACTGCAAGGAATTGTTGAAGAAATTCGATATGGATAGTTGCAAGGTGATGTCCACTCCTATGGGATCCAGAACATACGTTGATCAAGATGAATCTGGTACTCCAATTGATATTACAAAATATCAAGGTATGATCGGTTCATTATTATATTTGACAGCAAGCCGTCCTGACATTATGTTTAGCGTTTGTTTGTGTGCACGCTTTCAAGCAAGTCCGAAGGAATCACATCTCACTACCGTGAAGAGGATTATAAAGTATCACAAAGGGACAACGAACGTCGGATTATGATATCCAAAAGGTAGTACTTGTTCTTTAATTGGTTATTCTGACGCTGATTATGCAGGATGTAAGACCGATAGAAAAAGCACGAGTGATACGTGTCACATTCTCGGGAATGCACTAGTGTCATGGGCCTGCAAGAAGCAAGCGTGTGTGGCACTAAGTACAGCCGAAGCGAAATATATTACAGCAGGAAGTTGCTGTGCACAAATTCTATGGCTCAAGCAACAACTCCTAGATTATGGTGTAGATCTCGGTTGCATTCCTCTTCGATGTGATAATACAAGTGCCATCAATATTACAAAGAACCCGGTCATGCATTCAAGGATAAAGCATATAGATATCCGACATCACTTCCTTCGAGATCACGTACTAAATAGGAGATGTAGATGTTACTTTCGTCGATACACACAATCAACTCGCCGACATCTTCACCAAACCATTGGCAAAAGAACCGTTCTTCAAAATTCGACGAGAACTTGGGATTCTCGATGAAGGTGATATCTGATCTTTTCTCTGGTTTATGTATGCATAATATATGTCTTTCATCTATGTGTATTCTGTTTTTAGCATTTTTCCAAAATTCGCGTGTGTTAATCGATTAACCTATAGGGTTAACCGATTAACACTATTGATTTTTCAATTCTGACTTAATTTTTTAATGTGTTAACCGATTAACCTATATGGTTAACCGATTAACACTGATACTTTTTATTTTGGAAATTAAATTTTTAATGTGTTAACTGATTAACCTATATGGTTAACCAATTAACACTGTTAAAATGGTCAAAAATCAGAAACGAAAAATTAATTCAAATTTTGGAAAATTAAGTGTGATAAACGTGTTCTTTATGTGTGGTCAATATTTTCTTAAATATCCAAATCACTATCCAAAAAATTCTTCTTCTTCTTCTTTGACTACATGTTTGGACTTCCAACCCAACATTAAAACCCACTCAAATATCTCTCCATATATATTTCCTTTTCTTTATCCTCTTCTCCATCTCTCAAAACCCTAACTCCTTCAAGAACCCAGAACCCAGAACCCTCAGCATCTCTCAAACTTCATCCATGGCTTCATCTCACAAAGGCAAGGGAAAGTTACCAGAATATGACTCTGCATCAGAGGAAGACAACATTCCTATGGAAACTACCAAGAAACGTCGTATGGATTTCAAGGTTCGGGTCCGTCATATTCTACTGGTAAAGTATGTAAACCTTAAGGTTTTTCCTGCATCATCTTTTGATTTTCCTGCTCTGCTCAAATTTCAAAAGATAGATAAGTTTGTTTCTGATTTTGGGAATTGCTACCATGATTTGGTCAAAGCTTTTCTGAATAAGTTATATGTGTACTTGAATGCCGACGATGAACATATTATGGAAACCTCTGTTCGAGACTGCCTCCTGAAAGAGAATCTGTCAGATGTTGCTGCGAAATTGAAAATACCATCCTCTGGCTACTTTCTCCGGAAAAGGGTTAACCACGTGGAAGGACCGTGGTCTAACTATGACAAGATGGAATACTACTACCAAATCTGCAGGTTTCCGAAGGAGAATGTTGTAGCAAATCGACAGACTGCTCGCATGTTATGTTATGCGAAGAATCTGACGGTTTCTGACCGGATGCTACATTATGTGATTTGCTATGTTCTGATTCCAAAGGATTCAAATCATGCTCAGATCAACGATTTGAAAACGCAACTCCTTTTCGCAATCAAGAAGAAAATCATAGTGGAGTGGATTCTTACAATCATGTACCATCTTCAACAACAGCTTTCTCTGTCGACACGTCTTCCATATGCAAGGCTGGTTTCTAGAATCCTTGAGTTGACATAATTGGACCTTAACAGGGAACCATCTACCAAGATGAAACCGACAACCAATGAGGTAAATGAAATCACCATTGTGAAGAACACTGGAATTATTAAAGACGTTGACGGCACATATAAGTATGTGGGCGAAGGATCAGCCTCCAACCAAGCTTATCCCGTTCCCGAAGGAGGTATCACAAACGAGTTTCTCTACACCATTATGATGACCCAACATCGAGAAACTATGAATTATCACCGAGAAACCTCTCGGGCTATTACTTCACTTTGCAACCTTATCCTTTCCTCCCAGCCTTCCAACCCCGGCATTGTTGAAGAAGAGGATGCAGAGGATGAAGGTAGTGAAGAAGAGGAAGCAGAAGACGAGGATATGTCCGATGAAGATGTTTAAGAAAATATGTGTTTCTGTTGTTTTTATTACTTTTCTTTCCGGATAATGTTTAAGTTGTTTAAGTTGTTAATTTCTTTTGTAACCGTACAATGTTTGCTGCATTTTTCTATGTGCTGCATTTTTATTTCGATCTATTATGCCGTGCTTGATTACATGCTGTCATGTATGCCGATATTGCATATTTTGGTTTGAAAGCTCCTTCCTTTTTGCTAATGACAAAGGGGGAGAAGAGCTTGGTTGTCTAATATCTTTTTGTGCAAATTTTTTTGCCTCTGTTTAGATAGGGGAAGTTGTTGGACATAGGGGGAGAAGCAAGCCAAGAATGGAACTAAACATCGTCAAAGATATCACACAGAATCAGTTGATTGTCATCATCAAAAAGGGGGAGAATGTAGAAGCACACTTCAATCTCAAGGTTTTGATGATGTCAACAAAGACTTAAGCTCATTCCATAACTGCAAAAAGTCAAGCTTTCAAAACTGACCGAGATCAAGACTATGGAATATTGTCATGCAAATCAAGCATCATAGGCAAATGATCAACGATAAGTTTCAAGATTTGGACTCAAAGCTTCAGTATATCAATATTCACTCCTTTAATTGATATACAAGTGTTCAAATAATTTATCATATCGATATATTGCATTTGCATATTTTAAAATCATTTGGAATTGGTATAACACTTTTAACTCAAGTATTTTTCTGAGTTTTAACAGTGTTAACCGATTAACCATATGGGTTAATCGGTTAACGACCTCAATTTTTAAATTCTCAGGGCTAACGTTCAAGTGTTAACCGATTAACCTATATGGTTAACCGATTAACACTAAACGAATTTTGAAAAATTGTTTCTTTTAAAATTCAAATTTTATTTGATTGTTATACCTTTTCATTATTTGATTCTTACTCAATTATACCTTTTTGAAATGGTGTTTTGTCTCATATAAATTCTGAAAATTTCGAATTGAAAAACACCTCCAATAATTTTCAAATTAATCATTCAATCAAATTCACTACTTTTCAAATATTTTCAAAAAGTCTTCGTACTGTTCATACCATTTCATATCCAGAATTTTTGAACACTTGTATTGATATTGAAAAGTGAATTCTGATGAAAAGGAGAAGATCAATCTTTGTATTGATATTATTATTATATCACTCTCAAATTACAAAATTACAAGAATTATTCTATTGTGACTTGTGATTCAGGATTGTTGAACACAAGAGATAGTGCTTGCAAGAGGATTGTTCTTGCATACTAAGTTGTTGAAATAGTTGTTAGATAGTAGGCCTCACCGGTTGATTGTGTGATAGGTTGTACATTCTAAAACTATAGTGAAAACTCTCTTTCATGTGGAAAGGGGAGTGTAGTACCTTCGGATTGTGAAGGGAACCACTATAAATCTTTGTGTCCATTTTCTTTCTGCTTTTTACTGCTTTCATCATCAAGATCATAACCAAGTAAAATTCAAGAATCTCGAAAAACTGGAAAAAGTTTCTAAAGCCTAATTCACCCTCCGTCTTAGGCATACTCTGAACTTACAATACCTGTTTTCTTGACACATTCGACATTCACAGATGAAACTTCTCCAGAAGCTTTTCTCTTCATTGTCTTCTGTGGTTTTTCAGCAGTTTTTTGTTTCTTCTGATTAGCAGCTTCTTTCACCTCTAACTGTCTTCTTTTCCTCATATTCTCCTCATAAACATCTGGGATTGGTTCTCTTACACGTAGCAGAATATCAGCAGGTACAGGTGTTCCATCTTCCTTGCACATCTGAATGTACATAAGAATTGCGTCTCTAGGTTCCTCAGCACCAAAAATAGGAAAGTCTTTTATTGGAATCCTTATTTTACTGACTTCAACAATATTCAGCTTAGTAGGAGCAGTTGTGAGTTCTTCCACAACTCTCAGCCTTTGGAGACTCTTCCCATTAAGGGTTTTCCTATAATTGAAGCAAGTTCTTCTTTCACTTCAGCTTCATGCAGAGAAGCTACCAGACCATTCTCAGTTAGAATGTCTGAGATTAATCTTCCAAAAGGGATCCAAGTTCTGATCTTCTGACCCTTAGTCTTGACAGATTCTCTGGATGCATTAATGTGATTCCACAGATGCATGAAGAGAATGTGTGGAAGATCCACTTTAGTACTCTACTCAAGCAGTACATGAAGTAAATCTATTCATTGTTAACATAGTCAGGAGAGTTTGTGGATTTTTTGTGGTTTATACAGCCCAGAAAAATCTTGGCCCAGATCTTGTATTCAGGTTTCAGATCCTTGAACTTGTTGGAAGCTTGTCCAGATAAAATTACTTCAACATAAACTACATCCATGTCAACACGCCCAGCTGGCAGATGAGAAACTCCATCAGTTTCTTCATATCCAATGAGTTTTCTGATCAAATCTTCAGTTATTATAATCTCTTTTCCCAGAACTGAAGAGATTATGAACTTGGGGTAAACAGATGCGTGAATCCAGAATTCTTTCACTAAATATGGATAAACTGGTCCAAACAATCTATCAAAGTACTTCACCCAGCCTTGAGCATCAATGATAGGACGCAAATCAAAACCATTATCAGCCAAGGAGTCAAATTCCACCATTGATTCACATAAGACTTCAAGCTTATCAAATGGTGTTAAAAGAGTTCTCTCAGGTTCCTTAAAAAGAACAACACCCAAGTTTGATGAAGAAACAACAGCCATTGAAGATAAGAACTGAGCTGAGGTTGAAGATGAAGTAGCCATTGATGAAGATGTTGAAGATTTAGGGTTACGAGCAGATTTGGGTTTTGGGTTTAGATGAAGGCAAAAGAACAAGCAGAAATGCATATACGTGTTTGTGAGAGTGAAAAGTGTGAAATGTTGAGATTTGTGGAATTTATAGAGAAATTTAGGACACACAGAAGGTCACACGTTCAGCACGTACACAATTAGCATTTAATGGCATTTAATAAAAAGAAATTAATCATTTCAAACCATTAATGATTCTGACAATTGGGGGGAAAAACAAAAAACCAACTATTCAAATGTTACCTCAAATGTCTTTTCAGTATTGTGCACTCCATCTTTTCAGATTCTGAGTTACACGTGTTTGCTTGCATGTGCTTCTGAAAACTCTTTGAGAAATGAAACGTTTAGCCAACGTTCAGAATCTCTGAGATTAGTTAGTTCAGATACACACAGAAATAATAATTCAAGAAATTAAAATAAATGACAGATGAAATACTTTAGAGTTTAAACATTTTGCATTTGAGAAAGTTGCTTCTGATAAATATTATTCTGGACAAAATTCCATACCAATATTTTTCAGAATAAACTTGAACTTATCCTCAGCAAGGGGTTTTGTGAAAATATCAGCCCATTGATGATCTGTATCAACAAAGTCTAAGTTTATAATACCCTTCTGAACATAGTCTCTAATGAAGTGATGTTTAATTTCTATATGCTTAGCCTTAGAGTGTAAAATTGGGTTTTTAGACAAGCATATAACAGAAGTATTATCACGGAATATAGAAATATTACTCTTAAAGATCTGATAGTCTTCTAGCTGACTTTTCATCCAGAGCATCTGTGTGCTACATCCAGCAGCAGCAATATATTCTGCTTCTGTAGTTGACAGTGCAATTGTAGGTTGTTTCTTGCTGTACCAGGAGATTAAATTTCTTCCCAGAAATTGACAACTTCCAGAAGTACTTTTTCTTTCAACTTTGTCTCCAGCGTAATCAGCATCACAGAATCCAACTAGTTTAAATTCATCAGATTTTCTGTAACACAAACTCACATTAGAAGTACCTTTCAGATACCTTAGAGTCCTCTTAACAGCTGTTAAATGTGATTCTCTAGGATCTGATTGGAATCTTGCACACAAGCATACACTGAATAAAATGCCAGGTCTAGAAGCAGTTAAGTAGAGAAGAGATCCAATCATACCTCTGTAGAGTTTCTGATCTACTTTCTTACTTACCTCTTCATTACCAAGAGTGCTTGTTGGATGCATAGGAGTCTTTGCCATCTTACTATCAGTCATGTTGAACTTCTTCAGAAGCTCTTTTACATATTTAATCCGATGAATGTAAGTGCAATCTGGAGTCTGGTTGACTTGAATTCCCAGAAAGAATCTCAATTCTCCCATCATGCTCATCTCAAATTCATCCTGCTTACATTGAGCAAACTCCTTTCCCAGCATAACATTGGTAGATCCAAATATAATATCATCCACATATATTTGACAAATTAACAGATCTTTCTTAAATGTTTTACAGAAGAGAGTTGTGTCCACTTTGCCTCTGATAAAAATTTTCTCCAGAAGAAAATTACTTAATATTTCATACCAAGCTCTGGGAGCTTGTTTTAAACCATAAAGAGATTTCTTAAGTTTAAAAACATGTTCTGGAAATTTATCACTTTCAAAACCAGGAGGTTGGTGAACATAAACTTCCTCTTCTATAATCCCATTTAAGAAGGCACTCTTAACATCCATCTGATATAGAGTGATGTTATTTTGTGCAGCAAAAGAAATGAGTAAACGAATAGACTCTAACCTGGCCACAGGAGCATAAGTCTTTGTGTAATCAATTCCTTCTTACTAACTATAACCTTGGGCAACAAGCCTTACTTTGTTTCTTTCAACTTCTCCTTTTTCATTCAACTTGTTTCTGAAGACCCATTAAGTTCCAATTATGTTAAATCCTTTTGGTCTTGGAACCAAATCTCAAACGTCATTTCTTGTGAATTGATTGAGATCTTCTTGCAGGGCAATTATCCAGTCATTGTCTTGCAGAGCTTCATCCACAGAAGTTGGTTCAATAACTGACACCAAACCAAATAATGACGCTTCAGATGATCTGAGGTAGGATTTTATTCTTATAGGATTATCCTTCTTTCCAATGATCACATCCTCTGGGTGAGAGGCCTTGATTATGGAAGATGATCCTCTAACATTTGATTCTTCAGAAATATTCAAGTTGTTCATTTGAGAAGCTAAAGGATTTGCATCTGGCGTTGCTTCTGGCTCTTTCACTTGAACCTTTTCTACCTCTGAGCCTTTAGAGTCTGTGAGAATTACTTCTCTATCTACAGAACTTTCAAACTGCTTTGGCTTTTGAATGTCAAGCTTATCATCAAATCTAACATGTATAGATTCCTCCACAATCTGTGTTTCAGTATTGTATACTCTGTAGCCTTTAGAGCGTTCAGAATACCCAAGCATGAAACACTTATGTGATTTAGAATTAAACTTGTTTAGATTCTCTTTAGTGTTCAACATATAACATATACATCCAAAAGGATGAAAATAAGAAATGTTGGGCTTTTTGTTCCTCCATAATTCATAGGGAGTCTTTTCTAGAAGAGGTCTTACAAACACTCTGTTCTGAATATAACAAGCTGTGTTTATTGCTTCTGCCCAAAAATGCTTTGCCAGATTACTCTCGTTGATCATGGTTCTGGCCATTTCTTGCAAAGTTCTATTTTTCCTCTCTACAACTCCATTATATTGTGGAGTTCTAGGGCAGGAGAAATCATGAGCAATGCCATTTTCATTAAAATATTTTTCAAAATATTTGTTTTCAAATTCGCCACCATGATCACTTCTGACTTTAACAATTTTAAAATCTTTTTTCATTCTGGACTTGTTTGCAGAAGTCAAAGAACACAAAATGTGACTCATCCTTGTGTTTTAGGAATTTCACCCATGTCCATCTGCTATGGTCATCAATAATGACTAATCCATACTTCTTTCCTCTGATGGATGCAATTTTCACTGGTCCAAACATATCAATGTGAAGTAACTCTAATGGTCTTGAAGTTGAAACAACATTTTTTGTTTTAAAAGAAGATTTTGAAAATTTTCCTTTTTGACATGCTTCACAAAGAGCATCTGAGTTGAACTTCAACTTAGGAAGTCCTCTGACCAAATTGAGTTTATTAATCTGAGATATACGTCTCATATTAATATGTCCCAATCTTCTGTGCCAGACCCATTGCTCATCATTAACAGACATAAGGCATTTTACGTTCTGAACCTTAAGTTCTGAAAGATTGATTTTGTAAATGTTGTTCTTCCTCTTTCCATTAAATAGGATTGAGCCATCCTTCTGACTAACAGCTTTGCAACATTTTTTATTAAAGATTATGTCATAACCATTGTCACTTAATTAACTTATGCACAATAGATTATGCTTTAATCCTTCTACAAGTAAAACATTAGATATAGAGGAAAGGTTACCATTGTCAATAGTACCAGAGCCAATAATCTTGCCCTTCTGATTCCCTCCAAACTTCACGCCTCCTCCAGATTTAAGCTTCAGGCTTTGGAACATAAACCTTTCTCCCGTCATGTGACGTGAGCAACCAGAGTCCAGGTACCATGGCTGGTGTCTTGACTTTGCTGCTAAATACATCTGCAACAGGTATTATCTTATCCTTAGGTACCCAGATCGTTTTGGATCCTTTTGGGTTAGTTGCCTTAAAATTTTGTCTGAACTTCTGTCTTTTTACAACAGTTTTGTTCTGACTAAATTTTGGTTTAAACACAGGAACATTCTGATCAGAGCGTGTGTGTTTAATATCATTCAGATGACCAAACTTAAAATGAGAATATAAGGGAGTCTTCTTAATGATAAGTTTATCAACATGCATTGGATTTAAATCCTTTCCAGAGGAAGATTCATATCCAATTCCTTTCCTGTTGTTTTCGCTAACTCCATAGATCATTGAAGCCATCTTGCTTTTATCTATGCTTTTAGCCAGAAACTTCTGAAAACTGTAGTCATATTCTTCTAAAATATTTTTGCATTTTGACTTAGTTTCAGATTCAGAGTCTTGTTGAGCTTTTTCAAAATTGTTTTTCATTTTCAAATTTTTTTTCTTTGAGCTCAGCAACTTCTGACTTTAACAGATTATTCTCAGATTCAAGATTGCATTTAAGCTTCCTGCATTTGAGCTTAATCTGGTTATAGTTTTTCAGGACTTCTGATAAAACTTTAATAAGTTCTTCCCTAGAGAGATCAGAAAGTACCTCTTCTGAGTCAGATTCAGAATCAGATTCAGATCCAGATGATTCTTCATCCCGATCTTCTACACCAGCCATCAGTGCCATGTTGGCACATTCTTCTTCTGACTCTGATGAAGATTCAGATGCATCTAAATCATCCCATATAGCCATTAGAACTTTCTCTTTATGCTCAGGCTTCCTTCTTGGCTTCTCCTTCTGAAGCTTTGGGCATTCATTTTTGTAGTGCCCAGGTTCCTTGCATTCATAGCAAACAACCTCCTTCTTTGCAGATCTTTAGTGTTCATAGGACTCTTTGCTTTGATCTGACTTCTTGAAGTTCTTGAACTTCCTCTGTTTATGCTTCTAGAGTTTGTTGATCCTTCTGGACAACAAGGACTGTTCATCTTCTTCTTCAGAAGAAGACTCTTCAGAACTTTCTTCTAACACCTGCAATGCTTTAACAGATTTGTTAGACTTTAAAGCAATTGACTTACCTTTCTTTTGAGGCTCGTCTTCTTCAAGTTCAATTTCATGGCTCCTTAGAGAGCTGATCAGTTCTTCCAATGTGATCTTGTTCAGATCCTTTGCTAGCTTCAGAGCAGTGACCATAGGTCTCCATATGATTGGCAAGCTTCAGATGATCTTCTTCACATGATCAGCAGTTGAATAGCCATTTTCCAGCACTTTTAAACCAGTTGTGAGGATCTAGAATCTCGAGAACATAACTTCTATAGATTCAGATTCTTCCATTTTAAAGGCTTCATACTTCTGGATCAGCGCTAGAGCCTTGGTCTCTTTAACTTGTGAGTTCCCTTCATGTGTCATCTTCAAAGACTCAAACAAATCAAATGTAGTTTCTCTGTTGATAATCTTCTCATACTCAGTATGAGATATAACATTTAATAAGATTGTTCTAGCTTTGTGATAATTTCTGAACTCCTTCTTCTGGGCTTCAGTCATAGATTTTCTATCAACTTTCTTGCCATCCCCATCAGCGGGGTGAACATAACCATCAATGACTAAGTCCCATAGATCAGCATCATAACCAAGGAAGAAACTCTTTATTCTGTCCTTCTAATAGTCAAACTTCTCCCCATCAAACATATGGGGTTTTGTGCTGATTCTATCCCTTTCTTCATATATGTTGTTGTTGGATGTTGAAGCTTCAGCCATAATATCAACCAAGAAAAAATATCAAGAGTTTTTTCAACTGGATCTTTTCTGTTCACAGTGAAGTGATAACACACATAGAACCGGAGCTCTGATGCCAACTGAAGGTGAGAAAATACTTAGAAGGGGGGTTGAATAAGGATTTAGAAAATATTATGGCAATAAAAATACAAAGATTTTTATCCTGGTTCGTTGAACTCAACTAATCCAGTTCACCCTATCAAGAGTGATTTGCCTTTCTCCACAAGGACTTAATCCACTATAATCAAACTGATTACAATAACAACCACTAAGAACAACTGTCTTAGTCTTCTCAAGAACTACTGACCACAACTTGGTCTTCTCAAGGAACTTTTACAATCAAATGTAAACTAAACAAGTGTTTGAAATGCTTCTAAGTAAGTTGTATCACAACTGTGATTTACACTTAAGTTTATGAACGTATGAAATAAATTCAGCAAAGAGTAATAATTTGTATGAGAGCTTTTCAATGAATTTTTGTCAAAGTACGTCAACTGAAGAAAGTTATTGAAGGCTGGCTTAAATAGACAAAGAAGTCCAAGACGTTGCAAGCTTGAAGACCATGTACTGCAAAGTAGCTGTAGCCTTTTGTCTTCACATCACTTGACCTTTCCTAGAAGTAGAACGTTCAGAGAAATCCTTTTGCCTGAGTTCTTGTGTCTAGCATAAAAGAGGAAAAAGTCGTTTGTCATAACCAACAGATATAACTTTGAATAATCTTCTTCAACAAGTTTCTATTTCATAGCAATCAACATCAGAGCCTTGAAAGATCAGAGTCTTGATGTTCTCAGAGTTTGCTGTATCAGAGTGTTGTAGCAAGTGTGCTTTAGCGTGAGTAATAATCAGAGCAGAGTTTAGAGATCAGATCCTCAGTACTTGTAGCGAACAGTACTATTAGAGTCTTCTGAAAAACAATGCTTGAAACTCTTCATACAAAGTCTTCAGACTACGCTTCAGATGCTTCTGTAACTTCTACTTCAGAGTATTCTGTAGGCAACGCTCAAAGTCTTTTGTATGCAGCACTCAGAGTCTTCTAATGAGATGCTTCTGACGCTCAAAGCCTTGCGCAGTTCAACGTTCAGATTCATTTTTGCTTTCAGAAGGATATTAAATTTAATATCTGCAGCAAAAATACTTGAACACATTTAGAGTATATAATTTCTTAATACAAAATTTCATTAGTGTTATCATCAAAACATAGAGATATAACTAAGAATCAATCTGTGTTCTAACAAAAACTCTAACATATTTCACTATTTTCTCTCATAATATGACCCTAACATTCGTGTCAATCTTTAAACATACTTTAACCTTTAGTTTCGTCTTCAGATTCATCTTCACCAATCGCTAACTTGAGGTTCGTTCATTAAATTGTGAAATATATTTATGCTTGAATGATAGATTATGTAGGAAGATGATCTTGAATGAACATGTATGAAAAAAACTTGATTGATGATGATTATGTAAATGTGAATGTGTTGTGATGTTTAGAATTAAAATGTTATGGTTTAATGAAGTTGATTAAAAAATGCTAAACTTGAATTGAAATGCTTGTGTGATATGTTTGAACATGTTGCAGTCGAATTAGAAATGTTTTATAAATTTGTAACTACATGAAGCTTGAATTTATGAAAATGATTGAATTGAGTTTAACTTTGAAATATTTGAATGAAACTTGAATTGCATTCGTAAAGAATTTTGAACTTGCAGTGAAATTTGGATTAGTATTGAAAAGAAATTGAATTTTGTCTTGAAGCTTGAATTGATTGAATTGTTTGGACATGAGTTGAATTTGAAAATGCCATGAAAGTGATTTTTCTTGAATGACATGAATGCTTATTAACATGGATATGGATGAAACTGTTGGTATAAATGGATTTGGATGTTACAAACATAATCGTTGTAGCAATTGTGCAGGCTGAAATTCGTGGCGTCAGCTGTTATGGCATTTGTTGTGGTTGTTGCTGAATTGGAGTCCGTCGTCGACGTAGCACATGTGCAGAGTGTTGGCTTGCTTGTATGGATGAATTGACAAATTGAGGCAAAAGGACCTGTTGTGGTTATTGGCCAAGAACAACGTTATATTGGTTGGATTTCCAGGACAGGATGCTCATCAAGTTTTTCTTAAACACATCAAAATATTATCAAAATTCCCCAGCATATTCACCTTGTATTGTATATTATTTTATTTTCTTCTTTTATGAATTATGGATGTAACATTGCAATTAAAATTTTCTGGTGACTTGAATCTTGAATCAAGGTTGGAAATGTGGAATAAATTTGAAATTTTAATTATGTATGAAACTTGAAAATAAAAATGAACTTGGAATAGGATTTGGAAATATGACCAAGAGTGTAGAATTTGACATTGCAACTTGACAAAGAAATTCCAATTAGATCTCGAACGCAATTCCTTGAAAATTTCCTTCACTTTGCCTTATTTCTCCATGTTGACTCCACTTGAATTTAAAGGCCTTTAAACCTCTTTATAAGTCCTTCGAATATTTGTCAGACTAAAAGAATATTGTTCCATAATAGTCTTTATCCTAATCTTAAAGACAATCCTAAATTAAGCAAAGGTGATTTAAATCTTTTTGGTGTTTAATTATTCCAGTGGATCACGAATAATCAAGATATGAATCAAGACGTTCCATGCCTTAGTTTTGAAATTTCTTTCTTGAGAAAAAGTAAAAATCACTAGAGGTGAGTCGATCCCAAGCATCAAGTTACTTAATTCATAAGAAACCTGTAATAACCCAACAACCATAAATTCTCTAGTAACCTCCAAATGATAAATGCTTTATAAAGAACAAAAACTCCTCTCTTCAAACCGCCTGCTTAAATGTATTTGAGTATGATCATGATATAAAAAGATGAGTGGAAAATGAGAGTGTGACATATATATATATATATATATATATATATATATATATATATATATATATATATATATATATATATATATATATATATATATATATATATATATATATATATATATATATATATATATATATATATATATGATCTAACCTAATCAAAAGGGGATCGCTGACCACGCGTCTTCGACTTACTGCCTGTTCATCGGTGTTGAAGAAGAGGAGAGAGTGTACCTGCAAGACACTCCGATGCTAAAGTAAGCGTGTGGGCAGAGTGATCACAAGTACAGAAAAAGGGTAAGAATCGAATTACTTGACCCTCTTGTTAAGTTGACGACAAAAATGACGGAAGTTCTGAACCGTGCTTCAACTCCGTCACAAATTAGTTTTGACCATGCGATGACACCGATTGACATCAAGTTAGATGGCAGCAACTATCCCTTTTGGTCCCAGGTGGTCGGGATGTATATCTCAAGCAAAGACAAACTGTGATATATCAATGGAGATCTTCTGCAACCCCCTCAAATAGATCCTACCTTTCGACAGTGGTGGACTGACAACGCGATTGTTAAGGGATGGATAATCAACTCAATGGACTCTTCTCTATTCAGCAACTTTATTCGATTCTCCACTGCCAAGCTGGTGTGATCTTAGGCGACGGGTGACACATCTTAAACAAGTCGGTGGTTCTCTTGAAAAAAAATACTATAACGATCTCCAGGGGCTTTGGCGTGAGATAGATTTTCGTTGTCCAAATTCAATGACATGTCAAGTTGGTATCCAACACTACAATACACTTGTCCAAGAATAACAAGTGTATGGTTTTTTTGGATGGACTTGATGACCGCTTAGATAATATCAGAAGCGGTGTTTTACAAATGAAACCACTTCCAACAGTGGAGCAAGCATATGTACATGTTAGGAGGGAAGCTCTTCGTCAGGCAGTGATGACAGAAAACTCTAATCAATTATCTGGAGCAGTTCTCACATCTAAGGGTCTCAAATTACAGGGCATCAAGATATTTTCTCAATCCAAACATAAAGAATCGTTTGATGGCACTAAGTGTTCTCATTGTGGAGGTAACAAACATACTTATGAGACCTGTTTAAACTTCATGGCTATCTAGATTGGTGGACAAACTTTCAGACTCGAAAGCATCATGATACAACTGATATCAACCCGAGAAAAATTGTAATAGCTACTACCAAACCATATCTTTCCCTCATTCAGAAATCAAGTTCCTACACCACTGAAGGTAATGTTCTAATTTTCTATAATCATGATGATGACTCTAATGCATGGACATTTGAATCCGGAGGTACCGATCATATGACGTTTGATACTGCTAATTTTTCTGAACGTTCAACCCCTCGACGCTCAAGTATTTCCAACGCAAATGGTGGTTTATCGTCAGTAAAAGGGGCTGGAACTGTGATGTTATCACCATCCCTTTTGCTTTCAAATACACTATTTATGGCCTCTCTATCTCATAAGTTTATGTCTGTGAGTCAAGTTACAAAAGACTTGAATTATGTTGTGCTAATTTATCCATCTTTCTGTTTCCTACAGAATATTCTCACAAAGGAGATTATTGGGTGTGGTACTAAGATACGTGGTTTTACTATATGAAGGATTTTAGTGTAGGTCGAGCGCATTACATGCATTATCCAAGAAACAACAAAATGGAGCAAGTTTTACTTTGGTATCGTCGATTAGGCCATCCTTTGTTTGGCTACCTGAAGCACGTGTTCCCAACATTATTTTCAGATACATCTTTGTTGAACTTCAAATGCGAAGCCTGTATTTTAGCCAAGAGTAATCAAAAGCAAGACTAATAGCTAAAGGCTTTACACAAACATATGGCGTAGACTATCAAGAAACCTTTTCACATGTTGCCAAGTTAAGCATTGTCAGAGTTCTTTTATCTCTTGCAGTAAATCTTGATTGACCATTCCATCAGTTAGACGTAAAAAAATTCCTTTTTCCATGGGCACTTGGAAGAAGAAATGCATATGGATATCCCTACGAGATACATGACAAATTATAAGACTAAGGTGGTGTGTAAATTGCAGTGCAGTTTGTACGGCTTGAAGCACTCTCCTAGAGCGTGGTTTGGGAGATTGTACTTGGAAATGAAAAAATATGGCTTCGAACAAAGCAATGCAAATCATACTTTGTTGAAACATCGTCAAGGTAAGGTCACAACTTTGGTTGTGTATGTAGATGATATGATTATTACAGGAGATGACTCTGAGGAAATAGCAAAACTTCAAAATCAATTGACAACCAAATTTGAGATGAAAAATCTAGGCGGACTCAAATGTTTTCTAGGTATCGAAGTTTCTAGGTCGAAGAAAGGCATTTTTTTATCTCAACGAAAATATATCCTGGATCTTTTATTAGAGGTTGGGATACTAGACTGTAAACATGTAGATACTCTAATTGTCTAGAATCACCAACTTGGAGAATATCCAGACCAAGTGTCAACAGACAAAGTAAGGTACCAAAGATTAGTTGGCAAACTTATTTACTTATCTCATACACGACCTGATATAGTGTATGCGGTAAGTTTAGTAAGCCAATTTATGCACAACCCGAGTAAAGATAACATAGACGCGATAATTCGAATCATGCGGTACTTGAAGTCCTCGCCTGGAAAAGGCTCGATATTCACAAAGAATATTATGTACAAGTTGAAGGCTATACAGACGTTGACTGGGTATGAGATATCACCAACATAAAATCCACCTCAGGCTATTTTACCTTTGTTGGAGGAAATTTGGTTACATGAAAAAGTAAGAAATAAAAGGTTGTAGCATTATCAAGTGCTGAAACAGAGTCTGGAGGGATGGTTAAAGGTCTTTGTGAGTTTCTTTGCCTTCGAAGACTGTTAATTGAAATTGGCTTTGCTCGGAATAATGCAATGAACCTTATTTGTACAACAAATATGCAATTGAAATTGCTCATAATCCGGTCCAACATAATCGGATAAAAACACGTGGAAGTAGATTGACACTTTATTAACAAAATTTAAAGACCAAGATGATTCAATTTCTGTTTGTTAAATCTGAAGATCCATTAGCAAATATACTCACAAAAGTTGTATGTGGCAGATACTTCTACAAATACTTCACAAGTTGGACATTCGAGATCTCTGTGCACTAACTTGAAGAGAAGTGTTGGTGTTAATTGTCAACAAAATTTCAAAAATTATAATAAAAATCTAGTTATTAATTGTTAATTATCATGATTTGGTCATAATTAAAAATAAAATTTTTCATATATATATATCGTACCAATTTAACAAACTATTCTCTAATAATTATAACATCTTTGGTGTTAATATTTTTTAAAAGCAAGAAAATGAAGCTGTCTATAGTTTAACTAAGACAATGGCATCTTTAACTAACTCTATACTTTTTTATTTATAAAATGTTATAAGTTTTTTGGTTAAAAAAATATTCTTAAATGAATAATAAATAATTTTTTAAGACCAAAATCAAATTTATTTATTTCTGTTTGTAACCGATACTTGACTTCACTACAGTTTTAATTCACAACTCAATTAAAACTTAATATATTGATAGTTACTAGTAAATCAATTAAGTCCAAAAATAAATTTGTCACATTCAATTTGATTTAATTTGATTTAGTATTTAATTAAAATATAGAATCATTTAATAACCATCGGCCTAACCATTTTTTTTAGCAATAGAACTACAAACAAAATATAAATTAATTTTCTTTTTTAAATAAAAAATAGTAAGTAGAAAAAATAATGTTTTTTCCCGCATAATGAGCACACAAAAGATCTTATAAATGTGTTTGAATGAAGTAATTGAGAATTTTTTAAAAATTCAAAATTCTAAACAATTTTAATGATTCAATTAAAATTCATTGGTTTTTAAATTCTTTTGTTTGGATGAAGTATAAAATGATCCATTCTTAAACTTTTGGGATCATTTTCATAAATTTTAAAATTTTTTGGTCAAATTTAATATATGAAAAATAGGAACCAATTTACAAATTTTGAAAATTTGAAGGGATCAATTTGTAAAATTTGAAATTTATTATGGATTTATTTTTAATTTTTTTTGAATATTTTGGTGGTGAATTTAAAATTAATAAAATATGAGGACCATTTTGCAAAATTTAAAAAATGATAATAAACAATTTAACATTCACATTATATAGAATGAATAAACAGTTTCAAATTCTTTACTTTTTGATGTCATTTTAAATTCTTTAAATTTAACTTAAATAAATACTTCAAAAATTTAATCATTTTAGTAATTCTCCATTTTTTAAATTCAAATAATGAAATTTGATTAAGCCATTTTAAATTTCTTCAAAAAATTATTTTAATAGTTTTATTTTTATAATTTAACAAAGAAAAATCAAACTAGATTTTTATGTACCGAGAGAAATGATATTAGGGTTGGACAAAAGTTATCCAACCGAGAATGTTCAATTGGCCTAAACTTATATTCAGTCTCTAGGTTGAGTTATAACTGTTATGAACTGGGCCGACGCCTGACCCATAGTCGAGCAGACCCAAGCCCCACCGGGTTGGAATGCCCAATAAGACCTCATCGACCAACAGTAGAAGGTCTGTCGGGCATAACGTCTTCCCCCGTCGGACACATACCAACCGCCGTCGGGCAGGACCTTCGTAGCTGTCCGATCAGCCTTCTTCTGCCCCACGGTCGGGCAGGGCCCAACCAGCCCGGGAAGCTCCTCAGGCTTCCCCCATGTTCTCTACGTGTCCCCTACGTGGGGACACGTCATCAAGTAACTATCCGTGTCCTGATGATTCGGTCCTCCACCTCCTGGATACCACGGAACAGTTACACTAGGACGAAGACCACGTGCTAGTCTTCACGACGCCACGTCAGCTCTAGCAGTTATCAACGTTGGGCCTGACAGCCCAGCCCAACGTATGATAATCGTTGGCCCTGCGCTGGGGGCTCATTATAAATACCCTCTTCTACTAGAGGGTCAGGTAATCGAATTCTCACTCCTTTTCTCTGTACTTGTTATCACTCTGCTCATCGCTTACTTTGGCATCAGAGTGTGTTTCAGGTACACCCCCTCTGTCCGTCAAGTCTACCGTTCGACAGCTCAGACGCGTGGTAGCTCAACGATCTCTCTAATCAGGTATGATCAGTGGCGTCGACTGTGGGGACCTAAAGTTTCACTGTTCCTCTGAGCAGAAGAACCAAAGCTTCAATTTCAAAATTCGAGATCATGACTAGCCCAGGTGACGATGATGTTGTCCACAATTCCGCCTTCGCCCCAATCACCAACGGCGACGACCAGGCGGGGATGTCCCACGCCCGTAAGGGCGACACCAGTGACGACCAGACTACCTCTTCTTCGTCCGAGGACGCGACACGTCACATCGCACCTCGAGCAAGGAGCCTGGCTGTCTTCCAGCCCGTTCCTACGCCGACTAGAGTGAACCCAACGATGACTGCCCTCTTTACAACCATCAACCAAACGAATTTGATGTTGTTCCAGCAAAATGAGCGCATCGGTGTGCTAGAGCAAGATACCTCGTTCCGCTCTCCCCCATGGAGAAATCAACACGGAGACTCTCGGAGCCCCTCTCCCCGTCCACGGGAGCGCCGACCACAACTGGAGAGACCCCAACCTATGGCCTCCAAGAAACGCACCCGGTCACCTCCCCAGAAGGAGAAGCATTCCCCGGTCCCAAGAACGAACAGACCTGAAGCCCTGGGCAGGAGGCCGAGGGGACGTAACCAACCCCCTCGACACGATCCGTCGCCCTCGCGCTCCCTTGTCAGCAGTGATAAGGACGCCTACAGAACCCCCCCCTGTTGCGGCAAATCATGGCAACCCCCATCCCCCACGGGATGGAGAAGTCGCCCGTACTCTCCACGTACGACGGTACCTCGGACCGGGACGATCACCTAAAAGACATCGAGGCCATGCTCGACTGCAGGAACTTCCGAGGAGCTATCAAGTGCAGGCTCTTCCCGATGACGCTAAGGAAATGAGTCATGGCTTGGTACAAAAGCTTGGAACCTGAGTCCGTCACATCGTGGAGGATCCTGAAGGACCTCTTCTCGCAACACTTCACGGTGTCCCGACAACATCCGAAGACGGAGGCCGCCCTGGGCTCAATCATCCAGGCCCCGGATGAACCTCTCAGAAACTACATTGGGAGATTCACATGAGAGGCAGTCCAGGTGACGACTTCGGACGATATGAAGCGTTACCTCATGGAGCAAGGCCTATGTCGCGGCTCCAAATTCTACGAGGTCGTGGCGATCCACCGACCAACCACCCTGCAAGGCTTCCTCGAGAATGCCCGCCACTACATTCGGTACGAGGAAACCGAGGCTGCCAATGCTGCCCGAGAATCCCGCAACCGCGAAACCCCCCACGGGTCCCGAGAAGAAGGAGCGTCAGCCTCCTGCCGCGGGGGAGACCGACGACGAGAAGATCGTCCCCGAGAGCCCCGTGAGCAGAAGGGTCCCGCAGGCCGCTTCATCGAATACACATCCCTAGTCTCTTCCTGCGAGTGCATACTGGCTGAGTGCGCCAACTCGGAATTCGTCCAAGGAGGTGTTCGTTTTCCCAAACCGGCACCCCCCAAGGCCAACGTGGACAAGTCCAAATACTTCCGCTTCCACCGAGGCCACGGGTACGTTACAGAGGATTGCATCCACCTGAAGGATGGACAATTGAAGAGATACACCAGGGGAGGAGATGCCCCCCGACAAGAGGCTCACGAAGCCAAAAGAGTCGAGGACATCCCTCCTCCCGACAACGAATCCGGGCTACAGGTGGCCCTTAACGTTAATCGACCTGAATACTGGTTCTCACTAAGAGAACATGGTCTCCCTACTGGGCATCAACTTCTTGAGGAACCAATACGCCCCATCAGCCCGTTGTCATACCCTAAATTTGCCCATACTTTTTTGTTAATCAAAGGCATTGGTACAAACCATCTGAGGGTTGTCAAGGAATTTTGAGGTTTCATCATTGGTAAAGGCATGAGGTAGAAGTTGGTTGAGCACCTCAGGGATTATGGTGGAGCTGGAATGATCACCCGGTTCATCTGCACAATGCCCAAACAAGAAGGTTAAAATTAGGGTTTCAATTTTAATCAGGATAAATTTGTTTTCGAGGGCAAGAATTATTTCCATGGTCATCCATATGTCTTAAGGTGTGTGGGGATGGGAAATTGACCATCAATTTTAATCAGAAGGGTTTCAATCGATCAGTCAATTGAAAATCAGGAGATTGGGGAAAAAGTCAACTGTGCAGTGAAAAAAGTCAACTCCTGACTTTTTAGGTCAAAATCATGTTCCTCGAGTTGAATATGACCAATGGATGGAATTTGATCAAGAAAAGTCAAGGGAATCATGAAAAATCAAGAATTGTTGAAAGTTTCCATTTTAAGGCAATTAGGGTTTTAGAACTTTCTATATATGGAAAGTTTTATGTTTGGAACAACCATATTCAAAGCCATTTTTCTTCATGATCAAGGTTTCAAATGAACTTGGATCAAACATAAAAGTTGTTCTTTATATTTCAAGCTTTCTTTTGAGTACCAATTCATAATCATATGATATTTGAAGCTCAAGTTATGATCAATCAAAGTTGGAGATTTCAATGATTTCAAAGTTGTTAAGTTTGGGCAGATTTTTACACTACTTTGCAAGCCAATTTTCATCACCTTCTTGATTTCAAATGAAGCTTTGTCTCAAATGAAAGTTGTAGAGTCTGTTTCAAGCTTTCCAAAGAGTACAAGAAGTCCTCAATATGATTTTGAAGCTCAAGTTATGGATGTGCAAAGTTCAGGAAAAATGAGCCAAATCTATAACTTAGAATTTTTTCTAAGTTATTTCTGGACAACTTTCATGACATGGTTTTCAACAACATTTTTCATGGCCATCCAATCCTCAAATCAAGTTGACCCCAACATGAAATTTATTCTACTCCATGTCCTCTTTCATTTGAGCACAAGACATAAACATTTGGAGTTGTGTGCACAAAGATATCATGGTCCAAAGTGGTTGACTTGAACATTTTCACAAGGCATAAAGTATGAACAACTAGCATGTTTATGTATCTCAGCTTGCAATATTGATGCCATTCTCTAAATCATGCGCATGGGGTACAATATTGGAGCTACCTAACTTTTCCCAAATTAGACTAACACAAGTTTGACAAAGTGGCTGCCCAATGTTCTGATCCTTTGTAGCTACCCTATGCTGCTCATTTCACAGAGACAAAGACAAGTCCATGAGCAAGCTTGCTGAGATCAAAATCCATCATACACCATCAATTCAAAAATAACCATGGAGATGAAAATCTGGCCATTCAAACCCTACCATGAGGAAACTCTTTCAAACCTGATTGGATTCCATATTTAAGACCCAATATCAGTCAACACAAACCCTAGCCACCAGTTTGCATTGAGAAACCAGAAAACTCTCATTTGGTGAACCATTTCAAAACCCTCAAAAAACCTAAAAATATGTCTGGGATAGTTAGCTGGCTAAGACCATTCCATACATAAAAACTCACCACAAACCATCTTCACAACCCACACCTCGTCTTTGGAAGGTGTTCAAAACATTAAACCAGTCAAAAACACTACCACTCAAAAAGTCAACCTTCTACCTAACAAACTTTGGCCTTTTACTCAAAACAGACCTAGCTGCCAACTGTTTGATCTGTGAATCACTGGAGCTGCTGTCTTGCATCCTAGGAGCATTTGCAGGCTATGGAAAAGGATGGGTCCTTGGTTTTCTTGACTGCTAAGTGAGGTCTACAAGAGGTATGGTTTCAAACCCTACCCTTGATATACATTATGTTCATGTTTTGTGGTTTGTTGTGTTTAGTTGTAACTTTTCTGTCAAAATACATGAGATCAATAACATGTGCATTAGCTGATTAGAATGTCATTAAGGTGGCTTATGTTTGTTTTTACCTTTGTAAAAGTATGTTGTCTGGATAAATGTTGAGTTTAGGCTTTTGGCTTTGTTCTGTCAGTTTAACCACCTAACTATTTTGAAAGTTGTTGACAAGAGAGGTTTTAGTTAGATGCCTTAATAGTGAATCTTGTTATGCTTAACTTGTATCATTGTTGAGATTTAAATTTGGTTTTGCCTAGCTTTTATGTTTGGCCTTGTGTCTGTCATTAAAGTTTCATGATTGCATAAATGACTGCTATTGGAGTGTGCATAGAACTGTCAAGGATTTTAAGACCTTGGAACTTCCTTTGGTTTTTTTTCAAATTAATTTGGTTTGGGCTCATTGCATACAGGTTAAATTTTTGTTCTGAGAACAGTATGCATAGGTTCATGCTAACTGTCAAATTATTGTGAATTTGTTAGTGTTTTATTTCTGTCAGCATACTATTTTGAGGGTTGTTGACCTTTTGTGCTATCAAAACCTCATATGTTTTTTAAAAAGGCCTTGACTATTTGAGTGTGTGCTTTGTTGGAATTCAAATTTAAAGAATATTGGTGCTGTCATGAACTTGCATATTGATCATATGATTGAAACTTTGGGATAGTTGTTGATTGGTTTGAGCTTTGACCTGTTTGAGTTCATAATCTTGCTGTCTATAGGATTGTGAAGTTTGAGTTTGTTAACTCATGTACAAAGGATTGTGTGATTATCATTAGGGAAGTGAGTGTATGTCCTTACTTTTGTAATAGCATTGTTATAAACTGTTGGAATATGTGATGCCTTGAAGATTGATGTTGGCATATTAAACTCATGTACTTTGCTGTCAATTTAATTTTGGATTGAAGTTTGTCAACTCATTGGTTCTTTGTTGTTCCAAAGCTATCTTTCATGCTAAAACCTGTTGGCAATTTGATGAATACTTGTGGCAATTTGTTTTGGTATATCACAATTGTTTTGGCTGCTAGATTTCCATGTGTAGTGCTTGGTTGTTTCACCTGCTGATCATGTTAAAATATGCAAGTTTTGTTTGGCCTCTGTTTAGGCCAACTTGGATGTATGTTAGAATTGTGTATGTGTGCTTGCTGTCCAGTTTTTCCATAAAGGTTTGTCAACCTACATTTTCATCAGATTTTCAATTGGCTTGTAAATCATTAGGTGAATGAAACTTTAGACTGATGACTGAATAATGTTAGCTTGGTCATGCTAGGTTTCATAGCAGTACTGCTAGAGCTGTCTAGACTATGAACTTGCCAAATTCATGATAGTTTACATGGGACTCTTAGTTCAATGTTTAAGGTTACATTTGTGGGATTGGGCATTGTAATACCAGAACATATTAGATGTCATCCCTTGCATTGGAGTTTTTTAAGTTATGATCCATCAAACTCTTTGTTGGTTTGCAATGACTTTGTGTTTGTTAAAGGTTCATAAGTGAGATTGTTTGCCTGCATTGGTTTACTTTTCACAAAGGATGTTTTCTTCTCTAGCTCTATATTTTTGCTTGCTGTTTAAAACTGGGTGAGAGATTTGTCAAACTGGAATTCTTCTCAGAATTCCTTTTGATCCATGTAGCTCAAGCTTTTGGTAAGTTGTTTTAGTTGACTTCATCTGGTCTGTGATGTTTAGATTCATGTGATTGTCAAAACTGTTAGTGCAGATTCTAGCACATTGGTGCTGGTAGATTCTTGCCTTGAGGTTTGATACCATCAAGTTCAACCTCTTACTACAGTTTGTTATTGTTGGAAAACTTCTCACTTTGTTTTATTAAGCTTGTTGATGGAGCTCTGTGTTTAATTTGGTCTTGTCTAAGACACTGGCTTGAGGTATTATGATTGGGGACATGAATGCCTTGTTGCTGCCAGAGCTGTTTCCTCTTGTTTATTGTAGTTAATTGTTTGTCTTTAGGGTCATGTATTGAGGCTGTTGTTTGGTGATTGGCATGGTTATGACTAATGTTGAGATGATCCATATGAGTGCTAAGGATAAATTTGTATCTATCCACTGTCAGTAGCTATATGTGAATTGAGGTTACTTAAATTATACATATACATTGTTATATGTGTTGTTTGCATTGTGATGCCTTTTTTTTATTCAATTCAAAACTGTCTTAATGTGTTCACTTAGGCTTGGCATTTTCATATCCAAAGACATGTTGTTGCTACTGTTTTAATTCTGTGTTGGTGTGTTTACACTGTTGACTGCCATGGAGGGTATATGCTTGCATTATAATTAGATTGTTGTTTATGTTTTCTCCAAACCAAGCATCTTTAGACTGATGCTTTTTTGTGTTGAGTTGTAATGATCATGATGATTGGTTGCTGCATTAGATCAGTTAGATATTGGTTGGTATGTCCATTACCATTTGAAGCATGTACACTTAGTTTGTTGTTTAGGTTCTGTTTTTAAGGCTTGTTAATTTCTAATTCATCAACTCACAGTTTCATTATGCTGTCATTGGGATTCAGACCAGTACTTGACATTTTGTTTTAGCATATTTCGTTTTAACATCTTGTATGCACAAAATCTGTTCTTAAAATCACTTCATTGCAACTTGACAGCCACTTTTTAACACATGGAAAAATTGAGACTTGTCTTTAGACATAATCCATGAACAACACATTTAGAATGTGAGCAGACCCTCATTTGTGTGTGATTGCATCAGTTTTAATCCATAGACTCCAAAATGCATCTCACACATCCCTTTGCATTTCCATTCAATTTTCATTATGTGTGCACAATTTGAGAGAACTAATAATACCATCGTGGTCCTCATTGAAAAATAAGTGAGATAGGCTTTTGTTTCACTGAATTTGATTATGTTTTGACAAAGTTTGAATGAAATCGTATTTTGGAAGTTTCACTTGGTTCTTGTTTTGTTTGCCCAGAAATTCACACGCGTTTGGTATATGTATTAATGGGGTGGCGTTATACAATGGATGTATCGCCATCCCAGCGGTTAGTAACCTGCCTTGCATTGCCTTTGTCTTGTGTTCGACCCCCAGTGGGGGCGTTTTTTATTTTACTTTTAATTATTTATCCATTTTAATATTTGTTCTTTCTTTTCTATTTATTTTCACGCGTTTAAGTTGGTTGAGTTGGCTGTTGCTTTGTATCCACATCAGCAATGTTGCGGGTTCTACCCTTGGCTTGTGCATTTCCTTCCTTCTTCTTTTTAACTTTTGTTTTCTTTCTATTTATTTAATTTTATTCTCTCTTGTTTTATTTTATTCATTTAAAAAATAGATTTAAATATCATAAAAATCAAAAAGATCATAGTTTAATATTTTAATGTGCTAATTTATTTTCCATCCTTTTTTATTTTATTTTAATTCTCATTTTTATTTCTCTTTTGATTTTGGGCTTTTTAGCCCATTTTAAACATCTTCCTAAAACAATTATCTTGGTATTGAATTAAAAAGAGAGGATTGGGTGTAGACCTCTTCCTCTCTGAGTGTCGAGATGCTCACTGTAGTGTGGGTGGTTTTGACACTCGTCTTTCAATGCGAAGACACTTACACACTTTCAATCCCTTTCAATAAGAATCAACTTCTCTTTGTATTGGACTAAAGAGAAAGGATTAAGTGTAGACTTTTTCCTTTCTGATTGTCGAGATGCTCACTGTAGTGTGGGTGGTTTAGACGCTCGTCTTTCAATACGAAGACACGACTGCTTCCACCACCTCTTCTTTCACAACTCCTCTCTGAAATCTTTCTCACCTAAAACCTCAGTCCCGCACCGAGTGCATTTTCAAACTCTTTTCATAACAAAACTTGAATGGTCGTGGAGTGGTTAGGCGTAGGCCTTCTCCTATCCCGAGTGCTTGACGTTTACCGTAGGTTTCTCTGTCGTAAAAGCACTTACCATTCAAAACCAAAAACATCTTTAATAAGAGAACAAAGTTCTCTTTGCATTGAATTAAAGAGAGAGGATTAAGTGTAGTCTTCTTCCTCTCCGAATGTTGGGATGCTCACTGTAGTGGGGGTGGTCTTGATACTCGTCTTTCAATACGAAGACGCTATGTTCGCCCCACCATTTCATAACAAAAAACTTTGAGATAAATAATTGGGTACTACCCGCAAGGGGTTACTATCCGAGGACCTATCTCACCCCTAAAAAACAATCTCATAAATCAAATGTGACATCTTGCCTCGCATGGAGAAAACCTAATCATTTCAAAAGGATATGTTATGTCCGTTCTACCGCAAACAGGTAACGCATAAGTCTCCTCACATGCGAGCAGAAAAACACCTAAACTGCTAGAATGCGCACGATAACATCATCTATAAAAACATTAACAAACCGTAGGCCGAACTACGGCTGCTCTGATTCTTTACTTCGTTCAAGTAAAGATACGTAGGCACAAGAGCTACAATCCTTGCCGAGCACATTCCCCCTATATCTGTAGTTCCCCGAACTACGTCGACTATGAATTTCTCATACCTTTTGAGAATACTTAGGCATAGGACTGCGAAGTCCTACCGAGTCTGTTCTTTCTCTTTTTTCCCCGTTACTTCTCTCTCTCTCTCTCTCTCTCTCTCTCTCTCTCTCTCTCTCTCTCTCTCTCTCTCCTGTTTCTAACCCTTCTATTTATTCTTTTGGAACACTTTTATAGCATAATTTTTAAGCAAATAAATTCACATACGACAAACAAATGGTTCCCATCGAGTACGATGGATGCGAGGGGTGCTAATACCTTCCCCTCGTATAACCGGCTTCCGAACCCGTTCTTGGTCGCGAGACCATCTTATCCTTTTCTTTCTTAAGGTTTTCTCGATATTTTCCTTTCCCTTTATGGGATAAATAAAGTTTGGTGGCGACTCTTTTGTCTATCTTTTTTCGCCTCCCCATGGTTGCACGATGCATTTTTCGAGTAGCGACAGCTGGCGACTCTGCTGGGGATCCCTAGCGAGCCAAACCTAGTTTTTTTGTCGCGTTTGTGTTTTTGTTTGCTTTTATTGTTTATGCTTTATTCTCTAACCGGTTGGGTTTATTGGGTTGGTTTGTGAGAATAAAGCTTTCTACCCGAGCTTTCGAGTATACACTAAGTTAGGAGGTGGATTCTTTCTGATTTTCGAGACTTAGGACTCGTTGAGTTGGATCGAATTCCACCGCTCAGATGAGACCCCGTTGGGATGATTATGTCTTACGTATAGTCGTAATGTCGTTTTTATTTCTGACATGGGAGTCCGTGACTCTGAGGACCTTTGTAGAACCTTATTCTAAAGTTTGCTAAAACATAACTCTGTGTTCATCCTTTGAAAGGATTACCGTCTTACGAGTAGTCATTCTGATGGAAAACTTTTGAGGGTTAGTGCATGAGACTTTTTTTAAAGCCTATGGGATACCCTCTTATAAACCAATAGATTGCCCACCCGATGGGAGAGATGCCTTTTGTTGTTGTCTTGCAGGATCTGTGACTTTGATCCTTGATGTGGATCTGTTCTCGTGTGCACTCATTGCATTTGCATAAGCATCTCTGCATCATTTTGCATTCTCTTCCCTAACCAGATACCGAGGGCTTACCCATCCTTTATTCATAACCCGCAGTTGATTTCCCGACACTCCCATTGAACTTGTAAGAGCTGTGAAGCATTTGAAGCAAGAGGAACATAGACACCTTGAAAGGCCAAGTCAAACAATGCAAGCCGAGGTAGCTATGGAGCATAAGCGGTCTATAGAGCAGATTCAAGCAGAGTTGAAGGAAGTCTGAAGCCATATGGGACAATTCATGGTGGATATGCAAGCTTTACGTCAAGATCAGAAAATGCTCAAGGAAGAAGTCCATCAGCTGAAAACTCAGATGGGCCAGATTATGGAAGTCTTAGAAAATGTGCTAAGAAAGGACGAAAATATTAGGCCTGAAGTCGCAGCAGGGATGATCGTTCAACCCGTACCTCTGGAATATCTCCTAGAGCGCGATCTGTCTCATAGATCTTTTGCACAACCTGAGGTTCCAAAATTTTCCCGTCAGCGGCTACCTCTTGTTTCCCAAGAAAATCCTGAGTTTAAGAGGTGTACGCAAAGGACGAGGCGCCCCGAAAGAATTTTTGACCGGATCCCTATGACTTACACTCAGTTGTTGCAACTCTTGCTTCAATTTCGATTGGTTAAACTTCGGACTCTGGCTCCGTTTGTTGGTAAGCCACCACAAGGCTATGATGCAAGTGCCCATTGCAATTTCCATTCTGGGGCACCTGGCTATAATGTGGAAGAATGCAAAGCTTTTAAATACAAAGTTCAAGATTTAATTGATTCGAAAGCATTCGAGTTCACGCCAAGCGGTATGAGAGTGCCAGGTGGGCTTATTCAAGTTGTTGTAAAAGAAGTGGATATCTCGGCTTTCTACCCTGAAGCTGCATCAGGTCAGGGGCGTATCTTACAATCTTTGGTTTCTGAATCTCCATGCCCACAGCTATTGCCCGTTCCTGGGCCAAATCTAAGGATGAAAGGGCTTGTACGTGAGGAATGCCCTAATCAGTTCCAACAATGTTACGTTCCTAAGCAACAAAATTGTCAATGCCAAAATCAGAGAAGGCCTCGCAACAACTTGGAAAGAAGGACTGCTCCTCTTCATCCAGTCCCTATGTCGCAGAGTCAGCTTCTGCCGCATCTAATTCAGAATTCTTTGGTGGAGCCCAAATCTCTCAAGCCATTGCCAGAGCCTTATCCTCCCGGGTACAACCCCCATGTTCAGTGTGAATATCATGGAGGATCCAAGGGGCACTCGACTGAAGAATGCAAAGCCTTCCAGGCCAAAGTGCAACAATTGATTGAAAAAGGGTACATATCATTTCTAGAGGGGGGGGGGGGGGGGTTTGGTCGTCCATATTAACCTCTCAATTGTCTAAAGCTTGAAGATTTCAAGGGTCATCTCTCAAAGTCGGTGGTCCAGACAAGCAGACATCCTCAACATTGGCAGTCCTTGGGCGCCTTTATCATTTGCATCTTGTAGTTTACTTCCTGTTAATTGCTACTTGCTTTTAAACATTGTTGTTTTGAATGGTGATATTAATGAAATGATTATGCATTTTCCGAATTGGTCACGTCATATTCACTCATTATTCCCACTTGTCACAGACACATACACTTTTATCCACTCCACTATATCACTGTTGTTTTAGCAAATATTGGAGGGAGGATGACGAAAACGAAATACCCATAATTGCAAATCGTATGCTTTCGGATAAAACCTTGATGATGATGTACATGTGTTGTTTCAAATCCCCTAAACACTAGAGATATAAGGAGTTAATCCCTAGTCAACCACTTCAAGCCTAGAAGTAGGAGTTTCCTTCGGACTTTCAAACCCTTACACTCAACCTGGGGCAGGGTAGTGTTCAGTTAACCTGATTATGCACTCGAATCAACAAAGCAAAAATCCAAAAGACGGTTGTTCATCAATGACCATTGACATGGCAGTCACAATCCTCTAACAAAATCCAAAACAAAAAATCAAAAGTCTGCTAAGTCAAACACCTCAAAGGGGACTTAGGCAAAATCAAGGCAATCCCGATGGATCTGACAAGCAAAATCAGTCCATGCAAAAATTAGGGATCAAAACAAAAGCAAAAGAGGTCCTCAAACCCTCAACAAGAACATAATAAGATTCAGTGTCCATCTAAATCAAGAGGCTACTGATATCCGTTAAAATAAGGTGGCTGCCATTTCAAGCAAACCTTGAACCCTCAAGTTTACACCGTCAAGCATGTGCAGAATTAACTGAACGTAGGAATGGAGGTCATCATGAAGAAGGGGTGGGTACAAATCAACTTTGAGCCTAATATCTTTTGTTTTATAACCGTGAACCAAACCACGTTACAATCCCCGAAAGACCTAATTGAGGCGAGGTTTATTTTGAAAGCGTATTATTGCGAGGTTGCGTAACCTGACTCCTCACATATTTGTTAATCATCAGTACTGGTGTCAATATCCTTGTTATATCTTTCACACCAATCAATTCAACACAATGTTTGGACTGAATGGTCCATTCGTTTCAATATCACGACACGTAATAAACGACATTTCTTTCAAAACTTGCATAAACTTTGCATTGAAACTACCATTCATGAACAAACAATTTTATTTACAAGTCAGTAGTTGGCATTAAGGAAATTCCAACACGAAGCTATCAAACAGGACTGGATTATTCAGAGGTCTGGACCAGAACCATGTATACCATATAACCTTATGGATCTGGGGCATTGACGTCCAACGAATTTGGAATCAGTCAGTCTGAGGAAAATCCCCAAGCATCGTTTGAGTATGGGGAAAATCATTCAAGAAGTGGTTGATCGGAAGTAAATCACCTCGAGAATACCGATCAGGGGTAGGCCACCCAGAGTTTCTTTGAGCTAGGGGCAGGTCCCTCCAATGTTCATTCAAGACAAGTTAAGTCGCTTCCACGCTCTTTCAGGGGCAAGCTACTCCAAGAGTATGTTGAAGTCAACTACCATGAGAATCGGTTAAACAATGATGAATCCTTTCGTGGTACCAATCAGAGGTAGGCCACCCAGAATTTCTTTAACTTAAGGGCGGATCCCTCTGGTGCTCATTCAGGACAAGTTAAGTCACCTCAACGCTCTTTCAAGAGCAAGCTACTCCAAAAATGTATTGAAGCCAACCACCAAGAGTCGGTTGATCAAGGATGAATCCTTTCATGATACAAATTTTGGGGCAAGCCATCTCGAGGCCGCCTCATGGCAAGTTACCATCTTTTCAAGATGAACTTCCCAAAGATCATACTAGGACAAGTTTGAACTACACTGGGGCAAGTTACTCAAGCAAGTACATCTTCGTCAGCAACTGTTGAGTTCAAGACGAGTGTTGGGGAGTCGTACCTTCACCTTTCTACCCAAAGTCCAATCTGCATTGGCAACTACCAAAAATCCATCGCGTCGACACCTGCATTTCCAATTACCCATCTACAATCGTATGCATCGCATTTTGGCATCATAAGCATACTGTTACATAATCATTTTTGTATCATATGCATACCCAAAATCGTATCATACTCTTCCTAGCTCTTGCATCTCCTCGTTCCAGCATCTGCATCTGCATTTCCATTTTTGGAACATCATTATCATCAAGCATTCACATATGTGATTTCAGGTCCAGGATCAATCTCGAAGATTTCCAAGATCTTAATCGGCCCGGGCAGGGGCATTTTCCGCAAGACCGTGGGTGTTCCCCACGAAGTTGTGCAGCCTTTTGTTGGACAAATTCCAAAGTTTCAAAAGCAAATTCAGCCTGATCAGGGGCACATCATTCAGGGCCATGAACGGTCCTCATGAGAGTTATCATCGTCCCTCTTTATGGTAATAGCTTACAGCGTTTCCGCTTCATCATCCTTTTGGTGTCATGACTAGTGTGTTTTCCATTATCCTTTTCGTAATGGATCCCCTACATCTTTTCGGTGTTAGGGTTGATTTTGTTTCGCTCCATCATCCTTTCGGTGATGGGTCTAACATCCTTTTGGTGTTATGACTAGCATTTCCGCTCCATCATCCTTTTGGTGATGGGTCTGGCATCCTTTTGGTGTCATGACTAGCATTTTTTCCATTATCCTTTTGGTAATGAACTCCCTACACCCTTTTGGTGTTAGATTTGATTGCATTCCGCTTCATCATCCTTTGGTGATGAATCTGGCATCCTTTTTGTGTCATGATTAGCGTATTTTTATTATCCTTTTGGTAATGGATTCCCTACATCCTTTTGGTGCTAGGATTGATCTTACTTCGCTCCATCATCCTTTTGGTGATGGGTATGATATCCTTTTGGTGTCATGACTAGCGCATTTCTCCATTATCCTTTTGGTAATGGATTCCCTACACCCTTTTGGTGTTAAGGTTGATTTTGTTTCGCTCCATCATCCTTTTGATGATGGGTCTAACGTCCTTTTGGTGTTATGACTAACGTTTCCGCTTCATTATCCTTTTGGTAATGGATTCCCTACACCCTTTTGGTGTTAGGGTTAATTTTGCTTCACTCCGCTATCTTTTTGGTAGTGGGTCCCTTACTTTCTTTTAATTTCAGGGCAGTGTGTGTGAGTGTACTATCATCTTTTTGGTGATAAGTTTGTCATCCTTTGGGGTGTCAAGTTTTCTCTGTTGGCATCCTTTTGGTGTAAGCGACCTTTGCAAGATATCCAATATTTCATTCCCAAGCAGTTTCTTTCTTTTCAGAAAAGTTCAGGGTCTTCTATATCTAATCATCTTCTACCTCGAAAGAATGAATGTCGTAGCATTTCATCTTACTAGGTTTAAGCCAATTAGATAGGGGCATCTGTCATACCCTAAATTTAACCATACTTTTTTGTTAATCAAAGGCATTGGTACAAACCATCTGAGGATTGTCAAGGAATTTTGGGGTTTCATCATTGGTAAAGGCATGAGGTAGAAGTTGGTTGAGCACCTCAGGGATCATGGTGGAGCTGGAATCATCACCCGGTTCATCTGCACAATGCCCAAGCAAGAAGGTTGAAATTAGGGTTTCAATTTTAATCAGGATAAATTTGTTTTCGAGGGTAAGAATTATTTCCATGGTCATCCATATGTCCTAAGGTGTGTGGGGATGGGAGATTGACCATCAATTTTAATCAGAAGGATTTTAATCGATCAGTCAATTGAAAATCAGGAGATTGAGGAAAAAGTTAACTGTGTAGTGAAAAAAGTCAACTCCTGACTTTTTAGGTCAAAATCATGTTCCTCAAGTTGAATATGACCAATGGATGGAATTTGATCAAGAAAAGTCAAGGGAATCATGAAAAATCAAGAATTGTTGAAAGTTTCCATTTTAAGGCAATTAGGCTTTTAGAACTTTCTATTTATGGAAAGTTTTATGTTTGGAACAACCATATTCAAAGCCATTTTTCTTCATGATCAAGGTTTCAAATGAACTTGGATTAAACATCAAAGTTGTTCTTTGTATTTCAAGCTTTCTTTTGAGTACCAATTCATAATCATATGATATTTGAAGCTCAAGTTATGATCAATCAAAGTTGGAGATTTCAATGAGTTCAAAGTTGTTAAGTTTGGGCAGATTTTTACACTACTTTGCAAGCCAATTTTCATCACCTTCTTGATTTCAAATTAAGCTTTGTCCCAAATGAAAGTTGTAGAGTGTGTTCCAAGCTTTCCAAAGAGTACAAGAAGTCCTCAATATGATTTGTGAAGCTCAAGTTATGGATGTGCAAAGTTTAGGAAAAATGAGACAAATCTATAACTTAGAATTTTTTCAAAGTTATTTCTTGACAGCTTTCATGACATGGTTTTCAACAGCATTTTTCATGGCCTTCCAATCCTCAAATCAAGTTGACCCCAACATGAAATTTGTTCTACTCCATGTCCTCTTTCATTTGAGCACAAGAGATAAACATTTGGAGTTGTTTGCACAAAGATATCATGGTCCAAAGTGGTTGACTTGAATATTTTTACAAGGCATAAAGTATGAACAACTAGCATGTTTATGTATCCCAGCTTGCAATATTGATGCCATTCTCCAAATCATGCGCATGGGGTACAACATTGGAGCTACCTAACTTTTCCCAAATTGGACTAACATAAGTTTGTATCATTTTGCCCCATTTTTTAGTCTTAGCCAAAACGGGTGAAAGACAAAGTGGCTGCCCAATGTTCTGATCCTTTGCAGCTACCCTATGCTGCTCATTTCACAGAGACAAAGACAAGTCCATGAGCAAGCTTGCTGAGATCAAAATCCATCATACACCATCAATTCAAAAATAACCATGGAGATGAAAATTTGGCCATTAAAACCCTACCATGAGGAAACTCTTTCATACTTGATTGGATTCCATATTTAAGACCCAATATTAGTCAACACAAACCCTAGCCACCAGTTTGCATTGAGAAACCAGAAAACTCTCATTTGGTGAACCATTTCAAAACCCTCATAAAACCTAAAAATATGTCTGGGATAGTTAGCTGGCTAAGACCATTCCATACATAAAAACTCACCACAAACCATCTTCACAACCCACACCTAACTGTCTTGAAAGTTGTTGACAAGAGAGGTTTTAGTTAGATGCATTAATAGTGAATCTTGTTATGCTTAACTTGTATCATTGTTGAGATTTAAATTTGGTTTTGCCTAGCTTTTATGTTTGGCTTTGTGACTGTCATTAAAGTTTCATGATTGCATAAATGACTGCTGTTGGAGTGTGCATAGAACTGTCAAGGATTTTAAGAACTTGGAACTTCCTTTGGTTTTTTTTTCAAATTCATTTGGTTTGGGCTCATTGCATAAAGGTTAAATTTTTGGTCTGAGAACAGTCTGCATAGGTTCATGCTAACTGTCAAATTATTGTGAATTTGTTAGTGTTTTAATTCTGTCAGCATACTGTTTTGAAGGTTGTTGACCTTTTGTGCTATCAAAACCTCATATGTTTTTTAAAAAGGCCTTGACTATTTGAGTGTGTGCTTTGTTGGAATTCAAATTTAAAGTATATTGGTGTTGTCATGATCTTGCATATTGATCATATGATTGAAACTTTGGGATAGTTGTTGATTGGTTTGAGCTTTGGCCTGTTTGAGTTCATAACCTTGTTGTCTATAAGATTGTGAAGTTTGAGTTTGTTAACTCATGTACAAAGGAATGTGTGATTGTCATTAAGGAAGTGAGTGTATGTCCTTACTTTTGTAATAACATTGTTATAAACTGTTGGAATATGTGATGCCTTGAAGATTGATGTTGGCATATTAAACTCATGCACTTTGCTGTCAATTTTATTTTGGATTGAAGTTCGTCAACTCATTGGTTCTTTGCTGATCCAAAGCTATTTTTCATGCTAAAACCTGTTGGCAATTTGATGAATACCTGTGGCAATTTGTTTTGGTATATCACAACTATTTTGACTGCTAGATTTCCATGTGTAGTGCTTGCTTGTTTCACCTGCTGATCATGTTAAAATATGCAAGTTTTGTTTGGCTACTGTTTAGGCCAACTTGGATGTATGTTAGAATTGTGTATGTGTGCTTGTTGTCCAGTTTTTCCATAAAGGTTTGTCAACCTACATTTTCATCAGATTTTCAATTGGCTTGTAAATCATTAGGTGAATGAAACTTTAGACTGATGACTGAATAATGTTAGCCTGGTCATGCTAGGTTTCATAGCAGTACTGCTAGAGCTGTCTAGACTATGAACTTGCCAAATTCATGATAGTTTACATGGGACTCTTAGTTCATTATTTAAGGTTACATTTGTGGGATTGGGCATTGTAATACCAGAACATATTGGCTGTCATGCCTTGCATTGGAGTTTGTTAAGTTATGATCCATCAAACTCTTTATTGGTTTGCAATGACTTTGTGTTTATTAAAGGTTCATAAGTGAGATTGTTTGCCTGTATTGGTTTACTTTTCACAAAGGATGTTTTCTTCTCTGGCTCTATATTTCTATTTGCTGTTTAAAACTGGGCGAGGGGTTTTTCAAACTAGAATTCTTCTCAGAATTCCTTTTGATCCATGTAGCTCAAGCTTTTGGTAAGTTGTTTTAGTTGACTCCATCTGGTCTGTGATGTTTAGATTCATGTGGTTGTCAAAACTGTTAGTGCAGATTCTAGTACATTGGTGCTGGTAGATTCTTGCCATGAGGTTTGATACCATCAAGTTCTACCTCTTACTACAGTTTTTTATTGTTGGAAAACTTTTCACTTTGTTTTATTAAGCTTGCTGATGGAGCTGTGTGTTTGATTTGGTCTTGTCTAAGACACTGGCTTAAGGTATTATGATTGGGGACATGAATGCCTTGTTGTTGCCAGAGCTGTTTCCTCTTGTTTATTGTAGTTAATTGTTTGTCTTTAGGCTCATGTATTGAGGCTGCTGTTTGGTGATTGGCATGGTTATGACTAATGTTGAGATGATCCATATGAGTGCTAAGGACAAATTTGTATCTATCCATTGTCAGCAGCTATATGTGAATTGAGGTTACTTAAATTATACATATACATTGTTGTATGTGTTGTTTGCATTGTGATGCCCTTTTTTTTATTCAATTCAAAACTGTCTTAATGTGTTCACTTAGGCTTGGCATTTTCATATCCAAAGACATGCTGCTGCTACTGTTTTAATTCTGTGTTGGTGTGTTTGCACTATTGACTGCCATGGAGGGTATATGCTTGCATTATAATTGGATTGTTGTTTATGTTTTCTCCAAACCAAACTCCTTTAGACTGATGCTTTTCTGTGTTGAGTTGTAATGATCATGATGATTGGTTGCTGCATTAGATCAGTTAGATATTGGTTGGTATGTCCATTACCATTTGAAGCATGTACACTTAGTTTGTTATTTAGGTTCTGTTTTTAAGGGTTGTTAATTTCTAATTCATCAACTCACAGTTTCATTATGCTGCCATTGGGATTCAAACCAGTATTTGACATTTTGTTTTAGCATATTTCGTTTTAACATCTTGTATGCACAAAATTTGTTCTTAAAATCACTCCATTGCAACTTGACAGCCACTTTTTAACACATGGCAAAATTGAGACTTGTCTTTAGACATAATCCATAAACAACACATTTAGAATGTGAGCAGACCCTCATTTGTGTGTGATTGCGTCAGTTTTGATCCATAGACTCCAAAATGCATCTCACACATCCCTTTGCATTTCCATTCGATTTTCATTTTGTATGCACAATTTGAGAGAAATAATAATACCATCGTGGTCCTCATTGAAAAATAAGTGAGATAGGCTTTTGTTTCACTGAATTTGATTATGTTTTGACAAAGTTTGAATGAAATCGTATTTTGGAAGTTTCACTTGGTTCTTGCTTTGTTTGCCCAGAAATTCACACGCGTTTGGTATATGTATTAATGGGGTGGCGTTATACAACGGATGTATCGCCACCCTAGTGGTTAGTAACCTGCCTTGCATTGCCTTTGTCTCGTGTTCGACCCCTAGCAGGGGCGTTTTTTATTTTACTTTTAATTATTTATCCATTTTAATATTTTTTCTTTCTTTTCTATTTATTTTCACGCGTTTAAGTTGGTTGAGTTGGCTGTTGCTTTGTATCCACATCAGCAATGTTGTGGGTTCTACCCTTGGCTTGTGCATTTCCTTCCTTCTTCTTTTTAACTTTTGTTTTCTTTCTATTTATTTTATTTTATTCTCTCTTGTTTTATTTTATTCATTTAAAAATAGATTTAAATATCATAAAAACCAAAAAGATTATAGTTTAATATTTTAATGTGCTAATTTATTTTCTATCCTTTTTTATTTTATTTTAATTCTCATTTTTATTTCTCTTTTGATTTTGGGCTTTTTAGCCCATTTTAAACATCTTCCTAAAACAATTATCTTGGGTAAGTTTTACCCCATACCCCTACATTTATACCTATACCCCTACATTAAAAAATTTTGGACCAAAATATCCTCGTATAAAAATTTATTATTTTTTAATTTTTTTTATATTTTTTTATTTGTTTACCGGAAGACTTTTTGAAAGTCTTCCGCTTCACATTTTTTTAATATGTTTACCGGAAGACTTTTTGGAAGTCTTCCGGTACATATTTTTTTCGTTTGTTTACCGGAAGACTTTTTGGAAGTCTTCCGGTTCATGTTTTTATTTTTAATTTGTAATTAATATTTAAGATTTATTAATTTTATATAAAGACCAATTTAGTAAATTTTTGAATATTATACTTAAAATATAAAAATTCTATAAATAGAGAATCATTTTCAGAATATTTTCTATTTACTATAATTATTAGAATACTAGAATTAAAATCATTTATTTTAAATGACCATAATAGTAGAATTTTCTCAAATATCTTATTAATTTTAAACATTAATAAATAAAATAAATTTAAATATAAGATATAAGTTTACATTATTCAATATATTTAATCAAATGAAAACATATGTGATAAATAAATAATGTATTTTAACTTAAAATGATCACAATAAGTTAACTTGCAAAATAATATAAGTAATAAATTAATAATATATTTTTTTTAAAATAATCACAATAATAAAATACGCAAATAATGTGTTTTATTTATAGGACTGATATAGCTTTATTGATTATTTAATTTTGAATACTACTATGAATATAGTATTTAATCTATACTCACATAATTATAAATATAAAAAATATTGTTTTATTACTCATATTTTTATTTAATTAAAAAATAAGAATATAAATTTATTATTTGTTTTTCATTTTTGTTTGACCTTTTTAATTATTTCACTTTATTTAATATTTTTAATAAAATAAATAATATATTTTAATTAAATAATATATTTCACAGTATAGAATATGCAAAAAATTTATAAATAAAAAAAAGATCAAACGAAAATGAAAAACAAATAATAAATTTATATTCTTATTTTTTTTAATTAAATAAAAATATGGGTAATAAAACAATATTTTTTATATTTATAATTATGTGAGTTCTAAAGTATAGATTAAATAATATATTCATAGTAGTATTTAAAATTAAATAATCAATAAAACTATATCAGTCCTATAAATAAAACACATTATTTGCGTATTCTATTATTGTGATTATTTTAAATAAAATACATTATTAATTTATCACTTATATTATTTTGCAAGTTAACTTATTGTGATCATTTTAAGTTAAAATACATTATTTATTTATCACATATGTTTTCATTTGATTAAATATATTGAATAATGTAAACTTATATCCTATATTTAAATTTATTTTATTTATTAATGTTTAAGATTAATAAGATATTTGAGAAAATTTTACTATTATGATCCTTTAAAATAAATGATTTTAATCTCATTGTATTCTAATAATTATAGCAAATAGAAAATATTCTGAAAATAGTTCTGTATTTATAGAATTTTTATATTTTAAGTATAATATTCAAAAATTCACTAAATTGGTCTTTATATAAAGTTAATAAATCTTAAATATTAATTACAAATTAAAAAAAAATATGAACCGGAAGACTTCCAAAAAGTCTTCCGGTAAACAAACGAAAAAATATGAACCGGAAGACTTCCAAAAAGTCTTCCAGTAAACATACGGAAAAAAATGTGAACCGGAAGACTTCCAAAAAGTCTTCCGGTAAACAAATAAAAAAATATAAAAAAATTAAAAAATAATAAATTTTTATACGAGGATATTTTGGTCCAAAAATTTTTAATGTAGAGGTATAGGTACAAGTGTAGGGGTATGAGGTAAAACTTCCTTATCTTGGTATTGAATTAAAAAGAGAGGATTGGGTGTAGACCTCTTCCTCTCCGAGTGTCAAGATGCTCACTGTAGTGTGGGTGGTTTAGACACTCGTCTTTCAATGCGAAGACGCTCTCATTTTCAAACCTTCTCTCCTAAAAAACTCGGTCCCATACCGAATACATTTTCAAAAACACCTTTCAACACGAAAATGCAATTATCTTTGTATTGAATTAAAAAGAGAGATTGGGTGTAGACCTCTTCCTCTTCGAGTGTCGAGATTGTAACACGGTGGGAGAACTGACCTTAAACAATGTTGCGGATAGCAAGAGTCGCCACCGACTTTTATTTTATCCATAAGGAAAGGTTATAAAAGAACAGGAAAGACCTTAGAGAATATTTTGGGTCCGGGGGGTAGGTTATGAAAAGGGAAGGTGTTAGCACCCTTTTCATCCATGGTTATCCATGGGCTCTTAGGTACTTAAGCTCACTTTTGAATTGTTTTGAAAGTGTAGTGTGTGAATAGCAAAAAATTTCAGAATAGTTTAATAATAATCCGTGTATGGATGTGAAAAAAAACTTGTTTGAAAATTTTGTTGGAAATTTGTTTAAGTGTGAAAAAGTTTTGAAGTGAGCAAGTATCTAGGAGTAGCCTACCCTAATGTTTTAAGGTCTTTCTTATTCTTTATCCTTTCCTTAGTAAGACTATCCCTACTATAATGGAGTAGGTAGTCCTTACTTTGGATGTTAAGGGACATGTGAGGGACGATTGGATTTTTGAAGGCCATTGTGGGGTGTAATAAGCAAACTGGAGGGACTATCATCATTTTTCGAAAGGGACTCGATTCGTAAAGGCAACCATAAGGGACTTTGATGATTTTCTTTTTGAGGGACTTGCTTTATACACCCCACTTAACCAATATTCATAGGCAACTTGAGGGATATCCTTAGGAAGTGAGACGGCGATTAAAATCGACTTACGTGTGTGACGTGTTTATTTTAATTATCTTTATTTAAAAGTGATCTAAATTTATTTTAATATTACATACAGGTTGTTACACTCCCTAATTACTAACCATAATAATAATTAAATAATTAAACAACTTTACATCCAAGAAACAATTACAAAATAATAAGCAAAATAATTAAATAGCAAAGATAAATAAAATATAAATAAGCAATAATAAATAATAAAGGGGGTTAATTCTAAGTTTACTCGGCAAGACATCGCATCTTGTGCCTACGTATCCTTACGGGAGTGGAATCAGAGTAATCGTAGTTCCCCTCAATAGGGAGGTTAGAAACTTCTTGACTGTGGTCAAGGTCTCAAGGGGAATAAATGCATCTTAAGGACACGCTTACGTGGAGTGTAGAAACTCCAAATCTCTACGTTGAAATGTTAAGTTGTAATTAGGGTTAAATTAGGGATTCCACGGCGGGAAACCCTAAAATGAGCGCGGCGGCTCTTTGACCTAATGCTAAGGGTAAAATTGTAATTTTGCCTGCGGCGAGGCATTTGTGAAAATTAGGGTTTGTAGTTTGTAGTTTTGAGGATTTGAAATTGAATGTGTGAAGTTTTACGGACTATTGGCGCGGCGGCCAAACAGTTAGACCTAACCTTCGGATGTGCACAATGTGACAGAAATAATAGTAAACGCGTGAGATAATTGAATCATGCAAACAGAGAGATAATGTCATAATTTAAACCATGCAAGCAGAAATTTAAAGGCAGAATTTAAAGAGCGATTGTTAAGTTCGCGAGGTTACATGAGAGGAGCAGATACAATATGATAATGAAATTTGAATTGAACAATAATAAAATAAAATAAATAACGGTTCTAGTTATTATTTTAAAAAAAAAGATTTTAGTTATTATTTTAAATTTATCTAAAAAAAAAGTTTTTCTTAAAAATAATAGGTTTTCATATTAATTTGGAAAAGATGTTAATGTTATTTATTTTAAAAAACAGATTTTTATATTATAACAAATTTTAATAAATTAATGATAACAATAATAATAATAATGGTAATAATAATGATAATAATGATAATAATAATAAATAATGATAATAATAATAATAATAATAATAATAATAATAATAATAATAATAATAATAATAATAAAGCAATAATGAATTTTAAATGTGCCAAATAAACCAACAATGTTGCTAACGCAGAAATGCGCTCATCGCAACCAGATCTAAATCGGACGAAACAAAATTTATCGCAAAGAAAAAGAAATTAAGCAAAAAATAGTATTATTGCTCACACAAAAATGCGATCATCGCAACCAGATCGAACTAACACAAATGTCACGCGTCATGCACACAAATGTGCAAACATCGTATCGACATAATTCGATCAAAAATCTTATATATATAAACTCTAACAATTTAAAAATTATATATATATAAACGTAACAGTAATAGATAAAGAAAAAGAAATAACGGTAATAGATGAAGAAAAAGAAATAACGGTAAAAGATGAAGAAAAAGAAACAACAGTAATAGATGAAGGAAAAGAAATAACGGTAAACGATGAAGAAAAAGAAACAATAGTAATGGATGAAGAAGAAAACTAAATAACGGCAAACGGCACTCACTCCTCTTAGGTTTTTTTCATTCTCCCCTTTTCCAACAAGGCAACACATGTATATATAGGGAACAAATTAGGGTTAACACCAAATTGTCAATAATGTCCCTAAAGCCCATTTTAAAGCCCAAACTAAATAATTAGTTAAGAAAAAATAAAATTTAAATAATTTAAAATAATTAAAATAAACTTAAAATAAAAACTAATAATCCTATTGATTCCTAAAATAAAAAATATTATAAAAAGAACAAAATTTTTTTCAATATTTTTTTATTTTATGATTTTTTGGATATTTTTATGAATAATTTAGAAAAAAGTGAAAAAAATAATATTTAAAAAAATGATTTAATTAAAATACGAAAAATAATAATTAAATAATAATAAAAAACTATTTTTGTTATTTTTTTAATGAAAGATAGAAAAATTTAGAGTAAAAATAATAAAAAACAAAAAAAATGACAAAGGTGAGATTCGAACTCTCAACCTCTCACACTCATAACTCCTTACACATGTCCTCCTGCCAATTGTGCCATTTTTACTTTTTAGAAAAAAAATGCATGCCATATGATATTTACCTGCAAAAAGTCAAACGACTACACAAATTTGTTAGTAATTGATTAAATGCAATGAAATGCGACGACAAATCTTAGGGCAAAATTTGGGGTATTACAGTTATTATGATAATATTTCTCACCCAACCTCTCTTTGATGTTGGCAAAAAAAAAAATCATGAAGTTTGACTTTGGTTTGACCACAGTTGACCTCAGTTTGACCTTTTAACTGCATTGACTGCTTTTGACTTATCTGATCGTCTGACTGAGCAAACTTTTGAGAAAAGTCTTGAAACTTGACATGGGGGTTCTTATACACATATAAGATGTTATGAAGCTCACTTGAAGTCTTGGAAGTCCATTTAGCCTGATTAAAGTCAGAACCCTAGTTTTGGATGCACTGCTTAGGAGGTGCATTGTCTGAGGGAATTGTCAACTCTTCTGACCAATCGTGAACTTTGTGAACCTTGTGAACCTTCAAGAAGCAACCTATGGACTTCATGAACCTCATGAAAGGTCTTGTAGATGTTGAGAAGTTTGTGAACCTTGTGAACCTTCAAGAAGCAACCTATGGGCTTCATGAACCTCATGAAAGGTATTGAAAGCACTGTGGGACTTGTGAACCTTGTGAACCTTCATAAAGTAGCTTGTGGACTTTATGAACTTCACGAAAGGTTATGCAAGTTGTTGGAGAACTTGTGAACCTTCTTAGAACACAAAGTCTTGTATTGTGAGGGCAAATTTTGGGGTGCAACAGAGATGCTCGCTGTAGTGTGGGTGGTATTGACACTCGTCTTTCAATGCGAAGACACTTACACGCTTTCAATCCCTTTCAATAAGAATCAACTTCTCTTAGTATTGGAATAAAGAGAAAGGATTAAGTGTAGACTTCTTCCTTTCCGAGTGTCGAGATGCTCACTGTAGTGTGGGTGTTTTAGACACTCGTCTTTCAATATGAAGACGCAACTTCTTCCACCACCTCTTCTTTCACAACTCTTCTCCGAAATCTTTCTCACCTAAAACCTCGCTCCCGCACCGAGTGCTTTTTCAAACTCTTTTCATAACAAAAACTTGAATGGTCGTGGAGTAGTTAGGCGTAGGCCTTCTCCTATCCCGAGTGCTTGACGTTTACCGTAGGATTCTCTGTCGTAAAAGCACTTACCATTCAAAACCAAAAACATCTTTAATAAGAGAACGAAGTTCTTTTTGCATTGAATTAAAGAGAGAGGATTAAGTGTAGTCTTCTTCCTCTCCGAGTGTTGGGATACTCACTATAGTGGGGGTGGTCTTGATACTCGTCTTTCAATACGAAGACGCTATGTTCGCCCCACCATTTCATAACAAAAAACTTTGAGATAAAGAATTGGGTACTACCCGCAAGGGGTTACTATCCGAGGACCTATCTCATCCCTAAAAAACAATCTCATAAATCAAATGTGACATCTTTCCTCGCATGGCGAAAACCTAATCATTTCAAAAGGATATGTTATGTCTGTTCTACCGCAAATAGGTAACGCATAAGTCTCTTCACATGCGAGCGGAAAAACACCTAAACTTCTAGAATGCGCATGATAACATTATCTATAAAAACATTAACAAACCGTAGGCCGAACTACGGCTGCTCTGATTCTTTACTTCGTTCAAGTAAAGATACGTACGCACAAGGGCCACAATCCTTGCCGAGCATATTCCCCCTATATTTGTAGTTCCCCGAACTACGTCAACTCTGACTTTCTCATACCTTTTGAGAATACGTAGGCATAGGACTGCGAAGTCCTACCGAGTCTGTTCTTTCTCTTTTTTTCCCCGTTACTTCTCTCTCTCTCTCTCTCTCTCTCTCTCTCTCTCTTGTTTCTAACCCTTCTATTTATTATTTTGGAACACTTTTATAGCATAATTTTTAAGCAAATAAATTCAAATGCGACAAACAAATGGTTCCCATCTAATACGATGGATGCGAGGGGTGCTAATACCTTCCCCTCGCATAACCGGCTTCCGAACCCGTTCTTGGTCGCGAGACCATCTTATCCTTTTCTTTCTTAAAGTTTTCTCGATATTTTCCTTTCCCTTTATGAGATAAATAAAGTTCGGTGGCGACTCTCCTGTCTATCTTTTTTCGCCTCCCCGTCGTTGCACGATGCATTTTTTGAGTAGCAACACCCGTGGGAATACTTCCCCAAGGCGATGGTCATCTCAGGCGGGGCCCCGAAAAAGCTCTTTGTCGGGTCAGTAAAAAGGAAGTTTGGCGAGCTGATGAACAACAGCTCTGACAAAATGAGCATGCTCGAAAAATTCCACAGCCGGTCCAACCCGATCACATACTATCTCGAAGAGTTCCCCGGAGGAGCCCCCAACTCGGCCATTCCCCTACTGATTCAGGCACAAATGGCAAAGTTCGATGTCCGTCGCATCCTAGTCAACAGAGGGAGTTCAGTGGATATGATGTATACCCACCTGTTCTCGATGACACAGCTCGACGAGACCAACCTGACCCCCTATGTTGGCTCCGACCTCCGGGGGTTCAACGGGACGACGACAAGACCATGGGGATACGTAGAGCTCAAAGTCACTTTTGGGGCACAGGAAACGACCAGGGAAATCAACATCCGCTTCCTGGTCATCAAGTGCCCATCCTTGTACAACTGCACTCTAGGCAGGACAATGCTGGCCGAGCTCACCGCGGTGCCATCAACCGTCCACCTAAAGATGAAGTATTATACCAGGCTGGGAGTCGTCGTCACCCTCAACGGGGACATAGAAGCAGCCCTAAGGTGTTTTGAAGCAGCAATGAAGGGCCTCAGCACGATCGGTCCCGCAGCCAAAGCAACCAAGCCTCCGCCCGTCCTGGAGAACAGACCAAAAGACCACGTCGACGTCGTGGATATCAACTGCCGCTTCCCCAGCAACTCGGACCACGAGGACAAATCCGATCACACTCCTCCAAAGATCAACGGGCAGGCCATCCACCCAACACGCCTCATCCCAGACGGAGATTTCGAGAAAGTAGTCCTCAGCAAAGACACGACCAGGCGATGAAGCAGCTGAAGGCCTGCCTCCATGAGAACACCGACATCTTCGCCTGAAGCGCCGCCGAGATGCCCGACCTTGACCCCGAGGTCGCCTGTCAGCAGCTCTCCATCAATCCGGCCGCAAAGGCCATAGTACAACATAGACGTAGGTAGTCCCCCGAAAAGTCAGCGGCGGCTAAAAAAGCTGTAAAAGATCTCCTAGAGGCAAATTTTATTTCGGAAGCCCGGTATTCAACCTGGTTGTCCAACGTTGTACTTGTGAAAAAATCTAATGGAACATGGAGAATGTGCATTGATTACACCGATCTCAATCGGGCATGTCCCAAGGACGCCTATCCCCTCCCCAACATCGACAAGCTCGTCGACAACTCGGCGGGTTTTAATCTGTTGTCCTTCATGGACGCCTACTCGAGATATAACCAGATCCCCATGGCCGAGGCCGACAAACAGAGCACGACATTCATGACCAAGTCGGGAAACTATTACTACAACATAATGACCTTCGGCCTAAAGAACGTCGGAGTCACCTACCAACTGATGATGAACAAAGTCTTCCGCGGAGAGATAGGCGAGATGCTCGAAGTCTACATGGACGATATGATCGTTAAATCCCGCACTAAGGTCGACCACATGACCCACCTCAGGAAAGTCTTCGAGACAGCGAGGAAGTGTAGGATGCGGATTAACCCAGAGAAGTAGACCTTCGGCGTACGCGTGGGGAAGTTCCTCGGGTTTTACCTGACCGAACGGGGGATCGAGGCAAACCCGGAAAAATGCCAGGCTTTCTCCGAGATAGCGACACTGAGCACAAAGAAGTCAATACAATCCCTCAACGGGATGCTCGCATCATTTTCCTGCTTCGTCGCGAAGTCCATGCAACACGCCCTCCCATTCTTCAAACTTCTAGGAAAGGAGGCCGTGTTCGAATGGACGGAGGAATGCGAGCAGACCCTCCTACACCTCAAACGTGTTCTGTCGGAGCCACCTGTCCTGACGATACCTGACATCGGGGAGACCCTCTACCTATACCTGCCGTCTCAACCGAGGCCGTGAGCATCGTACTAATTCGGGAAACCCCCGACGGGTAGAAGCCGATCTACTTCATGAGCAAGGCCCTCCACGGCCCTGAAGTGAGATATCAGCAGATCGAAAAATTTGCCTTGGCCCTCGTCAACACGGCCAAGAGACTCCGACACTACTTCCTGGCCCATGCCATCATAGTCAGAACCGAGCAGTCGATCAAACAGTTTCTCGGCAGGCCCGACATGGCGGGGCGCATGCTAAAGTTGTCGCTAGAGCTCTCTGAGTTTGACATCACCTACGAAGGCAGGAAAGCGCTCAAGGCCCAAGTGCTGGTCGATTTCGTCGCCAAGATGACCCCGACCACGGAGCCAACCCCTGGAGCCCACAAGTGGACCATCTTCGTCGATGGCACTTCAAGCCTCTCGGGGAGCGGCGCGTGCATCCTCTTGGAAAACAAGGAAGGCACGGTCGTGGAAGTCTCCCTGACCCTAGCCTTTCCGACGATGAACAATCAAGTCGAATACGAAGCCTTCTTGGCCAGAATCCTCCTAGCAGAAGACCTCGGAGCCAAGGAGATAAAAATCTGCATGGACTCCCAGTTGGTGGCATCCTATGTCCGAGGCGAGTACCAAGCGAAGAACGATAACCTGGCCAAATACTTGGCTCTTATAAGGGAACGCATGAAAAGTTTCGAGTCCGCCAAAGTACAACACGTTCCCCACGAGCAGAACACGCGGGTAGACATTCTTTCAAAGTTGGCAAGCACCAAGAAAAAGGGCGGGAATAAATTTGTCGTTCAAGAGGTCCTCGCGCAACCGAGTACGGAGAAGGCGAAAACACTGCTCGACGTTAACGCCATCGGGGACAATGACTGTTGGATGACCCCAATACACGCCTACATCAGCACGGGGCGCCTCCTCGATGATGTTAAGGAGGCCAGTACGGTCAAACATCGAGCATGCTCTTGCGTACTGCTCGAAAGCAGGCTATATCGAAGAGGATTTTCGAGCCCTCTCCTCAAATGCGTCGACAAAAACCAAGCCCCAACCATCCTACAAGAGGTCCACAAGGGCATCAACTAACAGAACCTAGGAGGGCGATCCATGGCGAGGAAGGCCTTGCAAGCTGGATACTACTGGTCGACGATGCAGGAAGACGCGAAGGAACACGTAAAGAAGTGCGACCGGTGCCAGCGGCACGGGGACATGCACCTCCCCTCCTATGAGCGAGCTCAAGTCCCTCTCCTCCCCATGTTTGTTCGCCTGGTGGGGGATGGATATCCTCGGCCCGTTCACCTTAGGCTCCTATCAGAATAAATACCTGATAGTCGGCATCGACTACTTCACAAAATGGATCGAGGTCGAGGACCTCGCCAAAATCACGATGCACAACATATTCCGCTTCTACAAGAGGAACATCCCTGCTAGGTTCGGCGTGCCCATGGCCATCGTGACCGACAACGGTACGCAATTCACTAACAAAAACTTTCAAGACTTTGTGACCAAGCTTGGGACAAAGCAGCACTTCACGTCGGTCGAACACCCACAAACGAACGGTCAGGCAGAGGCCACGAACAAGGTCATTCTGTGAGGCCTAAAACGCCGGCTCGGGGACACCAAAAAGAGGTGGGTCGAAGTGCTCCACAGCATGCTCTGGGCTTATAGAACAACACCCCACTCGACCACCGGGGAAACACCTTTTCAGCTGACATACGGGACCGAGACAGTAATCCCGGTCGAAATAAGGGAACCGTCCAGAAGAACCGAACCCCCCCTCGGGGAGGATGCCAACGAAGATTCCCTCAGAGATGAGCTCGACCTATTCGAGGAAATATGTTCAGGGGGGTCTCTCTGGGAAGCCGCACTGAAATAGAATGTTACCTTCCGCCAAAATTGCAGGGTCATAAGGCGCGAATTCCAGATTCGTGATCTGGTCTTACAGAGAAACCAGAAGGACTCACGCGAGGGCAAGCTCGCCGGCAACTGGGAAGGCCCCCACCGTGTTCGAGACAAGACGATGCACATGGCTTACTACCTCGAGAACTTACACGGGGACAAGATAGCTCGACCATGGAATACTGAGAAGCTAAAAAAAAATACTATAGTTAAACACTGTCGGCAATGACAAGCCTCGTGACCACGGGAGTGCGACATGGTACAATCGCGTCTCTTCGAAATCAACGAGATAACAAGCACTTGCCCTTTGTGTGCAAGGGCAGAACACTCTATTCGATGAAGACCCCTCGATCGAGAGTCACCGCCACCGTACCGAGGTTGGCAGAACACCTAGCTCGCGATGGGACATTCACGCCGTGGGGATAGGTCCCTGACTGTGGTCCATCTCCGTAACCGACCAGGTAACCACCCCGGTCACCCAGCCAGTTCCCTACACTACCGGGCACAACAAGTAACATCGAGCTACCACTTCCAATAACATAAGAAACATGAAAACGAGCGTGTAAAAACATGCGATCAAGCATACATAAATAAATAGACGAGCACACACAAACACTTAGAAAAAATGATCAAACTTCATAAAACGGGCACAAGCCCGACTGTCAAATGATTAAAATAAGGGGCACGCAGCCCGAACAAACAATTAGAGTAACAAAAATAGGGCACGCAGGCCGAAATAGTTTAGCACACAGACTGATAAAACAAAAAAAAAGGAACGCAGGCCGCCATTCCCTAATATAGGTGGTCCTCCTCGTCCCTGGTAGCACCGTCCTCCTCTTCGTCCTCCGAGCCACCGGGCACAACTATGTGGTCGCCCTGGATCTGATGATAGGGGCCAATCCCGTCGGTTACTAAATTGAATCCTGAGTTGACGAGCCCCCAAGCAATCCTCTTACAACAGACGGATCCTCTCCACCAGCTCCCGCCGAGACGTCAGCAGCCGCTCCTCCTCGGACTCCTTCTCGGCAGGAGCGACTAGGCCCTCGAGCTCAGCAGTTGTACTCCTGATCTCGGCCAGTTCTTCCTCCTCATCCTTCAGCTTCTTCTCGAGCTCCTGGATCAGCTCCCGGTGGACCGAAGTTCCTTGGAGACCGCCAACTCGCTTCGGGCAGTAGCTAGGTCAGTCGAGGAGCACCCCTCCTCATTCAGTACGAGAGTCGTCTCGAACACCCTCACCATCGAAGCCACGCCTTTAGAAAACATCCTTTCACGAGCCTCCTTGCCCGCAGCCAAGATGCTTTTCGCCTCTTTGGAGGCCACGACAAGAATATTCCTCCCCGTAAAGAAGTTCGGACGGAGACAGCAGGGGGAGAACAAAGCTCCACTTCGGGGACCCGTCCGCCAGGTCAATCGGGGACGCCTCAATCTCTCGTCGCCTCTTGGAAGCCAACGGTGGCACCGGGGAGCCGCTCCCTTGTGGGGACGAAGCCAACCCCGCTGGCCCAACAACAGCTTCTTTTTGGACAGCAGCCGCCCTCCCCGCAGGACGTCGGGCACCCCTGTTCAGCAGCTTCGTCACGTGTTCCTTGTTGATGCGGTAAAGCAGCAAGCAAAAAATATTAAGTACCCAGTTTTGTCGTCTCCACAAGGATTAGTGCGATATGAACGCCGTTCAACGGCCTCTACATTTCTAAGCTTATTGTTCAAAAGTTTTGGTTTAAAAGGTTCAGGGAACCATAAATAAAAACAGAAATTATAAAATAAATAATGAAATATAAACGGAGCCTTGTTGGGATTGAATTTCATCAATTGATAACATATGCATTCTTCTGATCAAATTAAACACAATGCAATCATCCACCTAATACCCTTGCGTATCACTCTCGACAAAGCTTATCTCTAATGCAGTGTCGAGAGAACAACTATGTTGTCTCATTGGTGATCTCTCATCCAACAAAAACACAACACAGAGCATTAAGAACTAATACTCACGCAAATGCTAAGCCTAAAACTATCTCTAGCATTTAGGACCTAACAGGTAATCATCTTAGATCAAGATCTGAAAAGTATATCTCTATCACGGTTCAAATAAAAGATAAACAAGTAAGAAAAGACGACATCCATATCGGATAAATGATTGTTTCATATAAAATACATTGATTAGAATACGTACACACGCTTAACCTTTTTTACATGTATTCATCTCATCCGCCAAATGGTTATGAACATCATTCTTCATCACTATTATCATATACCCACACAATATCATATTGATCCTACTCATGCTACCTGTGCTACTTAACCAACACAACACCATAAAAGATACAATTAATATCAACTTCAAAACCATTTCAAAAGTTTGTTCATTGATAGAAGAAAATCTGAGATCAAAGATGTGAAAAGGTTTTGTCAAGACCCACAAATATATAATCAAAGGTAATTGTCGCTACTGCGAAAATCGAGGCTGACAATGACAGAAAAGTCGCCACCGTGCGTAGTTTATTCCAAGAGAGGGAAAGGAAACTCTCAGAGAAAACCTAACGAATAGATGGATAAGATCGGTCATTGCAACCAAATCTCGGGTTCGGGAGTCGGTTACACAAGGGGAAGGTGTTAGCACCCCTCACGTCTGTCGTACTCGACGGGATCCACGCTTGTTGTCTATCTAAAAGGGTGATTGAAACTATCTAACTACAGGCTTGAGGATAAAAGAAAAATAAATGACTCGGCAAAGCAACGGCGCTCTGTACCTACGTATCTCATCTGAAGTGAGAAGTCAGAGTCAACGTAGTTCGACTAAGTACGAGTGAAAAGGGGGGAAGGTTGCTCGCCAAGACATCGCGTCTTGTGCCTACGTACTTTCATTTGGTATGAAAGATCAGAGCAAACGTGGTTCGGGCTAAAAGGAAACACAGGTTTGTTCGACTGTTTTACCCGAGTAGGGTTAACAATTAGTTCTAGCAGTTTGGTGTATGCAGCTCGACCATTGGAGACTTAGGCGTTACCGTTTGCGATAGAACCAAGAGTTAACAAAACTCTCCTTATGAAAATGATTTTCCAAGATTAAAGGCCCCAAAGGGCAAAAATAAGTTTGATTGATTTGTGTTTGTGTTTTTTAGAGAAGAAGTGTTTTTGAATTGTTTGTAATTCATATCGCACTAGAGACTATGACTTAGGAGTGAATGCGTCGCATATCACCCAAAGGGTGCTATACTAAACATTCAAGCCATTGAAGATAAACTCCTCAACAACCCTTTCCTAAGTTCTTAAGGCTCGTAACACACAATAATCATTAACCTTTATTAGGTGTTTTATGATTTTTTTGAGATGAGAAGAGAAAGGACACTAAAGGGGGACTAAACACAAACCTAAAGTTGTCATGCAATGGTGATCCTAAGATTGAGATAAGGGAATGCTACCTAATGTTATCATACATGGTTAAGTTCCTAATGTCTATCATAATCTCCCTTGAACAAGAGAGATTAGAGGTCCTAAGGGAAAGGAGGCAAAAGAGGCAACAGGAAACAACATAAACATGCAAGAATGCAAACATGGAATGCAAGTGAGGGAGGAAATTGGTGTGGGGCAGTAGCCTCCACAAGCTCATCTCAACCTCAAGCAACAATATGATAAATGCAAGAGATGAAAAGAAATAGAAATGCATTAAAAGAAACACAGGAGTGCACTAAAAATGGAATGAAATGGTCTAAACCATTCAAACATCAACCATAATGCCAAAACCCAAACATAAATTAAAGGCAAAGAAAATCTACAACCAAGTGAGGGTGGGAGGCCATATGAGGACAACAAGGAACTCATAATTTGCACTCAACCATGAGCATCACAAGAAAGGTACACAGGAAAGCACAAAGAAGTCCTCATGGATTCATCATTTTAGGCATGCTTCAAGTACCTCCAAAGGAGAGACCAAGCCACCTTAATTGAGATTCCAAAGTCATTGGACATCAAGGGAAATTAAATAAAAGTTCTCAAAAGCAAAAGCAAGTAAACCACAAGGAAATGCAAGCAAATTCCCAAAGGAAAGCAAGCATGTTTCACATAGAAACCCTAATTGGAAACTCAAAAGTAAACAATCAAATGAACAAGCAAAACACAATATAATGACCTAAAAATGAGCAAACATCATCCTTAACATGTTAGCAATATGAACAAAAAGGCATTGAGAGCTCAAAGGATCCAAAAATATCATATCCAAGTCAAACTAGGTCAAGATGCATGTGTGAACCTCCCTTTGGGGTAACTTGACTTGCAAGTTACTCTAAAAATAGGAAAATGATTCAAAAATAACCAAATAAAATGCAAGAAACTCATGAATATGTTGGCAACCAGAGGCCAAAGGATTACAATCAAAGTCACTTCATAACATCACCATAGAAATTGATTCACAAAGGGTGCTCCATTGTGAAGGAGGATTGTTGAGGGTCAAATGAAGTGCATCAAAAGTCAACTCAAAAGTCAACCAACAGGGGCAAAATGGTCCTCAAAAATTCATCAACTCATCATTGATATGAGGATTGAATTTTACTCATTGGATCAAAAGGAAATGAGAGAAACAAAATAAAAACTAAAACATGTCAAGATTTAGGTCAAATAAAACACTTCCAATGTTAAATTCCATTTTTAATTGAAAAATAATTCAAAAAAATAAAATAAATTTTTTATAAAATTAGAGAACATCTCAAGGAGTCTAAAACATATTTTTTTTTGGAATTTTATCACTCTTGGAAGTATTTTAAAATGATTTAAATCTAAACAGATATAAAATAAAAAACAAAAAGAAAATGAAATTAAATAACAAAGGGCTGGGGTGCAGAAAGCAGCCCAGAAACATTGAAAACACGCTGGGCTCACAAAAGGGGGGGTGCCAAGAGCAACAAAAGGCCCAAATCCAACAAGGGGCGCTGAAGTCCAATGGATTCAGTATGGGGAGTCAACCCAGGCGCATGGTGGAAGGCAATAGTGGCCATTGGATCACAAGGTAACCAGATCAGAGGGCTCACAACGCGTCATGTCATTTAATGAGATTCCAGCTAGATCTGGTGTGTGTGGTCAAAGAATGAACACCATAGGTCTTAATCTTGGCTGTTAAATGAAAAAGTAAGCGCATCCAAAGGCTGTGAACACATCCACGTGGCTCTGGTGAAGTTCAAACCTAGAGGGAAAAACCAGACGGCCGGAAACACTGTTCCGGTCGTCTTCTCCGGCGACACTTCAAAAACCAGTCAAGGCCAAAACCCAGGTGCCTCAAAACTCAACCAAAATGAACAAATAAATAGTCAAAAATGATCTCCAGGTCACGTAGATCATGAATCCACCACCCATTTTCATTTATCATGCTTAAATAACACAAAACGAAAAGAAAAAGAAATGAGCTCAAAACTCAAAAACTCATGAACAACCATAAAATCAATCCAGAAACCATCTACACATCAAGAGGTTTACAAATATGCAAAAATGGCGTGATAACAATGCATAAACAGTAAGATAAATGGATTGAAAGAAAACCTAAAATCAAGTTTCCACAGAGCTCAGTTTGTTAATGAAGCTTGAAATAAACCACCCAGAAATGTTCTATGAAGCTCAAGGAATGTTTTGAAATATTTGATTTGGATGGAAACTCAGTAAAATGTGAAAAACGAATTTGACTTTTTCCTCACTTTCTCTCAATGTGTTCTTACTCAATTTTTCACCAAAGTCAGTTTTGAAGACTTGTGAACAATCCTGAGAATATGTATGATGGATTTGGATTGAAAGAAAGCCCAATTCTATGCTCCTTGGGCCCAATTGATTTCACTTTTTTCACCTTATGGTCATTTCAATAGTGAACGAAAATCACCTTGCCCAGCTGTAAAAAATGGCTCAGCTAGCTAGCATTTGAGGTAGGTTGATCCAAGGGCTGAGAATGGTTCCTTGATTTAATCTTATGGCATGGTTTGGATATGTTACTTAAACTTGAAGTAATCATGAAAATGGCCACCAAAATGAGCTTAAATCTCAAATCCAAAAATAGCATTGTGCTTGAAATGTATTTGGCACTCAAAAAATGCACAAGGATGGTCCAAAATGATCCCAAGTGAATTTAATTTGATTTTCCCCTTTTAAGGCCTTTTTCATAAAAATTTCATTAGGGATCCTTCAATCCAAGCCAAACCTTTGATGCCTTGATGTTTGGTTGAGAAAATGATCCTATTTGGAGCAAGTTTGAAGTTGGAAAGATTTCCATTTGAAGTGTGCAAAGTGGTGAAATGAACCTATAATGAAAATGACCTGTAATCCTGCTTTCCCAAAATACCCCTGCATTGCAAGCCTCATAACTTGAGTTCTACAAATCAGATGAAGGACTTCTAGTAATCTTTGGAAATATAAGATCATGAGGAACAACTTTCATGTTCATCAAAAGTTGAGGAGAAACATCCTTCTAGGTCAAAAGTGGCTGGGAAGTTGGTTGACTTTTGTTGACCAAAATCACGTTCATCTGAGGACCTGTAACTTGCCAGCATCATAACTTAAGTTCTAGAAATCAGAGGACTGACTTTTAGTACTCAAAAGAAAGCTAGAAACATTCTCTACAAGTATAATGTTGGGGTCAAGATGAGATGAGACTTGTATCTTAAGGTAGGTGGTCTTGAAGTCAGGCACTAAACAAGGGATTTTACACTAAGAACCCTAATTTAGATACTCCTCATACTCTTGATTCTTGATGAATTGATCTTGAAATGATATCTCATGTATCTTAAAACAACATTCCATTACCATAAAGACTTGGAATTGAGTCTTAATCTCCTTCAATTTCATAGTTGACTTAGGGTTGGCCAGATGAAAACCCTAATTGCACCATCTTCAACTGTAGCTCTTCACACTTGGTATAAACACTTGAATGAATTCCACAATGACCTACAAGACCTCCAATGAGTTTAAATGATGATCTACCTCCATAACCATGGGCTTGTGATCCTCAGATGACCTTCAAATGGCCTCTTAGACAGGAGATGAACCACATACACTTATCTGCCTATCCAAAGGGCTTTGACTTGTCTCTGATGATGATAATCCCCCTGTTGACTTGAATACAACCTCTTGATTAGGACCCTTGGAAAATTCCTCTTGTCATACACACATCTTTTGATCTCCTGTAAAATGCAAAATGCTATGCAATGCAATATGCTAGAACAATGAAGTGAAACATAAACCAAGTAAACAAAAGGTTGGGCAAATTTTGGGGTACAACAGTTGCCCCTATTCAAACGACTTAAACCTAAATGAGTGAAAAGCGAACGGCTTTCACACCATCAAGATAAAAAACGGTTGAATACCAAAGAACTCAGAAATTTGCCAACCGTAGCAAATGAAACTACAAACAAGAATCTCCAGAGATAACTGCTCTGATTACAAACATGCCCCGTTGGGGGAAAGAGAACTTAGCGAGTAACTCTGCTTGGGGAAAACGAACCAAATGAATCAATAAAATCTTCCGGAGGCTGGATACTCAACGAGATGAGGAGCACATCAACAAATGAAAACTGGCCGGAGTATGAACACCTGACGAAGCACACCCACCGAAGCCTAAACACTCAACGAAGCAAACCAACCGGAGCCTAAACACTCAATGAAGCAAACCAACAACGAAGTAAACCAACTGGAGCCTAAACACTCAACGAAGCAAACCAACCGGAGCCTAAACACTCAATGAAGCCAAACCAACCAGAGCCTAAACACTCAACGAAGCAAACCAACCGGAGCCTAAACACTCAACGAAGCAAACCAACCGGAGCCTAAACACTCAATGAAGCAAACTTACCGGAGCATAATCACTCAACGAAACCAACCAACAGGAGCCTAAACACTCAACGAAGCAAAACCACCGGAGCCTAAACACTCAACGAAGCCAAACCAACCGGAGCCTAAACACTCAACGAAGCAAACCAACCGGAGCCTAAACACTCAACGAACCAAACCAACCGGAGCCTAAACACTCAACAAAGCAAACCAACCGGTGCCTAAACACTCAACGAAGCAAAACCACCGGAGCCTAAACACTCAACGAAGCAAAACCACCGGAGCCTAAACACTCAACGAAGCCAAACCAACCGGAGCCTAAACACTCAACGAAGCAAACCAACCGGAGCCTAAACACTCAACGAACCAAACCAACCGGAGCCTAAACACTCAACGAAGTAAACCAACCGGTGCCTAAACACTCAACGAAGCAAAACCACCGGAGCCTAAACACTCAACGAAGCCAAACTAACTGGAGCCTAAACACTCAACGAAGTAAAACCAACCGGAGCCTAAACACTCAACGAAGCCAAACCAACCGGAGCCTAAACACTCAACAAAGAAAACCAACCAGAGCCTAAACACTCAACGAAGCCAAACCAACCGGAGCCTAAACACTCAACGAAGCCAAACCAACTGGAGCCTAAACACTCAACGAAGTAAACCAACCGGAGCCTAAACACTCAACGAAGCAAACCGAAAACTAGAGCATCTGATAAATAAAGGGAATATTTCACGAACTGAGCCTTCACCGGAACTTGGTATTCAACGGAGCAAGAGATACAAAACTCATCAGGATTAATATAATCAAACGGAGTCTGGGCACTTCATGGGTAAAACAAAACGTCACAAATAGAAAATGTCAGAATCTAGATGTTCAACGGAGGACCCGGAGTCTGAATGCTCGACGTAAAAACCAATACCTGAAGACCACCTGTAGGGGATAACCACCACCTGAAAACAGAAAGGTAACGACCTGGTTTATGTTTCAAAATGCAAATGTTTGAAAATGGCGTAATGCTCCATACGAAATGGAAATGCTACGCGTTTGGTAGATGCTATACGCGCATGTAGATGCAACGAAACCGAATCAGCAAAATAAATGTCGGAAACAAAAGATCCCTCCTGCTGGGAAAAGAAAACTACTCTGCCGAAGATGAACTTCGCATGCCAATAACAATTGGACTTAAACTAGAGAGATAGGCCCTGAGATGAACCACATACACTTATCTGCCTATCCACAGGGCTTTGACTTGTCTCTGATGATGATAATCCCCCTGTTGACTTGAATACAACCTCTTGATTAGGCCTAGGACCCTTGGAAAATTCATCTTGTCATACACACATCTTTTGATCCCTTGTAAAATGCAAAATGCTATGCAATGCAATATGCTAAAACAATGAAATGAAACATAAACCAAGTAAAGAAAAGGTTGGGCAAATTTTGGGGTACAACAGTAATCAATCAATAGAGAATCCAAACTAGTTCACAATCATAAATTAGATAAAATACATAAGGTATCAAAAGATTACAATCCAAACCCCACCAAGAGATCAAAGATCTTACCTCCTCCCTCTTAGGGTTTTTGTGTTTCTCTCTCTAAAAAATGAAGAGAAATAAGTTTTGATGTTTCTAAATTTTACAAAATGAAATTATGACCTAAAAAAGCAAGAAAAACACTTAAACACACATTCATGATCTGTCTTGTTCGCTACCAGCTCGCCTAGCGAACATGACATCATTCTGTTCGCTAGCCTGCTCGCCTAGCGAGGAAGAATGGTTTTCTTCGCTGGCACGTTCGCTACCTACTCGCCTAGCGAGCGTGACTGCATTTTGGGGGTTTGCATGTTGTCTTGGTTTCCTTGCCCATTTCTTGTGTCTTACGCTTCACTTGTTTTGTGCCTAATTCCTGCACAATAACACATAAATCAAAGGTACCAAGAGATTTTCTCATAATGTTGCAAACTAACCAAAATAAGAGTGGTTTTCAACACTTAATTGACGAAAATGAGTGAAAGATGCCAACATTTGATAGATCAAATAAGTGAAGTTTGGCGTCTAACAACTCGTCCCAGCTAGCTTTTTGCTTGTCCTCAAGCAAAGTATGCCTCTCATTTCGCAATAAGAGGATTTGCTCAAGAATAAGATTCACCCAAGAATGGATAAAATTGGCTCAACACAAATGATGCAAACAAGCCATGCTTTCAAATGTTTAGAATCAAACAATGTAAGAAAACTAACTTCTTAAAGCAAATATAAAGCCATGCATCAATCAACAACTATGTTTTTCATGAATGAATCACTCTATCACTTCTCTTCGAATAAGGATTGAAGAAATTACGCGTTTGCAACCGCGGGGACAATTTAACTCAACTAACAAACAATGCCAATATCAATTCAATTCATACAAAATCTAACAATCAAAAGCGAAAATATGGAAGCAAGAAGATCACTAAGATCTTTAAGGTTGTAGCTTGGCCGGGTTTACAAACAAGGGACATTTCTAAGGCCATTAAAACGAAATTGTCGATGCAAAAGAGACATTCACCAAACACGTTATTTACACACCTCAACTTCATTCCATTAGTTTCTTAGTTGCAAACCTTCACAAACCTTATTTTACAACTTATTCTTTCACTATTTTTATTTTCCAAGGAAGCATTCTTTTTCTTCTCTTCTCTTTTTTTTCTTTTTTCTTTCTTTGTTCATATTCACACAATTTTTTTGGTGCTTGCTTGAATTTTTCAAAAGTTGTAACAACCTATTATCTTCCTTTTTCATTCGCCCCAACTTAACTTTTACTCAATCCTCAAGTGAATGCTCTTAGATTTTTATGGCAAAGAAGACAATTAAAACAAATTCACGGGTTCAAGAAAAACGTTTAGAATCTCACACAAACTCAAACTGAGATCCATACTATTTAGGCTCAAGGGGGTTAACGAATTCTCACTACTCACGGGTAAGTTGTATTTTGACATGGTTGTGCTCAATACAAACAAGTGCCTTGATCATTTCTAATGCTTCCACAAATTCATAATAATAACAATATAAAGCATGAATCATACGAATCAACAAAGTTTATCAGAAATCCAGCCTTTAGTAAACAATGGAAGCTTTCTCACAAATTGTGATTTTTGGTTCTAAGTGAAACAATCATTCAAACGAGTTTCCAAAAGAACAAATTTCATTTGCAAAAATACTTAAGTTCTTAAGCATTCTAAAATTCTAAACAAAGGAAACCATGTACCTTGACAACATTCACTTGTTTCATACTATCATCGCCATCCAAACTCGGTCGAAACTTCATTGAATACTTTTATACCGATAGCAACCACTCTAGAAGGAGTTTTCGTCATTCCTGAACACACTAGAAAAAACATAAAAAGAAACAATATATACAAAATATACAAAGCTTAAAAACATAGAACCATTGCAATGCACTTTAAAATGTCAACACCAATCCCCGACAACGGCGCCATTTTGTTGATGCGGTAAAGCAGCAAGCAAAAAATATTAAGTACCCAGTTTTGTCGTCTCCACAGAGATTAGTGCGATATGAACGCCATTCAACGGCCTCTACATTTCTAACCTTATTGTTCAAAAGTTTTGGTTTTAAAGGTTCAGGGAACCATAAATAAAAACAGAAATTATAAAATAAAGACTGAAATATAAACGGAGCCTTGTTGGAATTGGATTTCATCAATTGATAACATATGCATTCTTCTGATCAAATTAAACATAACGCAATCATCCACCTAATACCCTTGTGTATCACTCTTGACAAAGCTTATCTCTAATGCAGCATCGAGAGAACAACCATGTTGTCTCATTGGTGATCTCTCATCCAACAAAAACACAACACAGAGAATTAAGAACTGATACTCACGCAAATGCTAAGCCTAAAACTATCTCTAGCATTTAGGACCTAACATGTAATCATCTTAGATCCAGATCTGAAAAGTATATCTCTATCACGGTTCAAATAAAAGATAAACAAGTAAGAAAAGATGACACCCATATCGGATAAACGATTGTTTCATATAAAACACAATGATCAGAATACATACACACGTTTAACCTTTTTTACATGTATTCATCTAATCCGCCAAATGGTTATGAACATCATTCTTCATCACTATTATCACATACCCACGCAATATCATATTGATCCTACCCATGCTACCCATGCTACTTAACCAACACAACACCATAGAAGATACAATGAATATCAACTTCAAAACCATGTCAAAAGTTTGTTCATTGATAGAAGAAAATCTGAGATCAAAGATGTGCAAAGGTTTTGTCAAGACCCCCAAATACATAATGAAAGGTAATCAATCAATAGAGAATCCAAACTAGTTCACAAACATAACTTAGATGAAATACATAAGGTATCAAAAGATTACAATCCAAACCCCAATAAGAGATCAAAGATCTTACCTCCTCCCTGTTAGGGTTTTTGTGTTTCTCTCTCTAAAAAATGAAGAGAAATAAGTTCTGGTGTTTCTAAATGTTAAAAAATGAAATTATGACCTAAAAAAGCAAGAAAAACACTTAAATACACATTCAGGATCTGTCTTGTTCGCTACCAGCTTGCCTAACGAGCATGACAGCATTCTATTTGCTAGCCTGCTCGCCTAGTGAGCAAGAACGGTTTTCTTCGCTGGCACGTTCGCTACCTGCTCGCCTAGCGAGCGTGACAACATTTTGGGGGTTTGCATGTTGTCTTGGTTTCCTTGCCCATTTCTTGTGTCTTACTCTTCACTTGTTTTGTGCCTAATTCCTGCATAATAACACACAAATCAAAGGTACCAAGAGATTTTCTCATAATGTTGTAAACCAACCAAAACAAGAGTGGTTTTCAACACTTAATTGACAAAAATGAGTGAAAGATGCCAACATTTGATAGATCAAATAAGTGAAATTTGACGTCTAACATTCCTCCACTGAACCTATAGTACCTGCAAGAAGAACACGAGAAACCAGTTAGCACAGAAAGTCAAAAGAGCAAAGGAAGGCTGAGGAAGCGACCCATAATACCTAGGAGCCGATGAGCCTCAGCCTCCGTCCGAAACTCGAGTAGGGCCTTCGTTTTGATACACCGAGTCTCCGTTCGGATCTCCCCGCCAGCATCGCGGATATACTCCTCGTCTGGGGTCACGCACTTCCGGGGGGAAGATGCCCGACGAAGTCGACCAGCTTCTTAAAGGTCAGGCTATCCTCCTCGCCTAAGCGCTGAGGCCGGTAGATGAAGCTCTTAGTACTAGAGCGAAAATGCAACTCCATCCAATCTAGGGGGAAATTGGACTCACAGCTCTCCTCAGTTTGGCCATCCACGATAGTGACCTCTCTCCGTAACATTATGTCGTAGGCCTCATCCGTCGTCGGCATGACCACAAACCATCTGTCCTTAAACCCGCGTATCGAGTTGGTATATACCCGGAAGAGCCTGGTCGGCAGCTTCAACGAGATTCAGTTGTGTCGACCAGCCACTGTCTGCCACTGCAGGTGAAAGACACATAAGAACAACGGGATGGTGGCTCTGAGCTCGAGGTAATTGCAAACGATTTCAAATGCCCAGATAAAGGCGAGGGAGTTCGGATGGAGTTGAAATGGCGTCAGCATTAAGTGGTCAAACACACCCTATTGGAAGCCTGTGAACGACATGCGCATCCCCGCCTCCTTAAAAGCAAACTCATACATGGGGAACCGGCCCCCATTATAGCGAGAGCATATCCGATCTATTTCTCGGGGTCGACATGCTAGAAACTGAATGGGAGCCCCGGCCTCTCTATCTTCAATCACGGAGAAGGCGTCAGAATCTTTGAGGATGAACCTCAACATATAATTAAGGGGATCGTCCCCGACCCACTCCGCTACTGGTCTGTCAGGGGGATCCTCGACGACCTCGTTTTAACGATCTTCCTCGTCGTCGGATAGGTACCACTGCGCCTCCTCTTCTTCGTGATCGGTCATTTACCTGAAAAGCAGAGGAACTTGGTGAATTCCACAGCCAAATCAAATCTACCCTTCCACCGCAGTTCAAGTGAAAGGGTATGGTCGTCAGGGCACCCAGAAGACCATTCTTGGGTAGCCCAACCCTCCGATGTGCACGGGGATAGCAATCTTTATCCTCGGCGCATTCATCCATCTTGTCTGGGGTATTCATCGACTACTCTCGGGATGTTCAAATTTTCGTCGATCCTCCCCGTGCCACTCATTGCAAGGGCCGGGGACAGTCAGTCGCAACCCTAGTTTTGAAGGACTCCCCGGCGTATTCGTCAGAAAAGTCCACGGTCAGCCTGGCGCCCCAGCGGAGCCGTCGGAAATACTAAAAAAATACCAGCAGGGAGGCAGAGACTTACGTGATTTAGAGATAAAAGGGTTGTCGCGTCAAGCAGGGAGAGTATAGATATTGAGCAGAAAGGTTGAGTGTGTCGAGCAGACAAATTAGAAGTCGGACAACAGCAAAAAGAATGAATGAACAAAAAGATGACCTGGATAACGTCGCTAGGCACTCAAGTACCTAGCCCGTAGCCTCCATAGGAGGACAAGTGGCGAGCCTCTGTTTTCCATGTGTCTCTTCAGATTCCTCTCCTTGACCGCAGACTCCTCGTGCATCATAGATTTTCCCGACCGGTATGGCTGCGGCATGCCCGACATAACGACGTGCCCGACTTCTACTGCACCTTAAGTCATAGTTTGCTTAACTGTAAGCAACAACTTGGGGGGCTACTGTTCTGGACTGGGCCGACGCCTGACCCGTAGTCGAGCAGGCCCAAGCCCCACCGGATTGGAAGGCCCAATAAGACCTCATCAACTAACAGTAAAAGGTCCGCCGCGCATAACGTCTCCCCCCGTCAGACACAGACCAACTGTCGTCGGGCAGGACCTTCGTAGCTGTCCGACTAGCCTTCTTCTGCCCCACGGTCGAGCAAAGTGCAGCCAGCCCGGGAAGCTCCTCAGACCTCCCCCACGTTCTTTACGGGTCTGTTTGGTTCAACGGAGGGGAGGAATTTTAGTAAAGGGGAGGGGAGGGGAGGGGAGGTGGGGGATGTGTTAGAACACAGATTGGTTCTTAATTATATCTCTATATTTTGATGATAACTCTTATGAAATTTTGTATTAAAGAATTATATACTCTAAAATTTGTTTAAGATTGTTAGCTGCAAATATTAAAAGTGAATATTATTCTGGAAGCAAATTAGATATGAATATGAAAAATATGCAAGGCTCTGAAGCGTCAGAAGCATCTGTTAGAAGAATCTGAACGCTGTCTATAGAAGATTCTGAGCACTGTCTACAGAAGAATCTGAAGCAGAAGCCAGAAGCATCTGAAGCATTGAAGAATTCTGTATGAAGAGTTTCAAGCTTAGTTTATTTCAGAAGACTCTGATAGTACTTTGCTGCCAGTACTGAGGATCTGATCCCAAACTCTGCTCTGAACATTTACACGCTGAAAGCACACTTGCTGTATTGCTCTGATTCAGCAAACTCTAATGAACATCAGAAGACTCTGACTGCTCAAGACTCTGATGATTATTTGCTGAAACTTGTTGAAGAAGAATTCAAAGTTGTCCGTTGGAATGGCCAAACGACTCTTTCCTCTTTTATGCTAGACACAAGAACACAGACAAAAAGGATTTTTCTGTGCATCTTAATTCTAGGAAAGGTCATGTGATGTGAAGACAAAAAGGCTCAGACCTTTTCAGTACACAGCCTTCAACGTAAAAGCTACTTGAACATCTTTGCCTATAAAAGCAAGACTCCATCTCTCTTCTTCAATTGACGAAATCTTTGAAAGAAATTCATTACAAGCTCTCATACAAATCTTTATCTTGCTGAATTTATTTCTAAGTTCTTAAATCTTAAGTGTAAAATCACGGTTGTGATATAGCTTAATTAGAAGCATTTAAACACTTGTTTTATTCTTACATTTGATTGTAAAAGATCCTTAAGAAGATCCAGTTGGGATCAGTAGTTCTTAAGAAGACTAAGATCAGTTGCTCTTAGTGCTTGCTATTGTAATCAGTTGATTTAATAGTGGATTAAGTTCTTGTTGAGAATGGCAAATCACTCTTGGTAGGGTGGACTGGAGTAGTTGAGTTCAACGAACCAGGATAAAAATCCTTGAGTTTTTATTACTAAGTTTTTCTATATACTTATTCAACCCCCCCCCCCCCCCTTCTAAGTATTTTCTCACCTTCAGTTGGCATCAGAGCTCCGGTTCTGTGTGTGCTACCACTTCACAGTGACAGAAAAGATCCAGTGAGAAAAACTTTGATATATATTTGGTTGTTATTATGGCTGAAACTTCAACATCTAACAGTAACAACAGATATGAAGAAAGGGATAGAATCAGCACAAAACCCCCTATGTTTGATGGGGAGAAATTTGATTATTGGAAGGACAGGATAGAAAGTTTCTTCCATGGTTATGATGCTGATTTGTGGGACTTGGTCATAGATGGGTATGTTCATCCCACTGATGGGAATGGAAAGAAAGTAGACAGAAAATCTATGATTGAAGCCCAAAAGAAGGAGTTTAGAAATCACCACAAGGCTAGAACAATCTTGTTAAATGCAATATCTCACACTAAGTATGAGAAGATCACAAATAGAGAAACTGCATTTGACATGTTTGAGTCGTTAAAGATGACTCACGAAGGAAACCTTCAAGTTAAAGAGACCAAGGCTCTGGCGTTAATACAGAAGTATGAAGCGTTCAAGATGGAAGAATCTGAGTCTATAGAAACTATGTTCTCTAGATTCCAGATCCTCACAGCTGGTCTAAAACTTCTGAATAAAGGCTACTCAACTGCTGATCATGTGAAGAAGATCATCAGAAGCTTGCCTATCAGATGGAGACCTATGGTCATTGCTCTGAAGCTTGCCAAGGATCTGAACAAGATCACTCTAGAGGAGCTAATCAGCTCACTAAGGAGCCATGAAATTGAACTTGAGGAAGATGAGCCTCAAAATAAAGTTAAGTCAATTGCCTTAAAATCTAACAAATCTGTGAAAGCTTTGCAGGTGTTAGAAGAAAGCTATGAAGAATCTTCTTCTGAAGAAGAAGATGAACTGTCCTTGTTGTCCAGAAGAATCAACAGACTCTGGAAGCACAAGCAGAGGAAGTTCAAGAACTTCAAAAAGCCAGATCAGCGCAAGGAGTCCTCTGGACCAAAAAGATCTGGAAAGAAGGAAGTTGTTTGTTTTGAATGCAAACAACCTGGTCATTACAAAAATGAATGTCCAAAGCTTCAGAAAGAAAAGCCCAGAAGGAAGTCTGAGCACAAGAAGAAGGTTCTAATGGCAACTTGGGATGACTCTGATGAATCTGGATCCTCATCAGAATCTGAAGATGAATGCGCCAACATAGCTCTGATGGCAAGCATTGAAGATCAGATTGAAGAATCATCTGGATCTGAGTCTGATTCTGAATCTGACTCAGAAGAGGTACTTTCTGATCTCACTAGGGAATAGCTTATTAAAGTCTTATCAGAAGTCCTGAAAAATTATAATCAGATTAAGCTCAAATGCAAGAAGCTTAAATGTAATCTTGGTTCTGAGAATAATCTGTTAAGATCAGAAGTTGCTGAGCTAAAAGAAAATAATTTGAAAATGAAAGCCAATTTTGAAAAAGCTCAACAAGGTTATGAATTTGAAAGTAAGTCTAAATGCAAAAGCATTTTAGAAGAATATGACTTCAGCTTTCAGAAGTTTCTTGCTAAAAGCATAGATAGAAGCAAGATGGCTTCAATGATCTATGGGGTTAGCAGAAACAACAGGAAAGGAATTGGATATGAATCTTCCTTTGGAAAGGATTTAAATCCAATGCATGTTGATAAACTTGTTATTAAGAAAACTCCCTTATACTCTCATTTCAAGTTTGGTCATCTGAATGACATTAAACACACACGTTCTGATCAGAATGTTCCTGTGTTTAAGCCAAAAGTAAGTCAGAACAAAACTGTTGTAAAAAGATAGAAGTTCAGACCAACTTTCAAGGAAACTAACCTAAAAGGACCCAAAAAGATCTAGGTACCTAAGGATATGATTATCCCTGTTGCAGATGTATTTAGCAGAAAAGTCAAGACGCCAGTCATGGTGCCTGGACTCTAGCTGCTCACGTCACATGACGGGAGAAAGGTTTATGTTCCAAAGCTTGGAGCTTAAATCTAGAGGAGAATTGAAGTTTGGAGGGAATAAGATGGGCAAGATCATTGGCTCTGGTACTATTGGTAATGGTAACCTTCCCTCTATATCTAATGTTTTACTTGTAGAAGGATTAAAGCATAATCTATTGTCCATAAGTCAATTAAGTGACAATGGTTATGATATAATCTTTAATCAACAATGTTGCAAAGCTGTTAGTCAGAAGGATGGCTCAATCTTGTTTAATGGAAAGAGGAAGAACAACATTTACAAAATAAATCTTTCAGAACTTAAAGTTCAAAATGTTAAATGCCTCTTGTCTGTTAATGATGAGCAATGGGTCTGGCACAAAAGATTGGGGCATATTAATATGAGATGTATATCTCAGGTTAATAAACTTAATCTGGTCAGAGGACTTCCTAAGCTGAAGTTCAACTCAGATGCTCTTTGTGAAGCATGTCAAAAAGGAAAATTTTCAAAATCTTCTTTTAAATCTAAGAATGTTGTTTCAACCTCAAGACCATTAGAATTACTTCACATTGATCTATTTGGACCAGTGAAAAATGCATCCATCAGAGGCAAGAAGTATGGATTAGTCATTGTTGATGACTACAGCAGATGGACATGGGTAAAGTTCTTAAAACACAAGGATGAGTCACATTCTGTGTTCTTTGACTTCTGCAAACAAGTCCAGAATGAAAAAGATTTTAAAATTATTAAAGTCAGAAGTGATCAAGGCGGTGAATTTGAAAACAAATATTTTGAAAAATATTTTAATGAAAATGGAATTGCTCATGATTTTTCCTGTCCTAGAACTCCACAACAGAATGGAGTTGTAGAGAGGAAAAATAGAACTCTGCAAGAAATGGCCAGAACCATGATCAACGAGACTAATCTGGCAAATCACTTTTGGGCAGAAGCAATAAACACAGCTTGTTACATTCAGAACAGAGTGTCTGTAAGACCTCTTCTGGAAAAGACTCCCTATGAATTGTGGAGGAACAGAAAACCCAACATTTCATATTTTCATCCTTTTGGATGTATTTGTTATATGTTGAACACTAAAGAGAATCTTAACAAGTTTGATTCTAAAGCACAGAAGTGTTTCATGCTTGGGTATTCTGAACTCTCTAAAGGCTACAGAGTATACAATACTGAAACACAGATTGTGGAGGAATCTATACATGTTAGATTTGATGATAAGCTTGGCATTAAAAAGCCAAAGCAGTTTGAAAGTTCTGCAGATAGAGAAGTAATTCTCACAGACTCTGAAGGCTCAGAGGCAGAAAAAGCTCAAGTGAAGGAACCAGAAGCAACGCCAGATGCAATTCCTTTAGCTTCTCAGATGAGCAACTTGAACATTTCTGAAGAATCAACTGTTAGAGGATCATCTTCCAGAATCAAGGCCTCTCACCCAGAGGATGTGATCATTGGAAAGAAGGATGACCCTATTAGAACAAGATCCTTTCTCATATCATCTGAAGCATCATTATTTAGGTTGGTGTCAGTTATTGAACCAACTTCTGTGGATGAAGCTCTGCAAGACAATGACTGGATAATTGCCATGCAAGAAGAGCTAAATCAGTTCACAAGAAATGATGTTTGGGATTTGGTTCTAAGACCAAAAGGATTCAACATAATTGGAACTAAATGGGTCTTCAGAAATAAGTTGAATGAAAAAGGAGAAGTTGAGAGAAATAAATCAAGGCTTGTTGCTCAAGGTTATAGCCAGCAAGAAGGAATTGATTATACAAATACTTATGCTCCTGTAGCCAGGTTAGAGTCTATTCGTTTACTCATTTCTTTTGCTGCACAAAATAACATCACTCTATATCATATGGATGTTAAGAGTGCCTTTCTAAATGGTATTATAGGAGAAGAAGTTTATGTTCACCAACCTCCTGGTTTTGAAAGTGAAAAATTTCCAGAACATGTTTTCAAACTAAAGAAATCTCTTTATGGTTTAAAACAAGCTCCCAGAGCTTGGTATGAAAAATTAAGCAATTTTCTTCTGGAGAAAAATTTCATCAGAGGCAAAGTGGATACAACTCTCTTTTGTAAAACATTTAAGAAAGATCTTTTAATTTGTCAAATATATGTGGATGATATTATATTTGGATCTACCAATGTTATGCTGGGAAAGGAGTTTGCTCAATGTATGCAGGCTGAATTTGAGATGAGCATGATGGGAGAATTAAGATTCTTTCTTGGAATTCACGTCAATCAAACTCCAGATTGCACTTACATTCATCATACCAAATATGTTAAAGAGCTTCTGAAGAAGTTTAACATGACTGATAGTAAGATGGCAAAGACCCCCATGCATCCAACAAGTACTCTTGGTAAGGAAGAGGTAAGTAAGAAAGTAGATCAGAAACTCTACAGAGGTATGATAGGATCTCTTCTCTACTTAACTGCTTCTAGACCTGACATTTTGTTCAGTGTATGCTTGTGTGCAAGATTCCAATCAGATCCTAGAGAATCACACTTAACAGATGTTAAGAGGATTCTAAGGTATCTGAAAGGTACTTCTAATGTGGGTTTGTGTTACAGAAAATCTGATGATTTCAAATTAGTTGGATTATGTGATGCTGACTACGCTGGAGACAGAGTGGAAAGAAAAAGTACTTCTGGAAGTTGTCAATTTCTAGGAAGAAATTTAATCTCCTGGTACAACAAGAAGCAACCTATAATTGCACTATCAACTAAAGAGGCAGAATATATTGCTGCTGTTGGATGTAGCACGCAGATGCTCTGGATGAAAAGTCAGCTAGAAGACTATCAGATCTTTGAGAGTAACATTTCTATATTCTGTGATAATACTTCTGCTATATGTTTGTCTAAAAACCCTATTTTACACTCTAAGGCAAAACATATAGAAATTAAACATCATTTCATCAGAGACTATGTTCAGAAGGGTATTATAAACTTAGCCTTTGTTGATACAGATCATCAGTGGGCTGATATTTTCACAAAACCCCTTGTTGAAGATAGGTTCAAATTTATTCTGAAAAATATTGGTATTGATTTTTGTCCAGAATGATATTTATCATAAGCAAATTTCTCAGATGCAAAATGCTTAAAACTCTGAAGTATTTCATCTGTCATTTAATTAATTTATTGATTTATTATCTGTGTGTATCTGAACTAACCAATCTTAGAGGATCTGAACGTTAGCTAACGTTTCATTTCTCAAGAGAATTCAAAAGCACATGCAAGCAAACACATGTCACTCTGAATCTGAAAAGATGGCGTGCACACTACTGAAGAGACATTTGAGGTATTGTTTGAATAGTAAAAATCTTGATTTTCCCCCCAAATTGTCAGAATCAATTAATGCTTTGAAATGATTCTTTATTCTTTTCATTAAATGCCATTAATTGCTAAGTGGAACGTACTATTTGTGACTGTCTGTGTGCCCTATTTCTTTCTCTATAAATACCACATTTCACACTTTTCACTTCACCAACAATATATGCATTTCTGTTTGTTATTTGCTCTCCACAAAAACCCTAAACCTTCGTCCAAATCATTTCCATCTTCATCAATGGCAACTTCATCCTCTACACCAGCTCAGTTTCAATCATCTATGGTTGCAGTTACGTCAGCAAACATGGGTGTTATTCCATTTAAGGAACCCAAGAGAACATTGTTAACCCCTGTGGACAAGCTTGAAGTTCTTTGTGAATCAATGGTGGAATTTGATTCTCTGGCTGAAAATGGGTTTGAGTTATGTTCTATAATTGATGCACAAGGTTGGGTTAAGTATTTTGACAGGTTGTTTGGTCCAGTGTATCCACACTTGGTGAAGGAATTTTGGATCCATGCTTCTGTTTATCCAAAATTTATACTTTCTTCTGTTCTGGGAAAGGAGATCATCATCACTGAAGATCTCATCAGGAAACTCATAGGGTATGATGAGACTGATGGAGTATGTCATCTGCCAGCTGGGCGTGTTGACATGGAAGAAGTGTATGAGGAAGTTATTGCATCTGGACAGGCTTCTAACAAATTTAAGGATCTGAAACCTGACTACAAAATCTGGGAAAATATTTTTTTGGGATGCATCCATCATAAAAAATCAACAAATTCTCCAGATTATGTGAATAATGAACAACTCTACTTCATGTACTGCTTGAGTCAGAGTACAAAAGTAGATCTTCCATACATTCTCTTTATGCATCTGTGGAATCACATCAATGCATCCAGAGAATCTGTAAAGGATAAAGGACAGAAGATCAGGACGTGGATTCCCTTTGGAAGATTGATCTTAGACATTCTGACAGAGAATGGTCTGGTAACTGCTCTTTATGAAGCTGGAGTTAAAGATAAACTTGAAACAACTGTTGGTAAACCATTGAATGTAAAGAGTCTTCAGAGGCTAAAGATTATGGATGAACTCACAGTTGTTCCTAAGAAGCTGAATGTTTCTGAAGTTAGTCAGAAGAGGATTCCAGTTCAAGATTTTCCACTCTTTGGTGCTGAAGAACCTAGGGATATTATTCTTAGGTACATTGATGCGTACAAAGCAGATGGAACACCTTTTCCTGCAGACATTCTAATAAGAGCAAGAGAACCTATGCCAAATATGTATGATGAGAACATGAGGAAAAGAAAACAATTAGAGGCAGATGAAGCTGCTGCTCAGAAGAAACAAAGAGTTGCTGACAAGCCACAGAAGCAGATCAAGAGAAAAGCTTCTGGAGAAGTTCCCTTTGTTCCTACCAAGCGTATAAAGACTAAAGGTACTAAATCATCTTTTTCTAAAATTGTAATAAATGAATCAACATTTAGTTCTATTCCTGAACCTCCTCCCACTCAAAATCAAACAATTCCTGCTCCATCTCAAACATCTGAACCACCAAAAATTCCTACTTCACAAATTCCATCTGACCCTGTTTCCACTACACCATATAAATCATCTGATATTCCACATTCATACCCACAAAAAAAAACAACAGAACAACCTACACCAGAAATACAACAACCAGCTGCATCTGAACCCATACAATCTGACACAGTTGCATCTAAACAAGTTGCATATGAACCAATTGTATCTGAACCACCCTCATCCAGACCTTTTGATCCTCAACCAGAACCATCCAATCCTATTGAATCAAACATACCTGGCTCTGAGATTCTAAATGTCCAACCTCTCAAGACTGTATTTGAAGTATCATCTACATCTTGTACCCCCAACAACCTCATCTGATTCATCTGAATCTGATGTGCATCCAAATGTCCTTTCACCTCCCTCTTTCAAAGATTTTGAATCTAAACAATCAGATCTACCTATTTCATCTGAACCTCTCATTCCTAAACCCATTTCAAAACCTAGGACATCTGAGCTTGTTTCAGTTACTTCCTTTAAACAACTCCCCTCTGATCCCCTTCCTTCTGGTCTAAAGATTAAAAACTTTTATACCAGTATTGAATCATCTGACTCTACCACTCCATTTAAACCTAAGTCTTCCACTATTCTACCATATGTTCTTCAAACCTACTTAAAAGAACTGCCAGATATCATTTCATCAGAATCTCTGTTGACTGATAAATCTGCTTTCATTCCCTATACTTCCACTACATTTGATGTCGTTCCCTCTGCATCATATGTAAAACCTTATCTAGTTCATGCTTTATCCAGATCCAAAACTACCACTTCCTATCTATCCATTACATATGATACTATCATTTCTGAACCAACACTAACAATTAAACAAAAACCATCAACTTTTGTTCCTTATTTTGATAATCCAAAAGTTGTCCTCCCTTCCATTCGCAGAATCAAACCGTTCTTTCGTATTATGCCAGCTCAGAAGAAACCAGCATATCCTAGCCCTCTGATCATTATTCCAGAATTTACCATTCACCTCCACCTCAACCCAAGCCATTCACCTTGGAAACCCTTCTGAAACCAAAAACTAGGCTAAATGCTGATAATTTATTTGCAAGTTTTATGAAAGAAATAAAGATGCATTTAGGCTCTGTTTAGAAGAGATGCTTGTCAACCATGGATGCAAATGAATCTGATGCTATCTGGAATAGGTTCATTAACAGATTCAATACTGTAGCCTCAAATCTGAAGAATGTATGTTCTGATGATGCGAAGCTAAGATTTGCTGAAACGGCCAGAAGCATGATTTGGAATGTTAAAAGATATGCACCTTTGCTTCTTGAAGATGCTCCTTCATCCTCTGAAGTATCTGCTACAGAAGTTTCTGTTGAATCTGCTTCTGAAGAAAATCCTTTGGCTATGATAATTGTGGAAAATCCCTCTGGATCTGTTGCTCCTGACTCTGCATCTCCAATGGAAATTGACTCTGCTTCTATTCCTGCTTAAGAATCTGCTCCTTTTACCTCTACTGAGATCAAGAAAGAGAATCCATATTTGGAAGATAAGATTGCAGTTTTGGAAGCTGGACAATCTGAGATCAAGTCATGGATGGCCAAGCAAGACCAGAAATCTAATGACATGGCACAATGGATGTCCAAGCAAGATCAAAAGAATGACAACATGGCTAAATGGATGACTAAGCAAGAAAAGTCTTCATCTGAGATCACTCACCTTTTGAAGATGATTCTGTCCAAGAAAACCTAGTTTATGTTTTTCTGTATCTGATGTTTATGCACATGTACTTGAATTTATCTGATGATATGTCTGTTTTGTATATTTATCTGGATGAATGAATGACTCTGTTGTTTTCTCTCATGAATGAATCTTTTCTGTATTTCCTTTTATTTGTCTTTAAAAGTTTTACTTTTTGATTATGACAAAAAAGGGGGAGAAAATGGATCTGACTGTTCAAATAAACTCTACCTAAATGAAACTCAAACATATCTAATTATAACTAACGTGAACTTTTATTATTTCAGATCATTTGAAAAATCTAACAAATTCTTTAAAAGTAACTCTGAGATCCCCAAATCAAGTTTAACCAATCAGGATCTGATTCTGAAACGCTCATTCAAGTCAAGCTCCAATATTTTGGAACAATCAGACTCTGATTCTGAAAAGAATACTCATGCAAAAAGGGAAGTTTCTATTTCTTCTAAGTATTCAATTTAGGGGGAGATTCATTATCTCAGGGGGAGTTATAATTATATTTTTATTGAACAAAATTTCTTATGTTTTTGTCATCATCAAAAAGGGGGAGATTGTTAGAACACAGATTGGTTCTTAATTATATCTCTATGTTTTGATGATAACTCTTATGAAATTTTTTATTAAAGAATTATATACTCTAAAATTTGTTTAAGATTGTTGGATGCAGATATTAAAAGTAAATATTATTCTGGAAGCAAATTAGATCTGAACATGAAAAATATGCAAGGCTCTGAAGCGTATGAAGCATCTGTTAGAAGAATCTGAACGCTGCCTACAGAAGATTCTGAGCGCTGTCTACAGAAGGATCTGAAGCAGAAGCTACAGAAGAATCTGAAGCAGAAGCCAGAAGCATCTGAAGCATTGAAGAATTCTATATGAAGAGTTTCAAGCTTAGCTTATTTCAGAAGACTCTGATAGTACTTTGCTGTCAGTATTGAGGATCTGATCCCAAACTCTGCTCTGAACATTTACACGTTGAAAGCACACTTGTTGTATTGCTTTGATTCAGCAAACTCTAATGAACATCAGAAGACTCTGACTGCTCAAGATTCTGATGATTATTTGTTGAAACTTGTTGAAGAAGAATTTAAGTTGTCCGTTGGAATGGCCAAACGAATCTTTCCTCTTTTATGCTAGACACAAGAACACAGACAAAAAGGATTTTTCTATGCATCCTAATTCTAGGAAAGGTCATGTGATGTGAAGACAAAAAAGCTCAGACCTTTTCACTACACAGCCTTAAAAGTAAAAGCTACTTGGACATCTTTGCCTATAAAAGCAAGACTCCATCTCTCTTCTTCAGTTGACGAAATCTTTGAAAGAAATTCATTACAAGCTCTCATACAAGTCTTTATCTTGCTGAATTTATTTTTAAGTTCTTAAATCTTAAGTGTAAAATCACGGTTGTGATATAGCTTAATTAGAAGCATTTAAACACTTGTTTTATTCTTACATTTGATTGTAAAAGATCCTTAAGAAGATCCAGTTGGGATCAGTAGTTCTTAAGAAGACTAAGATCAGTTGCTCTTAGTGCTTGCTATTGTAATCAGTTGATTTAATAGTGGATTAAGTCCTTGTTGAGAAAGACAAATCACTCTTGATAGGGTGGACTGGAGTAGTTGAGTTCAACGAACCAAGATAAAAATCCTTGAGTTTTTATTACTAAGTTTTTCTATATACTTCTTCACCCCCCCCCCCCCCCCCTCTAAGTATTTTCTCACCTTCAGGATGTATTTTAATTAATGGTATGTTTGGTTCATAAGAGGGGGAGGGGAGGGGAGGGAGAAGTTTTATTCAAATATATGTTTGGTTTCCAGGGGGAGGGAAGGAGTTTTAAAACTAATTTACCTTTTTATCCTTAAAATATTATAACAATCATGTTAAATAAATTTTTTTTAAAAAGTATTCATAAAAAACGTAGATAATTAAACACAAAATATTTAACATTTAAAATACTCTAAAATATCTTGATGATCAATGATCCATTTAATCCTATAACATATTTATAAGATTAAATTTTACATAATATATAACTCATACTACAATTATATATTGATATGTAATATAATACAACAAATTATAAAATAATTAAGTTATTACAAGCAAAATATTAAATAAAAATGAATAGAATAAAACACATGGAAAAAAAAGTTGAATCATAATAATAAAAATAATGGAGTTGCCATTGTACAAATGAAGTAATTATAATAAGGTGACAAAAATTAAGGTATAATATTAATAAAGACAATTAAAAAATTTATTAAATAAAAGTGAGGATAATTTTGTCAATATAATAAAAATACATGTTATCATAACTCCTCTCCCTCCCCTCCCCTCCGAAAACCCCCAATTCGGGGGAACGAAAAATTGTTCCAGGAGGGATCCCGATTACCTCCAATCCCCTCCCCTCCCCTTATAAAAAATTGAACCAAACACATCTATTTTAAAATATTCCCTCCCCTCCCCTCCCCTCCCCTCCCCTCCAAAACCCCCCAACCAAACAGACCCTACGTGTCCCCTACGCGGGGACACGTCATCAAGTAACTATCTGTGTCCTGATGATTCAGTCCTCCACCTCCCAGATACCACGGAACAGTTACACTAGGGTGAAGACCACGTGCTGGTCTTCACGACGCCACGTCAGCCCTAACAGTTACCAGAGTTGGGCATGGCAGCCCAACCCAATGTATGGTAATTGTTGGCCCTGCGTTAGGGGCTCATTATAAATACCCTCTTCCATTAGAGGGTCAGGTAATCCAATTCTTATTCATTTTCTCTGTACTTGTTATCACTCTGCTCGTCGCTTACTTTGACATCGGAGTGTGGTTTAGGTACAACCCCCTCCCCCTTTGTCCATCAAGTCTACCGTTCGACATCTCAGACATGTGGCAGCTCAGCGATCTCTCTGATCAGGTACGATTAATAACGTTATTGGGTTAAATAGATTATTTGTTCGATTTTCAATGGATTGCTTCTGTTTGGTTCAGATCGTCAGTGACTAGACCCGACCAAGCCCAATTAGTATTTTATTTATTATAATTATTAATTAATAATATTAATATTAATATTATTTAATAGTCAGATTTTGATTCATATCTAATCCTAATTCAGTTCCCTTTGTCTCACTTGGGGCTTATTTGGTTCGAATGAGAGGAGGGAAGATATATAATGAATTTTATTGAGGGGAAGAGAATGGGGGAGGATATAAATTTTATTAATAATTAACATTTTTATATCTATAATCTTATATAAGCGACATGATATTTTAAGGTCAAAAATTCGTACTTTTTATAATAAAATTTTAATATTGAGTAATTAAAAACGTTATAACTTATCCCATAATATTTTTATAAAAAAAATTGAGTACACTACATTCGAATTAAAACTATCTAATACAAATTAAAATAGGGGTGGATAACAACTTTTAAATCGTGATAAATTAAATAACAAAAACAAATAAATAAAATAAATTATTATTAAATATTAATGATAATTTGACATTCTACCATCCTTAACCAAATTTTCGGTAAAATCGTAATATTTTTCAAACTTCTATCTGTGTCTACTAGTTTTAGAAGAAATAATCAAACTCGTATTATGCATACTTGCATTAGGCAGCGTATGAGACTCTCCTTTTTTATTTTCTAAATTTAAAATGTTTGGTTGCAGGCCTTGTTGGACAGGCTTCCGACGAGGGATAATTTTTTGACTAATTCGAATGATTTTGTTTGTGTTTTTTTGTTTTGGTAGATTTAAAATTAAGAAACTATAACAAAAAAATCTTTGAATGGTTGGGTACGAGGGAGGTTAGGGAAATATCTTTTCTAAATCGCTTGCAACAAGTATTTTATTAGAAAGGGTCTCAAAAAAGTTTCCTATTAATTTGTGGCCAACACTCTGCTGAACCATTTGGTTGAGTAGAAATCAAATAATATTAATTTGTGGCCGACATTCTGCTGAACCATTTGGTGGGGTAGAAATCAAATAACCTTTAATAACGAGGTAGGTGATTATGGGTTAATAGTGTTGAGAATCAAATACTTTTATGACGGTGGATTTTAAATCTATCTAAAAGTATAATGTGTTGTAATTTGTAGAGTTAATGTTTGAGAAGGATGAACAAATTAGATGAATGTATATTTTAATAATAAAAATAATATATTTTAATATTGAATTTGATTTAATAGATTTCTCAAATATAAGAATTGAAAAATAATTATAGGATAAACTAATTTTAAGTATTAGTGAAGGATTAATTAATGCATTCTTTCTTTTTCTTTGTCAAGATTCCAACAAAGTTTAAAATAATTGTTTGGTTTAAAGAAATAAAAAAAAGATGAATAGATCCTAATTTAATATTTTAAACGACTAAGAAACATTTAATTTATTATGAGACCAAAATCTTTTTTAGTAATTGATACTATAAGGCACAAGGTTTAAAAGTTTAAAATGAATCCGGCTAATTTATTGTTCTAAACAATAGAACTATAAAAAAATTGTGAGCAATAATAGATTTTAGTAGATAGCAATGGGTTTCATTGAGCACAATTTTTTTTAACTCTCTAAATTTAAAAAAAAATTAATAATCATGTTTTTTAATCAAAATTAAATCAAAAAAGAAAAATAAAATCAAATATTTATGTGTACGTGAGAGGTGATACATGACAAATCGAATATTTATGTGTATGTGAGAGATGATACATGACAATGAGAGGGTAATCTTTAAGGAACTTTGACTACCTATACAAAAGAATGTATTGGTTATTTGTTTCCAATGAGAAAAGGAGAAGGAGATTGAAATGGTGGTATTTGGGTTAGTATGTATCATATGAAACATAGGTGAAAATGGATGAACATTATATAAGTTAGGTGTTAATTGTGGAAAGAAACTAGTAAGGTTATAGATTTTTTTCTCATACAGGCATAAATAAGTTATAAATAATCTAGTTAGGGATGTTAGGTCACAGACATCTAACACATCCATTACCCTTATGTTGTCATACTCATCTAATTAGGGAGGTTAGGTTACACACTTAACACACCTATCACCTTTATTATGTCATACAAAATTGAATAGAAGAAAAAACAAAATTTAGTGAGGTTGGGTCACACATATTCAACACGCCCATCACACACATTTATGATGTGATACAAAATTGATATCATAAATGGACGAATGTGATACAAAATTGATATCATAAATGGACGAAATAACAAAATGAAAAAGTGAGAGAAATTGCATAGATATATCTTTAATCGTATAGAAGAGAAATAAAATAAACGTGAGACACAAAATCAGTGATTAGAGTGGGACACAACGAGTTATAATTTTGGTTAGTATCGTTAACATGCCTATATCATATCATAGAATATATCCCTAAGAATACATCTTTTCATTAAATACTAGTTCAAAAAACGAGTCATTAAACACAAAAGTATAATTACTAAACAAAATAATTTAAAAATAAAAAATAAAAAATAATTTGCCAAAACTCATTAATATTGTGATTACTATTATATTCTCAAACTTCAAGCTAAAGTCGATCTCACCTTTAACACAAACACAACATCACAAGCATAACAATCAAAAGAACAAGTCAGAAAATCAAATCAAAAGCATTACATAAGCCCTTGATTATAAATTGTCACCTTTATAAGTTTCCATTGACACCTTATAGTTATAATAGTTGTTAAAAGATCAAAGTAAAGAGGAAACTATGCAGTTACATAGAAAGTTACATGTAAGCAAGTTCTGTATAAACTGGGAACAAAACCGAATTAAAATTAAAGCTAAGCTGAAAAAGATGTTCAGTGCAAAAAGAAACAAAGATGGAAGCAGTGGACATAAAAAGAGAGAACTTAACTCTGGAATAACTTTCAATGGCAAATCGTGACAAAAATCTTTGGTTTGTTTTTGAGAAGTAAAGAAATAAAGAAACACGATGCTTCTGATGACAAGGAAACAAAGACCGACAATGGAAGAAATGGTTGCCTTCGAATATTGGCCTAACTTCTTCCGTTGTTTCACCAGGCACATTGCTGACGTCGAAATGGAAACATCTAGGATGACGGCGGCTACGACCGAGCAAGATTGTGATGTATATTTTTTACATTTGCTACTGTCTTTTATAAAGATCATCCTGTGATTTATTGAATAATTCTCATAATATTTTTTTTTTTTTCATTTTTGTTGCTTTTGAAATTTAAGTGTTATGGTACAAAGATTTTGACATACTGCTCTATGATTAAAACAAATGAATCACCACTATTGAGGTTGGGTCATATAGATGAAGTTTGATAAGTCACCATTGAGGGAGGAATTGTTAAAGTCTGATCAATAGTGTTTTTACCAGTTTTTAGTTAATTTTTTCTTTTTTTTTTTTCATTTTACTTCTAAAAGGTGATATTTTGTCTATCTTGCAAGAACAAGAAGAAATGTCATTGATTCTTGAAGAAAAAAAAAAGAAACGCAAAGAGGGTGAGCAAACAACAGTGGGTACGTCAGCCTGTAAGAATCTATTAGGATTGTAACCATTGGAGAGCAAAAAGGCATCCCATTTACAGGTAACATGGATTAACGTCAGCCCGTAACCCATTACGGTCGTAATCCCTCCAAATTTTGAACGTGACTTTTAACTTCTCTTTATTTCTGTTATGCATCCATTGAATTTTTGTGTGGTTAAGCTTCGTTTTTAGGACAATTTACAATTAGTATCATTTCGATCTTATAAATATATTGTAATCATAGAATAAAAGAAAATGAGCATTGTATTAAGTTTTACTCAAAATTTCTCAGTTAGTAGTTAAGTTTTTTGCTTTCTTCCTTTTGTTGTATTGCTCAAGATTCTTTAGAACATTTCAATTCAAGTTTCTTTTCTATATTAATATGATTATTCTACTATTTAAGGTTGCTATTATCGCAGCCAGCATGTATGCCATATATGCTTTTGTTGTTTATCAATTGCCATGTTTGAATAGACAAACTTAGAGTCTGAGACATGTATGTTATATAATTTGAATACAATTATATTTGCTACGAAAGTAGAAATCCAAAGACATTGTTTATGCGTCTAAAAAGATATTCGAACAATTGATTATGAAATTGCAAAAGTGTTTTTGAGTCAATTGAGGAAATGATATTCTTTTTAAAAAGATTATAAACGCACAAATTGAGCTGCAAAAGTATAATATTTGTGTTGTTAGAACCCCATAATGCAACGAAGCGGGCATTACTACTAGTTTTAGAATTTTCTATATAATAAAATTTCTCGTTACGATCGTTATAAAACTTGTGTGAGTAAAGTTGATTGATAGGATTCAAGTACTTAGACTCTTGTTTTGAATTATTAAGAAGTTCAAAATTATTCTCATATTCAAAACTCAAAAATTGATCATTTTATCTAAACACTGAAACAATAGAACTCGATAATTTGATTTTAGTCTTTATGGATGATAAGTTTAACTACTTCAATATTGTCGTACGCTTGCGGCATATCATGTTTTTTGTGTTGTTGACGAGAATGCATATGGTGTCACCTACGTGATAGGCAGGAATACTTACCACTATACTATTAACTTTTTTTATTTTGTTATCATTCTCGATTGATTGCGAATAACCCGTAGTTTAGGGAACCTCGTTGAATCTATAAATGAAATCCAACATTATTTCCACAAAAGACGCCGATTAAAACAATTTGCAATGGTGGCCGAAAACAACAATCGCCCGCTAAAAGAGTATGATATACCCTCAAATGAATAACTGCATACGAGTATTGTTCATCCTTGCATAACAACACACAATTTTGAACTAAAAACATATTTTCTTTCTATGGTACAACAAAACCATTTTTCTGGTTCACTAACAAGGGGATCTATATTTAAATCTACTGGTTTTTATTGAATTTTGCAATACTCTGAATTGAAACGTAGTAGACTCAGTCGCTATTCGGCTTAGCCTTTTTCCGTTTTCCCTTAGGGACATAGCCAGAGCATGATAGCAGTCACTTCCATCCAATTTTATAACGACACGGGAATAGCTTAAAAAAGCATTCCTAGATAGATATTTTCCACTGGGCAAAACAACACAGCTAAGGAACCATATTACTTTCTTTTGGCAAAATGATGGAGAATCACTATTCAAAGTGTGGGAGCGATTCGAGGAGATGATTAGAAAATACCCACACCATGGTGTAGCACTCCAAAAAATTTCCATCCTTTTTCTTATATCTTGGTTTATGTTTCATATCATTTTTGCATTGTCATTTGTGCATAACATTGGTTCTAGACAAGGGATCAAAGTATTTTTGTTCAACGCTCAAGGAAAGATCTTCATCTTCAAAGCTCAAGCAAGGGCTCATTCTCAACCTTGTGGAATTTTCAAGTCATAAGGTTCCCTCATCATCAAGGCATGTCTCACAACCACTTGAATCAAGGATTCAAGCACTGACCACCTCCTCATATCTTATGGGCAACTAGATCAGGGTTTTGTTTCAAAAGGAATTTGTGGCTAGTTCTTTGGGCAAGACATGGTTTTATGACTTAATACACATCTTGGAGGGTCTATACATGAATTATGTATCATTACAAGTCATGACAAGAGCTTCAAACAATGGAAAAGATGTTACGGTTTCATCTGGTCAACAAAAGTCAATTGTGGTTTAATGGGGTCAAAGTCTTGAATCTCAAGGTCAACCAAGGGTACTTTATATGTTTTCAAGTGTTTTCATGTGTTTGAAACAAGAAAAGACAAGAGGAAACATGAAATCAGGAGTTTGGTTGGATTAGGGTTTGATTGAGATGTTTTCTAAGCGTAGAAAACCCTAATTCTAGCCATTTTGCATCTTTCATAACTTTCTCATCCTTGATCCAATGGAAGCAAACTAGTTATCAAATTAAAGAGGACATCCTGAACTATAAGTTTGTAGCAGAAATCAAGTCCGAGAGATTCGTAGTTTGAGAGATATGATGGGCTAAATTTGAGAAAATGGAGATTTTGACTTTCCAACACTTATAATTTTTTCTGAGTATGGAAAATCAGCTTGAAGTACATGTTTTCAAGCCTATCTTAGATGATGGTGCAAGCTTCAAATGACTTTTCCTTGAACGTGAAAGTTATAGAGAATCCTCCAAGCTTTATTTTGAATACTAGATCATCTCCATTGGAAGTGTAGAGATCAAGTTATGATCTCTCCAATTTAGGGTTTCAAAGTTGTCAAGATTGGACAAGTTTTAGGCAGATTTTTGGGGCTACTTTCCAAGGCACTTTTCACCAAGTTCTTGACCTCAAATCAATTTCCTTTGAACATGGAAATTTAAGATCATTCTTCAGGATTTCTATCCATTACTAGAATATCTCCATTGGATCAAAACTCCTTAAGTTATATGGATTCAAAGATGAGGTTTTAATTTTGTCAAAGGTTCAATAACTTAGGATTTTTTCTAAGTTACTTTGGATAGTTTTGAGGACACAACTTTCACTCAATATTCCTCATTGATCCAATGCTTGTCTCAAGTTTCCAATAACACGAAAGTTGTAGGTATATCTCCAATCTTTCCAACCATACAAGTTTCATAATCATTGGGTTATTATTCATCAAGTTATGTTAGTGCAAAGTAGGAAATATGGAAGTTGATTCAAGGCATGATTCATGAGCAACCTTGGCATTTTCTCAACATGTTCATGCAGCAATCTTTGTATCTCTCATTCACACGCACCATACCATCTTTTTGAGTCACTAAACATTGCCATAAAAAACCAAGCAAGACTTGTACCATGTGAGTGCATTTTTGAATAACTTGCCCAAAACAAGTAAGAGGACAAAAGCTCGCAAACTTGTTTCCTAAGGTTGTGATCCACTCAGCCTCCTTCTGATGTCCTTGCTCCACCCACAAAATCCTCACATGATAACAAAATTGTGCCACTCATCATTCTTTTATTTTTCTCAAGTTTTGAAAAATATTCACAAAACTGTTTTTAACCATAATTAATTCTCTCTTTAACCACACCAAGGCCATCATATATAAACTAAAATGAAACCCTAGGGCAAGAGGATTCTCATTCTGCAACCAAAACACACAAAACCCTCTCTCTCATTCTCAAACTTTTCCTTCTTCAAATCTCATTTCTCCAAGCAAGTTCCTCATTTTTTATTTATCACCATCACCATCCTAGAGGCTTGAAGCAAAGGAAACAAGAGGTTTGGTAGCTTGTTTGGATCAAAGGCATACACTACAAGAGCTTCACTTTGGGATAACTTTCTCTTCTCTTTCCTCAATTGTTCAATGCATGTTAGACTTTTGGTTGTGATATTTAACCTTCTAAAAATGTGAGAATCACTTTGGTGTTGGTGTTGTTATGTTTAGTTAAAGTTACATAATATGTGTTAAAACTTTGTGCCCATTTTTAAGGATGTTAGAGTGGTTTTTAGTGGATTTTAAAGTCATATTTGAGATCAGTATGGAAAATCGTGTGGGATAGGGTTTTGTTTGGGTGTTTTTAATGAGATTTTCAGACAGCTCCGGTGGCTGTCGCCGGAGAAGACGACCGAAGCCCTAACTCCGGTGTTTGGTCATCTTGGTTGAGGTGGCGGGTTGAACCTTTGACTGGGCATACGTGGATCCATGTGGCGCTGATGTTACTTAAGTGAAATGGGGCGTTTTGTAACGCCCGTTCATTTTAAATTAAATTATTTATGAATTGTTGGTGTGCCTTTATGTGGGAGTGTGTCTGAGAGCGTTGGTGGATGTCTTTAAAGTATAGGAAACCATTTAATAAATCATTGAGTTTGATAATAATATAATATAATTAATAATGATGATAATTTAATAACTAGTAGTAATATTATATTATTATTATTATTACTATTATTATTATTATTATTATTATTATTATTATTATTATTATTAGTGGATGGAATAAAGGAAATTAGGGAGTTATTAGAGAAGTTGTGGGAGAAAGAGTAAAAGAACGATAAACTGCTCAGAAAACCAAATTGGAGGAGAAAGGCTGAGAAAAGAGGAAAAAGGACGTGGCTGTGGAGAAAGGAAGAACAGAAGAATTAACCGTCGGAGAGAATTGAAGGTAGTTGCAGAAGAGTCACCGGAGAGCAAATCGGAAGTTTAGAGTTGTCCTCAATCCAAAGGTAAGGGTGGGGTTCAATTCTATAACTGTGGGTATGATCGATTTCATGTAGGGAATTGGATCATAGGATTAATGTTCCTGTAGATCGATAAATATTAAGGATTAATGTTCTTGTAGATCGATAGATATTAAGGATTAGTGTTCCTGTAGGTCGATAAATATTAAGGATTAATGCTCCTGTAGATCCATAAATATTAAGGATTAATGTTCCCGTAGTGACGTTCCCGTAGTAACGTTACCGTAGTAATGTTCCCGTAGTGACGTTTCCGTAGTAACGTTACCGTAGTGATGTTCACGTAGTGATGTTCCCGTAGTAGCGTTACCGTAGTAATGTTCTAGTAAGTTGAAGAAATATTAAGGGTTAATGGTTACCTGTGCATTTGTAAGGGTTAATGTCTGTCTGTGTGTATGAATGAGTGTGTTATGCCATTAGTTTTGGGGGGAATTGGGAAACCGTGCCGACACGCGCTATTTTCCCATTTATTAAGAAAGTGTTGTTATTATGTCCCTATTTAATTAAATTAGAATTGTAGTTATATTACCCGTATGAAAGTATATGAAAATGTGTTGAGTTCTTATTTGTAGTAATGATGTTGTCAGTTGTTCTCTGACATGAAAATGTTGTTGAGTTCTCAATTGTAGAGACGAGGTTGTTTTTAATTGATCTCTGCGAAAATGTGTTAGAGTCTTATTTGTAGGAACGATGCTGTTGGTAGTTCTCTGATATGAACAGGTTGAAATGGTGAGTCCATAATATATGCGAAATGTGATGTTCTGTTATGGATAATTGGTTGTAGGCTTGATGCCTTGTTGCAAGGTTGTTGCACAGTTGTTGCACAGTTGTTATTGTTGTGTTATAGTCCATAATAGTTGCATCTCATAGCATATCATTTGGCCTGGATTGGCGACGGTTGTGTCTTTAATGACAAAATAAAATAATTGTGGAGTGAGCCTCCCGGATAATTGTGGAGTGAGTCTCCTGGATAATTGTGGAGTGAGTCTCCCAAATAATAATGGAGTGTCTCCCGAATAATTGTGGAGTGTTGTCTCCCAAAATGGTACCACATGCATATGCACAGTCGAGTTACATAGTTGAGTCGTATTTGTCAAAGTGCATAGTCGAGTTGTGTCGTTATGCATTTGTGAGTAATTGATGAGTTGCTAAATTTTAATGATAATGGTTGTAGATATGAATACCGAATTGTTGCGGTTTAATTATTGATAATATTTTGCGAACTGCTGGAATTATAATGCTGTGATAATATTCTGACATGAATTTTATCATGTCTTATGTTATATTGTTGATATCTCACCCTTTACGTTGTATGTTACCTCCATTGGTGGTAACTTGCAGGTAATCCGGAATAAAGTGTAGCTTTTCGTTTAAGGTCGTTGGTCGCCCTGATACGTAGCACTCTTGGGGGGGGGGGGGGGGGGATGAACGATTGATGTTATTGCTTTTATTTAATTTCCTTGTTGCTGAATTTTATCAAGTACTTTTCATTAAATTGGTGGCTGTTGTTAAGTGCTAAATGCTGGTTGGATGCACTATGCCGATCAATTAGTAGTGCTGATTTTTATGGTTGAAACTCGTTGTTTATGTTGAATTGATGCAAGATAATTACATGCTGAATTTTAATGGCGTTTTGTTGCAAGTTTCATGGTCTTGCTTTAATCATGCTAAATGTTGGAAATGTTTTATATTCCGCTGCAAATTAATAAGATGTCTTGTAATCAAAATGTTAATCAAGTTATTGTTGTATGTTCATCCAAGCTTCTGTGCTATGTATCATTACTAAATGCATGTTGTCTAATTGAATTGTGAAATGTATGTTTCTATGAGTTGAAATTGTAACACCCAGAATTTGCTGATGTGAAGTTCGTCACAACTTCCTTACGATCGTCATGATCGTCACGGTCGTGACAGCCCCTTACGACCGTCATGTTTACAAAATTGGTTTCACTTTGATTCTGTTTTCTTTAATTATCCGTCGGGTTAGATTTGGGTGTTACAATAGTGGTATCAGAGCAGGTCGGTCCGTCCGGCCAAGTTGTTTAATGTTGTGTATTCCCTGGTATGCGACATGTGTGTGAAAACACTGTCGGTACATGTTTTGTTGTGGAACCTTTGTCTGCAGGAGTGAGAATGATTCAAGTGGGGGAGAAGCTTGTGCTTCTCCAGGATGCTGCAAGTGAGGAGTTGTAGCTCAGTGTGTGGTTGAACGCTCTTATAGTTTGGTAAAGATGGTTTATACCCCATCATGATTTTCGGCTGTCTATTGACAAATTGAGGAACTGATCTCCCTTAATCTCTTGTTGATAGTAGTTGAGATTATGTTAGATGGAATATGCGTGTCTTGCAAGCTTGGATGGTGTGAGCAGTGAATTGTCTTGAGTTGAGCTAAGTGCTTAAGAATTGTTTTGACGAGTCGGCGCAGGACGATGTTGAGGTGTTTAATTTTGATGGAAATTTTTTAATTATAATGAAAGCGGGAAGTTGGCGATTGCCGATTAATTATGGTTGGTTGGAAGTTCTGATCGCGACTTTCTATGTCTAATACAACTAACTGCAAGTGCACAGTCTATCGCGTAGTAATAAAAGATATCGATCCCACAGGGACTCGTAATCAAACTAGTGTTCTCGGGAGTTACTATGTTTAGCTAGGTAGAATATGTTTTAAGGGAATAAGATTGTCACTAAAAGGGGGAACTAATTGTCACTAAAAGGGGGAACTAAGATTACTGTTTAGATTTTAATTAATTGAATCGATACGTAGTAATTGTGTTCTTCAGGGATTTGATAAGTTACTGGTGTATGAAATAGTTTTCACAGTTTATTTAAGCAGAAAATGGAGATTTGAAGACTCTCGTCTCACGATGGTTATTGACGCTAATCATAATCCTAAGGGCCAAACGTACACTTTCGTATCCCGTTCGGGGTTAAAACTATTTTTTGGAAATCTCTAAGTTCTAATTCGTTTTAAAGTGCTTTCGCTGTTATTAAAACAAATGCCTAGTGTTTACTATCTGACCTTACCGCAGCTTTCGCTTGTTGGTTCGTATCTTAATTAATTTCCCACTTTCGTGGTAAAACTACTTTTAAATAAGTTCTCGCTTTCGCGACGAAGTTTATTCAGTGAATCAATTTTAAACACTTAGACCATATATTATTTTTGTGAAAAGAAAGTTTTCAAACAAGAGTTATCAAATCCCATTCGAATTATTACTACATATCGATTGCCTAAGTTTAGCTAGACATGGAATTGGGAAGAACAAAACATAAATAATAATAATAAATAATAAATTGCATTATGTTAAAACAGAAGTCGATCAAAATGAAAACCTGTAAATAAGCCAATTGGCCTTTGGGCAGATCCTCCACAGATGTTGGCAGGATTCTGGTCTTTAGTTCCAAATTGATCGTACAGTGCAATAGGTATTACAGAAGAGCGGAAATGGAAATGAGGAAATGAAAGGGAAATAAAGGAAAGGAATACAAATAAAAACTGGAAAGTAAATTTGCTCTGGAAATTAAATTCGGCAGCACTTCGTGGTATGAATGCAGCACACTTTTTGAAGTCCCCTGCTTCCTTTTTTATAGAAGTGGAATCCCAACGGTTATCTCTGAGGATGATGGACCTTGAGGCAGATAATTTAGGGAGTAGTGGACCACTTAATGGAAATTGGAACTGCTCTTTTGACGTGTAATCTGAGTGGGGCGTTTTTGCCTGCATGACGGTCGTCACAAGGTGTGACGGTCGTCACCCGTGTGACGGTCGTCATGCATCTGTGACGGTCGTCACATCAGCAAAAACAGTCTGATGCGTTTTTCATTGTGTTTTAACTCCTTTTTCGTCCATATTTCATCTGGGATTGCTTCTTTTCTTCATTTTGCCTTGTTTAGACGTGATCGTTGAATACCTGCAAAAACATCAGACAAATACACGGAAATAACCCGAAATCGGATCGAAAACGGTTAGACTTTAGTTGAATTATGCATGAAAATATCTATATGATTTCGTGTTATCAAACTCCCCTAAGCTTGAATCTTTGCTTGTCCTCAAGTAAAACGTGGAAAAGTCGGCAAGCACGAGGCTGCTTCTTCGTTCGCAGAGTTTGGAAAAACCGGGATTCTTGGTAGGAACAAGACGAGTATCATGACGACATTGGACTACGAGTCTCTGGAGGTCTCCTTTTTATGCAAATCGGTCTCAGTCATGCTACCGTATCTTGGTGTCAAGGTTCTCGTGGCAAGTTCACCCTGTTTGTTCTAGCGCAATCACATTAAGCCCGTTGTCCGCACACTTTCATGGCAAGTCGATCTGTTAGTGAATATGATCTTGTTTTTGTTTTTGATCTTCTTCATTGATCATAATTTGGTGTCATTGATTTTTCAATGAGTTTTTCGTGCCGTTGGGCTAAATGCTCGGGTGAGGAGCACCTAACTTAGAAGGAAACGTATCTTATATTCTTGGGCTTTTTAGCTCTCTTTTCATGATTTTTCATCTTTTTGGAGATCATACACTTATTTGCATCGGTCGCTCGCTTAGAAGTGTTTTTAGGATGGTGCTGACTGGTAGTATAAACTACTTGGGGTTGAGTTTGCGTAGACACTTGAGACTTTGGTACACGTAGGTGGTGAAACCGACTCGCATAAACTAGAGATCTAAGGTGTCTGGACGATACTGGTTTTGTTAGAACTGTCGTTTCCTCGGAGTTTCGAAACTTGTTTTGAACTCAGGTGCATTCTCGTGATGCTTTTGCTTTTGAGGAACAAATGAAAGTTTTTGTTTACGTTGAATAATGTGGGGATTGTTTGCGTAACGTGAAAAATATATAGACGAGCTTTATTTGCTAGAAATAGAAAGTGTAAAAATAGAAATTACTAAAATTCAAAGTGCAGTGAAATGGAAATACAGGAAATAAGGGAAGTTCAGAATACAGTGGAAATAAGGCTCCGCTCCCACACTATCTCGATCAGTGTCCTCACTGATTCTTGAAGCATGCAAGAGGGAGATACAACTGAAAATGAAAATACAAAGAACTGAAATATAGTAAACAATGAAGGGAAAAAATGAAAATCTAGTCCCGGCCTCTGTCACGTCCGCGCTGGCGTCCTCTGGCTCTAGCAAGGGCTACTCTATCCTCATAGCTTATGGCTCCGGTGTGGTAGACCGTGTCTCAGAGTCCTTCGACCTGCAGGGTCAGATTCGCTAGACTCTCAGTGATCGTAGCTTGGCCGGTGTGAAGTTGTTGCATTTGAGTCCGGTGCCAAGCTTCGAACTGGTCAGCTCGCTGGTTTTGCTACTGCAGCATCGTGAGTATCTGTGCCTGCTGGTCTAGGGAGCGACGGAGGTCCTCTTCGGTGTAGTCGGGCACGGGATGGTGACGGCGGCGGCGAGATGATGTACCTACTGGAGGAGGAGGCTGCGATGCCTCTGGCTGCTCGGACCTGTCCAACTCAGCTTGGATTTCATCGTCGGAATCATGAGTGGGATCCTGAGTAGGAACAGCGGCAGCAGGAGGGGCAGTGAGGTCGAACAACCAGTTGGTACGGTCCTCTGGATGGATGCGGGTGCGGGACAGAAGGATGATGCTTCTGACGGTCTTGCCACGCACAACTGGATGATATTTCCCGTCAGCTCGGGAGCGGATGAGATGGGAGGCCCTGCAGTGGTTGGTGTCAAGGAACACCGAGGGGATGGAATGGAGGTGCTGGAGGCGGTCGCCAAGGTTCAGCCCAAGTGCAATAGCCGTGACAATCCCGCCAAAGTAGAATGGCTTCGAGCCACGGTTGCAGTTGGCCTGAATGTGAGCCAGTAGGAACGGGGCAGCGTTGACAGGTTCATTGTTGAAGACGCAATGAAGAAAGAAGAGCTCCTTGGAGTTCACTTTGTGGTTGCTGTCTCTGGCGAAGATGGTGTTGCTCAACGCTCTGTGAAAGTACCTGATGGCGGGGTTATGGATGTGAGTGGCGTGCAGGGAGTCCCAACCATCGGCATTTAGGTCGGTCAACTGATACCACAGCGCGAAGGCTTCGTGCTGGAACTGGTCGGTGATGCGGCGATGAGCGTTGTCGTCGCGGGGTAACTGTAGGATGCTGGTGATCTGATTCTGATTCACCTGATAGTTGACTCCAAACATTCGGAAACAAGCGGCACCCGTGTGCTGGTTGAGTTCGCCGCTGCTGGTGACGTACGTGAACGAACTCAAGAAATCAAGAGTGAGTTGTTCGTAGGTCGGCTGGGGGTTGGTGCAGAGGTTCCAGATTCCCGCTCGTTGAAGCATCCAGGTTACACCTTCAAGGAGTCCGAGCTCCGTAAGCGATGGAAGGTGCGGGTAGTGAGTTGGCTGGAGTGACCTCTGATGAAATGCAATGTACTATGCTCGTTGTCTGTCGCCTAACTCGCCCTCAGGGAAGGAAATGTTGCTGACATCTGCGTTTCCGGCCATTGTTGAAGATGGAGAGGTTTCAGAGGTTTTGGGGTTTTTCGACAGAGAGGGAAAGATGACAGAACAGTGGTTTGGAGGTTGAATTTGGAGTTGAGATTTATAGTTCAATGTGGGGAGGACGAAAATCGTAGTGGGGTATGAATTTTGGAAGTTTGAAAGTGATAATGGGGGGAGTGGAAGGGAACACGAACCCTGTTATATCAGATAGCAGTTCTGGACTGCGTGACGGTCGTCACAAAGGTGTGACGGTCGTCACCCGCGTGACGCTCGTCATGGGGCTGTGACGGTCGTCACAGCAGCAAAATCTGCAGAACGCAGAATTTTGCTCTGAGGGCGTACTCGTTGTGATTTTAAAGCTTAGTATTGATACGGTGACGTAATATAACAGCCAACAAACAACAAATAATGCGAAAACAGAATAATTGAACAAAAACTAGAATTGAAATAACATAAAATGGAAACAATTGTATGTAGTACATAATGAAAACTAACAATGCGAAAAATTCAAATGATGAAATGAAACTAAACTAGACTAGACTAAACTGAAACTACTGCTATGAGCTAATAACTAATCTTTTCGTGCCTTCAACTCATCGAATTTCTGTGAATAGTAGTCGAGTTGGTCGCAGACTAGATCCATGAAGCCTACCAGTTCGCTGTGCATGCCTGCGATATCAGCTTTTACATTAGTCAGAGCTTTATCAACGTCGTCCAATCTGAGTAACATGGCATCCATTTTGTCGGTGGCTTCCTCAGGGATAGGCTCAGGATAAGTATTGTAGTGTGGAGGAGTCATAGGGTCTACTTCAGTTTCAGAGGTGGCGTCCTCATAGTACATGTAGTCGTGTGCCTCAGAGATGTGGTCACTGTCATACATATAGTTCTGGGGTGTTGACTGTGGTGAAGGAGGTCCCATAGGCTCGTCCAATTCGTAGAGCCAGTTATCCTTGTTGTGGATGCTTGTCATCAGATGATCAGGCAGTGTGAATAGATGTACTGGTTTTTCGTTAATAAGGTACTCATACGGTCCAGGTCCCATAGTCCCTAAGATGCGCCTGTTAAAGCAGAATTGTATGTTCATGGGTCTAATGGTACCAAAACGAGTGTTGGCATTTAGATGGAATCTAAGGCCAAGCTCGTGGGCAATCATTGTTACTAGTCCTCCTATAAGAATAGGTGTCTGAGGTTCCAGTGTGAGGCGTTTGAAGGATCTCATCATGAAAGGCACTGCGTTTACTGTCCGTCCCTGAGAAGCACAGAACATGATGAATAACTCTTCCTTAGACACTGTGGTAATATTTTCTTCTTTTCCAAACAGGGTGTGAGCTAGTATCTTATGGAAGTATCTGAAGGCGGGGTTATGAATGTCATCATTGTACATTTTGTCTGGTTCAGGGTGATAGTCGCCTGTGATTCTACCCCAGAAGTGATCGAGTTGCAAATCAATATCGTCATCTTCTGCACTGATGAACACATGCGGTCCGCTAGGGAATCCTAGGAGGTTAGCTAGTGACATCCAGCTATGGGTTTGGTCCATTCCAAACAATCGGAAGGTAATCAACTCTGTGTTGGATCCAAAACCATAGTTGGGTGTATATCTGAAGGAACTAAGGAATTCATAGGTAAGATCCTTGTAGGTAGCGAAACGTGTTTTCAGAGCAGTGTTCTCCCAACCCAGTTGATTGAACAGGTATTGAATGCTATCTGTGATCCCTAGTTTATCCATAGTAGCCTTATCATAATACATCGTTAAGGCGAATTCTCTTTCGGTCAGTGCTGCAAATCTTGCCTTTTGAGCGAGTCCTCGGAAGTGAACCTTTGTGAAATCGTACTCGGCCATATTCGCAGGTAATTTGGAGAAAACAGAAGGAATGTTTTGAAGGCTTTAAAAAATCCTGAAAGGTTTAAAACAAGAAATTGAAGTCAGGATTTTTAGAAACGAAAAGTGGTAGAAACAAAAGACAAAAGGAAAAAAATAAAATAAGAATAAAAGTACGAAAATGAACGAAAGTAGAAAGTAGTAGTAATTTTAGGATTTTTGTTGGATTTTTCAAAGTAGAATTTTAAGGAAAAAATGAAATGCAATGACGAGGGAAATATGGGTTGCCTCCCAGTAAGCGTTGTTTTTAACGTCTAAAGCCTGACGATAGCTTGGTGAGAAGCTATTCGGGTGTCTGAGCTGGAGGCTCAAGCAATGTTATATTGATGACTTGAGGACTGTTGTCGTTCTTATTGTAATGTTTTAGACGTTGCCCGTTTACGATAAACGGTGCATTTGTTTTGTCGGTAATTTCAACAGCTCCACTCTGAAGTACTTTAGTCACTTCATAGGGTCCAGACCACCTAGATTTTAGTTTTCCTGGGAAGAGTTTTAATCGTGAATTAAAGAGCAATACGATGTCTCCCACACTGAATTGTTTCCTGATTGAACGTTTATCATGCCACTTTTTAGTTCGTTCTTTGTAGATACGGGCATTTTCGTAAGCGTCTAATCAAAGTTCTTCCAACTCGTGTAAGTTCAAGATTCACTTTTCTCTTGCCTCGGTGTAGTTGAAGTTGAGTGTCTTAATAGCCCAAAAGGCCTTGTGCTCTAACTCTACAAGGAGATGGCAGGATTTACCGTAAACTAATTTATAGGGGGTAGTACCTATTGGTGTCTTAAATGCGGTCCTATAGGCCCATAAAGCTTCTTGTAGCTTTGATGACCAATCTTTTCTCGAGGTAGCGACAGTCTTTTCCAAGATCTGTTTTATTTCTCTGTTCGAGACCTCTACTTGTCCGCTAGTTTGCGGATGATAGGGTGTAGTTATTCGGTGCCTGACTCCATATCTAAAAAGAAGTTTATCGAATATTCGTGATATGAAGTGAGATCCTCCGTCACTAATGACGAGTCTGGGTACACCGAATCTAGGAAAGATTGTGTTCTTGGAGAGTTTGATTACTACTCGTGCGTCGTTTGTTGGAGCATCTATGGCTTCTATCCATTTAGACACGTAATCGACAGCGACGAGTATGTAGTTATTACCAAAAGAAGGAGGGAAAGGTCCCATGAAATCTATTCCCCAGACGTCGAAGATTTCTACCTCTAAGATTCCTTTCTGAGGCATTTCATCGCGTCGTGAGATGTTGCCAGTTCGTTGGCATCTATCGCACTTTTGCACAGCGATGTGAACGTCTTTCCAAATATTAGGCCAGAATAGGCCGGCTTGGAGAATCTTAGCGCACGTCTTGGACGTACTAGCATGACCACCGTATGGTGCTGAGTGGCATTGGGAAATAATATTTTCTATTTCTTCCTCTGGGACACAGCGACGATATATGTTGTCGGCGCCTCTCTTGAAGAGTAGGGGTTCGTCCCAATAATAGTGTTTCAGATCGTGGAAGAATTTCTTCTTTTGCTGATAAGTAAGATCTGGTGGAAGCACGCCCGCAGCGAGGTAATTAACGATGTCAGCATACCAAGGTAATGTGACTTGGGCATAGACGGCTTCTACGGCTTTTTCGAATTCTGGATCTTCCGAGATTGCATTGGGTGTGTCACTTTCTAATTTGGCTATCAGACGTTCGTACGGGAAATCGTCATTTATCGGTACTGGTTCGTGTCTGATGCCTTCTATTCGGGATAAGTGATCCGCAACAACGTTCTCGGTTCCTTTCTTATCTTTGATTTCTAAGTCAAACTCTTGTAATAACAGGACCCATCTCAATAGTCTTGGTTTGGCATCCTTTTTGCTTATTAGGTACCTTATGGCAGCGTGGTCTGTGTATATGATAATTTTTGCTCCTACTAGGTAAGAACGGAATTTGTCAAGCGCAAATATAACTGCTAGAAGTTCCTTTTCTGTGGTAGCATAGTTCATTTGGGCAGGATCTAAGGTTCTACTGGCGTAGTAGATAGCATGGAGTTTCTTGTCCTTCCTTTGTCCTAGAACTGCGCCTACAGCGTAATCACTCGCGTCGCACATGATTTCAAACGGTAGTCTCCAATCTGGTGGTTGCATGATTGGTGCAGTGATAAGGGCTGATTTCAATGTTTCGAATGCTTTTAAACAGTCGTCGTCGAAGACGAACTCAACATCTTTCATTAACAGGCCGGTCAAAGGTTTTGTGATTTTTGAGAAATCTTTTATAAATCTTCTGTAGAAACCGGCATGTCCTAGAAAACTCTGTATTTCTCCTACGGATTTTGGAGGTTGGAGATCTTTTATAATCTCTATTTTAGCTTTGTCTACCTCAATCCCTCTATCTGATATGACATGTCCTAGAACTATTCCTTGTCGGACCATAAAATGGCATTTCTCCCAATTTAGGACGAGGTTTACTTTTACGCAACGTTCTAGTACCATTTCTAAGTTTTGTAAGCATCCTTCGAAACTTTGTCCACATACCGAGAAATCATCCATAAACACTTCCATAATGTCGTCTATGAAATCTGCGAAGATTGCCATCATGCATCTTTGGAAGGTTGCTGGAGCGTTACAGAGTCCGAACGGCATTCGGCGGTAAGCAAAAGTACCGTAAGGACAGGTGAATGTAGTCTTTTCTTAGTCATCAGGATGGATGGGAATTTGGAAGAATCCTGAGTAACCATCTAGATAGCAGAAATATGAATGTTTGGCTAATCTTTCCAACATTTGGTCTATGAAGGGTAGCGGGAAGTGATCTTTGCGCGTAGCCTTGTTAAGCTTCCTATAATCAATACACATCCTACTTCCAGTCACGACTCTTTTTGTTATCGATTCGCCTTTTTCGTTTTTAACTACTGTGACTCCTCCTTTCTTTGGTACGACATGAACTGGGCTAACCCATTCACTATCGGAGATCGGATAGATGATTCCTGCATCTAGTAATTTCTTTACTTCATCTCTGACTACAGTGCTCAGGATGGGGTTTAGTCTTCTCTGATGCTCTCGAGAGGTTTTAGAGTCTTCCTCTATTGTAATTCAATGCATACAGATCGAAGGGCTTATACCTTTTAGATCGCTTATGTTATAGCCTAATGCGGTGGGGTACTTCTTTAGGACTTCTAATAACTTTTCGGTTTCTGGTTGTCCTAAGTCGGCGTTGACTATCACTGGTCTTTTTAGTTCATCGTCTAGAAATTCATATCTGAGGTTTTTGGGTAGTGTTTTAAGTTCTAAAGATGGGTTCTTCGGACCTGGCATATGATTTAGTGTCAGTGATAAGCTTTCGCTTAGGCTGTCGTCTTTATACGGTTTACGCCAATTGTCGTCTTCAGAAATGTCGGGTATTTGAATCTTTATTATTTCTGAATACGTGGTCTCTTCATTTTCAAGTTCTCTTATGCATTCGTCAATTTCGTCTACTAAATAGCAGGTATCGTCTATTGCTGGTGCTTGTAAGAACTTGGTGAGAATGAACTCTATCTTTTCTTCTCCTACTTCGAATGTTAGCCTTCCTTTCTTCACGTCTATAATCGCTCCGGCTGTAGCTAGGAATGGTCTTCCTAGGATAATTGGGGTTACAGTGTCCTCCTTGATGTCCATGATTATGAAGTCGGTTGGGATGTAGAATTGTCCTATGCGTACTGGAACGTTTTCCAGTATTCCGATAGGGTATTTTACTGATCTGTCAGCTAATTGTACGGACATTTTGGTTGGTCTGAGGTCTCTCATATTCAGCTTTTTGCATATAGATAAGAGCATAACACTGATACTGGCTCCTAAATCGCATAGAGCTTTATCTATTACGAACTTTCCTATGACGCAGGGTATGGAGAAACTACCTGGGTCTTTTAATTTAGGAGGCATGCGGTTCTGAATAATAGCGCTACACTCTGCAGTAAGTGTAACTGTTTCGTTATCCTCGATCTTTCTCTTATTCGACAGGATCTCTTTGAGAAATTTGGCGTATGACGGCATTTGAGTTATCGCTTTTGTAAAAGGAATAGTAATATTCAGCTGTTTAAGGAGCTCTACAAATTTCTTAAACTGTCCTGAAGTTTTAGAGTTTATTAGTCTTTGCGGATAAGGAATAGGTGGTTTATATGGCGCTGGAGGTGCTTGAGTTTTTTCACTTGCGGTATCCTCCTTCTCGTTGTCCTCCTTCTTCTCTAACTCAGATTCCTTTTCTGCTTGTTCAGTTGGTTTCTGTTGCATGGCTGAGTTTTCGGTCCTCGGATCGATCGGTTCGTCCAATTCTTTTCCACTTCTTAGTATCACAGCATTTGCTTGGCCTTTGGGATTCTGTTCGGGTTGTCCAGGAAATGTGCCAGCAGGTGCGGCAGCAGATGCTTGCTGTTGAGCCACTTGTGATATCTGAGTTTCTAACATTTTGTTGTGGGTGGCTAAAGCGTCTACTTTTCCTGTCAACTGTTTAATTTGCTCGCTAGTGTGTATGTTTTGATTCAGGAACTCTTTGTTCGTTTGAGCTTGAGTAGCTATGAACTTTTCCATCATCAATTCGAGGTTTGATTTCCTAGGTGCATTTTGAGCAGCTGGTTTTTGATATCCTTGCGGAGCAGTAGGCATTTGCAATGCATTTTCGCTTTTATAAGAAAAGTTTGGATGATTTCTCCAACCTGGGTTGTAGGTATTTGCGTAGGGATTTCCTTGAGCATAATTTACCTGGTCTGGCGGGATTCCGGCTAGCAATGGGCATTCGGGTGCATTATGAGTGGTGCTTCCGCATAACTCGCAATTTGGAGTTACTGCAGCGACAGTTGCAGTGGGGTTAACGGTCAGACTATCGATCTTTTGTGCTAGAGCATCTACTTTAGCATTGAACTTTTCAAGGCTGCTGATTTCGTACATCCCACCTTTCGCTGTGGTTTTCTCATTTGGAGTGCGTTCACCTTCCCATTGGCAATGGTTTTGTGACATGTTTTCTATTAATTGATAGGCTTCATCGTATGGCTTATCCATAAGTGCACCGCCCGCGGCAGCGTCTATTGTCAATCTAGTATTGTATAGAAGCCCATTATAGAAAGTATGGATTGTCACCCAGTCTTCTAGACCGTGGTGAGGACATGTCCTCATCATATCTTTGAATCGTTCCCATGCTTCGTAAAGAGATTCAGTATCTTTCTGTCGAAATCCGTTGATTTGAGCTCTAAGCATAGCAGTTTTGCTTGGTGGAAAATATCTCGCTAAGAAGAAGTTCTTCAATTGCTCCCACGTCGTAACGGAGTTGGATGGTAACGATTGTAACCATGTCCATGCTCTGTCTCTAAGAGAGAATGGGAAAAGACGAAGTCTTATCGCGTCTGGAGTTACTCCATTTGCTTTCACTGTGTCTGTGTATTGTACAAACTTCGTTAGATGTTCGTTCGGATCCTCAGTTGCGTTTCCTGAGAATTGGTTTTGTTGTACAGCCGACAGCAATGATGGTTTCAACTCAAAATCATTTCGGGTAATAGCTGGGGCAGCAATGCTACTTCTAGGCTCCATCTGAGATGGTGTAGCGTATGCCTTCAGCGGTTTGTTCGGAGGTCCTTCAGCCATCGTCGGTTCTTCTTCGGATTTGGGAATGGGAGTGAGAGGATCGGGAATGTTATGTTTGAGTTGGTACTCAATGATTCGGCTTCTTAGATGTAAGAAGCGTTCTAGTTCTGCGACTGAAGGTTTCAAGATATCGCCTTGCGGGCGATCACTTGGCATACAATCGAAAGCACTAGTAAAGGAAAAATGAAAATTGTTTACCTAGTCTATACGGTGTAACAGAAGGTTACACTATTGACTAAACGGGTCCCCGGCAACGGCGCCAAAAACTTGATCGCGACTTTCTATGTCTAATACAACTAACTGCAAGTGCACAGTCTATCGCGTAGTAATAAAAGATATTGATCCCACAGGGACTCGTAATCAAACTAGTGTTCTCGGGAGTTACTATGTTTAGCTAGGTAGAATATGTTTTAAGGGAATAAGATTGTCACTAAAAGGGGGAACTAATTGTCACTAAAAGGGGGAACTAAGATTACTGTTTAGATTTTAATTAATTGAATCGATACGTAGTAATTGTGTTCTTCAGGGATTTGATAAGTTACTGGTGTATGAAATAGTTTTCACAGTTTATTTAAGCAGAAAATGGAGATTTGAAGACTCTCGTCTCACGATGGTTATTGACGCTAATCATAATCCTAAGGGCCAAACGTACACTTTCGTATCCCGTTCGGGGTTAAAACTATTTTTTGGAAATCTCTAAGTTCTAATTCGTTTTAAAGTGCTTTCGCTGTTATTAAAACAAATGCCTAGTGTTTACTATCTGACCTTACCGCAGCTTTCGCTTGTTGGTTCGTATCTTAATTAATTTCCCACTTTCGTGGTAAAACTACTTTTAAATAAGTTCTCGCTTTCGCGACGAAGTTTATTCAGTGAATCAATTTTAAACACTTAGACCATATATTATTTTTGTGAAAAGAAAGTTTTCAAACAAGAGTTATCAAATCCCATTCGAATTATTACTACATATCGATTGCCTAAGTTTAGCTAGACATGGAATTGGGAAGAACAAAACATAAATAATAATAATAAATAATAAATTGCATTATGTTAAAACAGAAGTCGATCAAAATGAAAACCTGTAAATAAGCCAATTGGCCTTTGGGCAGATCTTCTACAGATGTTGGCAGGATTCTGGTCTTTAGTTCCAAATTGATCGTACAGTGCAATAGGTATTACAGAAGAGCGGAAATGGAAATGAGGAAATGAAAGGGAAATAAAGGAAAGGAATACAAATAAAAACTGGAAAGTAAATTTGCTCTGGAAATTAAATTCGGCAGCACTTCGTGGTATGAATGCAGCACACTTTTTGAAGTCCCCTGCTTCCCTTTTTATAGAAGTGGAATCCCAACGGTTATCTCTGAGGATGATGGACCTTGAGGCAGATAATTTAGGGAGTAGTGGACCACTTAATGGGAATTGGAACTGCTCTTTTGACGTGTAATCTGAGTGGGGCATTTTTGCCTGCATGACGGTCGTCACCCGTGTGACGGTCGTCATGCATCTATGACGGTCGTCACATCAGCAAAAACAGTCTGATGCGCTTTTCATTGTGTTTTCACTCCTTTTTCGTCCATATTTCATCTGGGATTGCTTCTTTTCTTCATGTTGCCTTGTTTAGACGTGATCGTTGAATACCTGCAAAAACATCAGACAAATACACGGAAATAACCCGAAATCGGATCGAAAACGGTTAGACTTTAGTTGAATTATGTATGAAAATATCTATATGATTTCGTGTTATCAAGTTCCTGACAAGATAGTGATATACAGCCAGAACGTGAAGTAGAGTTGTGACCGACTTAGTTACGGCAACTAGTCTGAGAGTGAGAGCTCCATATTTCATGTCTGTTTGGATGGTCAAGGAATTAAATTGATTAAGTAGCTTTGAGACTTGGGTCTGGCATGTGTGCTGTTAGATCCCATTTAGATTAGATATTTGGTTTCTTTTTGGTAGTATTTTCACTCAATTTTATCTAATAATGTTTGATTTCGTAGTTGAATTGGTTTAGTTTGATTTTATGCGATCCAAGCGAAGAATATTTGTAATATTGTTGTTAGTGTGCAGGATTGACACTATTAAGAGCATTTGGGATCAAGGCAAAGCAGTTGGGAGATGTTGCAAATCAAGACATTCGCCTGGCGAGCCACAACGAGTGCCAGCGAATATTCGCCAGGCGAGTGCAGGCGAACTGGGGCGAATAAATCAGATTTAACTCCCAGACCCAAAGGATAGGAAGTTCGCCAGGCGAAGGTTCCAGCGAAGCTTCGCTACCATTCGCCTGGCGAAGGTGCTGGCGAAGAAGTGGTAGCTTTCCTCATGCAGATTCCAGTAGCAAAACCACCCAAAGTTCGCCTGGCGAGTGAAGCCAGCGAATGTTCGCCCGGCGAGTATTTATTCGCCTGGCGAATGCACGATTCCTAAGGGCGGTTTGCTGATCAAAGGCACTTTGAAGTGCCATGTTAAGTTGGTTCGCCGGGCGAATGAATGCCTTCGCCAGGCGAATGTGCGCAGACAACACATCATTTTTACTTTATTTGTTGCTCTATTTAGCCCATACTTGGTACTTAAAAGAGAAGAATCTTGCAAAATCAAAAAGAAGACATTATTGGATAGCTCTAGAACCCTAAATACTTGAGTTCTTCTTCATCTTTACTATTTTGGTAATCAAGAGAAGTGGAAGCACATCCTTCATTGTTTCTTCAAAGTGGATGTTCTTCATCTTCTCCTTTCTTCTTGTTAAAGCTACCATGAAAATGTGTAGCTAAACTCATCTTTTGTCAAGGTTAGATGTAGGTGATTATTAAACTTTGTATGTGTATGGATGATCATCATTTGTAAACTCTTGAATGATTAATATATGGTGAAAACTTTGTTTCATTTACAATCTTTTGTGTTGGTTGATGATTGAGAAATATTTTCCAACTCTAGACCTAGGTTTTCATCCTTCTCTTTTCTTGAGCTAGAGATAGTCTTGAAATGTTTTGTTCACTTATAATGTTGAACTTTAAAGTTGTCATTTGATAGATTGTGTGAGAGATCAACAATGGATCAAAATGGTAAATCTCACAATATGAGTTAGAGATAATCATATTGAGAGGATGTTGTGGATGTATTGATCATTAAAAGGAGTTTGTTAAATGTTGATTGGAAATATGCATGCAAAGTGATTACCGAACCCTAACTTTGGCAATATTTATTAAAACCGTTCAAATCATTATTTTACCGCATTTATTACTCACATGCAAAATTTACCATTGTTTTAAAACCAAACACTTTGTTACTACAAAGTTACGAATTTAACAACTGTAGAAAGGCTGCAAAATTTCATATTCCCTGTGGAGACGATAACAAAAACCCGACACTCAACCACTGTTTTAACAAAAATGGCGCCGTTGCCGGGGTAGTGCTCACTACCTCCTTCCCTCTAGACACTCTTGCGTTTCTTTCTCTCTGCTTTTTCACTTCTTGAGCTGGAAGAGATGCGCAATGCCGCATACCACTCAAGTTGGTTGTACAAAGAAAAGGTGAAAGAGTACCACGACAAAAAGCTCCGCAAGAAAGAATTCGCATCCGGGCAGCTTGTGCTGTTGTTTAATTCCAGGTTGAGGCTTTTCCCTGGAAAATTAAAATCCAAGTGGTCCGGACCTTTCCGAGTCAAAGAAGTCAAATCTTTCGGAGCGGTGGTAATTGAGGATTTGGAAAAGAAAGACAGTTGGACTGTAAATGGTCAGCGCCTCAAGATATATCTCGGCGGTCAGGTGAACCGAGACAGCTGTGCGTATCTTCTTGATGGTCCGTTGTGAGCATCATGGACCGTCGAGCTTATCCGACGTTAAACAAGCGCTTGTTGAGAGGCACCTCAACATTATAAGTATTTACCCTTTTTTATGTCATTTTATGCATTTTTGGAAAGTGTTGGAAGTGGACTAGTGAAGTGGGCAATGCAGTGGAACTAAGCAAAACCTGTCATGTTCGCTAGTATTCGCCTGGCGAATGAAGGCGAGTATTCGCCTAGCGAGCCTTAGCGAGCTTTCGCTGGCATTCGCCTGGCGAATATACGGTATCAGAAAAAAAAAATATAAAGGGCCACCTGGGCCCAAAAACCGTTTCACCTTTTCATTGCATCAGAAACCCTAAACGGTTTTCTTCTGCCTCACTCTCACAATCCCTTCCAACCTTCTTTCAATCCTTTGCTGCAGATTCATCACTAGCAATCCAAAAGGTAAGTGTTCTTGTTTCCCTTTTTCAATTTGTAATTTGTTAGGTCTTGTTCTTGTACTTCTCGGCAAATATATTTTTGTTCAAAATTTGTTTAGGATTCGAACTTCTGCATTGGGAAATTAGTGTTTGCATGTTAAACCCTTTTCGATTTTCTGTGGAAATTTGCCATTGCATGTCAAAATTACATCTGGTAATGAGATAGTGGTAGAACATCCTTGTTTTAAAGAATAAAACCATTGCAGAAGTTCTGGTTGTGTGTGCATTTTCGCACCTTCGCTGGCATTCGCCTGGCGAAGGGAAGCGAAGCTTCGCCAGGATTCGCCCGGCGAACTTAGGCGAACGCTGCAGTATGTTTTCTTTTCTTACTGTGATTTGTTTTATTTCGTTTAACATGTTTGTTTGCTGTGTTGTTGGCTGTTTTGTTGTGTTGTGTTTGCAGAATGGGACCTAGAATGACCAACCCTCTAAAAAGGAAGGCCACCACCTCTCGCACGGTTCCGATCCGTTTCGATCAGGACCGTTTCAGAGGAGCCACGCACGCTGCCCGTTACGAAGCTCTTGAGAAGCGGAACATTGTCCCTGAAAAAAGGTTTAATCTGAGTGACACCGGCGACTACCGCACCATTGAGGCTCTTTTCGCGGCAAAGAGGTGGCACCGGGTGATGACTCCACTTGACGGCTACAACGCCGAGATAGTGCGGGAGTTTTATGCAAATGCCCTCCCGGATGATGGTGAAGTTTTCAGTTGGACCTCAATGGTCCGAGGCGTTATGGTAAGATTCGATCGACGATCGATTAATGCTGTTTTGGGTGACCCTCTGACATTGACAGGTAGCCAGATTGATGACTACCACCGGGACCTTAACAAGCATCGTGATCAAGAGGCCATGACCAGAGACCTATTAGTGGAAGGTCGCGAGCCAGTGCGCAATTCATCTGGGGTTGTTGTCAGATATCTGAGAGCTGACATGAAACCATTGGTACAGCTGATCTTATTGTTTGTGCTGACAAATGTTGTACCAAGGTCCCATCATAGCTCGGTGCCCGTGCCTATTGCACATCTTATCCATTCCATTTTGCTGAACGTTCAGATCGACATTGCCCGCATCATTGCGGATGAATTACGGGCTGTTGTGCTTAGTGGACGGGGCGGGATAGCGGCTCGCAAAAATGCCCCGCTAGCTTTTCCTTGTCTGATCATGTCTTTATGTGCTGAAGCTAGGGTAGACATTCCTCAGAGAAGACAGGTTACTATCCCAGCCGCGATCGACGACAAATATGTGGATAAGTTCTGTAGAGTCAAACCCGTAGCTGGTGCGAGTTCTGGTGCCGATACTACTGCTGGTGGACAGGCCAGTGGTCCTGCCGTTTCTGATCAGGCATATTCTTCTTTTAGCCCTTTCCATCAGGAAGTCTGCAACTATAACTGGGATTGGATGGCCGCTCAGCAGCGAGCCATGTGTGATATTCATGACTCGATGCAGATGTTGTAGCTTCAGATTCGCGACCCCGCCGGCACCCACTCTATGATGACAAGGGAGCAATTCCTTGCACACGCTGGATGGCCTGTGGACAGGCCTAGTTTTGGTGGGGAGGATGATGCTGGGGATGATGCTGATGAGGATGATGATGATGATGATGATGATGATGATGCTGAGAATGATGATGACGGTGGAGATGAGTATGATTTGTCTGAGGAGGATTGATTGCTCGTTTGTTTCGTTGATTCACTTTGAGCTACAAAGTGAAGTTTCCTTTTTTATGTTATAGTCATTCGGTTATTTTGCAGTGTACTTTGTTTGTTGTGATGTTGTTGTACTTGTACCTTTCAAGGTACTTCCGACAGTATTGGTGTTCAGTTTTTTTTATGGTTATGCATTTTATTTTTAGTTAATTGGTTTGAGTTTTTAATTATTTAATCTTTGATATTAAGTTTTCAAGTTTTAGTTTAATGTTGTGCATGAATTCTCTCAAGTGGGACGGCGATGATAGTATCGTTACCACAAAGGTGTTAACAAGGCATTTAGTGACTTTATTCTAGAAAATGTTGAGGAACTTGTTAGTTTAGGAACAACTCTTGAAACTTTGTTTCGTTTTGCAACTTTATTAATTGACATGTCATTTAGGTCCCTTACCACAAATGTAAGAAGCTTCTTGTTCTATGTACAAATGCTATGGATGAATGGTGAATTTTGTGTATACTTGTAATTCATACTTTGTCTTTTGTTTCGTATAATTTTGTGGAAGTTCTTGAGAGGATCAAGGCACTTGTTTCTGTTGAGCACAACCAGTTCTAAATTCAAATATGCCTGTGAGTTGTGAGCATTCGTAAACCATTTTGAGCCTAAACAGTTGAATCCTTGCTTAAAAAGCAAGAGTTCAAAAATCTTGTTCTTAAAACCTTGGAGATTTTTATTCATTGTTCTTTTGCTAAAAAAAAAAAAAAAAAAAAAAGTAAGAGCATTCACTTAGGGGACGAGGACAGACAAGTTGGGGAGAATGAAAGTAAGGTGGTCAAGTTTTCATAACTATTGAGAAACCAAGCAAGCATTGAAAAGAAAATATATATAAAAAAAAAAAAAAAAAAACACTCGTTTTTGCGATTACAGTGTAGAAAAAAAATATATATATATATATGAAAATATTTGCTTGTTTGGTAGAAAAGTATTGAAAAACAAAGTTAGTTGTGAAATATGAGTTGTGAAGGGTTTCAAATGAGGAACTTGTTAAACAAAGTGAAGATGTGTAAATAAGTGTAGAGTGAATGTCTCTCCTACATCGGAAATTTCGTTCAATGGCTTTATATATGTCCCTTGTTTGTTAACCCGGCCAAGCTATAACCTTTGAAGACCTTTGTGATCTTGAACTTCCATAATTTTGTGGTGAATATGTAGATATTTTATGAATTATGTAGTATTGCATTGTTCATCATTGGAGTGAATTTTTGTCCCACGCTTGCACGTGTTTTTGCTTCAATCCTTTTTCGAAGTGGAGTGTTGGAATGACTTGTCATGAGATTTAGTTGTTGCTTGAAGCATTGTTTAAAATTTGTTCTTAGAATTTAGTTCTTAAACATTATCTATTGTGGAATTATGTAATATTTTGTGACCTTGTTGCACATATTGTGTATTTGAGCCATATAGTTTCACTTGAGTTGAATTGGTCTTGAGCAAATCCTCATTTTGTTTTGAGAGGCATACTTTGCTTGAGGGCACGCAAATAGGTAGTTGGGGAGAGTTGTTAGATCCCATTTAGATTAGATATTTGGTTTCTTTTTGGTAGTATTTTCACTCAATTTTATCTAATAATGTTTGATTTCGTAGTTGAATTGGTTTAGTTTGATTTTATGCGATCCAAGCGAAGAATGTTTGTAATATTGCTGTTAGTGTGCAGGATTGACACTATTAAGAGCATTTGGGATCAAGGCAAAGCAGTTGGGAGATGTTGCAAATCAAGACATTCGCCTGGCGAGCCACAACGAGTGCCAGCGAATATTCGCCAGGCGAGTGCAGGCGAACTGGGGCGAATAAATCAGATTTAACTCCCAGACCCAAAGGATAGGAAGTTCGCCAGGCGAAGGTTCCAGCGAAGCTTCGCTACCATTCGCCTGGCGAAGGTGCTGGCGAAGAAGTGGTAGCTTTCCTCATGCAGATTCCAGTAGCAAAACCACCCAAAGTTCGCCTGGCGAGTGAAGCCAGCGAATGTTCGCCCGGCGAGTATTTATTCGCCTGGCGAATGCACGATTCCTAAGGGCGGTTTGCTGATCAAAGGCACTTTGAAGTGCCATGTTAAGTTGGTTCGTCGGGCGAATGAATGCCTTCGCCAGGCGAATGTGCGCAGACAACACATCATTTTTACTTTATTTGTTGCTCTATTTAGCCCATACTTGGTACTTAAAAGAGAAGAATCTTGCAAAATCAAAAAGAAGACATTATTGGATAGCTCTAGAACCCTAAATACTTGAGTTCTTCTTCATCTTTACTATTTTGGTAATCAAGAGAAGTGGAAGCACATCCTTCATTGTTTCTTCAAAGTGGATGTTCTTCATCTTCTCCTTTCTTCTTGTTAAAGCTACCATGAAAATGTGTAGCTAAACTCATCTTTTGTCAAGGTTAGATGTAGGTGATTATTAAACTTTGTATGTGTATGGATGATCATCATTTGTAAACTCTTGAATGATTAATATATGGTGAAAACTTTGTTTCATTTACAATCTTTTGTGTTGGTTGATGATTGAGAAATATTTTCCAACTCTAGACCTAGGTTTTCATCCTTCTCTTTTCTTGAGCTAGAGATAGTCTTGAAATGTTTTGTTCACTTATAATGTTGAACTTTAAAGTTGTCATTTGATAGATTGTGTGAGAGATCAACAATGGATCAAAATGGTAAATCTCACAATATGAGTTAGAGATAATCATATTGAGAGGATGTTGTGGATGTATTGATCATTAAAAGGAGTTTGTTAAATGTTGATTGGAAATATGCATGCAAAGTCATTACCGAACCCTAACTTTGGCAATATTTATTAAAACCGTTCAAATCATTATTTTACCGCATTTATTACTCACATGCAAAAGTTACCATTGTTTTAAAACCAAACACTTTGTTACTACAAAGTTACGAATTTAACAACTGTAGAAAGGCTGCAAAATTTCATATTCCCTGTGGAGACGATAACAAAAACCCGACACTCAACCACTGTTTTAACATGTGCTAAGGCAACAAAGTGTGAGGTTGAGTATATAAAAGGTGGGCAGTGACTCCGGATGATTAGTAAAGAAAGTAAGATATGAAATGCAATATTGGTATAATTAAACCTCTAGATATTCCAAGAGTTGAAGATGTGTTGAATGAACTTCTGAGTGTGAAATTGTTGTCGTACGTCGAATTCCGAGATCGCAGCTTGTTACGGAATCAATGTTTTTACGGATGAAAGTTGGAATAGATTACGCCGTTGTATCGGGTAATGTTAGGCCGTGATCGAGTATGCTTGTTTTATCGAATTTGATTGATTTTTTTAAGTTTTTGCATTTTTGGAGATTTGCGGGTTTAAGATTCGGATTGAGATCGAAAGTCAGAGATTTCCCGTTTGATGGTTCTAAATCACTAATATATGTTTGGTATGAAGGAGTATGTGTTTGTTTCGAAGAAAATAATTGAATCGGTTAGATTTTCGGGCGAAAATGCTCAAACCCGTAGCAGTCTTTATGCAGAAAAAATTCTGTTTTGGAGAAACTTCGAAAATTCATAACTCTTGAACCGTATGTCAGTTTAGACCCCCGTTCAAAGTGTTGGAAAGCTAACGAGATGCTCTTTCTAGGAAAAATTGTTTTGAGGCCTGTACCTGGTTCAATTATAGCAGAAAATTGAAAATGTATCGTGTGTTGATTTTTGCCAAACCCGACAGGACCATTTGTTGTGTTTATGATGCCTTGTTGATATGATAAGTGAAACGTCAGCGAGTTTTGGGTTATGCTTTAAGGAAACTTGAAGTACATAAGAGGAATCACCTGACGAGTGATTTAGAGTTGGGTGTTGTTGTGTTTGTGCCAGAGTTGGAGGCTTAAATTGGTTAATTTGAGATTTGAAATGTTTGGTGATCTCAAGAGCTTAAGGTATTTGCTTGAGTTGGAGGAGTTGAATATGAGGCAGAAAATAATTCGGACTCTGGAAGAATTATGGTTTGGATTGAATTTCCATTCGGGAAAGCAAAAATGTGGTAGCCTATGCAGTGATTTGGAAATCTTTGCATATGCCAATGATGGTGGTGAAAAGAGTTAGGACTGATTGAGCAATTTCTGTGATATGAGTTTGGATCGTGAAGGGACTTCTTATGGAGTTTAGCTTAGTATGTTGGACCTTACTAAGAGCATTCTTGACGAGATTCGATAAGGTCAAAACTCTGGTTTGAGTTGGTAGATTGGTTGAATCTGAGGAACTAAAGTCGAAGGGATGATTTTCAGATTAATGGAAGTATCATGAGATGTCGTGATAGAGTTTGCGTTCTAGATATTATTAAGTGGAATAAGAGTATTGAGGTAGATGGAGTATCCATCCTGGTGCTATGAAGATGTAACCGGATTTGAGGAAATTATTTTGAGGGTCATAGTTGAAGAGATAAGTGGTTGAGTTTGTATATGCTGGTTAAACTTGTTGAAAGTCGAAGAATAAACGTCAGAGACCGTTGGGTCCGATGCAACCGTTGAATATTCCAGAGTGGAGATCAGATAGTATTCTCATAAATTTTGTGTTGGATTTTCCAGAGAATTTGAGGGATATGATTTTACTTAGGTGATTTTGGATAGAATGACTAAATTGGCTCTTTTCCTAACAAGGAAGATTAATCATTCTATGTCGAAGCTAGCTGGGATTGTGCAAGAGGCGGCTGAGAAGATCCAAGGGATCCAAGGAAGACGTGTTCTGAGAGTTACAATAGTAACTGGTGTTGGTCGAGCTTGAGGTCCCGGAAGCACACTGTATTTTGTTGATCTGTACCAAAGTGGCGCAGCGGATGCGTGGGAAAAATAGCAGGTTAGACTGTTTTACCGCTGTCACTCGTGAGAATTTACAGGGTGTGGCATGTGCCTAAGTTGAAGGAGTACATTGATTCGAATGGATGGTGTACAAGTGAAAGGTAATTTGACTGTTGAGGCGTTGCTAGTTCGGGTGGATAAACGAGAAGCAACTTCGAGGTGAAGAGATTGTTTTGGTGAAAGTGGTCTGGTAGGGAGCTGTTTGATTGAGGTAATTTCGAGGACGAAATTCTTTTAAGTAGGGGAGAGTTGTAACGCCCGTTCATTTTAAATTAAATTATTTATGAATTGTTGGTGTGCCTTTATGTGGGAGTGTGTCTGAGAGCGTTGGTGGGTGTCCTTAAAGTATAGGAAACCATTTAATAAATCATTGAGTTTGATAATAATATAATATAATTAATAATGATGATAATTTAATAACTAGTAGTAATATTATATTATTATTATTATTATTATTATTATTATTTCTATTATTATTATTATTATTATTATTATTATTATTAGTGGATGGAATAAAGGGAATTATGGAGTTATTAGAGAAGTTGTGGGAGAAAGAGCAAAAGAACGATAAACTGCTCAGAAAACCAAATTGGAGGAGAAAGGCTGAGAAAAGAGGAAAAAGGACGTGGCTGTGGAGAAAGGAAGAACAGAATAATTAATTGCCGGAGAGAATTGAAGGTAGTTGCAGAAGAGTCACCGGAGAGCAAATCGGAAGTTTAGAGTTGTCCTCAATCCAAAGGTAAGGGTGAGGTTCAATTCTATAACCGTGGATATGATCGATTTCATGTAGGGGATTGAATCATAGGATTAATGTTCCTGTAGATCGATAAATATTAAGGATTAATGTTCTTGTAGATCGATAAATATTAAGGATTAATGTTCTTGTAGGTCGATAAATATTAAGGATTAATGTTCCCGTAGTGACGTTCCCGTAGTAACGTTCCCGTAGTAATGTTCCCGTAGTGACGTTCCCGTAGTAATGTTCCCGTAGTGATGTTCCCGTAGTAGCATTACCATAGTAATGTTCCCGTAAGTTGAAGAAATATTAAGGGTTAATGGTTACCTGTGCATTTCTAAGGGTTAATGCATGTTTGTGTATGAATGAGTGTGTTATGCCATTAGTTTTGGGGGGAATTGGGAAACGGTGCCGACACGCGCTATTTTCCCATTTATTAAGAAGGTGTTGTTATTATGTCCCTATTTAATTAAATTAGAATTGTAGTTATATTACCCGTATGAAAGTATATGAAAATGTGTTGAGTTCTTATTTGTAGTAATGATGTTGTCAGTTGTTCTCTGACATGAAAATGTTGTTGAGTTCTCAATTATAGAGACGAGGTTGTTTTTAATTGTTCTCTGCGAAAATGTGTTAGAGTCTTATTCGTAGGAACGATACTGTTGGTAGTTCTCTGATATGAACAAGTTGAAATGGTGAGTCCATAATATATGCAAAATGTGATGTTCTGTTATGGATAATTGGTTGTAAGCTTGATGCCTTGTTGCACGGTTGTTGCACAGTTGTTATTGTTATGTTATAGTCCATAATAGTTGCATCTCATAGCATATCATTTGGCCTAGATTGGCGACGGTTGTGTCTTTAATGACAAAATAAAATAATTGTAGAGTGAGTCTCCCGGATAATTGTGGAGTGAGTCTCCCGAATAATTGTGGAGTGAGTCTCCTGGATAATTGTGGAGTGAGTCTCCCGAATAATTGTGGAGTGAGTTTCCCGAATAATTGTGGAGTGTTGTCTCCCAAAATGTTACCACATGCATATGCACAGTCGAGTTGCATAGTTGAGTCGTATTTGTCGAAGTGCATAGTCGAGTTGTGTCGTTATGCATTTGCGAGTAATTTATGAGTTGCTGAATTTTAATGATAATGGTTGTGGATATGAATACCGAATTGTTGCGGTTTAATTATTGATAATATTTTGCGAACTGCTGGAATTATAATATTGTGATAATATTCTGACATGACTTTTATCATGCCTTATGTTATATTGTTGATATCTCACCCTTTACGTTGTATGTTACCTCCATTGGTGGTAACTTGCAGGTAATCCGGAATAAAGTGTAGCTTTTCGTTTAAGGTTGTTGGTCGCCCTGATACGTAGCACTCTTGGGGGGGATGAACGATTGATGTTATTGCTTTTATTTAATTTCCTTGTTGCTGAATTTTATCAAGTACTTTTCATTAAATTGGTGGCTGCTGTTAAGTGCCAAATGCTGGTTGGATGCACTATGTCGATCAATTAGTAGTGCTGATTTTTATGGTTGAAACTCGTTGTTTATGTTGAATTGATGCAAGATAATTACTTGCTGAATTTTAATGGAGTTTTGTTTCAAGTTTCATGGTCTTGCTTTAATCATGATAAATGTTGGAAATGTTTTATATTCCGCTGCAAATTAATAAGATGCCTTGTAATCAAAATGTTAATCAAGTTATTGTTGTATGTTCATCCAAGCTTATGTACTATGTATCATTACTAAATGCATGTTGTCTAATTGAATTGTGAAATGTATGTTTCTATGAGTTGAAATTGTAACGCCCAGAATTTGCTGATGTGACGTTCGTCACAACTTCCTTACGATCGTCATGACCGTCACGGTCGTGACAGCCCCTTATGATCGTCATGTTTACAAAATTTGTTGCACTTTGATTCTGTTTTCCTTAATTATCCGTCGGGTTAGATTTGGGTGTTACACGTTTCACTTATTTTGTTTATTCTGAGTTTTTGTTTGGTTAATGGGTGGGCCTTGTCAATTTTGCTTCTCACACCCACCATACTCTGACCCATAGCACGTTTGCTTTGTTTTCAGTTCAAACCCAAATTGCTTTTACACCCCTGCTTGGTATTTTTTATTATTATTTTATTTTTTATCCTTTTTCATGTTAATTTCTTTTTGGTAGTTCTTTTACATTTTAAAATTGTTAAAAATATTTTTTTATACACTTTGATATCTCTAGAATTTTGTCATTTTTTATTTTTATTTTTAAATTTATTTTTCTATTTTATTTGAATTATTTTTGTGAAGGTGTTTACCAAACTAACCTTGGATTAGGGTTTGCATTTTGATGCACTTGTGAAGGATTTCTTGAGCCATATTTTTCACCTTATTTTGACACATGATTGAGTTATATTTGGATTCTAGTTTGATGCTTTGATGATCAATTTTTTTTTATTTATATTTGACTTTGTTTGACCCTCGAAGTATGCTCGATTAGTTGAATGCTCGCCTTTGTTTGAGTCATTTGTTGATGTTTTATTGCAACTCTTGCTTTAATGCTTTGCCATTTGATACATCACACACATAACATGAGTTTGAACATTTATTTAGATTTTATTTGCTCTTGTTGCTATTTTTGAATGAAGCATCAAAATGTGTTTGTTTTAACTAAGAGTTTGTGCATGCTTTGCCATAATCTTTTGAACTTGATTCTTGAATGATTCAATGAGTGTTTGATGATCTTTCTTGGCTTCTCTCAACACATATGGGTTAGGGTTAACAAATATAATAAGGTAAAACAACAAGGAACAACAAGGATTAGTTATAAACTGTTATTATTTCCTTACTCTTAGAACAAGATTACAAGTATACAAGAATAACAAAATAACCTCTCTCTCTTAAAATTAGGATTTTATCTTCCTATTTTTTCTTATGCCAAGATTGAGAAACTACCATCCTATTTATAAGAAAAATAACACACTAACCTAATGGGCTTTTTAACAATTACCCATTACAAACTAACTTAGGGTACAAGCTAACTTAAACAATTGGACTTACAAGCAAGACTCAATTCAATATGCTAACAACCCTAAAAATATTGACTAATGCATGTTAGAACAAACTTCGACTACAACACGCATTACTCCGACAGCAGCATGCGAACATACTTCGACCTCATGTTTAATTTCTGTTGAACCAGAAGTTACCCTTCGACCACACTAGAGTTCAATCCAATATCTCACAAATATGAACCACCCCATTCAAGCTAATAAAGAAAATCTTCTCATCTGCTAGTAGAATTAGAACACGTCATATTGGTTTATTAAAGCCTTTAATATGGATTTTAAAGCATGGGGGGAAAGAGAAGAGTGTAGTTAAGTGACTTAGAGGAACTTATACTTGATGGGTACGAGAATACAGTGCTTTATAAGAAAAGCACCAAAAAGTGGCATGACAAGCAAATTACAAAAAGGAGTTTTAGATATGAGAGATTATCTTGCTGTTCAATTTCAAGTTGAAATTTTTCCCTAGAAAGCTTCATTCAAGATGGTTTGACCCTATTCAAATAAAAAGGGTATTGCTATATGGAGCTTTCGAAGTATGGAGCTAATCCAGCAGACAATTTAATGCAAATGGACAATGTTTGAAATACTACATCACTAGAGATGTAGTTGAACAAAGGGGTATTTGTTTTGTTTTGTAGGAAAATAAAGAGATTCCTCAAAGATGGAGGAAAATGTACTCTAGAAATATTTTCATAGGTCAGTTTTAAAAGAGATGAGCAAATATAAAAAGATTATAAAAAAGACCATACCAAAACCCCAAAACCAACAAATTTTCATAAAATCAAGTAACAATTACAAGTAGGTCGTAAGCATGTCTTACATCTATATTTTTTACATAGCATAAAAACTCTAAGTTTTGGAAAATTACGGGTGGGGGAAGGAAGGCTTCCGCCCATAATTTCCCTCCTTATTCAAGAAAACAAACTTGCATAGTGATTTACGGGTGGGCTGTAAGCAAGCCTTCCGACTATGGTCCCTATTTAGCAAAGAATTTCCATGCCTTGGAAAATTATGGGTAGGCCATAAGCCACTCTTACACCCGTAATTTTCCAACAAATGCATCTTTCTACCTTCAAAACCGCCCACTAGTTATGGCCCCGCCACTTCCAATGAACCAACATCCATGAAAATTTCTTTTTAAGCACCAAAAAACTCAGAATTTTATCCTTATTCAAACCTACCTCTCTCTCTCTCTCTCTTTCTCTCTCTCTATCCACCCAAAATTTCATCTTCTCCAAGCCTCCAAACAAAGAATAATCCTATCCACCGTTACGAAACCTTCACCAAACCAAACACCCAAACTCAAAACCATAATTATTTTACGACAAACTTTCATTCAAACAAATATTAAACTCATAACATCATTCAAATCCTACACGAGTTAAGCCCATACATTTCGAAAATGCCACCAAGAAGAACATATGGATGTGAACCATATGCAAAATAAGACAAAAGAAGAAGGAATGCAGTTGTTATAGAAAATCTACTTGGCATTGTGTTTAGTGATAGAACAACATATGGATGTGAACCATATGGATGTGCTTGTTTGTTGCAGAATTATGCCTAGGAGGTATGTCGATGAACATACTCTAGAAAGATTAGGACTTTTAGTTGATGTATAGTGGATGTTCGACCAACTAAGTCGAAGACATTTTGTATCTTTGAAGCATCAAACCTACACTTAAATTTTTTAGCTCTGTTGAATTAGAATTAGGAAAACGGCATAGAAGGAATTTTGAGGCAGTCACATTTATGTTGTTTAAGAATGACCATGAATTCTCACTATTCGAAATTGGCAATTCGTGTTAATATTTAAAGGAGAGAAGGAAAGAGTTCCTACGGGTTTACACTGGTTTATATATAATGACTTCTGGTTGATTCTTGTCGATAATGGAGACGAGTTTGAATATACACTGCGATGATGTCATAGCAGAAAGAAGAAGAAGCAATAACAGAAAGAAGAAGAAGTAATGAAAGGGCAAAAGTTTGTTATCATTCATCTAACTAAATAGAATAATAATAGCAGTATATATACAAGTATTTGTGTGAACCAATAATGGTATTCCAGCTGTACACTAAACTTATTTAGTTACATTAGGATAAGAAACTAAAGGTATAATACTGATATGCCCCCTCAAGTTGGGCTGTGTAAGTTGCAGAGTCCTAACTTGGTCATAATAGAAGAAAAAGCTGGAGAATGCATTGGTTTTGTGAAAGCATCAACTAACTGAGCTGAAGAAGAAACAGGCAGCAAGTGAATTAATTTAGAGGTTATCTTTTCTCGAACCACATGGCAATCCAACTCAATATGCTTGCTACGCTCATGAAAATCCGGATTATGAGCCAAATAGATAGCGAACTTGCTATCATAATACACAGATGCCGGTTGAGAGAAGGTAATCTTGAAATCCTGAAAGAGGTATTGCAGCCATTGTATTTCACAAGTGAGAGATTCTAAAGCTCTGTATTTAACTTTAGTGGAAGATCTGGACACGGTGTTTTGCTTCTTGGATTTCCAGCAAAGAAGGGAAGAACCAAGTATGACACAAAAGCCAGTAACAGATTTTCTAGTGGTGGGACATCTGGCCCAATCAGAATCAGCAAAAGCATAAAGTGTGAGAGAACTAGAAGCTGAAAACATTATATCTCTAGCAGGGGATGATTTCAAGAATCTCAGCACTTTAGTAGCAGTTTGATAGTGTGACTTAAGGGGTTTTGAAACAAACTGGCTGAGATGTTGTACTGCAAAGGAGATATCGGGTCTAGTGTTGGTCAAATAGATTAATCTCCCAATTAGACGCCTGTAGACAGTAGGGTCAGTGAGAGGTGCACCATCAGTAGGAGAGAGTTTGAGGTTAGGATCAAAGGGAATGGAAGATGGTTTGGCTGCAAGGAAACCTGTGTCTTCCAAAATCTCAAGAGTATACTTCCTTTAGTTCATAAAGATACCTTTGGTGGATCGAGCTATCTCAAACCCTAAGAAAAATCTAAGTTGGCCAAGGTCCTTGATCCTGAATTTCTTGTCTAGAACAGTCTTCACATGCTGAATTTCAGCCATGGAATTGCCTGCAATGACTATATCATCCACATATACTAGGATTGCAGTAAAAACACCATCATGAGATTTCACATATAAAGAGTGGTCAGCCTGTGATTGAGAATATCCAAGAGATATTAAGAAGGAGGAGAGTTTAGAATACCATTGCCTACTTGCCTGTTTGAGACCATACAAAGATTTTTGTAGCTTGCAAACTTGAGAAGGAGAAGCAGTAGAAATGCCAGGGGGGAGACATGTAGACTTCTTCATGCAAATCTCCATGAAGAAAAGCATTATTGACATCCATTTGTTCAAGATACCAACCTTTTATAGCATCAATAGACAAAAGAACTATGACTGTTGTTATTTTGACTACAGGAGAAAATGTGTCAAAATAATCAATTCCCTCCATTTGTGTATAGCCTTTTGCTACTGACCTAGCCTTATATCTATATATGGAGCCATCTGATTTGTATTTGATTTTATATACCCACCTGTATCCAATAGGAACCTTTCCTGGTGGGAGATCAACAACACTCCAAGTTTGATTTTCTTCAAGAGCAAGAAGTTCAGTATCCATGGCATTTTTCCAACAATCCATTTTAATGGCTTGGTTGAATGTTTTTGGTTCAGTATTGGAAGACACAGAATCACAGAAGTGTTTATAAGATGGTGAGCAATTAGCATAAGAGAGTACAGAAGATAAGGGATACTGAATTTTGGAATTGTTATCAGACAGAGAAGAATAGCAATGATAATCCTTTAGATAGTGAGGAGGGTGGGAAGCTCTAGAGGATTGTCTTAAGGGAAGGGAGTTATGATCTGCAGAGGTATTTTCTGTTGAGTTATGAAGGGTGAGAATATGGTCATTGGTTTGTTCTGCAACAGAGAGATGGGGAGAGATTGGAGAAATTTGAGACTGATTTATATCAGAAGAAAGAATGGATGTGGACTGATCTTTGGAGTTGTCAAGCACATTGTTATTTTGTTCAGGCAGAGAAATGTGAGCGGGATGTGAAGTAGAAGGATTGTCCAGGTCAGGTATAAGGACATCTTGAGAGATAAAAGAGTCATTGTGTATAGGCACATCCGCTGGAATGGGACTGGGAACATCAGCTGGATTAGGACTGGGACTGGCAGGTTGATGAGATGTACCATCAGGACTGCTATGTGTAGAGGTGGAGTTGTTAAGTGAAAAGGACAAGTCAGTGGTACTAGGAGGTTGGCTATTAGGTTGACTAAGAAAGATATTATGAGGTGCATTGGGAGGATCATCAAGATGTGGGACAGATTGTGTAGGTGAAACAGAAGGGTTATTTTGATGTTTAAAGGGAAATATATTCTCATAGAAAATCACATTCCTTGATATAAAAATGTTGTAAGTTTCAAGATCATACAGAATATACCCTTTGGTACCTTCCTTATATCCAAGAAAAATATATTTCTTAGCTCTTGGATTTAACTTGGTTCTATGTGCTTGAAGAGAGCTAGCATAGGAAAGGCATCCAAACACTTTTAGGTGAATTAAGGATGGACATTGCTTAAACAACGGTTCATATGGACTTTTAGAGTTAAGGAGTGGTGTAGGTAATCTATTGATAATATGAACAGCATGTGAAATGCAAAAATTCCAAAGATTTAGAGGAAGGCTAGAGTGAAAAAAAATGGCTCTAGCTACATTGAGGATGCGTTGATGTTTCCTTTCAACCACCCCATTTTGTTGGGGAGTCTCAACACAAGTTCTTTGGTGAAGAATACCCTTGGATATTAAGTAGTCAGATAGAGCAAGAAATTTTGTACCATTATCTGATCTTAAACATTTAAGGGTAGTTTGTAATTGGTTTTCTATGTAAGCTATGAAATTAATAAGGCTTGGTTTAGTTTGGTCTTTGGTTTTAAGGAAAATAACCCAAGTATGTCTTGAATAATCATCAACAAGGGTTAAAAAATACTTGTGTCCTAAAGTGGAGATTGTGGAGAAAGGACCCCATAGGTCAGCATGAAAAATATTAAAAGGAACATTAGAATGAGATACAATATTTGGAAAAGGAAGTTTTCTTTGTTTAGCAAAGTGACAAGAGTCACATGGTACATTATCTTTATTACAAGAAATGAAAGGAAAATACTTTGAAATGGTGTGTAAACCAATATCAGATATGTGACCTAGCCTTAAATGCCACAAATTACAAGATGTATGAGAAATATAATTATGAACAAAAGAATTATTAGCATGAGAAAGTGAAGGTGTGGTGTCAAGAACATAAAGTCCCCTGTGTAAGCTAGCTATACCAATCATTGCCTTGGTGTGATTCTGCATAATATGGCATGTGTTAGCACGAAATTGAACAAAACATTGATTACTAGCAACATGTTTAGCTACAGATATAAGGTTGACATTAAAGCTAGGAACATAAAGCACATTGTGAAGAGTGAGATAGGGTGATATAGCTACTGTGCCAGAAATGAAAGTCATGACTTGTGAACCATCAGGTAGGCTAACATGGATGGGGACTATGTTCTTATGTGTAATAAAGGAAGATAAATCAAAAGAGAAATGGTCAGTAGCTCCAGTATCAAGGATCCAAAGGTGATGGTGCTTACCATTCACATTGGTTGAGTGAGATGCATGACAAAAGGTGACGTTGAGACAGAATTGACAACGGGTTGAGGCTTGGATTGCTGAATCAGTGCGAGGATGCTGTCATACTGCTCCTTAATAAAACCAAATGAGGATGGTGCTTAACCCTGAGAAGAGGATATGGATGCATTACTAGCATTTACAGCTGATGAAGATGATGTAGACCCTTGAGCCTTGGATTTATTTCTGTAACCTGGTGGGTATCCGTGCTTGCTGAAACAAGTTTCAATGCTATGGTTCGTCCGGCCACAGTGAGTACAAACTCTGTTAGAACCTTTTGCAGAAGCTGAACCTTGAATCTTAGCACGATAGGTGTCAGAACCTTGTCTACCAGAATGGTTCCCTTCCTGAGCTTGAACTTGTAATGTAGAGGCTTCTTCAATGGAACCTGTAGGGGCAACAACACTTGATGCAGAGCTATCCATTTCATGTTCTTGTTGAATCATAAGCGAGAAGGCCTTGTCAATATCAGGCAACGGATTCATCATCATAATCTGAGATTTTGAATGAGAAAATTTCTCAGATAAACCTTTGAGAAAACGAATTATGTAATCTTGTTCCCTATACCGTTTAACAGATACTATGGCACCGCAACAACAGGGAATTGCACAAGAACAAAACGGAACCGGTTGATAGTTCTCCAATTCGTCCCACATAACCTTCAATTGTGTAAAATAGTTAGAGACATCGAGAGTACCTTGACGGAATTTGTACAAGTCTTCTTGAATGTCAGATATGCGGAAGATGTCGCCTTGAGAAAACCTAATTTGCAAATTCTTCCATACGCCAAATGATGTATCAATCCACAAAACAGACTTCGCTATTGGTTTCGAAATCGATCGTTGAATCCATGCAAGAACCATGGTATTACAATGGATCCATGGTGCGTACATCGGATCCGAAACAGGTGGCTTAGTTAGGGTTCCATCAATGAACTTCTCCTTATTCTTGGAGATAAGTGAAATGTGCATCGATCGAGCCCAGGTATGGTAATTTTTATCAGTGAGCAAAGGCGTAACAAGAACAAGAGCTAGATTCTCGTTCGGATGGAGATAATAGGGATTTGCAGAATTAGTTGCAAAATCGGTGTAGCTCTGGTTCGCCATTGAATAACAGAAAAAGATGAAAGTGATCAAGAAAAAGATGAACGATGAAAAACAGAAAGAACTCACAAAGGAGATGAACAAAGATCGCAGAAGAAAGAACAATGACTACCAGAGCTTTTGAAGCTCTGATACCATGTCGATAATGGAGATGAGTTTGAATATACACTGCGATGATGCCATAGCAGAAAGAAGAAGAAGCGATAACGGAAAGAAGAAGAAGTAATGAAAGGGCAAAAGTTTGTTATCATTCATCTAACTCAATACAATAATGATATCAGTATATATACAAGTATTTGTGTGAACAATTAACGGTATGCCAGCTGTACACTAAACTTATCTAGTTACATTAGGATAAGAAACTAAAGGTATAATACTGATAATTCTCACTTGGGAGAATATTGATTCCATAGAAAGGGAAAAATCCTCCCGCATTCATAACCCGACCATTCGCTATGTTCTTAAAGTGTCTGCGCATTCTTTTTTTGGCAGGGAGACAGTACCGACAATGTTGAATTGAAATAATTATATTTAATTTATTGTATCTTCAACTCTATCCCGGTTCATACCGGGATTTTTATGGTGGCACACTTGGAAAAAGTAGCCAAAGATTCAAGAGGGGCCATTGTTGTAGGTGCTATAATTACCAACCTAGATGAGGCCTTAGGGTACGACAGAGAGCCGAGGAGGTTAGAAGTATTTAGGTAACCGCTTTATTAGTTATGTGTTTTAGTGTCTTTTACTTTCTTGTTTTGGATTGTTTTTTTTGTGGTAGTGACATTTTTGTTTCAATTCTCCCCAAAATTTGAATTTTTATTTATGAAAAACTACATAATGTGTTGCACCCCTATGTTGGTAGGGGTGTCCAGGAGCCTTAGTGATTTTTGGTGGTTTAGGGCTTGTTCACGGTAGTGAGAAATTTTATTCGGTGGTGTTTTGGCTATGAAGAGAGCAAACTCGCATGAAGTGAGAAACTCTTTATTCTATAGGTATTTTGTGTATGTTATGAGTTGTTCTTCCTCAACCCCAAGTTTGAGGTATATATAGAACCTTTTAGACTTGAATGGAGATAAATTACTTCCGCTCCACTACTAAATCATGGGGAGGAAGGGTTTATTCCTCCTTTGATCCATTCCTCTAGTATGTTGGCATTAGACACGTTCTCTCATGTTTATTAGACAAATGAAAAAGATTTCGAGTAAACTAAGTCCAACTGAACATGATGTTATTAAGATTCAGACGATTTTATGGCCTGTTTTAGACAAGCGGTGGCTCCGCAAGTTACCTCATCCCTCGCCCATGTGTTAACCTACCTCACTTTTACGTAAGTTACCCCTTCTTGAGGAAAAAAAAAATATACTCATTTGAAATTTTTTTTGAATATGTTTTCACTAAAAAAATTATATTGAATGTAGAAAAGAAATGTTAAGCTTTAAGGACTTTGAGAATTTTTTTTGATAAAATTGGCCTTACACCTAAAGCCTCCCAAATTAGAACTATTTTAGCTTACTTTGTTTTGTAGTCTTTGAGATTTATAAAGTACTTTCTAATTAATTCATTTAGAACAGTATGTTATACTTTTGATTTGCATACTAAATTTTGGTTTGACGGAAAAAGTAAAAAATAGACCGTAAAAGAAAAATACACATATTAAGTTTGATAATCTTCACTTCACTTGATTATTCAACCCAACGGTAATTGATCTCCAATGCCGATAAAGAAAAAAACTATGAAACTATGTGTTAATAAGAACAACTAATCAGAGTAAATTTGACACACTCTTAAGAGGTTGTCCTTTCCAAAAGTTAGTTAGTTGTGTGTTGTAAAGTCTAAAATAAATTCTAAATCCAACCATATTTGTATGTGATGGCTATTGTTATTCTTATACCTTAAATTGATTCTTTTGAGTGATTGAAAAGAGAAGAAAATCAAGAAAAAAAGACTTATAGACAAAGCCATAGCGGAATTGGTCCTTAAGAGGAAGACTTTAGTTTGTGTTCTTACAACACCCTTAGTGTTAGACAGTACTAGATGAATTAAGTCTAGGATAATCTGAACTAAGTTCTCATGGTGTTAATGTTTTATCCTTTCGTTCTTGCTTGCTTTTGCTGTATTGTTCAAGACTCTTTGGAGAAATTCAATGCAATTTTATTTTTTACATTAATCATGTTTTCTTTTACTCTTTACTATTGTTATTATTGATGTTAGTATGTGCTTTTGTTGTTTTTATCAATTTCCATATTTGAGTAGATAGATTTAGAGGCTGAGAGTGAACTCTTATTGCGATTGACCCCATGCAAGTTTCATGAGTATCAATTGTAACAAGAATAAAAATTTGTTTTGCAAATTATGTCTTTAAATGTATAAATGTTCGCTATCAAAGTAGGAATATGGAGACATCTTTTATGCACCGAAAGGGTATAAACGATGTCCAATTTAGAAATTCGAATAATTGATTTTGAAATTGCAAAAGTGTTTCAGAATCAAATGGAGAAATACAATCTTTCTCATAGATGATATCCTTTGGCTATCAGTTTGGCTTTGTATTCAGAGATTGTTCCATCAGTATTTACTGAATACCCATTTTGAGCCTATGATGTTGTATTTGGGAGGAGGAGGAACAAGTTTCTATGTATCATTGTGAATAAGTACATCATATTCTTCTTTCATAGCTTTCTTCCATTGGGTGTGTTATGTTTTGACGGATTTTGGTTCAACATTGAGACATGATAACGATGATGCAAGACAACTCTTTGGTTTAAAGATTCCTCTTTTGTATCTTGTACTCATTTTGTGAGCAATGACTGTATTAGTGAATATTAATAAAAGAAAAAAAAAAAACTTTTACTTTGCTTGTCATCTTAAAATAAAAACTTTTATTAATCTTCGCTCTCAATTTATACTTCCCTTGTCATGTGAATAAAGTTACATCACATGATTCACATGAGATGTTTTTTTATTCAAGTATTAGATTCTTCACTATATAGTAACATTCTTTTGGTAACACTGCAAATTCAACTATAACGCATTTCATAGAATCTTAATTTTTGCCACTATGACATCGCTTGGTGATACTGACAACATATTACTCAGCATTTCACCAGATGAAGTTAACGATTTTCTCGGCGAATACACCTGGGAAGGTAAATGGGAAAATGTTATAATGTTATACTACGAATTTCCCGAACAAGCTCATACAGCAATTATCTCTGATTCAGATGGTACTGCATTACATGTAGCGATAGATTTAGACGAAGAAACCGTCGTTAAAGAGCTTGTGAATGCTATTTTGACGCACCATATCGAAGTTAGTGATCAGAGTCAGAGAGTTGAAGCTTTGGAAATGGAGAATGAACGAGGTGACACGCCGTTGCATTTTGCAGCGTCGCGAGGTTTTGCTAGATTATGTAAGTGTATTATTGGAGGAAATAAGGAGAGAATATATTTGTTGAGTCGTAAAAATAAACACGGCGAGACACCTCTTTTTCAAGCTGCTGTTAATTGGAGAAAACAAACTTTTGCTTATCTTGCTCATATTTCTAAAGATATAGTCAATTTGCAAGATCTTGTTAGAGATGATGGTGATAGTATTCTTCACACCGCTATCCGAGGAGAATATTTCGGTAAATTATACTCTTTCTGATCCTTTTTAGTGTTATTTACACACAATAAAGAAACTAATAAGTTTTGTTACTTCTGATGAAATAGATTTAGCTGTGATAATCGTACAATACTACGATTTTCTGAGCACGCATTTGAACAAAGAGGAATCAACTCCTCTCAAAGTTCTTACAACTAGACCTTCCGCGTTCAAAAGTGCAAGCAACCTTTCGTGGTATAAGCGAATCCTATACCATTGTAAGTTGTAATCATTGATATTATATGATTGAAATGTACTATAGTATATGTTTTGAGTTTGAATTTTTGTCTGTTACAATACAAAACTAGGTATATTAGTGGAACCACTCGATGCGGAGAGAACAATGAGATCGAATTTGAGAAAGATGGAGGATCGTTCGGATTGTAATAAGATGAAGATTCCAGAGAACTATACAGCTTTCTATGATTTGGTTTCTATATGGTTAGGTGCAACAATATTTGGTATGTGATATAAGGATTTTCATGCCATTAGTCCTTTTTTGCTATACATCATCTTAGATATTTGAATGGAGATAACTGCGAAAACATCTTTGTTGTTTTGAGTTTACCAGGAAAAAAGTTTTGGAAAAAGAAACAGCCCGACACGGAAGATCCATCAAACGAAAATCGTCGTCCGGTTAGATCAGAGAAATATCCTGTTGGGTATTTGCCACCAAATTATGAAACATTTCATCAATTTGTCAAGTCTGCATATGTGCATACTCTTGGCCTATCAGGAGTAGGTATGTTATCTTCTTCGCGATTGCGAAAATAATTTAACACGGTTAACTAACGAATTGATCATGTTACGATTAATGTTTCATTTATAAGAGTTAAAGGACGTAAAGATTGCGAAAAAGAAGCATCAATGGAGTAGTCAGCTGTTGAAGGCTTTAATGAAAAGACCTTACGCAGCATTCACGGGAAGTGGAGGCCGACCAACGGATATAGTAGTTGATCCTGCCATGTATAATGTTTTTGCCCAAGGTATACATGTAGTTCTATCTGGATTTCAATTTTGCGAACTTGGATCTCAAATTAACTGTTAAGACCTTTTTAAGGGAGTAATTTGAGCTGTCTGATTTCAGGTGGAGACGGAAGGTTTGAAGATCATAAACAAAAACCTGATGTCATAGTGGAAACATCGTTAGCTTCGAGTGAAAGAAAGAAGGAAAATGAAAAGGAGATCGACAAAAAGATGACGCCGTTTTTGGTTGCGGCAAAATATGGAATAGTTGAAGTAGTGAAAGAAATTCTAATCAAAATACCAAGCGCGATTCATAACACGAACTCTATGAAAGAAAATGTATTGCTTGTTGCAGTGAAGTATCGGCAACCCCTTATCGTTGAGACACTGAGAGAGATTAATCACTCCAAACCAGAACTATGGAATAACTTGATTCTTGCAATGGATGAAGATGAGAACACAGTATTGCATTTGGCAGCTAAGGCACTAGGTGGTGATAAGCCATGGCAGATTGCTGGTTCCGCATTGCAGATGATGTGGGATATAAAATGGTTTCAGTATGTCAAAAGCCTTGTACCGCCGCACTTCTATTTCAGAAGCAACAACGAAGGCAAAACATCGGGAGAAATCTTCAAGACATCGCACGCGGATCTTATAAAAGACAGCAGCGAATGGCTAAAAGACACGTCTGAATCATGCTCGGTCGTAGCTGCACTTGTAGCTGGTGTTTCCTTTGCCACAGCAAGCGCTGTACCTGGCGGAACAACAGATGAAGGTAGGCCGATATTAGAAGGCAAGCCTGCATTTGATGTCTTCGCCATTTCTTCACTTATCGGTCTTTGTTTCTCTGTCACTGGACTCATCATGTTTCTTTCTATTCTCACTTCGCGAAAACAGGCCAAGGATTTTCGTCGCGATTTGCCATCGAAACTTCTTATTGGGTTGAGTTCTCTTTTTGTGTCCATTGCTTCTATGTTTGTTTCGTTCTGCACTGGACATTTTTTTCTGCTTAGCCATAACTTTAAATCGATTTTGTTCCCAATTTACGCAGCTACTTGTTTACCTGTGACTTTCTATGCTGTTGCACAGTTTCCTCTTTATTTTGATCTTTTGACAGCTATTTTAACTAAGGTGCCAATGGCAACTGATAAAGGTGATGGTTTATAATCAAGAGGTTCTATATGTAATGCTTTTGATTTGAGTTTTTGGTTAGTTTTTTTTGCTGGTTATGTTTCTGATGTTCTGTTTGTATTGAGAATGTAATTGATTTAAGTTTGAAGTTTGAGAATATAATAGTAATCACATTATGTATGAGTTTTGGCAAGTCATTCTATTTGTTTTTGTTGGAACTTTTTGTTTAGTAATTATACTTTTGTGTATAATGACTCTTTTTTTTTCAATACGAGTCAAGTTTCCAACCTAATTCATGGATAGATCATCTAACACTTGGGAAGTAGAGGTGGTCTCATCCAGGGAAATGAATTCGGGATTGTAATTGAGGGATCTTTACGCTTCGATTTCCCGACCACCAAAAATTAGGTTGAATACAAAGTTGTCATCATCATCCATTGAGATTGGGGCGAAAAACATTAGATTTCGGACAAATTCCCAGCTTGTGGTGTCTCAAGTCAAGAGGGTAGCTCAGACTAAAGACTCATTGTTACAACAATATGCGCATTGGCCATGGAAAGATTATTGAAGTCCAGGTCCTTTGAAATCTTGCATGTCTCAAAGAGAGCACAAAATTAAACCAGTCGTCCTTTCTAAACTTTCTAATACCAGATTCTCTGGAGTAAATCATTCTTTTATCTAGGAGACGCTGAGGGGACCAAACATCAAAATTTTAAAAGTAGCGGTGATGATAATAGAAGATGTCTCGCAACCCTTTTGGATATCAACTACTATAAAGTTTATTGAGCAGAGAACACTTCCCTTCGATCTAGTTGAAACCTCCCCGGTGACTAAGAAAGACAAATTGTACTCTATGATAGAATAGATCTTATATAGGAGAGGTTATCGACCCCTCCGTTGAAATTCCTAGAAGGGGAGGAAGTCGCCAACGTTCTTACTGAAGTACATAAAGGGATAGTCAAATAACATCTCGGTGCCTGAGCCCTGACAAGGCGGAAGCTGCAGGTTTGAGCTAGCTAAAAAAGTCCTTAGAGCCAGATAATATTGGCCATCTATGGTCCAATACACTAAAGAGAATGTGAATAAATGCGAGTGGTTCCAGAAGCACGGAAACATCCACAACGCCCCTTTATCTGACTTGGATATGTTGACATCACCTTGGCCTTTTTCACAATGTGGTATGGACATCCTCGGTCATTTCCCCCTAGCACCGGGGCAACATAATAAACTTTCTAATCATGAAAGTTGATTACTTCACCAAGTAGGTCGAAGTAGAAGCTTTAGCAAAGATTATTCTTGCCAACATTATGAAGTTCATTAAAAAGAATGTCTTGGACATGTACGAAATACTTATATCCATTGTAACACTTCACATCATTTTAGTGGATAAAAATCTTTAGTGGATAAAAATCTTCATTGGATATAAATATGAGTCAAGTACTAGACGACTTTAAGGTGTCAAGCAACATTTCACTTCAATGAAGCATCCTAAGACGAACAGGCAAGCCGAAGTGGAAAATCGAATGTTGTTGAAAGGATTGAAGCAAATGACCATGGAAATTAGGCATATGATCTCCCAAGTGTCCTTTGGGCATATTAGAGCACATTTTACTTTACAACAGACGAAACACACTTTAGACTCACTTATGAAACTGAAATGGACATTCCTATTGAAATAAGGGAGCTTATCTAAAAGACAAATCATCCTTTTCTAGAAGAAGACAACATCCAGGAAATCATGGGGGAGATGATATTTAAAAGAAGATCATTTTCTTCCCTCATGAGTGTTGCGGTGAAATAAGCGACCGGAGCCTGGTATAACAAGCAAGTCTGACCTCAAGAAATCCAACCCAGAGACCCATACTAAAGTGTGTCGGTGTTTGATAGAAGAATACTGGAGATAGAGGAGCATACATGATAAAATCTAGTACCAGGAACATCAGATACACCTTGGAACCCTTAACTTAGGAACTAATACTCAAGACGTGGAATGTTGTCAAGCTCAAACGGTACTTTAATTGAATACCATCCAGATTGTCCATATATGAAGTGATTATTTATTATCTAATGTAATGCTTTGAGATAAATAATACAATGACCTGTATTGTACTGTATATGATTTTTTTTCTATAAAAAAGCAAGATCAAAGACTAATTCGGCACACAAAGTCATAAATACTACACCGCCCTCTTGGTAGTTAGCCACTCAATATCGCAAGTGATGAAATCTTGGATACACCAACCTCGAAACAATCCTTCACTTAGGGTCAGGAAAAGGAGAACTGACCTTTGGCCGATCACAGTCTCCAGAGACGTCAAAGTACACTTCAATCACCAATGCATGGTGAATAAGTGATTAAATAAAATCATGGAGGACAAAATGGTGAAAAATCTTAAGCGAGTAAATATTGACATAAAATCTTGAAAGGAAAAGCGATGAAACAAAATAGTGAATGAATAAATTATGAAACAAAATCGTTGAAGACTAATTGATGAAACAGAATTGTAAGCGGCCAACCGGAAAATCAAAGAAGCAACCCAAATTATTAAACAAATAAATTAAATGAAATCACTAAATAATCCAAATATGTATGACTAAATTATATAGCTTTTGTTGTGAATCGTATACCTTTAAACAAAGTATAAACGGTTTCTTAGCAAGAAACACACAAGGGTTAGGGTTAATAAAGAAGAAAACAATAAGGATTGGTTATTAAACTGCTATTCTTTCCTTTCTCTTATAACAAGATTACAAGTATACAAGAATAACAAAATAACCTCTCTCTCTTGAAATTAAGATTTTATCTTCCTGTTTTTCCTTATGTCAAGATTGAGAAACTAGTATCCTATTTATAAGAAAAATAACACACTAACCTAATGGGCTTTTTAACAATTACCTATTACAAGTCAACTTAGGGTACAAGCTAACTTAAACAATTGGGCTTATAAGCAAGGCCAAATTCAACATGCTAACAACCCTAGCAATATTGACTAATGCATGTTAGAACAGACTTCGACTACAACACGCATTACTCGCGAACAGACTTCGACCATACTAGAGTTCGATCCAACATCTCACAAATCTCCACCTTGGATCTAACTCTATAACATCAAGAAACTAGCTTTCTTCATGCAGCTTTATTAACTGCATACAGTAGAAAAACTTGCAACTGGGCAACGTCTTGGTGATCATATCAGCAGCATTATGATCTGTTGAAACCTTCAGCACTTGGACTTCTCCATTCTCGATTACCCCTCTGATGAAATGCAGCCTCACATCAATGTGCTTGGTTCGCTCATGATAGGCTGAATTCTTCGACAGGTGTATTGCACTTTGACTATCACATTTAACAGTGATAACTCGACCTTGAAGTTTTAGCTCCTTTGCAAAACCTTCAAGCCACAATGCTTCCTTCACAGCTTCAGTTAGGGCAATATACTCCGCTTCAGTGGTTGATAAGGCAACAACCTTCTGAAGTGTTGCTTTCCAACTGATTGTTGTCCCAAACATAGTGAACACATATCCAGAGATAGATTTTCTGGAATCCATACAACCTGCATAATCAGAGTTGACATATCCTTCGATTGCTGCTTTGCTATCTTCACCCAAGGCTCCACCATAAATTAGGACTCTATTCAGAGACCCATTTATGTACCTTAAAATCCACTTTAATGCTTGCCAGTGAGCCTTTCCAGGATTCGCCATGTACCTGCTTACAAGACTTACTGCATATGCTATGTCGAGTCTAGTACAGACCATAGCATACATCAAAGAACCTACTATGTTAGCATATGGAATTCTATTCATATAAGTTCTTTCAACATCAGTGTTGGGACACTGATCTATACTCAGCTTAAATTGAGGGTTTGTCGGAGTTACAACAGGCTTTGAATTCGACATACCAAACTTTTCGAGAATCTTCTGTAGGTATGTCTCTTGAGATAAACATAATTTCGACTACTTTCTATCTCTCCGGATGTCAATCCCAAGAATCCTAGACGCAGCTCACAGATCCTTCATGTCAAACTCTTTATTAAGTTCAACCTTCACCCTCATTACCTCTTCGACATTGTTGTTTGCTATTAGAATATCATCCATATAGAGCAACAAAATAACAAATGAATTACCCGGTCAAAATCTGAAGTAAACACAGTGGTCGAACTGACTTCTGATGAAACTTATGTGTGTCATGAACTTGTCGAATCTCCTATTCCACTGTCGAGGAGATTGTTTCAGTCCATATAAGGATCTATTCAGTTTGCACACATAATCTTCCTTCCCCCTTTCGACATACCCTTCAGGTTGCCCCATCAGGATTGTTTCATCTAGATCACCATACAAGAACGTAGTCTTCACATCCATCTGTTCCAGTTCAAGGTCGAACTGGGCCACCATGGCAAGCAACATTCGAATGGATATGTGCTTCACAATAGGAGAGAACACATCATTGAAGTCGATACCTTCTTTCTGAGTGAACCCCCTAGCAACCAATCTTGCCTTGTATCTCTTCGACGTCACTCCTTCGATTCCTTTCTTAACTTTGAAAATCCATTTACAGCTGACTAAACTGGCTCCAGCAGGTTTCTTGATCAGTTCCCAGGTGTTGTTATCATGAAGAAATTTCATCTCATCATCCATGGCCTTCAGCTATTCATTCTTCTTCCGACTCCTCATAACTTCCTTATAGTCTCTAAGTTCTTCATCTAGAACCTCACTAGTAGAGATAAAGGCATAAGCTATAAGATCTGCATACCCAAGTCTTTGAGGTGGCTTGATGACTCTCCTCGACCTGTCTCTTGCTAGCAGGTAGTCATTATCAATCTCCTCATCTTCGACAACATCTTATGCGTCTTCTTCGACTTCATCTGGGGTAAGCAATCCAGCATCAACATGCTCCACCTCAACAGGAATCTCTCCCTGCTCCAGCTCTTCGTCAGCATCATCAGTTTTCTTGAAAGTCATCCCTGCTTCATTGAAAACTACATCTCGACTGGTGATACACCTCTTGTGACCTGGCTCCAGGCACCATAGCCTATAATCTTTAACTCCTTCAGGGTATCCCATGAACATGCACTTCAGAGCTCTAGGTTCGACCTTGTCTTGCCTAATATGAGCATAGGCCACACAACCAAATACTCTCAGTCTGTCGAGACTAGGTGGATGTCCCGACCAAACTTCTTCAGGTGTCTTCATTCCCAAGGCAGTCGAGGGACATCTATTTATCAGGTAAGTTGCTATCGAAACAGCTTCCGCCCAAAACACCTTCTTCAATCCAGCACTAACCAACATGCATCTGACCATTTCAAGGATTGTTCAATTGAATCTCTCAGCTAAGCCATTTTGTTAAGGAGTATCTGCTACAGTCTTATGCCTTGCAATCCCATACTCAACACAGTAATTTTTGAACGCTTCGTTGCAGAATTCAAGGCCATTGTCAGTTCTCAACCTCTTAACCTTTCTGCCAGTTTGGGTTTCGGATACCTTTAAACAAAGTATAAACGGTTTCTTAGCAAGAAACACACAAGGGTTAGGGTTAATAAAGAAGAAAACAACAAGGATTGGTTATTAAACTGCTATTCTTTCCTTTCTCTTATAACAAGATTACAAGTATACAAGAATAACAAAATAACCTTTCTCTCTTGAAATTAGGATTTTATCTTCCTATTTTTCCTTAAGTCAAGATTGATAAACTAGTATCCTATTTATAAGAAAAATAGCACACTAACCTAATGGGCTTTTTAACAATTACCCATTACAAGCCAACTTAGGGTACAAGCTAACTTAAACAATTGGGTTTACAGGCAAGGCCCAATTCAACATGCTAACAACCCTAGCAATATTGACTAATGCATGTTAGAACAGACTTCGACTACAACATGCATTACTCGCGAACAGACTTCGACCATACTAGAGTTTGATCCAATATCTCACAGCTTTAATGTTATCAAAAGTAGAAAAATTCAACAAGAAAACTGCACGATTCACTCCTCTTAATCACTAATTATTTCTCCCTCTACAACCACCTTTTCTAGGTTCAGCTTCTTCTAATGGATCTAGACATCCGAGCACAACACTTTCACCTAGTCAGTGGCATTCTTGAAAGCATTCTTGAAAGCTCCTTCTTCACAACCTCTAGAGCCTCCTCATGGATTTTCCTCTCCTCAGAGTGATCTTCCTTCTCATTCCTCAGGGCTTTTTAGCTTTAGTAACCTGGGAAGACAAATTCGTTCAATTGTCTCAGATTCTTCAAAGACCTTTTTTTTCCTACATAGAGACGCCTTCAGTGTAGTGACTTCGGCAATCAAGTTAAAGGGATTTCGTGGGTCTCCACCTCCTTTTGAAGACTAGATAACCTACCCACTTCCTTTTAAAGTTCAAAAACTTCTCTCTGAGATGAGTTTGTTCATAAGAAACGACACTATGATTTCCTTACTAGCTGTCTTTCTCCTTTGAAAGGTTCATAGGATCCAATATCTACCCATGGCCAGTTGCCTCCAAGGACAACAAGGAATCCCCTGAATGTATGTTGAACATCATCTAGGCTATCAAGTATAGCTTAGCAATGTATGACAGGTTATGCACAATGGCATAGTCATGTTTAGTAATGCAGGTATACACCTATTTAGTAGTTTGAGGTACCCGGGAAGAGAGGAAGCCAGAAAGGCTAGAAGATTAAGACAATCCCTCTGGAGACAAGCCTTGACGATTTATATTCTTTGGCCGGATTCCCATCTTGGATCTGGTTGTTTCCCTAACTCCACTCGTTGTTCTCCAAAGAAGTAGCATAAGGCTGGTCTTTCACTTTCTTACTCTGCCTTTTGAAAGACAGATACCCTTGTATTGGCGCATCATCTTCTTCAATATGGGTCAGGAGAGTAAGAGGTGGTTCGTGTTAAGATAAGTCAAAGATGTTATTAGCTATATTAAGTAGGAAATATTGTGTGTTGTAAATAATTTATTTGTACAATATATGATTATTGTGTGTAGCTGTCATTCCCTTAATAGAAGAGGAATTATACGGACTATTTTATGTATATATTGCATCATAGCTGACATGTTAACCAAAGTTGTGACGAGTGGTAAGTTCCAACATTGTTTGGACTTACTCAATATTCTAACTTGTTGATTCATGTGGAGGGATAACATATTCATCCAAAATTTAAATTTTTTTTCTTAAAATTATGTACGGGGTGGAGAATTATGGGAATAATATTTGGTAATGCTAAATATGGAATGTAATAAGTCAAATTTTAAAGAAAGTTTAGTCCGGTAAATTGTGGAGGAGTAATAGGAAGGATATAAGTGAGCGGCTTATATTAGTGGTTAATTTAAATCCACAAATTATTTAGCTTGTATGTCACTATAAATTCTTCATATATTTTGTAGAACAAAAACAATAGAAATATAGAGTGTAATAAAGTGACTTTCATTTTATCCTTCTTCTTTAGATATCTTTATTCATACAAGTCTTGTTCAATCTTAGTGAGTGCTATATTTCATATCATTGAAGCCAAAATTTCACTGCGGCACTATCAATTGGTATCAGAGCCAATTGTAAAATTTTAGAGTTGTAAAACTTTAATTTTTTTTTATCCAATGCAATGGCTTCTACTAGTGGATCAGTCAAGGTCGGTAAATATGACATCAAAAAATTCAATGGGAAAAATGATTTTTCCTACTGGAGGATGTAAATGAAAAATCTACTCATTTCACAAAAGTTGCACAAGGCATTAGCGGGAAAAGAACAAAAACTTGTGAGTATGAAGGATGAGGATTGGGAAGAATTAGATCTCGAAGCACGAGCCGCCATAATCTTATGCCTTGAGAGAGATGTTACATTCTTGGTAAATGAAGAAGCAACGACGACTGGGGTGTGGTCAAAGTTAGAGAAAAATTTCATAACAAAAACTCTAACAAATCAGATCTACTTAAAATCAAAATTGTATACATGCAAGATGGAGGAAGGCACCTCAATCCGGGATTATGTCAACAAGTTTGATAGGATTATATCAGACTTGAAAGATATAGATGTGAAGATTGATGAAGAAGATCAAGCACTCATGTTATTGCTTTCATTACCAGAGTCTTAGGAAAATCTAGTTCAAACATTAATGCTTGTGGGTGATACTCTAACCATGGATGAGACTAGAACGTCACTCATAGCGGATGATTTGTGAAAGGTTGCTACAAGTGGGATGTCTAGCAGTGGAAGAGAATACAAGGAACAAGCTTAAGGATTGTTTCCTAATAGAGGGAGGACAAATGAATTAGGACTAGGCAGGGGAAGGAAGTCTAGATCTAAATCTAGAGCTCTTGCGAAAAGACCATGTTTTAAATGTGCTGAGCTTGGGCATTTTAAAGCAATTTGTCCAAATAAGAGGGTATCATTTAAGAAGCAGACCGACAAAGGCAGCAACTCCAAAGGAAAACAACAAGATTTATCAGAGGCGAGTTATGTCTCGAATGATGAGGAAGATTGTTTTTCTGTCTCAGAGAAAGACCATGACATTTCCGGTAAGTGGATACTTGATTCAGGAGCCTCACAACATATGTGCCCAAATAGGAAGTTGTTTACTACCTACCTATGTACAGATGGTGGAACTGTTTTAATGGGGAACAACCATGCCTGTAAAATTATGGAGTATGGTACAATATGAATCAAGATGCATGATGAAGCGGTAAGGACTTTGAGGAACGTGAGACATGTCCCTAATTTGCGGAAAAACCTTATTTCTCTTGGTGTATTAGAGGAAAATGGTTGCAAAATAATCTTGGAAAATGGAGTCTTAAAGGTTATTTGTGGTTTGTTGGTTGTGATAAAGAGGGTTCGTCACAGAAATCTTTATCCTCTTATGGGGGAAACTGTCAGAGGTGATTTGGCAGTTGGAATCGATAGAAGTAAAGATCAAACTGAATGCACGAGGATATGGCACATGCGCCTTGGGCATATGTCAGAAAAGGGTCTATCATTGCTTTGTGGGAAAGGTTTGTTGAAGAACATGAAGAAACCATGCATGGAATTTTGTGAACACTGTGTGTATGAAAAAACACATCGCTTGAAATTATCTATAAGCAAGCACAAAAGCAGAGGATTGTTAGACTATGTACATACCGATGTTTGTGGTCCGACTAAAGCTCTGCGATCGGATAATGGTACAGAGTAGAAAGCTTTAGCCAGACCCCAAACATCGGTATGTACATAGTCTAACAATCCTCTGCTTTTGTGCTTGCTTCTAGATAATTTCAAGCGATGTTCTTTTCAATACACACGGTGTTCACAAAATTCCATGCATGTTTTCTTCATGTTCTTCAACAAACCTTTTCCACAAAGCAATGATAGACCCTTTTCTGACATATGCCCAAGGTGCATCTGCCATATCCTCGTGCATTCAGTTTGATCTTTACTTCTATTGATTCCAACTGCCAAATCACTTGTGACAGTTTTCCCCATAAGAGGATAAAGATTTCTGTGGCAAACTCCCTTCATCACAACCAACAAACCACAAACAACCTTTAAGACTCCATTTTCCAAGATTATTTTGCAACCATTTTCCTCTAATACACCAAGAGAAATAAGGTTTTTTCGCAAATTAGGGACATGTCTCACGTTCCTCAAAGTCCTTACCGCTCCATCATACATCTTGATTCGTATTGTACCATACCCCATAATTTTACAGGCATGGTTGTTCCCCATTAAAACAGTTCCACCATCTTGACATTGGTAGGTACTAAACAACTTCCTATTTGGGCACATATGCTGTGAGGCTCCTGAATCAAGTATCCACTTACCGGAAATGTCATGGTCTTTCTCTGAGACAGAAAAACAATCTTCCTCATCATTCGAGACATAACTCGCCTCTGATAAATCTTGTTGTTTTCCTTTGGAGTTGCTGTCTTTGTCAGTCTACTTCTTAAATGATACCCTCTTATTTGGACAAATTGCTTTAAAATTCCCAAGCTCAGCACATTTAAAACATGGTCTTTTCGCAAGAACTCTAGATTTAGATCTAGACTTCCTTCCCCTGCCTAGTCCTCTTTCATTTGTCCTCCCTCTAGTAGGAAACAATCCTTAAGCTTGTTCCTTGTATTCTCTTCCACTGCTAGACATCCCACTTGTAGCAACCTTTCACAGATCATCCGCTAAGAGTGACGTTCTAGTCTCATCCATGGTTAGAGTATCACCCACAAGCATTAATGCTTGAACTAGATTTTCCTAAGACTCTGGTAATGAAAGCAATAACATGAGTGCTTGATCTTCTTCATCAATCTTCACATCTATATCCTTCAAGTATGATATAATCCTATCAAACTTGTTAACATAATCCCGGATTGAGGTGCCTTCCTTCATCTTGCATGTATACAATTTGGATTTTAAGTAGATCTGATTTGTTAGAGTTTTCGTCATGAACTTTTTCTCTAACTTTGACCACACCCGGCCACTGTTGCTTCTTCATTTACCAAGAATGCAACATCTCTCTCAAGGCATAAGATTATGGTGGCTCGTGCTTCGAGATCTAATTCTTCCTAATCCTCATCCTTCATACTCATAGGTTTTTGTTCTTTCCCGCTAATGCCTTGTGCAACTTTTGTGAAATGAATAGATTTTTCATCTGCATCCTCTAGTAGGAAAAATCATTTTTCCCATTGAATTTTTCGATTTCATATTTACCGACCTTGACTGAACCACTAGTAGAAGTCATTGTATTGGATAAAAAAATTAAAGTTTTACAACTTTAAAATTTTACAATTGGCTCTGATACCAATTGATAGTGCCGCAGCGGAATTTTAGCTTCAATGATATGAAATATAGCACTCACTAAGATTGAACAAGACTTGTATGAATAAAGATATCTAAATAAGAAGAATAAAATGAAAGTCACTTTATTACACTCTATGTTTCTATTTTTTTTGTTCTACAAAATATATGAAGAATTTATAGTGACATACAAGCTAAATAATTTGTGGATTTAAATTAACCACAAATATAAGCCTCTCACTTATATCATTCCTATTACTCCTCCATAATTTACTGGAGTAAACTTTATTTGGAATTTGAATTATTATATTCCATATTTAGAATTACCAAATATTATTCCCACAATTAGAATTATAGGGACTATTTTGTGTATATGTTGTATCATGATCAATGACTAATATATCAGAATTATTACTTTGAAAACTTCTATATGGTATCGAGAGCAGGCGTCATTTCTCTTTCAATATAGAAAACGGTAGTTTTTTATTTCTTAGTAATTTCTGATGGCTTCTGATTAAAACAAATCGAAGAATTCTGGAACTTCCGCTTTGTCCAATTCAACGATGCACTTACCCCAAAACGACTTAACGGCACTAACTACGTCGAATGGTCGTTGAATGCACATAACAAAATCAGAGGCAGGAAACAATGAGGTTACGTTAACGGAACAAAGACTGCACCAGCAAAAGATAAATCTGATGAATATGAAGCATGGGAAGTGAAAATTGTTTGGTCAAGTCTTGGCTTCTGGACTCCATGACCAAAGAAATCAGATCCATTTTCATTTGCTTAGCTACAGTGAGGGAAATTTGGGAAACTGCGAAATGAACGTACTTAGTCAACCAAGATGCATCAAGAGTTTATCAATTACATTGTTAGATAACCTCTACTCAACAAAATGGTGGATCTGTTATTACATACTTTGGAAAATGCAGAGGCTATGGCAAGAGTATGATAGTATTAATAATTGTACCATGGAATACACTAAAGATGTTGAGAAATTCAATAAGATGATTAATTCTCAACGAGTTTATGTTTTTTTGGCTGGTTTGGATTCACATTTGAATGGAGTTCGTGGTCGTGTTCTGGCCACCACTCTGCTTCCTAATGTTCAATTAGTTTATGCAATTGTATGTGCAGAGGAAAATTGCCAAGAAGCTATGCTAAATGGTGAGTCTTCGAATGGGTCCGCCTTGGCTTTCAAGAAGTATCCAAAGAAAGAAGTCTGCAAGTGTAATCACTGTAATAGAGATAATCATGTCATGGAGACATGTTTTAAACTCCATGGCTATTCGGAGTGGCATCCAAAGGGAAAAACTACTTCAAATAATAAGGCAGAAAACAGCAAGGCTCATCTTTCTATTGCTGCCAATTTTATAACCAAGTCAGGTATGTCTAACTCTGCTCATAATCCTTCTATTATTATTAGAAATAGCGATTGGATAATCGATACAGGTGCTACTGATCATATGACTTGTGATCAACATATGTTTACTAATTTCTCTCCTAATTGTCATAAAATTGTTATTATTACTGCCAATGGAGTAAAACCTCCCATTGAAGGTGTTGGTACAGTGGCCCTATCACCCTCCCTATCAATATCTAATGTCTTATTTGTTCCTACCTTGAATTTCAATCGTATCTCTATCAGTAAATTAACAAAATCACATTCATGTGTCGCTGTGTTTTATCCAACCCACTGTATTTTGCAACATATACATACCAAGGAGAAGATTAGCAGTGGTAGATATAGTGAAGGGTTGTATTATCTTGAAAAAGTTTCACAAATCCATAAAGGAGCATTGGTTCATATTGCAAGTGATCACATACAAGATAAAAATAAAAAAATTTATTTTGCTATGGCATAGATGATTGGGGCATCCCCCTTTTAGTTATCTAAAAAAATTATTTCCATCGTTATTTCATAAATGCAATATTTCAGATTTTCTTTGTGAAACTTGGGTAATGGCAAAAAGTCATCATGTTATTTTTCCCTTAACTAATAAGAAAACAAATTTTCCTTTCTCTTTATTACACACTGATGTTTGGGGTCCTGCTTCACAATCTACACATAATGGAAAAAAATGGTTTATTAGTTTTGTTGATGATTGTACACGGGTAACCTGGGTATATATGCTTCAACATAAAAGTGATGTGTATGATGTGTTTCTCTCCTTTCATCAAATGATAGTTACACAATTTAACACATGTATTAAGGTAATTAGATCAGACAATGGAGGGGAATATTTTAAGAAAGAATTAAAAGATTTTTTGAACTCTAAAGGCATTTTGCATCAAACAACATGTCCTTATTCCCCCCAACAAAATGGAGTGGCCGAGAGGAAAAATAGGCACATATTAGAGGTGAAGAGAACACTCCTAATTGATGGTAATGTTCCATCTCATTTGTGGGGCGAGGCTGTGAATTCTGCAGTTTACTTAATTAATCAAACCCCCTCTAGTGTGCATAACTTTAGAAGGCCTCTAGATTTTTTATCTGATCATCATGTTCTCCCTTTCGTCGTTGATTTGCTACCTCATGTTTTTGGATGTGTTATATATGTTCACTTACACCCACATCAACGTACAAAACTTGGAAAACGAGCTCTTAAATGTGTCTTTGTTGGGTATGGATCAACTAAAAAAGGTTATCTTGCTTATCATCCATCATCTAAAAAAATTTATATTTCTATGGATGTAACTTTTCATGAAGATAACTTTTTTTTATGTTGATTCTACACTTCAAGAGGGGGAATGAAAGTGAAGTGCAGCACCATGATGTTAACATGTTTGACTTATTTTGTGAAGATAGATTATCTTGTGAGGATCATTATGCAGGTAATTAATTGGTCTCAATTATGGACATGTCACCTTTAGATAATACAACTTCCCCTGATTATAATTAACTAGCTCAATCTTCTCCACAAGATCAAGTTGACTCTCCAGAGGTATTTCCTGATTCTATTCCTGATAATACAATTATAAATGGAGTTGATACTAATGATCATTCTGAAGTTGATTCCTTTTTTCATGAAATTGACCATGAAATTGACTCTAGTTTTCATGAGGCCGCCAACATACCTAACACTGAATCCACTATTGTCCAATATAATCTTCCACCTCGTTCTAACCATGGTCAACCTCCCATTAGATATGAACCAAACCTTCAATCTAAAGTTAAATATCCCATTAGTAATTATGTGTCATCTCACAAGTTATCTAAGTCATATGCATCATTTGTATCTCAATTATCCTCAATTTTTATTCCTAGTAATATGTAGGAAGTTGTAGTAGATCCTAGATGGACTGAAGCAATGGTTGTGGAAATGGCAACTTTAGAAAAAACAACACTTGGGATCTTGTGACGTTACCAAAAGGGAAGAAGACTGTAGGGTACAAATGGGTTTATACAATTAAACACAAAGCTGATAGAACTATTGAAAGGTATAAATCATGACTAGTGGCTAAAGGTTACACTCAATCTTACGGCGTAGACTATCAAGAGACATTTGCACCGTTAGCCAAACTCAACACTGTGAGAATACTTTTGTCACTGGCAGCAAACCAAGATTGACCTCTTCTATAATTTGATGTGAAAAATGCTTTCCTACATGGAGAAATTTTAGAAGAAATTTATATGGATTTACCACCAGGTATGATAGATTCAAATGAGATGAAGGTTTGCAAGTTAAGGAAGGCTCTATATGGATTAAAACAATCCCCAAGAGCATGGTTTAATAGGTTTACTAAGTCTATGACAGCTTTTGGCTATAAAGCAAGTAACTCTGATCACACCTTATTTTTGAAGAAAGGAGAAGGTAAAATTGCAGCTTTGATTATTTATGTAGATGATATGATTGTTACAGGGAATGACCAAGATGAGATGTCTAGTTTGCAAAAATACCTAGCTTCTGAATTTGAGATGAAGCAACTTGGAAACCTCAAATATTTCTTGGGTATTGAAGTAGCTAGATCTAAACATGGTATTTTTCTATGTCAAAGAAAGTATACTCTTGATTTACTATCTGAAACTGGACTGCTCGAGTGTAAACCTGCTGATACCCCAATTGAACCAAACCATATGTTATTTCAATGCCAAAATTCAGCCAGCATAGACAAAGGGAAATACCAGAGGTTGGTGGGCAAACTAATTTACTTATCTCATACACGGCCAAATATTACATATGCAGTAAACGTCGTTAGTCAATTTATGCATGACCCACGAAAAGCTCGTATGGATGATGTTGAAAGGATCTTAAGATATTTGAAGTCCACTCATGGAAAAGGAATTTTATTCTCAAATCATGGAAACTTGAAGGTAGAAGGGTATACCGATGCTAATTGGGCAGGTTCAAGAAATGATAAAAGGTATACCTCTGGTTACTTTACATTTGTAGGAGGGAATCTTGTAACTTGGAGGAGTAAAAAACAACCGGTAGTAGCAAGGTCTAGTGCTGAAGCCGATTTTAGAGGCATGGCACTAGGAGTTTGTGAACTTTTATGGATATGAAATATTCTATCAGATTTGGGTTTTGAACCAAGGGAGACTATGAATTTGTATTGTGACAATACATCAGCAATTGCAATTGCTCACAATCATGTGCAGCATGATAGAACGAAGCATGTAGAAATTTATAGACATTTTATCAAAGAGAAACTTGAAGCTAGAATAATTTATTTTCCTTTTGTAAGTTCTGAATTACAGTTAGCAGATGTTCCCACTGAAGAAGTGGCAAGTAAGGTGTTTAATGAGTCTTTAGTCAAGTTGGGAATGTGTGATATCCATGCACCAACTTGAGTAGGGGTGTTAAGATAAGTCAAAGATATTATTATCTATATTAAGTAGGAAAATAGTGTGCGTTGTAAATAATTTATTTGTACAACTATATGATTATTATGTGCAGTTGTCATTCCCTTAATAGAAGAGGAATTACAGGGACTATTTTGTGTATATATTGTATCATGATCAATGAAGAATATATCAGAAGTATTACTTTGAAAACTTCTATAGTTCGTTCCTCGTGATAGATTTCCTTCTCCTTAAGAGATTCCAAAAGGGCGCCATATTATTTGCAAATTTAAACAAAAAGGATAATAAAAATATTGATGTAATAACAAAGACAAATATAAAGATGAATCTTCTCCTCACACCAAAGATATTTTCCTTTCCTGAGCAGTGGTTGTGTCCACAACTTCTGGATACTAAAGACCCATATGTGAAGGCTTGACTCCTTTCTCATAGTCTAACCTCTCCTAAAAGACTATCAAATCCACTTTTATCTGGACATCTATTAGGGTTAGAGAGTCAGTGCGGATAGTATATATGCTTGATTCCTTATTGAAGTTGTTATGAACCTATAATTTTTGGAAACTATCCTTAAACTTCACCCAGCTCAAAACTAGGGAATTCTGTTAATGAATGATCTCTCTTAGGGACCACGCCAAATATGGAGAGAGCCTCTGGAGTCTGAGGTATCACCAAAAAGTAATGATCCTTGAAGTTTTTACCATTTTCAAGGCAGTCATTAAATAGTTTATGTGTTTGGTGTAGTGAGATCAACCCATGTCTCTGGTCAATAGTTTTGGAGGTATGTATCACAATGAAGATATGTAAGAAGAGGTTTAGAGATGGTTCTTGATTCTGGTATTCACACTAATACTGAAACATTTTAACAAAAATCCAGATCACCAAGTGCATTTGATAAGGGTCAATTCTTAGATACATTAGCGTTTCTTCTTCAAACCTGTAGAAGGGAAGCATCAAGTTTAGCCTAGAAAATATGTACTCGTAAATGGCGATGGAACACCCATCAAAAGAACTGTAAATCCTTCTACCAAAGTTAATAAGTGAAATTGACCAGTTAGAAGAAAGACCTGCATCTATGTGGGAATTCTCCGTACCAGTCGTGATACCAAATAAGGAGATTGTCCCTAACAATTCATGAGCCACCAACCGATACTACTTAACATTAGTCATCTCTACAATACCTTCAGGACCAATCGTTATGAAAAATATAATGTTGAGCATGTACTCGATAGTGGCTTTAAAAACTGTTGTGATCCCTAATCTCTATATCACTAGGGTCTTTTTCATTCACCACCATAAAGGTTATAATTTTTATTAAAAACTAATTTTTTTGCTTATCACCGACAACTTCAGCATAATCTAAATCTCGAATAGGTCAAATGGAAGAAAAAGGATCAATATTTACATCTCTTATAACATGGATACCTTAATTCACCCACTTGTCCTTTTCAAAAGACTCATCAGTACTCTCATAAAAAGAGGCACTAAAAGGTTCTTCGTTGTCTTCTACATAACCTCTAAAAGATCAAAATTTGTCATATTAGGTTTCTCTATAGATATATGCACTTGCAGATATAAAGTTGATGATCCTAATGGTGACAACCTTCTTGATGTTTTGATGATGACAACATTGATAAATGTTGAAGTCAGTGGTGATATCTTTCCAACTCTTTAGTGATGGTGATTAACTTAAAGATATCTCAAGCCTCTTTGAGTAGAATATTTAAGGTTCCATTAAATTTCTTATTTGATTGGTGTATCTAGCAAAGTAACTTGAAAGTTTTATAGTAATGAAAGATATGAAGTGTGAAAGCTCGTTTGGTCTGTATGTTTGAGTGATTATAATTTTGTGAAAGTAGTAATATAGCTCATAAGATACTAAGGTAACTCTCAAACACACATTTAAAATACTTTTAAAGCCTCTCTTTACATAACAAAATCACCTATAAATATTTTTAAGGCCTAGCCAATTGATTAGGGGGTTACTTGCTTGTTTGGGTGAATTTTTCAAACTGCCTAATCAATTAGATTATATGTCTAATAGATTATATGATGCCTAATCAAGTCTATAGTCGATTATGAAAGTATCTTAATGATTGGTAACTTTTATATATCAAAACCTTCCTTTTTAGACCACAATAATCAATTGTTTGGCACACCTAATCGATTAAGACATTAATTTGTCTCGTGGATTATTTCCATTTTAAGCCAAAATTTTGCTTATATAAAGGAGGATTATCCTCACTTCATTTCACACAATAATTTGGATTTCTACATTCTATTAAAGTGAGCGAAAAGTGAATAGAATGAAATGATGGAAAGCTGTGAAACTACATTCCTATGCGCAAGCTATGAAATCAGACGTGTTGTTCTTTATTTATTTTAGATAACTGATAATTTCTTAGTTGTGAATTTATTTGTATGTACTAACATGTTTCTGTTGGAGTACTTGTCAAACAAGGTAATGAGAATAAAGACGGATAGATGAATTTAGAATGAAGAGAGATTATTTTTGTAACAATGATGATATATTTCATTCATATTTCTCAAAATAGAATTTACAACATTTATATAGCATGTTGATTAAGCAACCAACCTAACTAACTAACCAATTATTAGTTAATCGGTTTAAACTACTAGACTTAGTTACAAACTCACTAACTAAACTATATACTTGCACGAGTGCATAGTATGTAGGTAAGACTAACCACTTCGTTGATATATTTTGTTGATATATCAGTATGGGTGTATAGTATAACTACTTCACTCAACTACTAAAACAGAATTACAATACAATAGTTTCACATTAAACCATTTACCATAATTTATTTTTTTCACTCTTTGACTTAGTACTTGTGTTGTGAAATATAGTATGCAGGAACGTCTTGGCTAGAGCTAAATTATACAAGGCAAGTTGTTGGGTTCTTGGTATAAACACTGCCTTTGTTTGGTTGAACAACTAGTATTGTCAAATAAAGTTGTTATCTCCTATTTATGTTTTTCGTACAGTTAACAAATCAGAAGGAGAAAAAAATCAATAGAAGAATTGTTATAATGTTATAAACCAATACATGCATAAATCAATACATTTATTGTTATATTTTTATTTCTATTTGTTAGATTATGTATGTATTGATTTATAATATTATACAAATGCTTTTGACAATATTTAGATTATTTAATGTTTGATATGTTGTCTTGTAATTGTTTAATGTTTAAAATAGTGTAAAACAACATGTTAGTTATTGTTTAAGATTCAAAATAGTGTAAAACAACGTATCAGTTATATTTTAACTTGTAACAATCAAGTCCTTCCAGTTAAAAAAAATTAAAATTCACGTAAAATTAAAAAATAAATATAAAATAAAATAAAATGACACATCATCACTGTTAAATGTCACATGTGTTCCGTTTGTGCCACATAGGCTTTTTTGGAACAAAGATTTTTAAAAAAGTCAACAGTGCAAATATTACTTAACATAAATGATCAAAGCGTTACAAAAAAACTTAAAAGACTAACTTGATATTTTAAAGTAACTTAAAGGACTTAGAAAATATTTTTGTCTATTATTTTTAATATTTTTGTTGAGTTATATTGTTGCTTTTGTATAAGTCGTGCGTTGTTATTTGTGTTATTGTAGATGTTTTGATTTAGGTATGTTGATATTTTTGTTGAGATATGATATTGTTTTTTTAATCTACTTACTCCCTCCGTCTTAAAATATAACTCATTTTCAAAATAATATTCGATTAAGATTGTTGCACACATATTAAAAAAAATAATGGTCGAAGAAATAAATATAACAATTTTATAAAATTGTCCTTATATATTATTGATTACACATGTACAGTCATAAATATAAACAAGATTTAATGCATTAATTAAAGGTAAAATTAATACAAATAAATTAATGTTAGATTGAAAAAATAAAACGATACTTATTTTATGAAAAAAAATTTAGGCAAAAAGACATTTATTTCAAAACATATCGAGTAATAAAAAAATAACATGAATTTCATCCTTAGCACAAAGACCTAAACCATAAACCATGTCTCCATTGTTATTATTATGACCATAAACTCTCACTTTCCTTGACTAAACTAAAATGTGTATATCAATTTTAATTTTGCAAGTTCAAACCAAATCAGTCATTCCAAATCTAGCTGAATTACTAATCGAAGTAAATATGCATACACCATATTAAGGCACCATTTAACATGCATTCCATCACTCACCCATGCTTCTGTATATGGAAGCATGTGAACAATTAAGAAGAGACAAATAAGAAATATCTGTCCCACTTTTCTTCAATGCACGAATGCTATTACTTTTGGATAGTGCTTGAAATTTCTAACAAGCTCCTTCCTAGAAGCTACTAACTTTAAATGACATGACCTAGAATTATACTATGTCACAACACATAAGAGAAAAGTAAATTCTAAAATTGATAGATGCGTTGGAAACCACTTATCTTAAAATTGACGATAAACAAAAGAATTTTTTTAATAATATAGAATAAAATCAACAAGAATTAAACTTTATCTCACTAAATACTCATTAAATATGATTGATTACAATTCACCGAACCACATATAAATACAAAATCAAATTGAGAAAAAAAGATGATGAGTAGTTGTCTTCAGAGTCTCAAACAGAATTTTAAAAACTAACGAATAAACTGATAGATGATCTTTTTTTAAAAAAATAATATTTTTTGCAAATCCTCCTATTTATAAGTGAAAAAAAATAATATTTTTTGCAAATCCTCCTATTTATAAGTGAAAGATGTGGCTTAAACATTTCAAAAGCAATAGTAGATAGATTTTTCTTCCGTCTTTTTTATAAAGAACATTTTACTTTTTTTATATTTATTAAATGATTCATATATTTAACTTATATTATAGATCAGATACATTAATTATTTAATGAATCTAAAAAAGTAAAATGTCTCTTATAAAAGAGACCAAAGAGAGTAGATAATACTGAATAAATTTACGAGACTTTTATAACTCTATTTTTACATTTTCTAAGTTTAATCTCAAAGTTTAAAAGAAAAATTCAAAGATTTTGGAATATTTATTCTTCATTTTCATATGATGAAATCACTTTAACAACTTGATTATGTTCCATCACAAATTAAAAAAGGAATAGCAACAAGATGGAGGTGGCAGCTTGTGCTGTTTTGGTCAAATTTTCAAAGGAGTCAGCCACCAGATGGGTCCACAAATTACACCAAGTGGCTTAATAACAATTCAATTACGGAACTAAAAGAAATTATGGCTATGATTTATACTTAAAGTAAGTAACTAAATATATTCATGCAAAAATATTAAACAAAGTTATCTTTTTTACTAGTTGGTCCTCATGTATAGGTCTATAAATACCTTGCTGCCTAACTCTAACATGCATAAAGCAAAAGAGACAAAAGAAGATAGAAACTAGAAAGAGACTTACTTTGAGTTTGTTTAAGAGATCATGATGAACTTCCCAATTATCAGCTTGGAGAGACTCAATGGTGAGGAGAGAAAAGATACCATGGAAAAAATAAAAGATGCTTGTGAGAATTGGGGATTCTTTGAGGTACTTCATTGCTACAACAAAAACACTTTTTACTACAACCTTTTTTTTTACAATACATTGCTCTCTGATTAAATGTTCTTGTTGGTTCATATGTTACTTTCGCTATATAACTCTTCTTGATTACTTGCTTTCAAAACTATAGTTGGTGAATCATGGCATACCTCATGACCTAATGGACACGTTGGAGAGGTTGACCAAAGAGCACTATAGGAAATGCATGGAGCAGAGGTTTAGGGAATTTGTATCATGCAGAGGCCTAGATGCTGTCCAAACTGAGGTCAAGGATATGGATTGGGAAAGCACCTTCCATGTTCGCCACCTCCCCGAAACAAACATTTCAGAGGTCCCTGATCTCAGTGATGAATACAGGTTACACAAGACAAACATTATGATGTCATACATTGCATGACATATATAATATTTTGCACAAAATCACAAATAATTGACACAATTTATGTTAATTATGATGCAGGAAGGTGATGAAGGAATTTGCTTTTAGGTTAGAGAAACTAGCCGAAGAGCTTTTGGACTTGTTATGTGAGAATCTAGGACTAGAGAAAGGGTACCTCAAAAAGGCTTTCTATGGATCAAAAGGACCAACTTTTGGAACCAAGGTAGCCAACTATCCTCAGTGCCCCAATCCGGAGCTGGTGAAGGGTCTTCGGGCTCACACCGATGCTGGTGGGATCATCCTTCTCTTCCAGGATGACAAGGTCAGTGGCCTACAGCTTCTCAAAGACGGCGAGTGGATTGATGTTCCCCCAATGCGCCACTCCATTGTTGTCAACCTCGGTGACCAACTTGAGGTAAATCCATTTCCTTTGCCAACAACAACAAAATTCGTATTAGTATTTTGATCCTCTGCAGTGACAACAACACTGCGAGCTCTCGTTCTCACCGTAGAGTTCTGCAGTGTGTCATTGCAGAAGGTCAATACACAAGATTTGACATAAGTTATAAACTAATGTGACCAAAGACAATCAGACACTAATATGAAAAACATCTAAGATTGAGTATGAGAATGAATAATTAGCATATAACTCTTTAATATCTCTTATAGGCATTTTCACAAACAAGTTATGTGCCAAAAAATCATGAACTTTTATCTAACCCTATTTCTCAAAAACAGGTTATAACAAATGGCAAGTACAAGAGTGTGGAGCACCGTGTGATAGCACAAACCAATGGAACAAGAATGTCCATAGCCTCATTCTACAACCCTGGCTCTGATGCTGTAATCTACCCTGCTCCAAAGTTGTTGGAAAAAGAAACAGAGGAAAAAAACAATCTATACCCAAAATTTGTGTTTGAGGAGTACATGAAGATCTATGCTGGTTTGAAATTCCATGCTAAGGAACCAAGATTTGAAGCATTGAAAGGATCAAATGAAAATTTGGGTCCAATTGCAATTATTTAAAATATAAACAAGTAAAAATAAACATAGGCATATACATGTGTTTCTCAAATGAAAATAATTACTAGTATCAATAATATTATATTTTGGTACAATGTTTTTGGAGTGATTCATTGTAATGTCTTTATTTAATCATTTACTTACTTATTTAGGCTTTGAATTTGGTGTAAGTGGACTAGTAACGATGAATGATAACACTTATAGTAGTGTGATGTTAGAGAAAGAAGCATTATTAATGTAGGTCCAAGGTTGTTGAATTAGTTAAGCAAATGAAAAGTAAACCATGCCGATAAAGTAGGAACCAAAGTTTGGTGGGAATCTACTAGGTCTATAGTGAGAAAATGTATACAGATTACATGACAAACTCTTATGTGGAAGCACTCATTTTCGAGCCGACGATTTTCAAAGATTACTTGAAATTTCATTCTTAATAAAGTACTTTTTATAGGGTGTGTATTATAAAACTTTTTCTTTTGAAAGCGGCAAATTTAACTCATATCATGAGCCATAATATAATTAATATAAGAAGTGTTAGATAATGTTAATATATATATATATATATATATATATATATATATATATATATATATATATATATATATATATATATATATATATATATATATATATATATATATTTATTTATTTATTGTGAAAAATATAATATGCGTACTTTTGTCTAAGTTGAACAAGCAAAGCTTCAATTGAATATGTGATTGTTAGTTATGACTTTTTATTTTATTTTTACTTTTAGTGGTTTTGGCTTTAATTCGCTCATCAAGACTCTAACTATTACAAATGTTAATGTTATTGTCTTTCATTGTCTTATTCTTTAATTGTATGAGACTTTGGCTATGCGACTAGCTTTTTTGTTGCATCGTTATATTCATTATTTATCTGGGTCTTAGTTGCATACCTTATTATCCTAAATTTGTGGCATGACTCAAAGTTGCGTTAGTTTTTTTGTCTTAAAGCTGAGTCAATTTTCTAGTTGGAAAATCTCATCCACATAACAAATAATGTCAAGTTAGTCAATATGACTCGAGGTCAGATTTACCTCGCTTATGCCAATTTAATTACACTCCAAAGTCTTGACATGCTCTAGAGCTAATGAGTTAGACCCTATTGGTGTTAAGTGAGTTTGAGTTATTATGGACATATCAGTATCTCAAGCATATGGGCTGCAGGGGCAAAGTGATTAACTAAAATACATGATGGTTCATAGTCTCTCAAGCACGAGGCGTATATGAGGCGAAATGATTAACTAAAATATATGTTGGTTCAAAGTCCCTCAAACATGAGACATGTATAAAAGAATGGATTAACTAAAATATATGATGGTTCATAGTCCCTCAAGCGTGAGGGACATAGGAGTGAAGTGATTGTGGTAGGAGAGTTTGCAAGATTGTTGATATTATAAGTTTAAGGATACTTCCAGTCTAAATTGTTTGTTTTAAGAGAGATTGATCAATTTATTGAGTGGATAAATTTTGAAAACCCTTTGAACTTCATTTTAAAACTTTTTATGATTAAGTTTATCTTCGGAATGACCACTAAATATGAGGGTGTTGTTGGTTTGCATGCTTGCGACTAGACCTTTTGATGCTCTACCATGCCATTGATTACTATTAGGCTATATGAGAGTACTTATTGTAACACCCAAAATTTGTCTCATTGTTTCTGGATTTACTGGCTTATGTTTCTCTACATTTTTACATTTCTGCATATCATAGCATTGGTTCTCGAGACATGGGATAAAGGTATTTTTGTGGATTAGGGTTCCCTTTCGTTGCAAGAGTTTAAACAGCGAGCATTAGAGGCTCCGACATTTATTTTGCCCCAGCGATCGAGCGGTCGATTTTATTTTATTCAGCAGAATATTTTCAGCTCAAGAGACGGTATACAGGCTATCTCGGGCATTCTCACAGTTATAACATCCAATGGCAAGTTTCAAATGCTTAACAAAGCTTAGAACAGGTGACAGCGGATGATTATACAGGATTCCCTCCATTGGGCGCCAATTTGGGCATTTTTTAATTGGTAACCAGTTACCACATATGGGTAATCGGTTACCCTGGGCGAAATTTGCCAAGGAATTTGAATTTTCAGCATTGCAAGTTTTCACTCATTTTCAACCATTGATTTCATATGATCGTCATTGGAAGGATCTAGAATTGTTCCAATTTTCATCATTTCCCTCCAAATTTCAAACACTCCATTCCTAATTCCACTCCTAATTTCCATTCCAAATGTTAATCCACATTCTAAACCATATTTTGATTCCTAACCTAGAGCTTATTTAAGTGGATTTGCTCCAAACCTCACTCATTGACATCATTTCACTCTCATTTTTCATCTCAATTTCAGAATTTGCTCCCAAATCCTCTCAACTTTTTCACTCTCAAAACCTCCATTAAAGCTCTTTTCACTTGAGTTCATTGATTCTTCATTGGAATCCTTGAATTCTAGAGCTAAACCTCCATCATTCATCTCCATTATCTTCAATTTATCACTCAATTTTCGTTTGAATTAAGATCTGAATTTGGAAGCTAGATTTGAAGTGCCTTTGGATCAATCTTGGCTTGATTTTGCTTGTTCTTCACTTCTACCATAAGGAAGGTCTTGGATCTTGAAGATTCTCTGAGTTTCTAGCTTGGATTTGTTAGTTTCAAGTAAACCAACACATACCAAAGCAAATCTCAGCTTTGAATTCACCAATTATGTTTTGAGCTTATTTGCATAATCACAATGTAGATCCATGGCTTTTGATGCATTTTTATCCACTTTGATGATTTTGATCTTTGTGATTTATGATCTCAATGTTTGAATGTGTTTACATGATGTTTGATCACTGATTCTTGATGATAAATTTGTGCTTATTTGATTACATGTTCATGTGAGTGATTGAATAAGTTGTTTGGTGTTAAAAACTGATTTTGGAAGTTGTTTTTCTGTTTCTGTCTCAGTGGTAACCGGTTACCATTAGTAGGTAACCGATTATCCTGCACAAATTTCACGTTTCTAAGCATTTTTTCAACAGGTAACCGGTTACCTGATTTTGGTAACCGATTACCACTGAGACAGAATATGTGTTTCTTGCATTTTCTTGTTTGTTTGAGTTCCTTTTCCCCTCTAAACTTCATGGATTGATATGATGCATTTAAGTGGATTGTTTTAGACATATTTCATTATTCTTGAATGTTTGATTTGGATTCTTTGACACGTAACGTCTGGTTTTTGTTTGAATGCTTAGCTTACTCATGTTGCTTAATGGATGCAATGATCATTTGACTTGTTTGCCTATAGCATGATTAATTGATTATCATTGTTGATTGTCTTACTGGATATGTGATGCATGCTTGTATTTGTTTCTGTTTCCGCTTTGTTGTGCGCTTGTTTGATCGTTCGATCGTTCAATTTGAATTGAAAAGCATGTCGATCTTATTGATTCTTGTTGATACAATGTTGTTGATCAATTAGGTTTGATTGTTAAAACATGTCCATACTTGCATGATCTATCCATGATTGGTGTTTGTTTATGATTAATTGCATTCAATCTTGCTCACTGCCTACTTTCCACAGTTGTGGTTATTCTGAAATTTGCATGTTGTCTTTGCCTTGCTTGCTTGATGCCTACTTTTTACACCTGCTTTTGTGCTGAAATATGTGTTGTTATAGGTTGTCTTGCTTGTATGCTGGATTTTACTGTTGTCTTGTGCAGGAGGCGCTGTTGTAGCAGCTGTTTTTTGTCTTATTTTTCTTACTTTTCGCCTTGCCTTTGCATGTTCCCTTAGGTTTCTTGTTCCAATTTAATTTCTGGTTAAATTTGGAGTAGGATAGACATTAGAATTGCAAAACAAGCATGATAACATTAGGCTAGTCCCTTTTAATCTCAACCTTAGGTCCATCTTTTTCATGCTAATATTAGGATAGAATCTCCTTTCGCATCTCAACTTTAGGACCACTTTGCATGACAACGTTAGGACCGAGTTTTCCTTAGACCTTCTGTGCGTCTCTCTTCTCATCTCAAAACACCTTCTAACTCATTTAATAAATACGATGAATGTTGTACGCTACGAGCCTTAAGCACATGGGAAATAATGAGTGAGAGGTTTCTCCTCACTTGTCTAGAGTGTTTAGTGTATGCCCTTTGAGCGATATGTGATGCATTCGCTTCTATGTCATAGTCTTTAGTGCAACATGAATCATAAAGCAAACTAATTCACTTCACTAAAAGTCACAAACCAAATTCAAACTTTTTATCCTTCGGGATTGTTCTTCAAACTCATTTTCAAAAAAGAGTACGTTACTTTTCCGTTCTACCGCAAACATGCATCATCCCTAACTGTTGGAATGGGAATTTAACGTCACTTATAAAAAAACCTAACCAACATGTGGTTTCGTTACCCGAACTACGTTTGCTCTGATTTCTCATATCAAATGAGGATACGTAGGCACAAGACGACGATGTCTTGGTGAGCAACTTTCCCCCCCATCATCCGTAGTTTTCCGAACTACGTTGACTCTGACTTTCCCATTGCACGAGGGAATATGTAGGCGTAGAGCGGCGATGTCCTATCGAATCTCTTTCTTTTTTTCTTTGTTCTCGTTTTTTCTTAGCAGTAGTTTATAGATAAACACGTCTTTTGATTAGACAACAAGCATGGATCCCGTTGAGTACAACGGACGTGAGGGGTACTCATACCTTCCCCTTGCGTAACCGACTCCTGAACCTAAGATTTGGTTGCGATGACCTTGTCTTTTCCCGTTCTTCAAGTTTTCTTCGATCATTTCCTTTCCCTCTCTTTGGGATAAATAACGTTCGGTGGTGACTCTTCTATTTTCCGCCGGGTGTTTTTCGCAGTCGCGACACTTATGACTTTAAGTATTGAGATGTTTGTCTCATTTTTCATCATTCACTTGTTTCATAATAGGTTCTCTTTGCAAACGCTACCACTTTTTGTTTTGTCATGTTTTTGCAAACTCAATATCTTTCATCAATTTACGAAGTCTAACGACATGTATATCATTTCTTAATTTTTTTTCCTTTCATATTTATAAGATGGTGTTCATTAGGGATTATGATGTTGGTGGTAATGTAGTTGAGTCAAATACCTAAGAACAAATATGAGAGTTATGACATCATTGTATTGAGAGTTTTAGGAGAGTATACGGTAAAGTAAATTGGAAACTTTTCAAAATGGAGATGTTCAGAAGTTATGATGGTAGTTTTAAATGTTTAGGTAGTGAAAAACTATGGATAGTGATTTTTTAGGAGGTAGTAAGCATCAAATTCTTGTATAACAATGATGCCCTGGTAAAATAATTTGTTGTGGCCAATACATATTGAATTCTGGATATGAAGACGACGTCTTGTTGGATCCTTGCATGGAAGTTGAGAAAACTTGTATGATGCGTCCTAAATGAGCGGAGAATGAATTATTTTGTTTCTAAATGCTAATTTCAGGGTAGGTATTCCCTTTACTGTGATTAAGGCTATGTTCTTGAAGGTTATCAATGTCACCATTTCTCAGATACATCTAGATAGTTGGGCTTTTGTGAAAGGATTTAAGATCCTTTTCGAGGATCTAAGAATTACCGCAATTATAGGTATACTATTTTCTTTAAATGTAAAAGGTGCCGACAAAGGAAATTAGGTTTCACTAACACCCTCTCTAGTAGGGGGATTACTACAAAAGCTGGAAAGACAAATTTGTTCTCGTTTGAGGTAACACAAACTACTCTAGCGTCATCTTTGAGAAGGACAAGAAACATCGATTTCCCCTTTATTAGAAGAGTAAGCACGTGTTAATTATGGATTATGATTATGCTAAACTTAATGAGTCGGAGAAAAAATGTGTCAAATTTCTGGAGCAATTCAGCATTATGAGCATTATGGACTCGATGGATTATGAAAAAGATAAACCAAAGCTTAATAGTTACTTACGTAAAGGTGTTTTGTTTAATTATTTTTTTGCTATTTATTTTTCCTCTTCTAAATATTTTGATGTTACTTTTCGTTAAATCAATGGCTTTGTTGTCATTATCCCAAAGGAAGGTGGTGTTGGAGAAGGCAAAATAAATAAGAGAGGTGAGGTGGGTGCTCCTAACAAAACAATCAACCTAACTGGTGTGTTGACTAGGATTTCTAAGAAAAAGAAGATGAGGGAAGATAGTTATATTAACCAAGCTACACCTCTCTGTGTCATGAAGCTACCCACCATCACCTAAGGCCAAAATACATAATATTGACTTGGGAAAAGATCTAATTAGTCTGGAAGAGAATGCCTCAATAAGTTTAGAGGTAGTGATTTCTCCCGAAGGTGGTATGGCAAGCTCCTCCATGGAATTTGTTCTACAACATCTTCATGAGACCAACGAGATCACTCCTTCTAGAGTAGTGAATTTGATAGCCTGAGTTTTGTCTATGAAAATATCGGTGCACCTAGTGATGTAGAGAGGGCGAGGAAGATGGATTTTGAAAATATGTTTCAAATGCTATGGATCTATATGATGAGAAGTGTTGTTCTATGTTGAACAATGTTCTAAAAGTTTGATTTAATGGAGAATAATGAAGAGCAGTTGAAATTTGACCTCAGAAATAATGTATGAGGGTTTTCAAAACAAGCAATGCTCTAAGTTTTGGGGAGTTTGATAAGTGGTTTTCGCATCATTATTTCTAGTCACTTTTTCTTAGTATTTTATCACATTTTGTTCAGTTTACTTCTAATTACCATTTTTATGCTTTGGTTTGCGTGTTATTGCTATTTTTAAAACCTAATGAGCATTCAAAACCAAGAGGGATTAAAAAAACAAGCAAAACAAGGCAAAACGATAAAAGACAATTTTTCTCGATAGTAAAACCAGGGGGCTGCTACGGCCACCTGTAGCAGCTGCTATAGACCGCAACAGCAGAGCACCCAAAGATTTTCCCATGCTCATCTCCTAGTACAAAAGACAGAGACCTGCTACGACCACCTGTAGCAAATACTATGAGTCGTAGCGAGAGGGTGAGGAAGGTATTGAAACAAGGTTTTTGTGTATTTTATATTTTTTTTCTATAAAATTCATAGCATGTTATGAGTTTTGAGAATCCAAGTTTTATTCCAGAAAGTTTTTACTTATTTCTTAATTTCTTTTTTCTCTGTAGTCAAGTCTCCAAGGGAGCAAGATTGGATCAAAACTTAATCTAAAACCAGGTTTTATTATTCATCTCTATTCAATTGTTTATTTATTTTAATCATTTGATATGAATTTGATTTTGAATACCAATTTGATTATGTTTGTCCTCACCATGAGTGGATAATCCATTAAAGACTAGGGGTTATGGGGATTATCTTATAACTTTTTGTATGATCTGTCACAATCGATTACGAGAATTTTAGATTAAACTTATTTTATAAACTGAGTTCATGCATTTCACCTCTGTTACAAAAGTAAGGTATTTTATGGTATTGACCGTAGTCTGAAAGGATATGTGTAATACCAGAGTGCATATTTTTAAATATTTAAATCTAATACAACAAAAGTGCTTGGACGAGTTTGAGAAAACTATATAGCTGAGTAAAAGTAACAAATCATAGACGAATAATCCAATCGTGCGAAAGCAGACAAATTGTTCATCGTCAATATGGCAATGCGCTAGAAAAAGCAAGTATTGCCCATATTTATCCATTTTTTATAATTTATGTAGAATTATCGTAATATAAGTGACATGGATCATGCGATTGTGTTAGAGTAAGAACCATAACCTTATGTCATGTTTGCTTCAATTTGTAATTTAAGTGATTTTACAAATAAGTTGTTTACATTTAAGTGCTTTTTCATTTAAGCTATTTTATCGTGCACTTGCAGCTGCATCAAGTTTTTGGCGTCATTGTCAGGGATTAATTGTGCCTAATATTGAACCACCGTTTGATCGCCGTATTGACTAGAGCTTTATTTTTATGTTTATTTTACTGTGTTTGTTTGTTGTGGTTCTCGTTGCTCTTGTATGTGAAGAACTCGTTATGTTGGAAGCTTAGTTGTGCCCGTAGACGAAATCGAGCGTTTCTTACTCGAGAGACGCTAAAATCTTAGATTATAAGCTATGGCTGATCATGTTGATACTAAACCTCTTAGGGATTATGCAATTTCTCCCAAAGAAGAACCACATTCTAGTATTGTGCACTCGTCGATTAAGGCTAATAATTTTGAACTAAAACTTTATTTGATTGGTATGGTGCAACAGAACCACTTTGTCAGTTTATCTTCGAAAAGTCTGAATCTTCATCTTTCTATCTTTGTTGATAAAGGTGGTACTGTTAAGGCTAATGGTGTCGACCAAAATGCCATCCCCCTTCATTTGTTTCCCTTTTCTTTAAGAGACCATGTGCGGGCTTGGCTTCAATATATCCTTGTCCATCAATTCTATTACTTCCTGGGCCCAATTAAAAGCGGCCTTTCTTGCGTGGAACTTTCCGTCGAGTAAAACGACCCAATTTAGGAATGAGATTAACAACTTTAGGCAACAAGATAGGGAATCGTTGTTTGATGCGTTGAAGCGTTATAAAGGTTTGTTAAAACTATGCTTTGTTCATCGGCTTGAGAAGTGGATGATTATCCACACCTTTTACAATGGTCTCCTTTACGCCACAAGGATGATTATCCACACTCATTGGGAAACGTGTGACAAGTTGCCGCTAAATCTACCCCTAAGACCGATGGTTTTTATGAGGTTAATGTGTTTGACCATATGAATGCTAAGGTGGATCCTCTTTACCAAAAGATAGATAGTATAAGCATCACACCTGCCACACCTATTACTCCTGCCCTTGTTGCTTCTGTTGCCCCGCTACTATCTACTGTGATATATGCAGAGTTAATGGGAATACCAATAGAGATTTTCAAATGATCCTCATGGGAGTATCCACCTAATAAAATGCAAACTTTGTGAACAATAATCAGCAAAAAAAATCCATAACCCAACACCTATAATCTGGGGTGGCGTGATCTGAACAACATCCCCCAACAAGCCATGGGACTGCCGAATTTCCAAAAAGCTACACCAACCAAGCCTAATAAATATAATCTTGAAATTTTTATGGAAAATTTCATGTTAACACAAACCCGTCAAAACGATGAGTTTAGAAATCAAAACCTCCTAACCACTGAGGCACTTAGGCACTTGAACACTAAGGTTCATAATGTTGTCACTCATACCAAGTGTTGGAGACTCAAAAATCCCAAGTATCACAAACACAAGTTGTTTCTTTCGTCCCTCCCGGATCATTTATGGGGCAACTCGAACAAAATCTCAAGGAACATTTAAATGTCGTAATAACCCATGGTGGTAAGCAAGTGGGTAGTTATCGTGTGTGACATACACACACACACACACACACACACACACACACACACACACACACACACACACACACACACACACACACACACACACACACACACACACACACATATATATATATATATATATATATATATATATATATATATATATATATATATATATATATATATATATATATATATATATATATATATATATATATATATATATATATATATATATATATATATATATATATATATATATAAGAGAGAGAGGTTGAAGAGAGTGTACCAACACCGTCTAAAAAGGAGGTCGTTGAAGAGGTTGAGAAAGAGACGCCCTATGTTGCTCCTCCTCCCTAAAAACCTAGTGTCGCTTTCCCACAAAGGCTTGTGCAAGCCAAAGTGGAGGCCCAGTTAAAAAAGTTCTTGGAACTTCTCAAAAAGATCCACCTCAATATGCATTTCACCGAGGCACTAGCTCAAATTCCCTCTTATGCTAAGTTATTAAAAGAGATTATTTCCAATAAAATAAAGCTAGGGGACCATGAAACTATGGACACAACCATTCATAGTAATGTTGTTATTCAAAACCTAATAATCCCTAAGCTTAAAGATCCGGGAAGTTTCTCTATCCTTTATCAAATAAGTACCATGGACTTTCAGGGAGCGCTTTGTGATCTAGGAGCTAGTGTTTGGTTGATGCCCCTGTACTTGTGTATGAAGTTGGATATGAGGGACATGAAAAATATTAATGTGTCTTTGCAGCTTATTGATAGATCAATTAAGTATCCTATAGGTGTGTTAAAGGATGTCTATATGAGAGTTGGAGAGTATTACGTACCGGTTGACTTTGTTATAATGGACATCGATGAAGATTGTCAAATCTTGATAATTTTAGGTAGGCCTTTCTTAGCAACAGAGGGGGATATTATAGATGTCAAGATAGGGAAATTGACTTTCGAGGTAGGAGAGGAAAAGATTGAATTTATTCTAGAAAAACTATTAAATAACCCTTCCTAAGGGATTCTTGTTGTTTGGTTGACTTGCTAACTGGTTGTGTGCAAGAAAGTGCATCAAGACATCTTCCGATCGCTAAATTGGAAGAGAGTTTGCTTGGTGGCGCTAAGGTTGAGAAAGTTGATACGAGGCTAAGGGTTATGGATAGGAGTTGGAAGAAAATATCATCTCACTAACCAAGGCCTTGATGCGCCTGCTATGAAAGGTAATGAACCCAAGAACCATAGGTCTTATCTAAGGCTAAAAAATAATATGCCTAAGTAAAAGAAGGGGTGAAAGAGAAAGTCTGTGAAAACCATACCAAAAGTATGAACCTCCACATCGGAGGAAGAAAAATGAAGAAAGATGCTTGACATGGATGACTAGTGTTAGTTGGGTACCGACAATGGCTAAGAGATATGATAAGGTTTCTAATTTGAAAGAAGCACCCTCTTGAGTTGAGGGTGTAAGTCGTCGAGCTAAATGACCTTAAACAAAGCGCTTCTTAGGAAGAAACCCACATTTTTCGCACTAATTTGTTTCTTTTTGTTTTATTTCTTTTCCAGTTAATAAAAAATCTTACGAGAACGAACCAAGACAAATGTCAATTGCTGGAAAAAGAGGAGAAAAAATCATTCGAGGAATCGCGCCTGGATGAAAACCCCAAAAACTCAAGAAAATAACTCATCCCATATAAAAACTAGGAACTTTCTACAAGCACCCGTAACATCTGCTACGACCCATAACAACCCCCAACCCTAAGCCTTAAAAATCAGTTAACACCATATGGGAAACAACGCCTTGCTATGGGAGACCATAGCAGGGCATACTGAAGGAAGTTCAATTTTGTTAAAATTTTCAAATTTAAAATCTTTTTTGGACCCCACAACTCCATTTAAGCTAATAATCACCCATTAACTCTCTTTAAAACACAAAAATCTAATTTTTTAAACCTCATTACCATCTTTCATTCTTTTCCAAAATCACCCATCTTCCCCAATTTGTCCAAACGTCTTCCATACCCTCACAAAAACTCCATTGTTTCCAAACACAAAGCCTCCACCTTTAACCTCTTTCCAAACGCCATCACCAAACCAACTTCACAAATAATTCATTATCCACCATCTCGATTCTACTCCCGAGCATGAAATTTCCAAAACCTTCACTTTAAGAATTTCTCAAATCTCCATCCATCAACGAGACCTAAAAGTAGCGACAAGGGAAAACAAGTGGCAAAGTCATCAAGCTCTCGGAAGAGAGGAAACACTCGTTCATCCAACCCTCATAACATCGTCTGTAAAGACGATTCGAAAGCTAAGCGGTACTTTACACTCGTCAAGTGGAAGATCACTTCATAAAGGTAAATGTGTGAAAGCACTCTTACTACTCTTTGCCTTAAAGTCAAAATAGATAAGATGTTACACTCGATTGGTTTACTTGATTTCATGCAAAAGAAGGCGCCTACTTTTGAGCTCATCACCCTTGAATTTCTTAGCACTTTAGACATTGAGTTGAAAAATAAATGGGTTAATGAAACGAGATACTATTATGGTACTCTTAAGTTTTATCTCTTTAACCAAAACCAAGAATTAAGTGTAGAGGAATTGGGGCATATCCTCCAATTTCCTATCTATGGGCCAAGAGATGTCCCGAAACAATTTGATACTAAGATTTATTGGTGTTCTATTTTCGGAGACCTCTTTTATATTGTCTTATGGGATAAGGCATCCACTATCCAAAACCCATGCTCCCGGTATGAGCAAAAGGTGCTTACCTACACCTTGTTCAAACAAGGTGATAACACCGGTTTGGCTACCCAAAGGGAGTTGTTTTTCTTGTATTCCATGACCATTAATGGTATTCTTAATGTCGTCTCCTTTTCAACAAATTATTTGGGTAAGGTAGCTCGAGCAGCTACCAGAGACATTTCAGTGGGGTATGATTACCCAAATTGTCGAGTTCCTTGGTTTTGAGTTTAATTTGGGCGAGGACCATGTTGTTGAAGGGAAGAGTAATATTTATATGGATGAACTTGCATTAAGGGATGGTATATATGGACAGAAGCACCTATACGGTGATGATCCGTAACAAGTCCATTATAAACTTGACTAATCCTAGAAAGGTGAGAATTAATATTCCTAATAATTGACTTTACCAAATGGACGTCCCCTATTCGGATAACTCATCAGAGGAAGAGGGCAAACCCGATGATTCTGACCATCATACAGGTACCGTAATGGAGGAGGACATTCTTCTTCCACCCACATGTTCCACCTAATATGAAGCGTGTGCTTCAAGTGCAAACCAAGATAGGCGGGAGTGGATTCAATCAGAGATCCATGGGATGAAGGTTGAACAAACTAGGCAAAAAGTGGTCTTGGATGACGTCCAAGAAATGATTCAGCAAATCATGTTGTAGTTCCTATCTCCCGAGTGAGGTTCTTTTGAGTCCGTTCTGTAACACCCTTATTCTACCCCACAGATATTACGGCAAAATAACACGGATTTCAGAGTAAAATATTAACTTTCATTAAAAAGCCACAAAAGGGCGTACATTTTTCAAAGTCAACAAAGTTGGTCAATACTCCGTAACACACGGGTTTTCTCAAAATACACCAAAACATCATATACAGCGAAACTTAAAACAGAACTCAATGTTTTCCTCATAAGGGAACATCAGTAAAATAACCCAATGATATGCAATCAACTCAAAGAATCCAACCCGATGTTACATATCAGAGCAAAACCCTCTACATTAACCAACAGGCTAACGACTCTAAACTTCAAAATACTCCTCGACGGCGTCCACGACTAAACTTGCTCATCTGCATGTTACCCATGCGGAGGTAACATTCAAACAGGCTGGGTGAGTAAGACAACTCATAATAATCAATGTATAACAATTAATGCATAAAAGGCATATTACTCATAATTACATTCAACACATTGATATCCTTCAAATATGCCTCACAGGCCATAACGTCATAATTCATACACAAATAATCATAGATGCAAATTCAACATAAACTCAATGCATGTGGTACCAATCATCACATCACGATGGACACTGGGCCATCAACCCTCCATAGATCCCCATCAATAGGATCAGAGCACATCAAAATATTTCACATCCACACAGTGGGATTGAAGCCAAAGTAATCGAGGTCCTGAACCGAAGCCCGGATGCACATGAATGCATGATGCACACATCACAAATCATCCTCATAATAACATCATGTTGCATCATCATTCATCATATTCATCATGTCATCACAGCACATCATAATAATCATCATCATTCATCATGTCATCACAGCACATCATATAAATCCATCATATTAATCTTCATACAACATATCATCATAATTCACCATATTAATCATCGTACAACATATCATCATAATTCATCATATTAATCATCATACAACATATCATCATAATTTGTCATATTACTCATCATATAACATATTATCATAATTCATCATACTAATCAATCTCACACATCATGTCATCATATAATCACGTATAAATCACATATTAGCTCATAGTCATATTATCCCATATTATCCCATATTAATTCATCAAATTATACTCACGGTAATCCTCACACTATCGCCTATCAATCACATAAACTTCACAGTTTTATTCATGTTAATTCGTCATATTATCACATAGTATTCACATATTAATCCCTAATATCATCTCACATTGCCTCATATTAATTCATCACAATTACACTCGCGGTAATTCTCAATACTATCACTTATTACTCACGCAACCTCACTTTCATACTCATAGTAATCATCACAGTAATCCCAGAGTCAAACATCACGGTATCGCTGCACACGATCAACATTCGCGAACTCTGCTACGCTCGCTGGCTTTCTCGCTAGGAGAGCCTGTAGAGAATGCTCGCTAGCTTGCTCGCTAGGCGAGTCTTGTGGCGAACGTTCGCTAGCTTGCTCGCTAGGCGAACAACGCGATAACAACACAACCTGCTACGATTAGACCTGCTCTCTACCCAAAATACTCATACGATTCATATACCCAATGCTCCTAAAATATCCCCAAAACATCTCTAAGGTCATACGACGACAACGACACAACATCTATAGTTTATTAGGCCAATCTGGAAACCTTTGCACTGCCTAAAACACTATTTTTCTGCAATTGTTCTGAGTACATCAGAGTTACTTCAGATTTGGATATTCCTATTCCTACAGGGTCAAACATATCACAACCCAAGGCTTTGGCCACGAAGGCCTAAGGTTTCCTTTCTCATGTTACACATCAAACAGTCAGGAATACTAACCACTAACCACAACCCCCAAGGTTTCATTATCAGTTTCCCTCAATTTCCCACGGTCAACCCAAAATACCTTAAATCATAAACCATATAAACCAGCCATAAACACATCTAAAGGCATACATAGAAAATCATGAAATGCGATACTCCCCATGCCTTAGCCGATTCAAAGCTTTCACGATTAACTTCTGCAACCTTCCGAAGCTTTTTCCTCCACTTCTCCCTCCCCAGAGCTCTGGCCTCATTCTTTTCACGGTTAACCAAAATGAATCCTCCACCTTCAGAGTTCTATTTTGTCAAACTTAGACTTGGGCCACACAATTGGGCTTTTCCCATAACACCCTTACTAACTCTTCATAATGCCCAATTTACCCTTATTTCACTTATATTCATTTTAATCAATAATATTACTAATATTCTCATATAGTATACTATTAATTAAATAAATAGTCCAACATGCACCTTTTCTCAATAATTTCCAAAACCACCGAAAATACCAAAAACACCAAAAATACGAATATTCTCAATTAAATATATTAATTAAAATATTCCGATTAAACTTGGGGTGTTACACGTTCCCTCTTGCTTGATCTAAAACATTGAGGACAATGTTCGGGTTAAGTTGGGGGAAGGGGGGGGGGGGGGGGGGGTACTTCTTTACTTGCATTTTTATGTTTATGTTTCTATTTCATTTGTTTCAAAAAGGTCATTTTTTGTACCTTTTCCCAAACTAGGACCATATAATTTTTTTCTTGATAAGCTTCGGTTATGGGGAAAACGGGAAAGTATATAGAGTTTGAGGGATAAAATGCTAGGACTAGGGACATTAGAAAGATTTGATAAATTAGGTATTACCTAAACACGTTAGGTCACCCGAAGCAGAACGTGAGTACAAGGTGTATATTTGTGCCATAGTACTTGTCTTCTAAAAAGTACCATATGATTAATTCAAAGTGACAGTTTGAAATAATTTAGACTCACGTACATGTATGATTGGTTGAGAAACAAATAATTTTGGACACCAAATGATAAAAAAAACAATAAAAAGATAATTACCTTCTAAGTTGGATAATCCTCACCCGGTTATTTAGCCTAATGGTGGTTGAACCTCAAATGTCGTCCAAAAGTGGACCAATAAACGTACAAAAGTGCATAAGTTCATCGAGAGAAAAAGAGAATAAATAAAAGGTACCTAAAACAAAAATTTCCAACCGGTCTTGTGTATGCGACGAAAAAAATAAATGAATTGTCTTAACATTGATTGTGTGATTGAGAGGGGAAAGGAAAAATTGGAAAAAAAAAACCTTAAGCCCAAAACATAGTTGGAAAGGTGTTCGAAAGGGAGACTTAGGTCTGTGGCTCTACCGCGATTAGTGTTCTTAGGAATACCTTTGTTGTCAAGTGATTACCAAGAGAACTAGGCCTAGCCGACGACCAGAATAAAGACTCACGTATGAGTACCATTGACCTCATTTTTGTAAGTTTTTTCATGTAAGTAAAATCGCTTGATCCGAAAACTTCTGTATGCAACCTGTTGCTAGCAACAATCTAAGTTTGTGGGAGTTCAATAATTGGTTTTCGCATCATTATTTCTAGTCATTTTCTCTTAGTATTTTATCGCATTTTGTTTGGTTTACTTCCAATTACCATATTTTATGATTTGGTTTGTGTGTTCTTGCTATTTTCAGGGCCTAATGAGAATCCAAGACCAAGAGGGGTAAAAAAACAAGCAAAATAACAAAAGACAATTTTTCTCCATAGTAAAATCAGAGGGATGCTATGTGCCATAACAATAGAGCACCCTAGGGTTTTTCCATGCTCATCTCCTAGTACAAAAGACAAAGACCTCCTACGGCCACCCGTAACAGATGCTACAGGCTGCAGCAGGAGGGCGAGGAAGATTGTTTTTATTTCCTTATTTATATTGATTCTCCTTTATTGTGCCTCTTATGCAATGTTTGATTTGATGCAAATATGATGTATAGACATTAAAAAAAGGATTTTATGCACTTTATAAATTTTTTCTATAAAACTCATACTCTGTTATGAGTTTTTCTATATACTCAAGTCTCCAAGGAAGCAAGATTGAATGATAACTCAATCTAAAACTAGGTTTTCTTATTTGTCTCTATTCAATAGTTTATCTATTATAATTATTTGATATGAATTTGATGTTGAATATCAATTTGATTATGTTTGCCCTAACCGTGAGTGAGTAGTCCATTAGAGATTGAGGTTATGGGAATTATCTTATAACCTTTTGTATGAGCTGTCACAATCTATTACGAGAATTTTAGTTTAAACTTATTTTATAATTCGAGTTCATGCATTCCAACTCCGTTACAAAAGTAATGTATTCTCAAGTATCGACCGTAGTCTGAAAGGATATGTGTCGATACCAGAGCGTAAATTTTTAAACAACCGAGTCTAATACAGTGAAATCACATGGACAAATATGAGAAAACTATATAGCTGACAAAAGTAATGAGTCGTCGACGAATATTCTAGCCGTGCGAAAACATATGAGTTATTCGTTGTTGATATGGCAATGCGCTGGTGAAAGTAGATATTACCCATATTTATCTATTTTCTATAATTTATGCAGAACTCTATATAAGTGACATGAATCGTGCGATTGTGTTAGAGTGAGAACGATAAGTCTAGGTCCTGTTTGTCTCAATTGGAATTTAAGTGATTTTACAAATAAGCTGTTTACATTTAAGTGCTTTTTTTATTTAAGTTGTTTTACCAAAATTCATATTTTCGATTTCTCTATATATACACTGATAGGACGAAATTATGTACTTAAGTCATTGGTCTCTGTAGTTTGATATCTTTTATTACTTGCACAACCGTGCACTTGCGGCTGCATCAAATAGCAACAACAATAATACCATACTTTTTGCCAATGGACTGTGTCAATGCTAACACGTTATCTCAGAAGGGAAATACATGTCATTTACAACATATACAAAATAAATTATCAATGTCAGAGATATTAAAAGCCTATTAAGTATTGAACAAGTTAAAAATAAAATATGGAAGTAAAACACACAACGGTAGTGATGAAAAACTGTGTAAAATCTATAAGAAAGTCATCTGTATCTTGACCACACAAATGAAACATTTTAAACTATCGAAATTTTTACACTATGCAAAAAATACGGTATACCGGATTTTTAAAAATATCCACAAATTTTTTTTTTTATCTATATCAAATTTTTCAAAATATTCTATAAGAGCAGTATGTTTCTCCAAAAATACTGGTTTTTTCAAAAAAAATCTAATATTAATATACTAGGTTTTTTTAAATATGCAGTAAAAATATAATAAAATTTTAAAAAATACTGGATTTTTTGAAAATATGCAGTTAAAATGCAATAAAATTTCGTTTTTTTAATATGTCGGTAAAAATATAAAAAAAACTTTTTAGAAAAATTGATGAAAATTCATATCGTTTTTTAAAATATCCTATAAAATTGCACACATTACTCCTGTTTCAAAAATTTTCGTACTCGATTTTTTGCAACTACCAAATTTTTTATTTTTTTACCAATCCTCAAAAGTGAAATTTTTTGACCAAATATAAAATTTATAAAGGTAAATAATGGAAAAGATATTTTTTCACTATAAAAACATGAAGCATGAGGCGGTACCAGATTAAATTTGAGATTGGCAGAATACATTCTCCATCACAAAATCACAACTTAAAATATAAGAAACAAATGAAAAAAAATCCATATTTTAACTTTTATGTATTAGACAAATGATATATAATATTTATATTAAGGATAATTCTAATTTATGTCTAAGGGCATAGGTAAAAAATCCCATAAATAAAAAGTTTGTGTAAAAAAATTAATTATCAACTTTTAATAAAACTAATTCACAAATTTCAATAATTTTTTTTTTTATATTTAACTCTTAACTTATATCTTTAGGTCACATGTTAATATTACATTTATATTAATTATAAAATAAATTAGAAATATCAGTTCTATTTTAAACAATATATTATTAATATATTAACAATTTTTAAAACTTAAATGCTATTAAGATAGTTTACTCTTTAAAATATTTTATTTTCAAATATTGATATTGATAAAATGAAAAAATAATGAATTATTCAATATAATTATCTTTTAATTGTTATTAGTATCTCAAATAATAAATATTAATATATATATTTTTTGTGAGATAAATTATATTTATTTAATTTATGATGAATTTTCATAAAAATATGTTATAACTTAAATATAAAAGAAGAACACAAAAATGAATTTATAGACAAAATAAAATTTAGCCTCATTGAGTCGTTGTTAATAGTGCACCAGTTTTTTGAATCCGGGTTGTGCAGACCCATTTCAGCATCGTTTACACACTCTCCATTTCCTCTTCCTACTCGCGCCAGGTTCCTTTGATTTCGAATCCCCCAAAGGTAATTCATTTGCAAAACCCTAATTTCTTTGCTGCTACGTTCATATTTTCATTCATGGTGAAATCGGATTCTTGCTTTACCGTCATTTTGTGCTTTGCTTTTAACTTTCTGCTTGGGAAAATATTAGTGTTAGGATACAATTTAGAATACATTGTTGTCAAATAACGACTATATTGGCATGATAGCATTGATGTGTAGAGGAATTTGAACAAACCACAGTTTTCTGCAAACTTCGATCCACAAAATCGCTAAATTGTATTAGTGTCTTAATCTGAAAAACGGAAGATATGAGTATCATGCACTTATGTTAAGGTTTAGGGTTTTAGGGTTTAGGGGATGGCAATTTGGGTTTCCTCTGTGTTGTTGGCTTCGGGACTAGATTTGTTGAAGGGAAGTTTTTGTGTTTTTATGTGCTTTATTGACTGTCTCTCTGATGGAGAGTGGTTTTTTGAAGCTCTGTTGGTCATGCTGCGATTAGCTTTGTTACTATAAGATGCTGTGGTGCTATTCATCACATAGCTCTATCACAAGGTTGTAGGCTTGGGGTGCTAGTAGTAGTAGCAGTGGGAATCAATGTTGGTTTTTTGATTTGTTTCATACTTCTCTTTTTCATCGCTGTCTGCGGTGCTGCATTATGGTGAAGTATATTGGTGGTTGTTTTTGTTGATAATCAGGGTTGTGTTGGAGGAAAATAGCTTGCAGTGTCAGCTTTTTATGATAAGAGCAAAGTGTGGTACTCGGTCTTGTAAATCAATTAGGTTATTTGGGTCTTTGAAGGGTTGGAATCACTTGAATCTCGATCCTTCCAGATTTTAATTTAAGCTTGCTGAAATCACTTGCTCTCTATTAATCTAAGATAAAACATCGGCATAAGCAGTTTCATTCATATCTTCCAGATGTTTGCATTGAGATTAGTGAAAAGAGTAGTACTGTTACATATATAAAATATAATTACCTGCTAATACCATATTCTTTTTGCTGGTTTGTTTAATCTAAATAGATATCTTAAAAGTTAAATCATGCTTTGTGTCAAGTTTAAAGATATCATCTTCCATATATAGAATTAATTGTATATGTATTTACTTGACTTGATATTAATGTATCATGCTTTAACAAATAAGAAGTTTATTTAATGGTAGGTATTTTTGTATATATATAAGGAGATTTTCATTTCAACTGGTATTTCTTTTGTATTTTAACTATTGGTTAATATTGAGTTTAGAAAGGTTGATGTATTTAAATTAGTATATACACACCACCGGTTGATTAATTTCATTCAACTTGATGTGATGCAATTGTTTTTAGAGAGTTACATATATGTGCATGCTTGATACTTGTGAATTGAGAGGCTATGAGGGTGGATTGAACAAAAGAAAATATTTGTACTCAAGTTATTTGCTGGTTGTCTTGTGAGTCTTGATCAGTTGCCTTTAGCATCTAGTTATGAATTATAGCTATATTGTTAAAGTCGTCTGCATTTAAAATTTACTTTGAGTTGCATAGTTTTCTTTTTTGGCATTACTTCATTCCTTATTTTTGGTTTTAATGTGCTTACAAAATACTTGTGGACTGAGAGGCTATGAGGGTGTATTGAACGGAAGAGAATATTTTTCCTCGAGTTATTTGCTGATTGTCTTGCGAGTCTTGATCAGTTGGTTGCCTTAAGCGTCTAGTTATGAATTATAGCAATATTAAAGTCGTGTGCATTTAAAATATACTTCGAGTTGCATAGTTTTCTTTTTTTGATATTACTCAATTCCATCTGCGTGTTACTGGATAGAGTATTAGTTTCTTGTGATTTCTTTACACAATATTTCCAGTACATCTCTGAAGATTTTGTTGCATGTCATTTGCACATGCATCCGCGTCCGCTTTGGCCTTGTGTCAGAAACAAGGTTAATTGGAGTCGCATGAAACTCAACTAAGCTCCCGTGAAAAGAAAAGGCTACCTGGAAAGACGAAGCCAAAGTTGGTCGTTGGCTGCCAAAAACAATAAGTAATTCCTCCAGGTTTTCCTTTAAACATTTTACGAATGGGATTCCAGCGCAATTTGCTGCCGTGATCGCAGCCCCTACAAAAGGCAACACTGCAGCAGAGCACAGCTCCAGTCTGCACCACATTCTGCAATTGCACACTAAATCTCCGCGATTCACAACATAGAGTTTCCTGTTGTGAGGCCTATTTTAGTCGATATTTTGAATTAAAATTGGCATGAATATTCATATGGTTTTTGAGTTGGTTTTCATACTCTTGAGGCTGCCAATTTGTTTTAGGCTCTTTCAAGATGTGAAGTGCTTTTGTGCTGCTGTTTTTGTCTGAGTGAGGTGTTTTTGTTTGTGTGTTAGTTATGTCTTTAAGCCTATGTTTGGTAACACGGTGGGCCACTGCTGCCGCGTTTTACCGTGATTTTGAAAAGTTGGTATGTGTGTAGCTTCGGTCCCACTGTGATTTTCAAGTTTTCCAAACACACACTAAGTAGTGATTCATAAATTAAATTTTGCAATCTCTTTTTCTCATATGCTCCAGTGAAGTACCCCATTTTGGTTTGATTTTCCGATGTTAAATTTTATAATTTTGAATTTGATTGATTTTTGTGTTTGTATAGGAAGAATGAGGCCTACAGACTTGCTTAGGGTTCTGAACAAACAGTTTCTTGGACTTGCTGGTGACACTGCAAATGTTGTTGCTAAGAAGCTGACGTCGCCTCCTCCTCTTCTTGTGTCCCGCAAACCAGCATTTATAGATGCATTTCTGTACAAGATGAAAAAGAATCCAGAACTTCTGAAGAATAAATCCATTTGGTCACGGAGATCCACTATCTTACCAGAATTCGTTGATTCCCAAGTCAAGATTTACAATGGGAAAACCATGATTCGTTGTAAGATCACCGAGGGAAAAGTCGGTCATAAGTTTGGCGAGTTTGCTCTTACCAGGAAACGCAAATCTAGAGACCAACCTAATGCCAAAGTGAAACAACTCAAGAAAAAGAAGTGAGTTTCTTTCTTTAGGAAATCGATTTTATGAATGCTTTATACTCTGCAGTTACTTACACATCAATGTCAACAATAAGGATATAATGAAATTTGACAAGTTTGCTGTTGAATCAACTGGCTTCTCGACTATATGATCTCTTCATTTTTGTTGTTATAAATTCTAATTTAACAATTTATCGATTTATAGTTAAGAGGATATGAGTTTTCCAGTTATTTGTTTATGTTTAATGTCCCGCAACTGCACAGGTATGTTATGTTATCTGTTTTCAGTTGATATATGTATTGTTGCAAGATTGTTACACTAGTCGATGAAATTAACCATGTAATTGATCGAACATGCTTGTTGAATTTTATTGATGTATTCTTGCCTGTTATCGCTGTTCTACTTCCGCAAACCATAAACCTTCAAAATTTTACTATAATTTTTAGTGTGTTGGAGCTTTAACAAAGAAGAAATTCCAACTCATAAAGTACATATTCAGAAACCTATCCATATTATCCTCAAATGAATTGTGCTGCCTTGAATGGTACTTTTATATTAAATAATAGGCATTTGTTCTTCACAATTCAAGTCAAAGTAGTTTGTATTTCTAGCTTAGTTTTTTTTTTTCCTCATGAAAATATATATTTTAAAACGAAATAGTAATAATTATTAAAAACTCTCACACATATAATCTTGAATACTAAGATTTAAATTTTGCCAATAAGTTCTAATCTAGCACTATCAACTTCTAGAATTTGTAGATGCATTAAAACAACTCTAATGGATTCTAAAGTAATTTCTTTGAACCTATTATAGAGAAAGAAAACTTTTTATAAATTTAAGTAACTAATATATTTAATTTAAATGTGAAAAATTACTAATTATTCGATGAAGTTAACACATATTTATTTAATATGATAAAGATCCGTATTTTAAAATTCAACCCGGACAAATTAGATTGAGAATAGGAGAGTATGGCGGTTCAGTAGTGTAATAAAATAATAGGTGAAAACTGATATAATCCAATCGATTAATTGGTTAAATAAGTGAACATGTGAATTTTTTGAATTGGCGAATTCATATTTTCAGATTTACTTTTTTAACTCGTCAAAACATTTTTGATTGTCAGTAAAAAAATCTAAAATTGAAAGAATTTTTCCCCCCTCACTCACATATAGAAAATATTTTAAAACCTTTTTATTTGAATACGTTTAAAATTTTATTTAATTTTATAATTGTGTTACATTTTGATTTACAAAAATATTTGAAAATCGTTTTGTTTAGAAGTTAAAAATTATGTAAAATTGTTATTCAACTTATTTGAATGGATAAATTTATAAAAAAAATTTTGGTAAATTTTATATTAATGAAATTTATGTAAAAAAAATTATTTTATTTTTTATTTGTATAAGTCGGATTAACATTCATGCAATCTAACCAGTGAATTATTAGTGAGACCAATAACTCAATAATTTGATCGTTTAGCTGAATCAATCTAAATTTTAAAATATTTATAAAGATTAAAGGAGTATTTTTTTATATGTTGAACTTAAATAGTCAAAGATGACAAAAACATAAGATATAACTAGGAATGAGTTTGAATCTAAACTTATTTACATTTTATGATAAAAAGTTCTATTGATAAATTTTTAAACTATTTCTTTTATCAATATAAGGTTTAAGGTGGATTTTGTAATTATTTTTATATTATATATTTAAAATAAGGAATCATACTTTACACATAAGAATTAACTTGTCATGTATAAATTATAGAAATGAATTGCTTATAAGTTGGTTAAAATTTTAACAATTTGAATAAAATATGAATAAAGTGTTTAATTATGACGTGTCTTGACTGTAGTTTTACATGCTAAAATGATTATTTATTTTATATTTTACAATCAATGTATTTAGAGATATATGTTTTCATCAACAAATTGTTTAAGAGAATTTTTAAGATTGTGGAGGTAATGCATCTTCTTGAAATTTGTAGAATAAATTTCTTCTACTTCAATTTTGCATAGGTATCATAAAATTCCTTTTTGATTTAAAAACGTGTAAACCAATTCACATGAAAGAAGAACTATTTGGTTTAATAAAGATTTGAGAGGGGTATTTTAAGATATTCTGGTTGTGGTTGACGAATGTACTTTCTTTGAAGACCTTCGGTAGAGAGTAACTTATTTACCTATTAGGTTTATGGGGTTGAGATTGTTATCGACGTTCATGGTGCATTATGCAATTTAATACTTCCAAGTTCTAATCTTAGATTTTATAAGATCATATAGTTAGATATAATGGATATGCGTGGTATATGAGTTTTGAGTTTAATAGAGCTTTGAATGGTTTTAATGGTGTTGATCAAGTGACTCCAAACACAAGAGGGGAGAGAGGTGAATGGTGATATTCAAAATTCGAAAATAATTTATAAAAACATTTGATTTTGAAAACGTTTATGTTAGTATAAATAAACATATAGAGGAATAACAACATAATAATGGAAAGAAGAGAGAAACACATCAGAAAGAAAATAAAAAATCGAAAGTAAATGAGATAATGGATATAAAGATTGAACCAAAGATTTATATTAGTTCATGCTAAACCATTCAACCCACTTCAACTCTTAAGAGCTCCCCTTTGAGATTTCATCTAAAATCAACTTCGAGCTCCTTTCATTACAACTTGAACTTTTGCAGATGACCAACCCATAAACCTACAACTTGGAATTTTGTATAAGATCAACCCACAAATGTTCTAACAACAACCAGATATTTCATATAGGCTTAACTCAATAATCAATTAAGAGCTTCTAACTAATTAACAACGTGCTTGAAATGGTTTAAAGAGATTTTATTAATAGAGATAAGAGATTTGAAAAGCATTTTATATGTGTGTGCATGCGCATTGTATTAGTACCTCAACACTTACTCTTGTTCCTTTTATAAAACACTGATCAAGAGTGGGAAAATCCTAAGTGCAGGACCATGTAAGCTTTGAAACTTTCAAGCTTCAAGTCTTTGATCATAGCTCCAAGTCTTCAATTCCATTGCTTATTCAACAATATCTAACACTTTCAACTAAAATTTGACATCTTTGACAGATGAGGCTTGTTTAGATGTCATCATCAGGAACACTGGATAATTGCAATCAACTCCCCTTTTGACAATTTTCACTAGGATCTTGAATCATTAACATCAAATGTCGTTTGACTTTTGACGTTGTCGTCTTTTAAACCCCTTGATAATTATCATCATTAAAACTAAATGATTGGTATACTTGCATAACAAATAGATCCATAAGTGGTACAATTTTGACTTATAACCTTAACAGTTTTATTAGCAAATGACATTGTTCACCTAAAGCCTAACCTATTTTGGAGAATGCCATTTTTATTAAAAGTGTTTAAGACATGGGAGTGAAGTTTGCCACAAAAAACAATTTTTGAATATTTGCAAGCATCACATCTTTAAGATTTTTTTTTGGCTATTCCCATTGAGGGGTTAAACCAACACATGTCATCATTTGAGTACCGATGATATCTCCTCGTGAGTCCATTAATTTTTATTGACGAAGTTTGCATTGTTTGCCATAAAGCGTGTCTGGATATCTGAAGAAAAAAAGAATTGTGAACTTCTTAACTGATCTAAAGAAAAAATATTGTCATTTAGAAAAACAAATGTCCATATATAAGAGTGGATAAGAGGAAAACATGCATGTGTAATGAATTTGGCTGAAATTTTCTCACATATAAAATTGATAACTAAATATTTTACTACGAAATAAAATAACCAAATACGAAAAAAGATATAATATGACAATTAACATACTTTTATATCATATGCTTTTATCGTAACACCAAACACAAATAATTTTTTTACAAAGAGTCATAATAATTTGATATCGCTTAAATTTATAAATATAATTTTTAAATTTTTCTATTAAAATTTGAGTTAGATGTGAGACTTATAATTAACTTGCAGTCTATTTCAGTGTAATAAATAAACATCACTTCATTATTTATTATAAAGAAAAAACAAGTAATGAACTTCTTACCTTCCCCACCTACACTACAACTTGCCTAACAATAATTGAATTTTGTCCATTATTGAGCAATTTGGATAAGAAAAAGTACTTGTGTACTTTACGTGGTCAATTGAACTATTGAATTGAAGCATGCTCATACTATTGCTTTCTCTACCTATATTACAACTCATCACTTCAAGAATCTAACTTCATTTCTTTTATAGTGTCATAGCTAAGCGTGCTTAAGGATTAATTAGTGTAAATTTAAAATTTTCAAAAGGAGAACTTTGTTTGCAAGTTTCATGTTTAAATAATAGTCATTAACTGAATTGAATTGCTCAATTTTCGTGGTAATATACTTTTGACAAGATTTCAAGTCTAACTAAAATAAAAGAAAAAAAATAATCAGCTCAACAAATTAAATAGTTTTAAAATAATTGTCATTTTTACAAAGTACTTGTCCTGCATTTATAATGTTTTTATTTTATTTTAATCTTGTAATATTAAAACTGCACTTCATTGAAAAGAGCACAAGGAAGAAAAATACTAAATAACCATGATCATTTAATTGATAATCTTATGAACCTAAAATACAACAAAGAGAGAAAATAAAATTGAAAATTCTATAGCAAGCAGTGGCAGGGCCAATTTTTTTTTTTTGGGATGGCCGATAAAATAAATAAAAATATATATTTATAAAATATATAAATTATATTGTATACAAAACATTTAATGATATGAAAATTCAATAAAACACAATCATCTATTTTTATTTTAGAAGTGAAAGTCGTAGACTATACATTTCACAAATAACCTAATTTAAATATTTTGAGTTCATAGTACAAAAGTATGGCTAAATAGTAGAATATGCAAAAATATTAAATTAAAGATGTGTGGGTGAAATGAAAAAGGGTCTTGTTAAATGTAATTTATAGTGTGTCGAAGTCGAAATAGCAAGAAAGCAGTCGAAGTCTAAGTCAAGTGTCGAAGTGTCGAAGCTTTTAGTGTGTCGAAACAGTTTGTTTTGACACGGATTTGATTTGATGAGATTTGATATGATTTAGATTAAATTTGATTTTGAATATTTTAGACCTTTTATATTTTGGATTTTTGTAAACCTAACACTATAAATAGGTGTCTTGTTTTGTAATCAAATAGAACAGATTTCACCGTTGTAGAGTTTAGCAAGTGAAAGTTCAATAGTAATCAGAAATTCCACGGTTTGTGGGTAACACAATTTTCTCTAAATATTTCTTCTCTCATTCTTCTTTTGCTGTTTGTTTATTTGTTATTTTTCGTCTTTTTTCCTATTCTTAATAACTCTTTACTTGTTATCACCATTACTATCATATTAAAATGAATTTCCAACGTGCCTCGTAAATTTTATCTAACATAAAACTACAGCTCAAAATCAAGGAATTTAGACTAGCAATAAGATAAATATTGTTATTATATGAAAATTTTAAAATTATGTCATTTATTAAAATATTATAACTAAATATTAGTTTTATTTCATAACTATATGTTAATATATTTTAATTATTAAATCGAGATTCTGAAAAAGTAGTATTTTAATTTAAGATTTAAAGTTAGTTTAATTAGATATTTTTTTGGAGTAGAGTTTGATAAGAATACATTTTCTTATTTTTAGTGAAATGAATGAACCTATATAGTACTATCTTGGTTGTCCGGACATTATACTTCCATTTTCCATTACAATTTAGTACCACATGCTATCATAAGTTGTCTATTATAATATTAAGTTATAAATCTATTTCTTAATTAGTGTGCAAGAGAATCTATTAATAGCCTTTCAGTATATGAATCTTAAATAAAAAATGACAATGAGGTGGCCATGGCCTTCCTAAGTCATAACAAGGTTTTCATATAACAAGTGAAAATCTTTTAGCTAATTTTCTAAATAAAGAGAATAAAAGTAATATAACTAACTATCCGACTAAGTAAACTAACCATTACAAAATATAACAATGACTAGTTTTACAAGAAGGTAAGATAAATTCAGAATAAATATTCTAAAATTGCATTTTTGGTAGAATAATTTTTTGTAAAAGAATATGATAATCAATTAACATCATAGGTTAACTGGTTACACCTTCAAAAAATATCATTTCTACTACTTGGAAGTGTTGATTGTCTTGCTGTAACCAGTTACCACCCTGTGTTAACCGGTTACAACAGTTAAATTACTTGAAAACCTTCAATACACCACCTTAATTCAAGTGTTCCAAGTCTTCCATGCTCATATTCATCTTCAACCTCTTGAATATATCATTTATGATTCCTTTAGTAAACAAATCAACAACTTGATCCTCACTTCTACAATATCTCAATCATAACATTCATTCACTAACAAGTTCCCTCAAGTAGTGAAACCTCATTTCAATATGCTTACTCCTCGTATGTGCAATTGGGTTCTTAGAAATATTAATCGCAGAAACGTTAACAACTAAGGGTGTAACAACCTCACCCTTACTGCTATCTAGCTTCTCTAATACATTCATAATCCACGCGACTTTGAACACATATAACAAAGCAGCAATGTACTCGGTCTCACAAGAAGAGAGTGAAACTACCTGTTCCTTCTTTGAACACCATGAGATTGGTGTTGTACCAAATATAAAGATGTATCTAGCTGTAGAATTTTGATCATCTTTATCTTTGCACCAATTAGAATCAGTAAAATCGAGCAAATTACATTTTATGCCCGTATCCGCTGCGGGAAAGAGAATTCCACAACAAACAAAACCTTTGACATATCTTAGGATCCTCTTGACTACTGCCAAGTGAGACACCTTCAGTCTCCCCATGAATCTACTCACAATACGACACTAAACGCTATGTCCGACCGCGTATTGTATAAATAATGCAAGGATCCAATAAACCTCCTATATTGAGTTGGATCAACATCTTGCTCATCCTCATTCTTAGACAACTGCAACCTTGGTTCAGATAGAGAAATGGCAGCATTGCAATGCTCCATTTCAAACTTCTTCAATATCTCAAGAGCATATCTTCTTTGGTGCATGAGCATTCCCCTTTTGGACTTATGAAATTCAATACCAAGGAAGTATGCCATGAGACCAAGGTCGATCATCTCAAACTATTTCATAAGTTCAATCTTGAACTTAGAAATACATTTTCCATTGTTGCTCGTTATCAATAAGTCGTGTACATATAGATAAAGGATAATTACTCCTTCACTTGTATCCGTCCTCACATACTCCATACTCGGATACACATTTCTTGAAGCCAACATCCTTTAGGAAACCATTTATTATTTTATTTAAAGCTTTTGGATCTTGCTTCATACCATATAACACTTTGTTCAACTTGTAGAATTTCAGCTCTTGGTTTCTCACAACAAAACCAAGTGGTCGTCCTACATATACCTCCTATTCAAGCGGTTCGTTCAAAAATGCAGATTTGACGTCTATTTGGTAGATAGGCCAATTTTGGTTATTTCCAATATCAACAACAAGCCTAATGGTTTCAATCCTAACAACTGGTTCGAATACCTCTTCAAAGTTTATTCCTTCTTTTTGCATAAATCCCTTAGCCACCAATTGAGCCTTATGCTTGATTATATCACAATTGGGATTTGCTTTCACTTTGAACACCCACTTCACACCAATTGACTTCTTAACTTTTGGTAGATCAACCAACTCCCAAGTACTGTTTTTCTCAATGGATTCCAGGTCCTCCTTCATAGCATAAATCCATTTTAGATTACTTAAAGCATCTTTCATATTAACGGGTTCAAATTTGACCATAAGTGCAAAATGGACAAAATCACCATCATCATTGACTTCGTTGAATCATAACGGCTCACAATCTTGGTGTCTTTGAGAAAAACCCGTTTGCCTTGTTAACCTTCTAACATTTTCCTTATTTTAGGCTTCGACGATAAGCTATTATGCACTTCCCCTTTCTTCAGAACTAGAAATTTCGAAGTTGTAACCGGTTACATCTTTTTGGTAATAGGTTAATACCTGCACGTAACTGGTTAATGTCTGCTAGTAACCAGTTACACCCTGTTGTACTTGCTTCAACTCATCGACTACGACATCCTTAATGATCATGATCTTCCTGTCAGCTCATCTTCACTAGAATCATCATCAGATACACATACACTATTTAGTGCAGTGACATGTTTTGTATACTCTTCTTCTGATCCATTATTAGAATATCCATCTGACCAAGTGACATTTAGTCATTTCTTCTGCTTCTTGAGGTAAGTGGGACATTCAGCTCTAATGTGACCATATCCTTCACATTCATGGTACTGAATCCCTTTTCCTTGGTTAGGTTATCTTCATATCTACCTCTCCTGCTGATGTCAGAGGAAGTGTTCTTGACATTGGGTCTAGTCTTCTGATCTATTCTTTTGATCAGCTTGTTAAATTGTCTACCAAGCATAGTTGTAGCTTTTGACAAATTCTCCTCAGTTCCATCATTGTCTTCATCTGAGTCCTCTGCAGCATTGGATACAAGATCTATGCTTTTGTTCTTCTTCTCAGCATGATCACACATTCCCATCTCAAATGTTTGAAGAGAACCAATGAGTTCATCCACCTTCATGTTGCTTATGTCTTGAGCTTCTTCAATAGCAGTAACCTTAATGGCAAATATTTTGGGCAATGATCTGAGTATCTTCCTTACAAGCTTTTCTTCAGATATTTTTTCTCCTAAAGCTCCTGAAGTATTGGCAATCTCCAGAACATTCATGTAGAATTCATGAATAGTCTCATCCTCCTTCATTCTCAGATTCTCAAACTTAGTAGTCAGCATTTGTAATCTAGACATCTTGACCTTAGAGGCACCTTCATGAGTTGTTTTGAGAGTATCCAAAACCTCTTTGGCCAGTTCACAGTGATGCACAAGTCTGAAGATGTTCTTATCTATGCCATTGAATAAAGCATTCAGGGCCTTAGAATTCCCAAGAGCCAAAGCTTCTTGCTCTTTGCTCCACTCTTCTTCAGGTATTAGCACAGTTGCTCCGTCTTTATCTATTTTCACTGGATGTTCCCATCCTGAGTTCGCTGCTCTCCAAGCCTTGCTATCCATAGACCTTAAGAAGGCTATCATTCGAGATTTCCAGTAGTCATAGTTAGAACCATCCAGAATTGTTGGTCTATTTGTGAATCCTATATCCTTATCCAAAGTACCGAAATTTATCTTCCCTAGATCTCACTCAGAAAATAACAAGCAGGGTGCCTGCTCTGATGCCAATTGAAATTCTAGTAACAAACAATGGATGTTACAATGGATGTTATGACATCCACTACAAAACAGACTATTAAACTTAATATAAAATAGGAACTGAAAGCAGTAAATAACACAGAGAATTATTGACCCAGTTCAGTGCAAATCACACCTACATCTGGGGGTTACCAAGCCAGGGAGGAAATCCACTATAAGCAGTGTTAATTTATAGTCAAACTACCAGTTTGCACTCTTAACTTAAGACCTACCCAATGCAACTTCAGCCTAACACTAGACCTGAGTTCCTACTCACTCCCCCTCAATTACAGCAGTGATATCAACCAATTAAATTACAGATTAAAATGAAGACACACTTCAAACAAGTCTTGATCTTGCTTCACAACTTCAATCAAGAGACACAACACTCATGCTTAGAAGCTTAGAGTGACACAATTAACATACAACTCAAACACACTAGTCTAATGCAATCATGCAACAAATAATTGCTTGGCTCATAAGAAATCCTAAGACACAAACACACACGTGAAGATCACAGTACACAGACTGAGTTCTTCACTCACAAAACACTTTGTAAACTCTCTGTCAAAAAACCCGTCTTCAATTAGGATTGCTACTTTTTTATTTATAAGCAGCAGAAAGATCTTGGGCCTAAGTGCAGAAATTAGGTTTAACCAAGTTAACCTCTTTTCATAAACAGCGCACTTTTAATTTGGTCATAGGCATTTCCTGTTATGCTCAGCACTGCCTAACATTTCTCCTGAGATAACTAGGATCCCTAAAAGGTTTCCTGAAGTATAGCCTGAGCTTCCTCATACAATATACCATAAAACTAAAACACGCGCCCTTGATGTTAGCTACCTGATGTCATGACAATCAGTATGACATCCAATACACTTTGCTCTAACTAAGCAAACTTACCCTGCAGAACACTACACCAGCATGTCATGACATCTACATACAAAGCATTGTTTTACCATAAAATGCAGCCAATCAAAACATCTACAAACACCCTCTTTGGCAAAATTTTGGCTAAAACAATCTGTCATCATATCAGAGGACAAGCAGCAGAAAAGTTCATAACATATATCTAATCATGCAGGAAAGCTACTAGCTTATACTACCACTACTACCAAAACAGATTCACTACATTACCAAAACAGATTATGAATGTCCAGACTTCTACTATGACATCCTGAAATACACCTGTTCCACAACACAAACCACCTGCTAGTTTAGACTACATATGTCACAACTTCCAGTACAACATCCTATGATTCTCCCCCTCAAGGGATGCATAACAATCATAGCACACCTACCAACCACAACATACCAGCAACATGCAGAAACAGACAGTTCTACCAACACACACTATGCCCAAACCACACTCAAACATATAACAACACTAGCCAAACACACACAGGATCATCATCTTGCTTACAACCATACACCTGTACATCTTCAACACACCTGTAACACACCTTAGAGCATCAACATATCATTATTACACCTGCAAACCTGCTCAGAGCAATCCACCTGTGAAGCATACACACAACACATCCTACACATCTACACACACAACACAGCCTACTGATAACAACTATTTCTCCCCCTTTTTAGCCACAAAATTATGATGCTACTAATGAATTAGCATAGATCAAATAATGTTATAAACACAAATTGTAAAGGATTATTACAAATAATCAACACAAAAAAATTGTTCTTAAGTAAAATTGTTCTGGAGCAACCAAACTAAGAACTCTAGTCATCAGACTCAGAGCCAACATCATCACTATCTCCTTCTTCATCAGTGTCTTCCTCAGAACTGGCAGCAACTTCTTCTGAGTCAACTTCCTGGCCATCATCCTCCCCTGAGTCATCATCATGCTTATCCTCATCATTTTCAGTACACTCAGTACCTTCATCTTGCTCAAGAGACCTGATCAACTTTTCAAGATTTTGCTTTCTTGTCTCCAACTCCTTGCATGTTTCTTTGAGCATGGCAATAACCTCAGCTTTTCCTGTCTTTGAACTCCCTTTGGATGTTTCTGCAGATGTCATGACAATGTCAGGAACATGAGTTCCTTGAAACAGATTGTGGTGGAAAGACAAGGGGCTCTCTCTCTTGCATGCAGAGTCATTCTCTTTTAGTATATTGGGATACTGATTCAATATGATCCCACAGATAAGAGATGGAAATGCAATGAGGCCTTTTACACTATAGCTGCCAGCATGCTTCATGGTCTGATCAAAGATGTAGGTTCCATAGTCAAATTTTGTTTTGGTCCCAACAGCATAAATGAACTTCCACTGGATATTTGCAACAATTGATTTATGATTTGTAGGCACCCAGTTGGCAGCCCCAATCTTATGCAGCATAGCATACTTCACACTAAGTTTATTGGCAACTAGTTTCCCTTTTGAGGGCCAGATCTTGACCTGGTTGGCAGTTATAACTTGACAAACTTTGTTGTCAGAAGCAGCTAAATCAGTTTGAGCCTCATCTGATCTACCCAGAAAGTTATTGATGACTGTTGAGGAGAAAGTGACACATTTTCCTCTTACATACACTTTGCTAAACTCAGTTGATTTTCCATCAGCACATTCTTTTGATAGGTTCACTATGAACTCCTTAACAAGTATTTCATATCATTGAGAAAACTGAGTGACAATCCTCATTAAACCAACATCATGGATAAGATTCATGATCTCCTTATTTTCAAGGACATTCTAAGCCAGTTCTCTTTCCAATGCCAACCTCTTATGATACACATATTTCCATCTATTGACACTTGAGGGATAATGGAATGAGATATTGTCAATAGGAACATCAGGAACACTAGCAGCAAGTTTGCCAGTGGTGGGTTTCTTCTTTGGTGGGATGTCAGTGACATCACATGCAACATCCGAGTCAAAATCAGATTCAGAACTAGTTTGAGCCTTTCTCTTCTTTGGAACCACCTTGCTCCAAGCTTTGGTAGGGCCAACAAGAGTACTATCTATTACATCTTTCTTCTTAGAAGGACTCTGCACAACTGCCTTCTTCCCTTTCCTAGTCACGAGCCTTTTGACTATGCTAGGGTTGATCGTGGCTATCAGATCATTGTCTGAATAATCATCAAGGTTCACTACATCAGCCTCATCCTTTTAGACATCATTACCATTATTGTTATCACCTTGCATATTAACATCATTGCTTTCAGAAGTTTGACCCTTATCATCATCCTTTTGTGAGGTCGTTCCCAAGGTTTCAACATCTTGAGTAACATCAGCTTGTTGATCCAGTTGGGGAATGGGTATCTTTGGCATATCATGTGGCTTATTCAATATCCTAGATACCAAATTAGCAATGGTGTTGTGGACATCCCTAGAGCCATCTTTATTAGTATCCTCAGAAGGGGTAGAGGTTGAAGTGTGGGGGGCCTGACCTGTGACTAGTTCTTTAGGTCTTCTTGCATGCGAAGTCTGTGGTTTCTTCACACTCAGACCTTCAGGGATCACCATGCATAGGGGTGCCACCTCAAGAACCTGGTTAGGGTTTCTAGCACCAGAGTCTGGATCAGTGGTGATGGTCATTTTCTTGGTAGGGATAGATTTTGGTTGTTGAGACATTTTAGGAGACTTTGGCCGAAAGAGAGCATATTTTCTGTGGTTGTTGAAGGAGGTATGGAAGATGAAGAAGTTGTATGGGCACCAAAAGAAGCAAACGTATAGTGTGTAGGGGGTAGAGAGATTTGATTGCAAAAGAAGAGGGAACTCAAAATTCTGACCAATCAGCAAATGATTAAATTTTAGATTATTCAAATTACAATTCCCAAATACCATTCCCAATTTGATTGCAATAGAGACACATTCCCAATTTGCCTCTTAAGTTTTCACTTTGAGTTGTCTTGCGATCTCTTGTAAAAATGTCAGCACTTTGTATCAATGGAATCAATGTAAGAATGAATATTATTACTAAAAGCAACATTTGAGGTTTTTTTGAAAAAGAGATACAAATCTTGCTACATTTTACTCTTGTCATTCATCCTCTTGTGTTGAAGCTTCTGAATTATAAAATAATCATGGAAAAAATCAGTAATGAAATTTTAATCTTTTATAAAAGCACTAAGAGAGATGATATTAATCATTGTTAGAAGTTGTAGTTTGATGTTCTGTTGGAATAGTTAGTCATGATGTAAGAGTCAGATGTATTTGACTTAAACGAATATAACATATAGTTGTTATGTCAAAATATAACTTGTAGTTTTGTACTTTGTATTGTGTATGTTGATTGAATCAATTTGTATAGTTTGGAGTCTGAGCTTTAGTTTCTTATATAAAGATGTTGTATGATGTAAATCAATAGAACAACAACTTCACTCAGTAATATTTTCTCTTTTATAATTCAGTTTCTCTCTCCTTTACTCTCTTCTTCTTCTTCTTCTCTCATCTTTCTTGAACCTTTTGTTTTTACAAACTTGTATTAAGGAGGCCGAGTTGCGATTTAGAGAGAATCTGTAATTACAAACAGAAACACAACATCAACACAATTTCCAGGGAATCTACTGAATTTCAAAGGGGAGAACTACAAACTATGGGTTGCGCAGATGAATGTCATATTCAGATTTCAAGTTGTGGCTGAGATCGTGAATGATGGAGTACCTGCATTGGAAGAGAATGCAAATGATGTTCAGAAAGCTACGCATAAGGAACGAATAAAGAAATATGGAAAATACATGTTCTTGATTCACTAGTGTGTGGATCCTAACGTGTCCGAGAAATAATTAAATAAGAAACGACCAAAGGAGCATGGGACAAAGAACTTGTACGACAAAGATGAAAAACTGTAAATGGTGAAATTGCAGATGTTGAGAAAGCAATTTGAGATGACTCAAATGAAGGAACAAGAATCACTCTCGAAATATCTTTCATGTGTGGTGTTGTTAACGAACTAGATGAATTTGTATGGTGAATCAATCAACGATTTGCAGATTCCAAGAACTTTGATTACATTGTAGTGTCAATTGAAGATTCCAAGAACCTAGATGAGATGAAGTTAGAATAACTTCAAGCTTCATTAGAGGCCCACAAGATGAGGTTGAAGCATATGAACTCAGAAAGGGGGAGAGTGGCTTAACATGCACTACAAGCAACATTCATCAAGAAATTTCGGAAAGAGAAGACAAACTAGGGAAAAAATATTGTTAATGATAAGAAGTCAACCAAGAATTCAAAGAATCACTCTAATTCGATTAAGAAAGGCATGGGCAACAAGTATTTTTGGAATAAAGTTGACATGAAGGAGGTGAAATGTTAGAACTATTAAGGATTCGACCAATATGCTCGAGACTGTCGGTGAAAGAAGGAAGCACAAGCAAAACATAGCGATAAAATGTAGTATGCACATGCTGAAGATAGTGATTCATGGCCAGCACTCAGTCGAACACTGAGCAAACCAACTTGTGGTACTTGGATTCATGATGCAGTAACCACATAACTGGTAATAAAAACTAGTTCACTAAGCTAGATGAATCAATTGAGAAAGTGATAAAGTTTGCAGATGGCAACCACATCACATCACCTGGAAAAGGAGTTATCTATGTTGTTAGAAAGGATGGTCGAAAAGCCAACATCACTAATTTGTTGTGTGTACCTTCGATGACAAGTAACTTGATAAATGTAGGTCAATTAGCCGCAAAAGGGTACAAAATGAAGCTAGAAAAAAATCATATTAAGTTGTGTCATCCTGATATAAGGTTGATTCTAAAGGAACCATTAACAGACAACACGACCTTCAAACTAGAAATTAACATGGTTGATCATAAGTGTCTTGCTTCGACAGCAAAAGGAGACAAGAACTAGTTATGGCACCACAGACATGTACATTTAAACTTCAGAAGTTTAAGTATGCTCAACCAGGAGTAGATGGTGTATATATTACCTTAGGTGAAGGAACCAAGTCAGGTATGCGCGGAATGTTGCAATGAAAATCCGGATAGGAAAGCATTCAAACATGACTTTTCCATGAGGTCGAAGGAAATGTTGGAGCTAGTTCACTCTGATGTGTATCGACCTTTTGAAGTAAGGATGAATAAAGGTAACAACGATTTCCTAACTTTAATAGAATTATTCACCAGATATATTTGGATTTACCTTATTGAAAGGAAGAGTGAGGTATTCACAAAGTTCAAGAAGTTCAAATTGCATGTTGAGAAACAAAGTAGATACAAGTTAAAGAAAATGAGAACTAATGGTGGTTATGAATACACTTCTCGAGAATTTTCTAGATTTTTAAATGAGGAAAGTATAGAGCATGAGGTTATTGCACCATATACACCTCATAATAATGGAATAGCTGAGAGGAATAATTGAATTACACTGAACATGACTAGGAGCATGTTGAAAGCTAAAGATATGCCAAAGATATTTTAGGGCGAAGTAGCTTCGACAGCAGCATATATTCTAAACAAATGTCCAACCAAGAAAATAGTAGAAAAGATCTCTTATCAACAATAGACATGTGTGAAGTCGAATTTTAGTCATCTTAGAGTGTTACAATCAATTTGCTTCAAGCATACACCTGAACAATTGAGGAAGAAATTAGATGATCGAAGTTAGACTATGGTGCTTATAGGTTATCATTTGAGTGGTACATACAAGCTATATTCATTAAATGATGATCAACTTATGATCAATCAAGATATTATAGTGGATGAAAGAAAAGGATGAGATTGGAGCCAAAGGTCAGTTCGACAGGGATCAAATATAGTCACAACTATGTTTGAAGAAGATCAATAAACTGAAGCCACAAATAATCAAAATGAAGAATCACCTGAGCAGAATGTTATAAGATTAACTAAAGAAAGAACTAAGTCGACAAGGCTATCTAGATATGAGAGATTTCCATATCAATAAGTCAATGCGGATGGTTACTTAATAGAATAAACGATGATGATGGATGAAACATAACCAATCGATTTGGAACAATCCATGAATGATTCAAATTGGTTAGCAACCATGAAAGAAGAACTCAAGGAGGTCAGGAAGAATAAGACTTGAGAGCTTGTCTAAGAGTCAATGGAGAATCCAATTGATGTGAAATAGGTTTACAAGCTAAAACGAAGAACAAACTGTGAAATTTCCAAGTATAAGGAAAGATTAGTGGCAAGAGTTTTTATGCAAAAACCTCGTATTGATTTCGATGAAGTCTACGCACCTGTTGCAAGGCTGGAGACTATCAGAATTATTGTGTCTGCAACAACATATAGAGGGTGGAAGATACATCATTTGGATATAAAGTCACCATTTCTGAATGGACATTTGGAAGATGAAGTATATGTCAGTCAACCACGAGGATTCAAAATCAAAGGGCAGGAGTCAAAGGTCTATAGATTGAGGAAGGATTTCTATGGTTTGAAGCAAGCCCCAAGAGCTTGGAAGAAGAGAATATATAACTTTCTATTCTAAGAAGGTTTCACAAAGTGTGTCTCTAAACATGAAGTGTATTTAAATAACATAGACATCATAAATCATCTTATGTCTGTATATAGATGACTTATTGATTATGAGTGCATATGATGCAAAGATAAGAAATATCAAGTTGAAGCTAATGCAGGAGTTTGAAATGTATGGCCTAGGGAATTTGTCATATTTAATAGGAATGGATTTTAAAGACACATGTTGAGGAGTGTTTTTGCACCAAAAGAAGTATGCCCAAGATATGTTGAAGAAGTTCAAAATGAGAAACTGTAATGCAACTGCTACGCCATTAGAAACTGAAGCAAAGTTGAAGAAGGATACATGTGATGAGTTTGTGAGTGTAACATTGTATAAACAAATCATTGGATCCTTGAGGTATCTTTGCAATACCCAACCAAATATCTTTCAAAGTATCAGACTGCTGAGAAGATTCATGGAGAACCCCTAAGAATGGCATCTCACTACAGTTAAGAGGGTGTTGAGACACATAAAAGGTATGATTGGTCACGGTATGCTAAAGGCAAGACAAAATAAGACCAACACAAATGCATATGTATATGGCTACACTGATTCAGATTTCACTGGAGATCAAGATGAGAAGAAGAGTACCACATGCTACATATTTATGATCGAAGACGCTCAAATCTCATAGAGCTCACGGAAGAAAAGCATTATGGATTTGTCATCATGCGAAGCTGAGTGCGTGGCCACATTATATGCAGAATGCGAACCAACATGGATAGAGATGTTGCTTGAAAAGCTCAAGATAAGGGAACCTAGGAAAATGAAGCTATTTACTGACAACAAGTCAACTATCGACCTAGCGAACCATCTAAAGTGTCATGGTCGAAGTAATCACATAGAGATGAGGTGTCATTTTCTAAGGGATCAAGTTAACAAATGAGAGCTTTAACTTGAGAATTGTAAGGCAGAATGGTAACTAGCCGACATACCCATCAAATCCTTGATGAAAATCAGGTTTGACGAGTTGAGGAAAAGCATCGAGATGAGAAGTCTCGAAAACATGAATTAGGAGGTGTGTTAGAAGTCGTAATTCAATATTCTGTAAGAGTAACTAGTCGAGTTGTAAGAGTCAGTTGTGTTTAACTAAGACGAATACAACATATATTTGTTATGTCGAAATATAACTTGTAGTTTTGTACTTTGCATTGTGTATGTTTTGGGTTTGGATCGATTTTTTATAGTTTTTGGCCTAGGATTTAGTTGCCTATGTAGAAGAATGTATGATGTAAACCAATAGAAGAAAAACTTCCCTCAATAACATTTTCTCTTCTACAATTCAGCCTCTCTCTCATTTTCCCACATCTTCTTCTTCTCCCATCTTTCTTGAAACCCCTTTTGTTTAGCAACCATACATTTAGAAATCTAGAGAACATTATTTATTTTCAAGACATTACTTAAACAAACATTACCAATAACATGAATCTTAACCCGATTTTGTTTGAAAAAGTCACAAAAGTATTAGATAAATAAGTGTTTGGATTAAACAATTGCAAACTTATTGAAATGTGAGAAGTGGCCCTTAAGTCTATATTAAATTTAAACTAGGTGTAGAACAATTTAAAAAACAATTACAATGAATAAAGAGAAATTGATGTAGAAGCAAGCTTCAAGCACATTTAAATGTTTCAATGAAGACAACAAGAACAAGCTTTCTACGCAACTTATACTGCGCAAAAAGTAAGAGAATCAAGTAAACAAAAAAGAAATCAAGCATCAAGATAGTGGTCTCGCATATGTCTTCTATGGATCAAAGCTTCTCTCACAAGTTTCAAGTAATGAAGATTGAGTCTTGAACATCAAGCCAAAGGTATAACAAATATTACTTGAAAATATCTATACAAGTGTTCATAAATTCACATTTCACTTCACATATACCACAAACTCTTTTAAAATCATTTTAAGTTACTCACTCTTGTTAAAAATAATTATTTTCTGAAAATCGTTCAGTGTTAACCAATTAACCCTTTTGGTTAACCGGTTAACGACCCTTAAAATAAACTCATTTGTGATTTTGTTACAGTGTTTACCGATTAACACATATGGTTAACCGGTTAACATGTGTAAGTTTTGAATATTTTTAAACGTTGTAAGTTGTTAACCGATTAACCCATTTGGTTAACCGATTAACACTGAAACAACAAGTAAAAATGACAACTTTTCATGAAAATAGGCATTGGTCTCCATTTTGATTTCTGACTATTTTTACTGTACAAAATCACACCCTTTTGAAAAGGGATTTTGATTAATATAAATTGTTATCAATTTCAAAATTCCAATTCACCTTCAAGAAAAAAAATCATTCAAATTACTCATTTTCTTCATCCTTCAAATTTTCATTTTTAAGTGTTCAAAAACATTTTTGAAAGAAGCCTTTGAATAACCTTTCACACTATCACAGCTTCATTTCAAATCCTCTCACAAGAACACTAGTATACTTATTTGAGTAATATTTGTTTCAAGAAGAAGATCGATCATGAAGATTGATAATATCATTTTCTCAAAGATTTCAACTTATTTCAAAGATTATTGTGTACTACCTTGTTATTCAGGATTGTTGGAAACAAGTGAAGTGTTTGAAGAGGATTGTTCTTCTACACTTTGATTACCTATAGATTAGATAGTAGGCTTCACCATTGGTGTGATTAGGTTGTACAATAATTCTAAACTATAGTGAAATCTCTTTCGAGTCGAAAGAGGAGTGGAGTACTCTCGGAGTGTGAGGGGAACCACTATAAATTTCTTATGTCTCTTTTTCTTTCCTGCACTTTACTTTCAAGTCACTATCATCATAACCGAAAAAAGAACCAAGAACCGAAAAAGTTTGCAAATATTTTTTCAGAACCTAATTCACCCCCCCCCCCCTCTTAGGCGCATTTACAAGTTACAATTGGCATTAAAGCAGGTTATAGGTAACCTGTTCCTATTTGATCCAGATGGCTTCTGCAAATAATAATCTTGTATTCAAGGACGGTGGTAGTAGCAACAAGCCTCCGTTGTTCTGTGGCGAATATTTCGATTTCTGGAAGATCCGCATGAAGGCACATCTAGAAGCATAAGTAAGTGAAATATGGGAGGCTGTTCAGAATGGTCCTTTTGTTCCTACAACGGTGGTCATCAGAGTTGGTTCATCAAAACCGCAAAGATCATGGGATAATGATGATAAGAAGAAAGTTCTCTACGATAAAAAGGCGATAAATATTTTACAAAGTGCACTTGGAATGGATGAATTCTTCTGTATCTCAACATGTACAACGACCAAGAAAATATGGGACACTCTTGTTGAAACTCATGAAGGAACAACCGAAGTTAAATGATCTAGATTAAATACATTAAGTCAGGAGTACGAACTATTCAGAATGCAACCGGGAGAATCTATCCGAGACTTGCAGAAAAGATTCGTTCATTTGACAAATCACTTGAATGCACTTGGTAAGAAAATAACAAATGATGAACTTAATCTTAAAGTGCTTAGGTCCTTATCAAGAGAATGGCAACCCAAAGTAACGGTGATTTCCGAAAAGAAAAGTCTATCAACAATGACATTCGCTACGTTATTCAGAAAGCTCCAAGAATATGAGACGAAACATAGAAGATTGGAGAAACATGAAATCCAAGAGAAGAAATCCAAGAGCATTGCCTTAAAAGTTGAATCCAAAGAAGTGGAGAAAGAAGACAATCCCAAAGAGGACGAAAACTTTACGCTCCTTGTCAAAAGACTAGGAAAATATTTTAGTGCAAAAAATAATGTTAGAAATTCTAGTTATACAAGAAGAAAGAAGTTCTCGAAGAACAAAGAAAAAGAAACATCAACATCCAATGGAGACATTACATGCTATGAATGTGGAAAGTAAGGCCACATCAAACCAGAATGTCCTAAACTCGCAAAGAATCGTGACCACAAAGGAAAGAAGGATTACAAAAATAAGGCCTATGTTTCTTGGGATGACAATGAAATAAGCTCTTCATCGGAATCCGATAGTGATCAAAGCGCAAATCTAGCATTGATGGCATCACATCATTTGGACGATGAAGACAATAAGGTTAGTAGTGATTTCTCTATTTTTGATAATGATGCTCAAGGAGAAATTGATAAACTTTTAAGTGAGTGCAAAATTCTATATAAAACCATTTCATCTCAAAAGAAACAAATAAAAACTTTAGAAGAAAATCTTGAGAAAATGGAAAATAATTTTAAAGATGAAAAGGAAAAATTAATTAAGAATTTTGTGTGCACTAAATGTGAGTCACTCTCTTTTCAAATAGTCCAATTAAAAAGGGTTCTAGAAAGATATGAAAAAGGAAAAATTGGATTAGAAAGTGTTCTTAGTAATCAAAGATACTCAAATGATAAAAGTGGTCTTGGATACTCAAATTTTTCTAAACAAACTTCTAACAAGACCATCTTTATCAAAGCTAAAGAACAAATTCTTATGGAAAAAGGTAACAATCATAAAAAGGTTTATCAATATGTCAAGAAGAAAAGAAACAATAAAAAGAACTCTTATCCCCCTAGATACAAAAGCAATTTTGAGCCTACATGTTTCTATTGTGGTATAAAAGGACATACTCCAAATGCATGTTATATTAGAAATTTTAGTGTTGCTCAAGGCCATTATGTATGGGTAAAGAAAGGAACTAACTTTGAAGGACGCAAGGCAATTTGGATACCTAATAAAACTTAACTCTTTTTTGTAGGTGTTGCACCCCAAAATTTGACCAACAATTATTTATTCATTAAGTGTTTGAAAATGGATACCTTCATCAGAAAGTTCAAGAGATCCTCAGAGGAAGTGGATTGAAACCAGGGTTGTGTGCTTCATAGCTTGAGAGTTGTGGGAGCTCCTCAGATGATTCTGAGACTTTGAGAATGAACTTGATGTTTTGATAAATCCTATGAGATGTCTTGAAATCCATCATGGAGTCCAGAGAAGTCATTATGCAAGAATTCAGAAGATTCAACCATGAATGGTAGAATTAGGGTTTTGACTGGGTCAACCCTAGATCAGCTGAAAATTTGGGGAAGGTTGAGACCTAATCCAAGGGCCATGAGATCATGGAATGATGCATAGAGATGTTATAAAGATGATTCCTAGACCAAATCATCATGATTGAGGAGTTTGAGAAGTTTTGAGTTAGGGTTTCCAAGGATTGTCAGTGAAAAACCCTAATTTGATCCCTACCTTCCAGGCAGTTTTAGCTCAAGATGTGATTGATATCTCATCTTCCCCATAACATGAATGTTGTATAGATTGTTCTTAGATTTAATTTGAGTGGTGGAAGTCCTTGATAGGAGTTGCAGAGCTCAAGTTATGGTTTTGACAAATTACAGGTCAACTGAGGTGTGTGAATCTGGGTCCTTGAAAGTCACCCAACTTGCAGACAACGTTTGCCCTAGTAGGATGATTCCTATGATCTCTTGGTCAACATGGATGTTGGGGGGCATCTTCTTAGCTTTAATTTTAGTGGTAGAAGTCCTTGATAGGATTTGTGGAACTCAACTTATGGTTTGAACAAGACAGGGGTATTTTGGTCATTTGTCAGTTATAGGTCATCTTAAGCAAAGGCCATATCTCCTATTTCCAAGCCTCAAATGGAAAAACTCAAAACATGAAAGTTGTTCAAAATGTGATTTTAAGTCTAGAAAAGAGGTCATGAATTGTTGGAAAAGCTCATAGCATGGATTTTCATGATTGGTCAAAAATGAACTAAAAATGGCTTATAAGTTTAAAAAGTTGAATTTGAAAATTGGTTTGGAGGATCTAGGAATCCAAAATAGGTCATCCAATATATCATTTTGATTGGAAACATCATTTTGAGAACATTGGTTTAAATAGAATTTTGATTTGAAGCTTTAAAATGGGACATGCTTTGGAAAATTGTTACTTGAATCTTAAGGCACCTTTGGAAATCTTAACACAAGGCAAGAAAAAGGCTTATAATTGCACATATCTTCTCAATATCTCATGTGAGGATATTTTGACACCAATTTGCAAGGTTTAAGGCATGATACATGGGATTTTCAACTTATCATCACATGAGATTTCTAACACTTTCTAGCTCATTCTAGAAAGATCTAGGAGTTTCCATTGATCATTATAAGAAGAGTGAATCATGGAGGGTAAAAGGTTGGTGATCATTGTTGATGAGAGGTGAGATTAGAGTGTGAAAAGCAAGATTCTTCCATTGGCAATTTCACATCAAACCTTCATTCTCTTCAATCTCCATTCATTTCTCCACCACAAACATATTATTCTGATCATTGTGATTGAGTACATGCTGAGGTAGAAGAAGATCCATGGCAGTTTGAAGCTATTTTGAGGAAATTGCAAGAATTGCATTTTGATATCAAGTACGAGTTTCAAGCCTTGATCATTCATCCTGCTGCATACAGAAGTCATAGTGGGCATTGGAAAGTAATCAAGGAAGGTTTCAAGCACTGAATTGCAAGGAAACCATAGCCTCCATTAAAGTGTAACAGGTTGGTAATCTTGCTCGAATCTCATAGTTTATGTGCATTCTGCCATAGTTATAGGTGTAGACTGGTTAAGCTAGGGTAGAAGACCATTTTCTGAGGATTAGGGAGCATTTCATGGAGTTTAATAGCAGGTGCAAGAATCTGTTATGATTGAGAACAGGCTGGATTAGTGGCTTTAGAGCACGATTGATAGCTCATGGTGGTAGGCATAACACAAAGAACAAGGTTGGATCATTAAATCTGAGTTTTAGAAGAGTTGATTTCAGAGAAATATGGTGGTACCCGAGTTTTGAAGTTTTCTGTTTGAGTGATTCAAGGAGAATTAATGAAAACTACGCGCATAGTCTTGTTCCTTGTAATCTGTAGACCATTTTCCTTTTTGGAATTTTTAATTTTCATTGGGTGTGGAGGGAGAACGAGGAAGAAGAAGTATGCTGCATGAGGATAAGATTCAGAAACCCTAGGGTTTCGTTTGGGGACGATGACTAGCGTCCGTTGGATCAGCCTGGACAATTTGACTAATTCACCTCAATCCACGGCCCAGATTAATCAAGAAAACGGAGGGAAAATTTAAAAACTGAAACGTCGTCGTTTGGTTTAATGAGGCGCGTGTGGGCCTATCCAAATCACTATCCCCACCCCCCATATTCTGGCCCATTGAATATTGAACTGGGGCGCCCTTGCTTATCACACCCCCCTCCCCCTTAATTGAATTCTTTTAATTTTTTAATTTCTTTTATTGTTTGTCTTTTATAAAATTCATAAAAAATAGGAAATTTAATATTTTTTAATTCTTGTTTTTTTCATATGTTAGTAAATCTGTCTAGAAAATTCTAAATAAATAAAATGTCCATTTTATATTCTTTTCATATTTTTAATAGATTTTTCTTTTAAATAGCTTTTAATATGTTTTAATTGATACATGATTTTGTAGAATTTGTTTTAGGACCTTCCTTTAATCTTTTTAATTCATTCTTTTTTGTGTAATTAGATATTGAATCATAGTTCCCCATAGGATTTAATTCTTGATTTTTAGATTAAAATTTGATGTAGTTTGATGGTTAGACTTTTAGGTGCTCTAATTAGGGTTTTAGGTTGTATAGGTAGACTTGAACAAATTTGTTTTGGGGTTTATAGGCCAAATTAGGGTATGGGGAATACATGGGTTAAGGGTAAGTATGTATAGAATCCCCTAGAATTTTGCTAGAATATTGTATGGTATTTTAGTATTTTTCATTGATTTTTGAATGTATGGATAGTATGTGTGTTGCTTAAAGGCATAAGTTGTATTGTTGTGTTTGTTCTTCTTCTCCTTTGAGTGTGTGAGCTTTGAGGATTGAGTTGAAGACCTTGTGGATCATCATGGAAGCTTTGAAGACCTTGTAGAGGAGTTTAGCATAGCTTTTGTTGTTTTGTTTATAGGTTTATAGGGGCATAGGCAGAGCCCTAGATAGAATACTTTGTTCAATAAACAAGGAGTGTCTTGTTCACCTCCTTTCTTCTCTGTGACATAGAGTCCCTTAAGGGTATTCACCTCTCTCCTTTGGAGGGATTAGTGGCCTTGCCCTATAAGGTAGAACTTTGAGAGAGCCTCTCCTTTGATGTTAAGTCCTCAATGGCATCCTTTGGAAGTCAGTGAGCACTGTAACATCCTCACCTCATCTTGTTAACTGAATCTTGTCTGCTGGAGCATTTGAGCCCTTGAAGATAGAAGCTGAAGCTTTGAAGAGGATGATTCCTTGAAGATTGTTGAAGTCTGAAGACTTTAGGAAGATCAAGTTGATGCTTGAAGATCCCTGAGAATAGTAAAGTCTGAAGGTAGAGCTGATCAAAGGAGCTGAAGCTCAGGGGAGAAGATGAGTTGATACTCATGTTGTAGGGTTGATACCTGGAAAGCAAGTGATCTCTGAAGTCTGAAGACTGGGTTGCTGCTAGAGGAGCTGAAGCTTTCTTCTGTTTTTCTTTTCTGTATTGTTTGTTTTGTCTGATTTGTCTGTTGCATTAGACTAAGCCCATCTAGAATAAGTTCAGTCTAAGAGCATGAGTGCATCTGATTGTGTTGTTACTGCCTGGCTTTGCTTGCGGGTATTCGGTAGAGCCCAGCTCCCTTGCCCATGTGTTTATTATTGCTTGATAGCATGAGTTCACTTCTTTTGTCTGTATGATTACAGTTTACTGTTTTTGCTTGATAGCATGTTGTTTATTTCAGTATGATTACTGTTATTTCATGACTGGCTTGAGGTTGAGACGAGCTTGTGGAGGTTGAAGTCCCACACACATTTCCTCCCTCACTTGCATTGCATGCATTTTACTGCTAAAGCTGATGCTTTTGTCTGTTTTGGTGTATCATTGACATGATCCCTTAGGACTCTCATTTCCTCTGATGAGGATTTGATGATAGACTTTTAGGTTGAAACCTATGCATGACAACATCTAGGAGTTCCCTGTTCAAACCTCAACCATAGGATGAATCCATGGCATGACAACAGTAGGACTTGATAGTCTCCCTCCTAGTTGGGCCTGTTCTCTTCTCATCTCGAAGCAGTTTAAGATACAGTAATCATGAATGATTTCTTTCGTACGTTACGAGCCTTAAGCTATCTGAGAAAGGATTGTGGGAGAGTTTCTTCTCCACAGTCTGGACGTTTAGTATGGTACCCTTTGGGTGACATGCGACGCGTTCACTCTCAGGTCATAGTCTCTAGTGCGGTCGAAATCGCAAACCCAATAAAAAACACTTCTGTTAGGAGATAGCCCGTAGTTTCCCGAACTACGTTTGCTCTGATCTTTCATACCAGATGAAAGTACGTAGGCATAGGATGCGATGTCCTAGCGAGCAACCTTCCCCACCTTCACCCGTAGTTAGCCGAACTACGTTGACTCTGATTTCTCGTTCCAGACGGGAATACGTAGGCATAAAGCGCGACGCTTTGCCGAGTCATTTTTCTTTTCTTTTTCAGCCAGCCTTGATAGGTAGATAGATTATAACCAACCCGTCCAAGTAAACAAACAAGCGAGGATCCCGTCGAGTACGACGGACGTGAGGGGTGCTAATACCTTCCCCTTGCGTAACCGACTCCCGAACCCAGACAATGGTTGCGACGACCTTGTCTTACCCTTTTTCGTCAGGTTTTTCCAATCGTTTCCTTTCCCGCTCTGAGGGATAAATAACGAAAGGTGGCGACTCTTCTGTTCAGCCGGCGCCGATTTTCGCAGTAGCGACAGCTGGCGACTCTGCTGGGGACTCCAACGGTTCCCTGTGCGAGTCAATCCCACAGTTTGTGTGTTTACTTGTTGGGTTGCGTTTATTTATCGCATTTTTTTAGTTCTCGCACTCTATTTCCCGCATTTTGTATTCAGTAAAATATGATTATTTGTGCTGTTGTGGGATGGGAGTTCTGATTGAGTGAGAAGCCAGACCCAGACTTGAGTGCACCATAGACTTAGAGTGGAAATTAGTGGGCGCGTGCTTGCTTTGCAGGCACTAGTGTCTCATGAAATCCACGCTCAGACGAGGTTCACCCGATTGGCTTCACTTTCAAACCTTTGGGTTGAGACGGTTGCTGGTTTGGTGGATTGTCGACTCTGGGGACCGATCATTTGTGATTCAGCTAAGTGAGGCCTCTTCAGGACTTGATGATGCCACTCCTTCTGGGAATCGTATCATCAGTTTTGAAAGTCTGTGACGCTGATGAACGCATAGGATGCCGTACCTTGAGTCAGTCTAGGTTCATACCTGTGAGTGGGACTGGGTTTATTGCAGGAAACTTAGACCTTCAGACTACCTGGTTTTCTTGACAGTGAATCAGTTATGTTGGGTTCTCAGTTGCAGACATGTTCTTGATAGAGCAAGAGGTTTTTGATCTGAGGATCTTGTCGCCGGATGTTTGTCTGTTCTTGATAGAGCAGGTTTTGATCAGTATGTTATCATCAGTGGTTTGTTCTGGATGGAGCAGATTTTGAGTGAGGTCTGAAGACCTCATCGGCAGATGTTATTTGTTCTTGATAGGGCAGATTTTGAGTGAGGTCTGAAGATCTCATCAGCAGCTGTGTGTTTGTTCTTGATAGGGCAGATTTTTGATTTGGGGTCTGAAGACTTCAACAGATGCTACTTGATCTTGCACCTGGGGTCCTTATTATCAGGCCCTTATTCTTGTCAGAACAGAATTTTGATCTCGGTCCCATCAGATGGTTATTCTCAGCAGATCAGATTAGTGGTCTTACACCGGGGTTTCCCTCTCATCAGTGACTGTTGATACCGAATCTTCACAGTAGCCACCTGGATATATTATTGCATACCTGCATTTTGCATTAGTTTGCGCATTCATCTGCATTCCATTAACGTGTGTCTGTGTTGCAGGTACCGTTTCCCCGATCCCGGATTTCTCGTCTTCTGCTGTTATTATGGTTTCTCTCAGGAAGACTGTTGCATACAAGTTCCCGACCCCCGATGTGTCGAAGCTGACCGGTCTGATAGCCCTGGCAGGGGATTCAGTGAAGGATAGGTTCAGGAAGTCTTATGGCAGATTGCTTAGCCTGGTTTACAAACCTTCTACGTCCGAGTTGAATGGGTTACATGCTCTTCTGCAGTTTTATGACCCTCCCTTGAGGTGTTTCACCTTTCATGACTTTGTTCTCGCGCCGACATTGGAAGAGTATGCTGATATGCTGGGTGTGCCTATCAAAAGGCAAGTGCCTTTTGTCCACATGGATGCTGAGCCTGATCTGGTTGGCTTGGCTTCCTCACTCCATTTGAGCGCTTCTGAGTTAGTAGTGACGAGTTGGAACAAGGTCCCAGGGTTCTCTCTGCAGTTTCTGATAGCTAAGGCTCAGCAGTGTGCTAAGGACAAATGTTGGGACGCCTTCAGCGCCATCCTTGCTTTATGCATATATGGCATTATCCTATTTCCCAGCATGCCTGATTTCGTAGACTTTGATGCATTCCATATCTTTGCCTCAGGGAACCCAGTCCCTACTCTGATCGGAGACGTTTACCATTCAGTGCATTACAAGAATGAGAACCGGAGAGGGAAGAATGTTTCATGCTGCGTACCGTTGTTGTACAAGTGGTTTGATAGTCATTTGCCTAAGAAGGGTTCTTCTGTCTTGTCTGCAGCCACAGCTGAGTGGCCTGAGCGTCTGATGAGTTTGTCGGCAGAAGACATTGATTGGTTCGTTGACAGAGACAGGTTAGGCACCGAGGTGATCTTCAGTTGTAGTGGGTTTCCTAACGTACCTCTGATAGGTAGGAAGGGTTGCATCAACTACAATCCATCATTGCTAGTTCGTCAGTTTGCATATGCTTTGAGGACTCCACCGAAGGAAGAAGAGGTACGGGAATCTCTGTACCTCACGGGTATTCTAGAGGGGGATTTGTTGTCCAAGCTTCAGTATGCATGGAACAATATCAGCACGAGAGGAAAGCCTTTGTTGGGGAAGAGTAACAGCCAAGCCTACCCTCCTTATTCAGATTAGGTCAGAGCCAGAGCCAGCGCTATAGGGATGCCATTCCCTCATGCCAGACCAGAGAGTCCTCCACCAGTCGAAGAGCCCACCGCTGTGTCCATTCATCAGCACAACCAGGTATTAGCTGAGCGTGATGAACTGAAGAGGGCAAATGCAGAATTAGAGAAGGAGTTAGCTCAGCTTCGAAGTGAGAGGAACGAGACCGTGCATGCTCTCAAAAGGCAAACAGAGTCGGTGAGCCAGCTGAGTGCAGACTTGGAAAAGCAGATTGCTGATCGGGAACGCTTAGGTCAAGACTTCAGAGCTGCTAATGATGTGCTAGCTACGAAGAAGCAGCATTTGGAGGAAGCATATCGGAGAATATCTAAGTTCGACCAGCATTGGAAGACTTCCATGGCCACCAGGAAGGAGCGAGAAGACAAGCTGATGCTGCAAATTTCTAAGCTAGAAGCCGAGGTAAAAGACAGTGAGCGGAGGTTTGATGAAGAGACCGCCCGCAGGTACTCCACTGAAGCCCGTCTCAACAAAGCTATCGCTAGCCTGAAGGATCATACGCTGATGTTTGAGTCTAAGAAGCGGAAGCTGGAGGATTGCTTTGGCAACGACGCTTGGGAGAGTTCAGTTCAGGGGCTTCAGCATACTATCAGACAGAGGGAACTACTCGTCGAGGGGTTGCTCACTTCGCCAGATCATTCAGAGACAAAGGAGTTATTAGCGGAGTATCGCGCCCGTGGCCGTGCTTGACTAGTTATATCCCTGTTGATTTTGATCTTTGATGTATGCTGACCATCACCAGACTTGTTGGCTGAGGTCATGCTGTTGATTTGTACTCGCTGATACTGTGTACCGCCTTGACAGGCCTTTCCATATATATATGATGAGATTGATGTTTCCATGATCGGGCTCGGATTTCTTCTTCCTATTATTATTACCAACACTGGCACTAAGGCACTAGGATCGGGGGAAAACCTCCCACGCACACAGACACCCGCATGCATCTGCATGAAGCATATTTGCATGGTGTATATCTTATTGCTTTTCCTAACCTTTATTGTTAACAGGTTTTTCAGGTTCCGAGCTGCTTTCGATCTCCAGGATTGATCAAAGACTCATCCACCGCTACTCAACTCGCGCCAATCAGACAAGGATAATGGATCAGGTACAGTCAGATGTTCAAGAACTCCGTGAACGGATGGATCGTTTTATGGAGCTGATGCAGGTGGTCGCAAACGATCAAGACCAGCTTCGTACTCTGGTTCAACCTCTGATCTCCAGGGTTGACAGTAATGGCATACTTCACGGCGGGGCCGTACCCACTCCTCCTCCAGTGGATACTCCACAGAACGTTGTTCCTGCTGCCGGGGGCAACGGCAGCGCTAACGGCAATCTGATGACTAATCTCGGACTCAACGCGGCAGGCGTCAGCAATGGTAGTTTGGGAGCCAATGTTAACATAGGGCCGGTCAACGGCAATGCTGGTACAGGAAATCTGTTGGGGCCTCAACCGTGGCTGGAGGACCATCAGGATGACGTATTCTCTCAGAGAGGTGTAGAAGCAGAGTTGAATGTTGAAGCTCGACTCAGGTTCCAGGCGCTGGAAGACAAGATGAGAGACATCGAAAATCAGAACACATTGGGTGTTGACATGTCCAAGCTCGGGTTGATTGCTGACTTTAAAGTTCCTCACAAGTTCAAGGTGCCTACCTTTGAGAAGTATAAGGGTACTACTTGCCCCCGGGTCCACCTCCGATCTTATTATAGAAAGATGTCCGCTTATTCTGACGATGAGAAGCTGCTGATGCACTTCTTTCAGGATAGCCTTTCTGGTCCATCGCTCGAATGGTATATGGGTTTGGAGCCCGCTACTGTGCGCACCTGGAGAGATCTTGCAGAAGCGTTCGTCCTCCACTATCAATACAATAGCGACTTGGCTCCCAACCGAGTTCAGCTTCAGAATCTCTCACAGCGGAACAACGAAAGCTTTAAGGAGTACGCCCAGCGGTGGCGTGAGTTGGCTGCTCGGGTTCAACCGCCGATGGTTGAGCGTGAGCTAGTACAAATGTTCGTGGCTACCCTTCCTGGAATCTACTATGAAAAGCTGGTCAGTGGCATGTCTAGAACATTCTCGGCTCTCATCACTCTGGGCGAGCATGTTGAGAACGGTATAAAAATCGGAAAAATTCAGGGCGAATCATCCTCAGTTGGAGGAGGTAGTAAGAAACCTTACGCTGGCAAGCGTCGAGAGGGAGATGCAAGTGCTGTCACTAATGCTAGGAGAAAGGGCAAGGGCCCTCAGCCTCAGATTGCTAGCATAAATATCCCAGCTGCTCAGCCGCCGCAGCAGCAGCAGCAGCAGAATCAGCAGGGGTATAAAAGATATCAGAATCGGGCTCCTATGGCAAGCCGTCATTTTGATACTCCACCTATGTCATATGCGCAGCTTTTGCAAACGTTGCTTCAGCTCCAACTAGTTCAAAAGAGGACGTTGGCTCCCTTAACAGGGGCACCACCACCGGGGTATAACGCCAATGCTACCTGTGATTTCCATACTGGGGCACCGGGCCATACAATTGAGAATTGTAAAGCTTTTAAGCACAAAGTCCAGGACTTGGTGGACGCCAAGGTCATCAATTTTTCTGACAACGTGCCCAACGTCACCAAAAACCCGATGCCTCATCATAAGGGGGGCGGAGTGAATGCTGTTATCACTGAGGAGAGTTCAGACTTGCTAACTGATGTCAAAGATTTGAAGACGCCGTTAAGTTTTGTCAAGGCTAAGTTGCTGAAGAAGGGCTTCTTCCCTGGATGTGGAGAGTTATGTATGGCTTGTGCTACACTTCTTGATGGGTGTGAGCAGCTGATCGAAGGTATCCAAAGTCTGATGTCCGAGGGTATTTTACAGTTCAGCCGGAGCGTTGAAAGTGCATCAGGAGAGGTCGTGCTAAAGCAGGCAGATGAAGTCGCTACCATTACTATCCCTCGTCACCCCATTACTATTTCCGCGCCCCGTCCGCCTACAATCACTATCACCAGGGCCGGACCAATCCCATTCGAGAGTACTAATGCCGTCCCATGGCATTACGGCGCCGAAGTTTATTGTAATGGTCAGAAAATAGAGCTAGAGCCATTCGGATCGACTGTGCAGAATCTTACCGAAGTCAGTGGTATCACCAGAAGCGGTAGAGTGTTTGCGCCAGCGGAGGTTGCAGCAGAGAAAGTGGTCCGGGCTGACGCTGTGGATAAGGGTAAAGGTAAAGTTGTCGAAGAGGTCCCTGCTGGGGCAGAAAAAGACTTGCTAGTTAAAGATGCTGAAGAGTTCATGCGACTAATCAAGAAGAGTGACTACAAAATTGTAGATCATCTTTATCAGACTCCGTCAAAGATCTCGATTCTTAACTTGTTGCTGTGTTCCGAAGCGCACCGCAACGCCTTGCTGAAAGTATTAAATGCTGCATACGTGCCGCAGGAGATATCAGTAAATCAACTCGAGGAGGTGGTGGCCCATGTTAATGCTGGTAATGGGCTGGGATTTACAGATCTGGAGCTGACTCCTAAAGGAAGAGATCACAATAGCGCCTTGCACGTCTCGATAGAGTGCAGAGGCACTATCATGTCGCATGTCCTGGTGGATACGGGTTCCTCGCTTAATGTGCTTCCGAAGAAAGCACTGATGAAGTTGGATACCCGCGGATTGCTGTGCACGCCCAGTGATCTGGTCGTGAAAGCCTTTGACGGAACCAAGCGCCACGTCTTCGGAGAGTTGACCCTGCCAATTCAAGTTGGTCCAGAGACGTTCAATACGGTTTTCTATATCATGGATATCATGCCCGCCTATAGTTGTCTCTTAGGTCGGCCATGGATCCATTCTGCTGGTGCCGTGACGTCCACGCTGCATCAGAAGCTTAAATATGCTGTCGGGGGCAGCATAGTGACCGTCTGTGGTGAAGAGGACATCATGGTGAGCCACCTGTCGTCCTTTAAATACGTCAAAATGGATGGCGAGATCCATGAGACTCTTTGCCAAGCATTTGAAACCGTCAAGGTGAAGGAGGTAGCTCCTGTCGTCGCAGAGAAGCAGGAGATGAATCTCTCCTCGTTTAAGGAAGCTCGGGCCGTTGTCGAAGCTGGTTCCACCCCAGGCTGGGGGCATGTGTTGGATATACCAATCAAGCAGGATAAGTTTGGATTGGGGTATTCTCCCGGGGCTGAAGCTTCATCTTCTTCTGGCAGTTCGTCTCGTGGGAAAGGGCTGATCCTATTCACAAAGGGGGGAGTAATTTTCGAGAGCATCAACGCTGCGTCGGAGGACAGCGGAGACAGTGATTGTGATCTTGACGCCTGGATTCAACCGAGCAAGCCGGGCGAGCGCCTCCACAATTGGACCATCAAGGAGATTATCAAGCTGACAAGTGAAGAGTAATGATTTGCTTTTTACAATCTTTGTACAACCCTATGTCCTGCCCGGGGCATAGTGGTTTTACTGTCAGGGCCTTGTTGGATTATGTGTATGCATTTTGTCAATAAATAAAAGGCGTTTTCTTCGTAATCAAATATTGTGTTCTCTGTTATTCCTGTTTTATGTTTATTCCGAAAAAACAGCAAAATGGCAACGAGGTTTGTGCTAACCTGCATATTCTTGCTTTAAACTTAACCCTTGTTATTGCAGGATCCACGTAACAGATGACATCGACTCTGGACCCTCTACGGCTCACTACGACTTTGATTGCCCGATCTATCAAGCCGAGGATGAGATTGATGAAGACGAAGACCTTCCGGAAGAGTTGGCCCGCTTGTTGAGACAAGAGGAGAAGGTTATTCTGCCTCACGAGGAGGATATTGAGATTGTAAATCTGGGTTCCGAGGAGCTCGTCAGAAATGTCAGAGTAGGGGTTGCGCTGCAGAATGATGTCAAGCATAGACTGGTCGAGATGCTTCGAGAGTATAGTGACGTCTTTGCTTGGTCATACGAGGATATGCCCGGGCTCGACACTGATATCGTGGTTCATCGCTTGCCGTTGCGAGAAGATTGCCCTCCAGTCAAGCAGAAGCTCAGGAGGACGAGACCAGACATGGCTGTGAAAATCAAAGAAGTCCAGAAGCAGTTGGACGCAGGATTTCTAGCCGTTACCACTTACCCTCCGTGGGTCGCCAACATAGTGCCTGTACCGAAGAAGGACGGTAAGGTACGTATGTGCGTCGATTATCGGGATTTGAATAGGGCGAGCCCTAAGGATGATTTCCCGTTGCCTCATATCGATGTGTTGGTCGACAATACAACCCAGTTTTCCGTGTTTTCGTTCATGGATGGCTTCTCCGGTTATAATCAGATTAAGATGGCACCGGAGGACATGGAGAAAACGACGTTCATCACCCCCTGGGGCACATTTTGCTACAAGGTAATGCCCTTCGGTCTGAAGAACGCAGGGGCCACTTACCAGCGAGCAATGGTAACTTTGTTTCATGATATGATTCATCATGAGATCGAGGTCTATGTTGATGACATGATTGCAAAGTCCCAAACGGAGGAAGAGCATCTGGTCAATTTGTTGAAGCTGTTTGAAAGGCTTAGGAGGTTCAGGCTGAGGCTGAATCCTAACAAGTGCACTTTCGGGGTGCGGTCCGGAAAGCTATTGGGGTTTATCGTTAGTGAACGAGGTATTGAAGTTGATCCTGCAAAGATAAAAGATATCCAAGAAATGCCAGCGCCGAAAACAGAAAAAGAAGTTCGTGGTTTCCTGGGCCGAATAAACTACATTGCAAGGTTTATCTCTCAGCTCACGGCTACTTGTGAACCGATGTTCAGGCTTTTAAAGAAAAATCAGGCGATTACTTGGAATGAGGATTTCCAGAAGGCATTCGACAAAATAAAGCAGTATCTTCAAGAACCTCCAATCTTGATACCCCTAGTGGTTGGACGGCCATTGATCATGTACCTGACGGTTCTGGAGAATAGTATGGGGTGTGTTCTCGGTCAGCACGACGAGACGGGCAGAAAAGAGCATGCCATTTATTATTTGAGTAAAAAGTTCACTGAGTGTGAATCTCGATACTCGATGCTGGAGAAGACGTGTTGTGCACTAGCTTGGGCTGCCAAACGTCTACGACAGTATATGCTCAATCACACCACCATGTTAATTTCGAAGATGGATCCGATCAAGTACGTCTTCGAGAAGCAGGCTCTTTCGGGCAGGATTGCCAGATGGCAAATGGTGTTAACAGAATATGATATTCAGTACGTCTCTCAGAAAGCCATTAAGGGAAGCGTATTGTCTGATTACCTTGCCGAACAGCCAATCGAAGACTACCAGCCGATGAAGTTCGAATTCCCTGACGAGGACATTATGTTTCTCAAAGCAAAGGATTGCGATGAGCCATTGCCCGATGAGGGGCCAGATAGGAAGTCCCAGTGGAAGTTGATATTCGACGGAGCGGTTAATTCCTACGGAAGTGGTATCGGGGCTATCATCACGACTCCTCACGGATCCCACATCCCGTTTACTGCGAGACTGACGTTTCCAGTTACCAACAATGAAGTAGAGTATGAAGCATGTATTATGGGTCTAGAAGAGGCAATTGATTTGAGAATCAAGAATCTAGACATATATGGTGACTCAGCGCTTGTAATCAATCAGATTAAAGGGGAGTGAGAAACTCGTCAAGCGAATTTAGTGCCGTACATGAATTATGCCAGGAGGCTGCTTCCGTTCTTCGATCGAGTGGAACTTCATCATGTACCCAGGGCTGAAAATCAGATGGCTGATGCTTTAGCCACGTTGGCTTCAATGTATAAAGTCAATTATTGGAATGAGGCTCCAAGAATTGTACTTTCGCGTCTTGATAGACCGGCGTTTGTGTTTGCAATCGAGGATGACAACGACGGCAAGCCATGGTTCCACGATATCCAGACCTTCCTTATGACTAAGGAGTATCCTGCGGGTGCGTCAACCCAGGATAAGAAGACTCTAAGGAGGCTATCTGGAAACTTTTATCTTAATCCTGATGGAGTGCTGTATAAGAGAAACCACGATCTCATGCTACTCAGATGTGTAGATGAGAAAGAAGCAAATATGCTCATGGAAGAAGTCCATGAGGGCACATTTGGTACGCACGCCGGCGGGCATGCCATGACGAGAAAGATCCTGAGAGCAGGGTATTACTGGCTGACGATGGAGTCGGATTGCTTCAGATTCGCGAAGAAATGTCACAAATGCCAGATTTATGCTGATAAAGTTCATGTGCCGCCGTGCCCATTGAATGTCATGTCCTCCCCTTGGCCCTTCTCCATGTGGGGCATCGACATGATAGGCAAGATCGAGCCCACTGCATCCAATGGTCATCGTTTCATTCTGGTAGCTATCGACTACTTCACCAAATGGGTGGAGGCAGCCTCGTACGCTAATGTGACCAAGCAGGTGGTGGCTAAGTTCATAAAGAGGGACATCATCTGTCGCTATGGAATTCCCGAGCGGATCATTACTGATAATGGTTCGAATTTGAATAACAATATGATGAAGGAGCTGTGCCAGAGCTTCAAGATTGAACACCACAACTCATCTCCTTACCGGCCGAAGATGAATGGCGCTGTTGAAGCGGCCAACAAGAACATCAAGAAGATTGTTCAGAAGATGGTTGTGACGTACAAAGATTGGCACGAGATGTTGCCGTTTGCCTTGCACGGTTATCGTACGACGGTGCGTACGTCGACCGGGGCAACTCCTTTCTCCCTGGTGTACGGTATGGAAGCTGTCCTACCGTTAGAAGTGGAGATTCCTTCTTTGCGAGTTTTGGTTGATGTAAAACTCGACGAGGCAGAATGGGTTACGAATCGTTTGAACCAACTCAGCCTGATGGACGAGAAGAGGTTAGCATCGATTGCATTTGGTCGCCTGTACCAAAGTCGAATGAAGAAAGCTTATGATAAGAAGGTGCGTCCTCGAAGCTTTCAGACGGGTGATCTCGTCCTGAAGAAGATGCTTCCGCCACACTCCGATCACCGGGGCAAATGGACTCCGAATTACGAAGGGCCGTATGTCGTCAGCAAGGTCTTCTCAGGAGGAGCTTTGTTGTTGTCCACGATGGATGGTGAAGATTTTGCATCCCCGGTGAACACGGACGCAGTTAAAAAATACTTTGCTTAAAAGAGACCCGCTGGACAAAAAAGAAAGAGTCCAGGAAAAAAAAAGGGCATCCCGGCGAACCAAAAACAGAATAAAAGGTTCGGGCAAAAATTAGGGATATATTGAAAAAATGTACACCCGCGAAGTCGAAAACCTACACTGGGCGGCTTCGGCAAAAAAGGGTATCCCGGTGAACTGAAAACCCGTAAAGGGCGGTTCACGCAAAAGTTAGGGATTTGAATAAGCAAATGACTGCGTTCCACGTGTGGACTTTCATTGTTCAGTGGTTTGGAGGACTTGAGGGCCGTTCATCTGAATCAATCTCTTCCGAAGCTGAAGCGTCGGAGAAGTATCGGAGTCGAGTGGGTCTTAGAGGGATCAACTCATGGTGTTCGTCTGCGCTTCGTTGCCAACATTTGTATATACTGATGTATATTTATGTTTTCTTTTTTGCGCGGCTTCCTCATTCCAGGAGCTTGCCTCTGTTGTAAAACATTTTTGCCCATTCAGGGGTTCATCATCAATAAAATGCACATTATTCAGCAATTCTGCTTGTCTGTTTAGCATTTATCTGTTTTGTTTGCGAATGAAAACGCCGATGTTTTTAATAAAATGCGCATACATAAACTTACGGGCCTAGGCCCATTGATTGTTGAAACAATTAATTAACTGAATATTGTCACGAGATAATAACCTGGATAGGCCCCTTTGAGGAGGGTATCTTGTCTGTTTGTTTGTGTTGTTGCAGGTGTAGCACCTTCCAGAGGATATGCCGTGCGTATCCCCGAAGCAGGGCGAGCCCTCCTTCTCCAGCAGAGTTCAGTAGTCTCCCCTCCGCAGAAGCTGAATGCAGGATACTGGGCATTGATATGTCTCCCCGGGTAGAGATGATTCTCTTCCCCAAGCAGACGCATCCTGAATGAGCGTCACCCCCATCAGCTGAGCCAAGCACCGAAGAATGATGTCGTCCATCCCCAGCACCGGGTCACAAGTGCAGATTTCATAGAAGTGTTCGGGTACCGAAGCTCGTGTTTCCCCAGTAAAGTCTCCAGCGGAATTGAGATTCCCCACCAAGAGCCATATTCTCTCCTGAAGTTGGATGATCCCCTCTTCCCCAGTAGGGTGTTGGAACAGCTGATGTTGTATTCCCCTGCAGAATTGTATTCTCTCCGAAGTCAGATGATTCTTTCTTCCCTAGTGGAATTGAAATTCCTCATCAGAGTCGTACTCTCCTGTTGAAGTAGAATGATTTCTCTCTCCCCGACTGAGTCCGCAAAAGAACCGAATCCTTGGAAGCAGTTGGGACCATGAGTGGATGTTCCCTAGCAGATATTGAACAGCTGATGCTGTATTTCCCCAGAATCGTACTCTCTTCAGCGAAGCAGAATGACTTCTCCTTCCTCAGCCGAGTTTGCAGATATCCACGAGAGCCGAATCCTTGGAAGGTGATCAGACCATGTTTAGTTGTTTCCCCAGTGGAGTGTTGAGCAGCTGAAGTTGTTTCCTCACAGAGTGGTTATCCCCAGAAGGGTAGCCGAGAATGCCCCGCAGTTTGTTCTCGCGATCGATGTCACTTTCTCGTAGAGCTTCGTTCCCCTGCAGCAGATCAACTGAGGTTATTTTCCCTGCGGCAATCAAAGGAAGATCATTTCCCCAGATGGAGTCCAATTGATATTGGAGTGTCCACGTTTTCCTCAGCAGGATGATTCCTCTACCTGAGTGATCCGTTCTCCTTGACAGGAGAATTTCCCCCTCGGCATTTATTTTGCTGACGGGATCGCATCATATTGCATGATTGCATGGCATTTAGCATAAACGCATAGCATTCCCACCATGTGGAGCATGGCGCAGAAGCATACGCATCATAAGCATGATCTAGGTCATTATTATTCTTGCCTTACAGGTGTTCCACCAAAAGACCAGTTGCTCAGGATGATTCCTGACTTTCTCTCCAACGAGGTCACTTTCTTAGGATGATTCTTAAGACCCCGGTGTAATCCCCCCAGTCGCTCGCTCAAGATGATTTTTGAGATCCCCAGCGAAGTCAGTTCAAGACGATTCTTGAATTCCTCAGCAGGGTCGTTTGCTTAAGGTGATTCTTAAGATCTCGGTGCAGGTTCCCGAATGGTTTGCTTAGGATGGTTCTTGAGCTACCCAGTAGCGTCCCCCAGCAAGAGTTGCCCAGGAAGATTCCTGGAATACCCAGCAGAATGAGGTCTCCAGAATGGTTATCGGTTCAGGATGATTCTTGAAGGTGCCCGACGGAGTTTGTTTGTTCAAAATGATTCTTGAAAACCCTAGCAGCGTGATATGTCTGCTCCAACAGTGATGTCTAATCTGAAGATTGATTTAGTAAACGCCTGAAGGCGGTACCAGAATGTTCCTGTGGATTCAGTTTCCCGTGCTGATGAATCAGCGCTTGTCTAAAGACAAAGTTCAAAAATTTGTAGATACAGCTGTTGTTTGCAAGATGATCCGTGTTGGCCTGAAAACCAAGTCAGTTGTCCTGAGGTGGTGATTGATTGCGATCAAGTGAATAGTGTTTCTTCTGACTGAAGTCGAAGATGTTTCTCCAGCTGAAGCGGAGTTTTGCCTGAAGGCAAAGTGTTTGAATTCCCGTAGAGTCATGAATGGCTCAGGATACCATTTCTTTGACTGAAGTCGAAGATACCTCCTGCAGAGTCGTCGACGGGCAAAGTTTACACCCTTGAAGGCCCAGAATGTCTTTTCTAGCTGAGGCTGGAATAACCGACGGGCAGGGTTTCATCTTTCTTCAGAAGAACTTGAAGATTGTCCAGCGGATCTGGAGTGGCCAGGGGCCAGGGTTTCATTCATATTCAGAAATACTTGAATATTTTTCTAGCTGAAGCTGGAAATGGCCAGGGGCCAGGGTTTCATATATCTTTAATGTTGAAGTTCTACGGTGGGCAGTGTGCAGTAGTATGCCGAGGTTCGTTATGGTTCTGAGGGTGAACCCCAGATCAGAGTGTGCTCGTTTAAGTCTCTCATTCCCAGCGGAGTAGTTTCAAATACGCAAGTGTACCTTTTGTTCCATTTACCAGGGGTGAACCCCAGGCGAGATTGGATGTTTGTTCGACGGCGAGGTTGAACGTTTGGCTTTGACGGCGAGGTCAGATCATCAGTTTTCCAGCGGAGAGGTTGGATGTTTGTTCGACGACGAGGTTGAATGTTTGGATTTGACGGCGAGGTCAAATCATCATTTGTCCGGCGGCGAGGTTGGATGTTTGTTCGACGGCGAGGTTGAACGTTTGGATTTGACGGCGAGGTCAGATCATCAGTTTTCCAGCGGCGAGGTTAGATGTTTGTTCGACGGCGAGGTTGAACGTTTGGATTTGACGGCGAGGTCAGATCATCATTTGTCCGGCGGCGAGGTTGGATGTTTGTTCGACGGCGAGGTTGAACGTTTGGATTCGACGGCGAGGTCAGACTCTTTAAATCCCCAGTAGAGATGATGTTTGTGCGACGACGATGTCGAGTGTCTCTAAGAGGATGTTTGTTTCCGACGGCGATGTCAGATTCAGTTTTCCAGCGGCGATGTTGGGCATGTCAAGGTGATCCAGTCTCCTGACGGCGATGTTAGGTGATGCAGATCCTTCTAGTTTCTCCGGCGGCGATGCGGGGTGTTTTGTTCAGAGATGTATTTTCTCCAGCGGCGATGCGGGGTATTTTGTTCATTTTTGTATTTTCTCCAGCGGCGATGTTGGGTATTTTGGTGATTCAGGTTTAGGTCTCCGGCGGCGATGTTGGACGCTTGTTTCCCCGAGTTATGGTTGTTCTTGACGGCGATGTCAGGTGATTTAGTCTTCCAGCGGCGATGTTGGGTGTTGTGGTTGTCTGAAGGCAATATCAGAAGAATTTAATGTGGATAACTGACGGCGATGTCAGATCGATATTTCTCCAGCTGGTTGCCGTGCAGCTAGCATTGCAATATTCGAAGATTTGTTCCCCGCAGAGTACCGTGTGCTCGTGCAGTTGGCAAATTTTCGGGTTTACCGGTATTCAATCGTCTCGCACCTTGATTGGTTGAGAGCCGTTCGCTTCTCACCCAGTCAGGTTCAAGCCGTTTGAATAGGGGCAGCTGTTGCACCCCAAAATTTGACTAACAATTATTTATTCATTAAGTGTTTGAAAATGGATACCTTCATCAGAAAGTTCAAGAGATCCTCAGAGGAAGTGGATTGAAACCAGGGTTGTGTGCTTCATAGCTTGAGAGTTGTGGGAGCTCCTCAGATGATTCTGAGACTTTGAGAATGAACTTGATGTTTTGAGAAAGCCTATGAGATGTCTTGAAAGCCATCATGGAGTCCAGAGAAGTCATTATGCAATAATTCAGAAGATTCAACCATGAATGGTAGAATTAGGGTTTTGACTGGGTCAACCCTAGATCAGCTGAAAATTTGGGGAAGGTTGAGACCTAATCCAAGGGCCATGAGATCATGGAATGATGCATAGAGATGTTATAAAGATGATTCCTAGACCAACTCATCATGATTGAGGAGTTTGAGAAGTTTTGAGTTAGGGTTTCCAAGGATTGTCAGTGAAAAACCCTAATTTGATCCCTACCTTCCAGGCAGTTTTAGCTCAAGATGTGATTGATATCTCATCTTCCCCACAATATGAATGTTGTAGAGCTTGTTCTTAGCTTTAATTTGAGTGGTGGAAGTACTTGATAGGAGTTGCAGAGCTCAAGTTATGGTTTTGACAAATTACAGGTCAGCTGAGGTGTGTGAATCTGGGTCCTTGAAAGTCACCCAACTTGCAGACAACTTTTGCCCTAGTAGGATGATTCCTATGATCTCTTGGTCAACATAGATGTTGGGGGGGCATCTTCTTAGCTTTAATTTGAGTGGTAGAAGTCCTTGATAGGATTTGTGGAACTCAACTTATGGTTTGAACAAGACAGGGGTATTTTGGTCATTTGTCAGTTATAGGTCATCTTAAGCAAAGGCCATATCTCCTATTTCCAAGCCTCAAATGGAAAAACTCAAAACATTAAAGTTGTTCAAAATGTGATTTTAAGTCTATAAAAGAGGTCATGAATTGTTGGAAAAACTCATAGCATGGATTTTCATGATTGGTCAAAAATGAACTAAAAATGGCTTATAAGTTTAAAAAGTTGAATTTGAAAATTGGTTTGGAGGATCTAGGAATCCAAAATAGGTCATCCAATATATCATTTTGATTGGAAACATCATTTTGAGAACATTGGTTTAAATAGAATTTTGATTTGAAGCTTTAAAATGGGACATGCTTTGGAAAATTGTTACTTGAATCTTAAGGCACCTTTGGAAATCTTAACACAAGGCAAGAAAAAGGCTTATAATTGCACATATCTTCTCAATATCTCATGTGAGGATATTTTGACACCAATTTGCAAGGTTTAAGGCATGATACATGGGATTTTCAACTTATCATCACATGAGATTTCTAACACTTTCTAGCTCATTCTAGAAAGATCTAGGAGTTTCCATTGATCATTATAAGAAGAGTGAATCATGGAGGGTAAAAGGTTGGTGATCATTGTTGATGAGAGGTGAGATTAGAGTGTGAAAAGCAAGATTCTTCCATTGACAATTTCACATCAAACCTTCATTCTCTTCAATCTCCATTCATTTCTCCACCACAAACATATTATTCTGATCATTGTGATTGAGTACATGCTGAGGTAGAAGAAGATCCATGGCAGTTTGAAGCTATTTTGAGGAAATTGCAAGAATTGCATTTTGATATCAAGCACGAGTTTCAAGCCTTGATCATTCATCCTGCTGCATACAGAAGTCATAGTGGGCATTGGAAAGTAATCAAGGAAGGTTTCAAGCACTGAATTGCAAGGAAACCATAGCCTCCATTAAAGTGTAACAGGTTGGTAATCTTGCTCGAATCTCATAGTTTATGTGCATTCTGCCATAGTTATAGGTGTAGATTGGTTAAGCTAGGGTAGAAGACCATTTTCTGAGGATTAGGGAGCATTTCATGGAGTTTAATAGCAGGTGCAAGAATCTGTTATGATTGAGAACAGGCTGGATTAGTGGCTTTAGAGCACGATTGATAGCTCATGGTGGTAGGCATAACACAAAGAACAAGGTTGCATCATTAAATCTGAGTTTTAGAAGAGTTGATTTCAGAGAAATATGGTGGTACCCGAGTTTTGAAGTTTTCTGTTTGAGTGATTCAAGGAGAATTAATGAAAACTACGCGCATAGTCTTGTTCCTTGTAATCTGTAGACCATTTTCCTTTTTGGAATTTTTAATTTTCATTGGGTGTGGAGGGAGAACGAGGAAGAAGAAGTATGCTGCATGAGGATAAGATTCAGAAACCCTAGGGTTTCATTTGGGGACGATGACTAGCGTCCGTTGGATCAGCCTGGACAATTTGACTAATTCACCTCAATCCACGGCCCAGATTAATCAAGAAAACGGAGGGAAAATTTAAAAACTGAAACGTCGTCGTTTGGTTTAATGAGGCGCGTGTGGGCCTATCCAAATCACTATCCCCACCCCCCATATTCTGGCCCATTGAATATTGAACTGGGGCACCCTTGCTTATCACACCCCCCTCCCCCTTAATTGAATTCTTTTAATTTTTTAATTTCTTTTATTGTTTGTCTTTTATAAAATTCATAAAAAATAGGAAATTTAATATTTTTTAATTCTTGTTTTTTTCATATGTTAGTAAATCTGTCTAGAAAATTCTAAATAAATAAAATGTCCATTTTATTTTCTTTTCATATTTTTAATAGATTTTTCTTTTAAATAGCTTTTAATATGTTTTAATTGATACATGATTTTGTAGAATTTGTTTTAGGACCTTCCTTTAATCTTTTTAATTCATTCTTTTTTGTGTAATTAGATATTGAATCATAGTTCCCCATAGGATTTAATTCTTGATTTTTAGATTAAAATTTGATGTAGTTTGATGGTTAGACTTTTAGGTGCTCTAATTAGGGTTTTAGGTTGTATAGGTAGACTTGAACAAATTTGTTTTGGGGTTTATAGGCCAAATTAGGGTATGGGGAATACATGGGTTAAGGGTAAGTATGTATAGAATCCCCTAGAATTTTGCTAGAATATTGTATGGTATTTTAGTATTTTTCATTGATTTTTGAATGTATGGATAGTATGTGTGTTGCTTAAAGGCATAAGTTGTATTGTTGTGTTTGTTCTTCTTCTCCTTTGAGTGTGTGAGCTTTGAGGATTGAGTTGAAGACCTTGTGGATCATCATGGAAGCTTTGAAGACCTTGCAGAGGAGTTTAGCATAGCTTTTGTTGTTTTGTTTATAGGTTTATAGGGGCATAGGCAGAGCCCTAGATAGAATACTTTGTTCAATAAACAAGGAGTGTCTTGTTCACCTCCTTTCTTCTCTGTGACATAGAGTCCCTTAAGGGTATTCACCTCTCTCCTTTGGAGGGATTAGTGACCTTGCCCTATAAGGTAGAACTTTGAGAGAGCCTCTCCTTTGATGTTAAGTCCTCAATGGCATCCTTTGGAAGTCAGTGAGCACTGTAACATCCTCACCTCATCTTGTTAACTGAATCTTGTCTGCTGGAGCATTTGAGCCCTTGAAGATAGAAGCTGAAGCTTTGAAGAGGATGATTCCTTGAAGATTGTTGAAGTCTGAAGACTTTAGGAAGATCAAGTTGATGCTTGAAGATCCCTGAGAATAGTAAAGTCTGAAGGTAGAGCTGATCAAAGGAGCTGAAGCTCAGGGGAGAAGATGAGTTGATACTCATGTTGTAGGGTTGATACCTGGAAAGCAAGTGATCTCTGAAGTCTGAAGACTGGGTTGCTGCTAGAGGAGCTGAAGCTTTCTTCTGTTTTTCTTTTCTGTATTGTTTGTTTTGTCTGATTTGTCTGTTGCATTAGACTAAGCCCATCTAGAATAAGTTCAGTCTAAGAGCATGAGTGCATCTGATTGTGTTGTTACTGCCTGGCTTTGCTTGCGGGTATTCGGTAGAGCCCAGCTCCCTTGCCCATGTGTTTATTATTGCTTGATAGCATGAGTTCACTTCTTTTGTCTGTATGATTACAGTTTACTGTTTTTGCTTGATAGCATGTTGTTTATTTCAGTATGATTACTGTTATTTCATGACTGGCTTGAGGTTGAGACGAGCTTGTGGAGGTTGAAGTCCCACACACATTTCCTCCCTCACTTGCATTGCATGCATTTTACTGCTAAAGCTGATGCTTTTGTCTGTTTTGGTGTATCATTGACATGATCCCTTAGGACTCTCATTTCCTCTGATGAGGATTTGATGATAGACTTTTAGGTTGAAACCTATGCATGACAACATCTAGGAGTTCCCTGTTCAAACCTCAACCATAGGATGAATCCATGGCATGACAACAGTAGGACTTGATAGTCTCCCTCCTAGTTGGGCCTGTTCTCTTCTCATCTCGAAGCAGTTTAAGATACAGTAATCATGAATGATTTCTTTCGTACGTTACGAGCCTTAAGCTATCTGAGAAAGGATTGTGGGAGAGTTTCTTTTCCACAGTCTGGACGTTTAGTATGGTACCCTTTGGGTGACATGCGACGCGTTCACTCTCAGGTCATAGTCTCTAGTGCGGTCGAAATTGCAAACCCAATAAAAAACACTTCTGTTAGGAGATAGCCCGTAGTTTCCCGAACTACGTTTGCTCTGATCTTTCATACCAGATGAAAGTACGTAGGCATAGGATGCGATGTCCTAGCGAGCAACCTTCCCCACCTTCACCCGTAGTTAGCCGAACTACGTTGACTCTGATTTCTCGTTCCAGACGGGAATACGTAGGCATAAAGCGCGACGCTTTGCCGAGTCATTTTTCTTTTCTTTTTCAGCCAGCCTTGATAGGTAGATAGATTATAACCAACCCGTCCAAGTAAACAAACAAGCGAGGATCCCGTCGAGTACGACGGACGTGAGGGGTGCTAATACCTTCCCCTTGCGTAACCGACTCCCGAACCCAGACAATGGTTGCGACGACCTTGTCTTACCCTTTTTCGTCAGGTTTTTCCAATCGTTTCCTTTCCCGCTCTGAGGGATAAATAACGAAAGGTGGCGACTCTTCTGTTCAGCCGGCGCCGATTTTCGCAGTAGCGACAGTAGGTATGATTGAATACCTCTTAAAATGAATGGTATCTTGATAGTGGATGTTCGAGGCACATGACGGGTGATCTAAGAAAATTTTCACATCTAACGCTTAAGGCCAAATGATTTGTTACTTATGGTGACAACAACAAAGGAAGAATCCTTGGCATAGGTATCGTTGGTTCACCTCCTTCAACAACCATAAAGGATTTTCTATATGTGGAAGGTCTAAAGCATAGTCTACTTAGCATTAGCCAATTGTGTGACCGAGGTTTCAAAATCAACTTCACTAAAAATGAATGCTTGATTGAAAACAAAGTTACTCATGAAGTTATGCTAAAAGGTAAGAGAGTTAATAATATTTTCTTAATTTACTTAGATAACTTGTCTTTGAATGTTAGGTGTCTTTTGGCAAACAACAATGAATCATGGTTATGGCATAAGAGGTTTGCTCACATCCATATGGAGCACTTGAATAAATTGATCAAACATGACTTGGTTATTGGATTGCCGAAGATAAAATTCATCAAAGATAGGTTATGTGAAGCTTGTCAAAAAGGAAAACAAACTAAATCAACTTTCACATCCAAAAATGTGGTGTCCACAACTAGGCCACTACAATTGTTGCATATGGATCTTTTTGGTCCATCAAGAACAAAAAACTTAGAAGGTAATGTTTATGCATTAGTAATTATATATGATTTTTCTAGATACACTTGGACCTTCTTCTTAATGCAGAAAAGTGAAGCATTCAAAGCATTCAAGAGGTATGCAAAACAAATTCAAAATGAGAAATCTCTTACAATTTCCTCCATTAGAAGCGACCACGGTGGAGAATTCTAAAACGCCTCATTTGAAGAATTTTGTGAAGAACATGGAATTTCACACAACTTCTCCGCACCAAGAACTCCACAACAAAATGGTGTCGTAGAAAGGAAGAATAGGACATTGGTGGAACTTGCAAGGACTATGCTAAGCGATTCAAGTCTTCCAAAATATTTTTGGGCGGATGCGGTAAGCACGACATGCTTTGTAAGTAATCGTGTTAATATAAAACCTATTCTTAAGAAAACTCCCTATGAACTCTTCAAAGGGAGAAAACCAAATATCTCATTCTTTCATATTTTTGATTGTAAGTGCTTTGTCCTAAACAACGACAAAGACAACCTTGGTAAGTTTGACGAAAAATCAGATGAAGGTATATTTTTTAGTTATTCCCTCACTAGTAAAGCTTTTAGAATTTATAATAAAAAAACTTTAACTATTGAAGAATCTATGCATGTCAAATTTGATGAATCTAACCCCTCCAAGGAGGATATTGTTGTTTGTGATGATGATGATGAAATTATAGAAATTCCCAAAGAAGATAGTTCTAAAGATATCATTAAAGAACAAGATAGACCGGTTCAACAAGATTCCAATGTCAACGATCTACCAAAAGAATGGAGGATTCATAGAGATCATCCTATCGACAAAGTGTTCGGAGACATAAGTCAAGGTGTTGCTACAAGATTAAATCTCAAAGATGCATGCTTAAACATGGCGTTCGTATCTCAAATAGAACCTTCCAAAGTTGATGAAGCTCTTGAAGATGATCAATGGGTTATTGCTATGCAAGAAGAATTAAACCAATTCGAGAGAAATCAAGTTTGGGAACTTGTTTCTAGACCAAAAGATAAACATATTATCAGAACAAGATGGGTGTTTAAGAACAAACTTGATGAGAATGGAATAATTGTTCGAAACAAATCAAGATTGGTGGCTCAAGGGTACAATCAAGAGGAAGGAATGACTTTGAAGAAACATTCGCTCCGGTTGCAAGGTTAGGAGCTATTCGTTTATTACTTGCTTATGCTTGTTCAATGAATTTTCAACTTTTCCAAATGGACGTCAAAAGCACCTTCTTGAACTGATATATCAACGAAGAAGTCTATGTCAAACGACCCTCGGGTTTTGAAGACTTCAAGCATCCTTCACATGTATACAAATTGAAGAAAGCCCTCTATGGACTTAAACAAGCACCAAGGGCATGGTATGATCATCTAAGTAATTTCTTATGCGAAAATGGTTTTGAAAAAGGCAAGGTAGACAAGACTTTATTCATTAAAAAGATAAAGGATAATACCTTACTAGTTCAAGTCTATATGGACGACATCATCTTCAGTTCAACAAACAAGGAACTATGTGAAGAATTTGCGTCGATGATGCAAGGCGAGTTTGAAATGTCTATGATGGGAAAGATGAATTACTTCCCTGGATTGAAAATCAAGCAATTAAAAGACAGAATTTTTATCAACCAATCAAAGTATTGCAAAGAGTTGTTAAAGAGATTTGATATGGATGAGTGTAAAGCTATGTCAACACCAATGGGATCTGGAACCTACGTCGATCAAGACGAACCGGGAACATCGGTTGATATTACAAAGTATTGAGGTATGATTGGTTATTTATTATATTTGACGGCAAGCCGTCCTGACATAATGTTTAGTGTATGTTTATGTGCTCGTTTTCAAGCAAATCCAAAGGAGTCACATCTCACGAAAGTCAAAAGAATCATGAAACATCTCAAGGGAACGACGAAAATTGGCTTATGGTATCTTAAAGGTAGTGTTTGTAGTTTAATTGGTTATTCTGACGCGGATTATGCAGGATGTAAAACTGATAGAAAAAGCACGAGTGGAACCTGTCATATCCTTGGAAATGCATTAGTTCCGTGGTCATGTAAGAAACAAGCATGCGTTGCTGTCATACCCTAAATTTGTCCTACCTTTTTCTCATTCTATTTTCTATTCTACTTTATTTGCTTAATTTCTGGTTATTTAGATGCGTGTCCGCTTGCCATTAGAGGATTTTCTGAATTTTATTATTTTGACCAATAATAACGTGACACGTGGCCGAGGGACATTTTTGTGAATATTAATTTTTTTTTTAGTTCCCTAAACCTTTTATTTTTATTTTTATTTTTTATTTTTAAAAAAAAAAAAATGTTACTACTATTTTTTTTTTTAGGTAAATAATAATGCTTTTGCTTTTAATTTGTTTTATACATAATTGCTAACATTTATATAATTGTCATTATTAAGATTTATTATAAGTTATGTTTGTTTAATTAGTTAATTATTTGTTTTATTAGTGGTTAATTAATTGAATAAGAGAAAGAGAATCAGAATTGGGTGGGGAGAATGGCCCACGTTTGGGCCCGTTTTGGATTTGAGAAGAGGGATTCGGATCCCTTCTTAAAGGATGAGAAAAACCTAAAATAGGGGACACTGTTCATCTCCCCTCTCAGAGCGAAAACGGCCGCCGCCCACAACCCTAACCCTAACTTTCCGCCGTTTTGGCCCTCCACCTTCTTCAATCTTCTTCACTGCCAACATTTCCTTTTCTCCTTCCTAAAATCTCTGTCGCCGACCCTCTCCTCAAAACCCTCTCACTCTCCTCGCCTCTGAACCTTTCCCCTTCATCTTTTTTCCTCAACGAACCCCATTACCACCCTTCATTACGAAAACCACCACCATCTCACCGCCATTCGCCGTCCTCATCACCGTTTTTCACCCTCCAGCCCGAGTTTCTCCATTTCTTCCTCCGCCATTTTTCACCCCAACCTTATGAGTGTTCATTTTCGCCGCAAGGAAGTTGGGTTTCGTCTCAGTTTCAGATATGAGTTGAAGGTTATCAGCTCGTCCTGTTCTTTAGCTCAAAACAATGGCGAAACTACATCTCGTTTGAGGAATTTCACGACAACTCAAGTTATCGCACGGTCGCGACGCAACGTCCCTGGCTCTTGCGCGATTTCGTTCAACGGAGAAAGTTTTGATTCACGGCGACACTTCTAAGCGACAGAAGATTAGGAAATTTGGTAACATCGTGATCTCATGACTTTAAGCATCTTTTTGTAGTTTGTTTTTTTTTATGGTTCAAATCATCTGCTGCTGTTTATGCACAAATATAGCTTATTGGAGGTCTGACATTCATTTGCTTGTTAATCTGTATATAGCAATAATTTAACAGGTCAATTAATTCTGTCAGTATATTAGTCATGGATTGGTGTAGGTGTGCAGGAAAGAACTTATTTTTTGTATTATTATGGCAGTTTCATAGCTTGATTTAAAGGATTAATCTGATTAGGTTTGTGTCTGTTCACGATATTGGCGATGAATTGCGACACCAGCATAGCATTGAGGTTGTTGCCGTTATAAGTGTTGTGTGATTTTATGATTTATCGTTGCATCTTTTCACTTTCTGGTTAAACTAAGGATGTTGTTGCTTTACTGGTACAATGCCGGTGATGTTACTTAATTTTTTAATCGAATTGAAATCATACATTGCTTTTGTAAATACGAAAATATTGTGTTTTTGATTGCGCAATAATTCTGTTTTAGTTTCATTATACACACTACTGTTGGATGTCTGTGATTTACTTTCGATACACATATCGTGCCGTTTACGCAGGACTCAGATTGAAACTGTATGTCGGTTTTGTACCGTCTGTTTTATGACATTTGATGAGTATAATCTTGTTTACGTTCAAGTGAACAAATTCTCGTTATTGTGCGAACTGGTTTTCATGGCACTGATGTGGTTTTTTTTGGTTTGCGACTTACCGTTAGTTTGTTTCGGTTTTTAGTCATATAGATTCTTGTCATTGGATTATTACGTGTTTATTTCCTCATTGCTAAAAAAACTATTATATTTCATTCTATTCGTATTGCGGCGAATTTCGGTATGTCGATTCAATTATTTGTTGTTGTGTTATACTGAGACGTGAATTTAATGTACTGGTTTTTTATGCTACTGTCATTTAAGTTCATTCTTGAAGTTTTGTTCTTCCCGCATGGGTTACGACATTGGCTTTTGGGTTCTTAAGTTTCACGGTTTCCCTAATACACTACTGATAAATGGAACTTTATGGTAAGGCAATAGCAGTGCATCGGTTGTTATAATTAGCAAACGTGATTGTGGCTGTAGCATTCATTTGGCTTAACTTTGAGTTTTTTTCTAAATTATTTGTCAGATCTTGCATTTTTTTTTAAACTAACTAATTATTCCATGTGTTTTTTAATTAATAGGTAAATGGTGTGTTTTAATTAGATTTCATTGATAATTACCGTTAGTTCGTCATAAGTCAATTTCATTAAAGTTTTATGTTGGATTTCCAACTCATGGATTATTTTCAAACTCATTTCCAAAATTTGTTTATTTTATTTCTTAATCTTAATTCAATTTATTTTTAACATATAAACTATTCTCTTAATTAAATCACTTTCAAAATATGATTTTGTTTCTTAATCCTATTTCAACTATGTTTTTAACACTAAAATCATTTTCTAATTAAATCACGAAAATTAAACTCTTAAGGTCTAGCACCTCTTGGGTTTTTGAGCAATTATTATTGGGGCGTACGCCTTGGATAATATTGTTCATTTTTCGTTATGCTCTTAATTATTTGAACAAAAATATATTATAGGAGTCTAGCACTCTGTGTAATATATTCATTGTTTATTCAAACATTATTTCTTAAATTAAATCAAAACCATCCTCAAAATTAATAATTTTCCTAATCTTCATTCAATTTATTTTCTAAACCAAAAATCACCTTTTATTCAGTATTATTAATGGGTTTTTTTTTATATTGATATTTTTAAAATTTTTTCAAACAAGGATCTATAGTCATTTCAAAATACACTTTTAAAACTCTATTAAGTTTTTTTCAAAACTCTTAATTCAAATATCGAAAATTGAACTCTTAAGGTATAGCACCTCTTAAGTTCTTGAGTGATCACTATTAAGGTGTACACCTTGGGTAGTGGCATTCGACTTTTTGTTTTAAAATACGTTTTTATCTTGGACAAAGAAATATTATAGGAATCAAGCATTCTGTGTGATATTTCTATCGTTCATTCAAATATTCTCCAAATGAAAAAGGTGTCGTCGAGATCTAGCATTTCGATAATACCCCAATTAATTGGTTGTGAGGCCCGCGTCTCATTTATCAAATAATTGTCATTTCTCTCATTTTCAAATCCGATCTCACGTCCTCACATCTCGTACTTCAAATTATTTTCATACCCCATTTCGCTTCAAATCTTTTTTAAAATATTTTTTCTCGATCAAACTTTGAAAGAAGGAGGTTCTTGGAGTCTAGCATTCCTTGAATCTTCGAGTGAATAATTCTCGAGGCACGCCCTTTGAGTTATTATTCATTCAATCTTTTGACCTTTTTAAATATCTTTTTTCGATTCACACCTCGAAAGAAGGAGGTTCTTGGAGTCTAGCATTCCTTGAATTTTCGAGTGAATAGCTCTCGAGGCACGCCCTTTGGGTTGTTATTCACTCAACCTTTCGACTTTTTCAAACTCAACCGTTCTCTATATTCTCCTGAGTCGATTGCTCATCCGCGTTCGCAACCCATTTCTTTCACAATTCCTCATGGTCTCGATATTAGGAGCACCCTCAGGGACTGATATCGTTTCTCACAATCTTAACCCTTGACACGTCGTCAAGCCGGTTCCACCTTCAATCAAATCTTCGACACGTCGTCGAACCAGTTCAAAACAATTCCCTTTTGGCCTCGCATGCCATTCTTCGATTCGATCTTTTCACAAACACATTTTTTTAAACTTACGAAAGAGGGATATTCTTAGAATCTAGCATTCTTTGAATATTCGAACGAGTAACTCTTGGGCGCGCCCCCGAGTTGTTATTAGTTCATTCTTTCGATTTCAAGATATCCAATTCTTATCTTCAACTTACTCAACTCAATTTCCGAAAGAACTGAGTTCTTGGGATCTCGCATTCCTTGAATTCTTGAATGACAAGCTCTTGAGGCACGCCCTTAGGTTGTTTTTCAGTCACTCTTTCGTCTCCCAACTCAACTTCCAACCCATTCAACCTCATCTTTTCGTGGTCGTCACCACGAACTACGGATGCTCTGATTCTTTATTCATTCTTGAATATAAGATACGTAGGCACAAGATTGCGATGATCTTGGCGAGCACACTTCTATCTTCCTCCATTATTCCGTCCATCCCCCATCCTTTCCCGTAGTCGAACTACGACGCTCTGATTTCTCATTCTCGTCCGAATGAGCATACGTAGGCACAAGGGCCCCAATCCTTGGCGAGCACCCTGTCTTCTAACCACCCATCTCTCCTTAGCGTCTTTAACCTTTTAACCTACCAATTCTACCTTTAACAACGAGAAGAAAACAAGTAAACCTAAACAACACTCCCCACAATTACCTTAAGAGGTTCCCGTCGAGTACGATGGACGTGAGGGGTGCTAATACCTTCCCCTCATGTAACCGACTCCCGAACCCGGAACTTGGTTGCGACAGCCCTGTTCCTATCCTTTCGTTTCAAGAGGTTTTCTTGATATTTTCCTCTCCCGTTTGTTCGGGAAAAATAAAGTTCGGTGGCGACTCTGTCGAACCGCATTTTCCGCGCCTTTCGCGCGAGGGTCGTATTTTCGAATGTGATTTTTCGAGGTGCGACAGGTGGCGACTCTGCTGGGGACGCATTGCTCCATGAAAAGAGAGAGTCGAGCCTATCTTTTGGTTTGTGAGGAGTGTTTGATTTTATTTGTTTTCTTTTTGTATTCGTTCTCTTGTGGTTCTTATTTGCGCTTGTTATCTTGGTGGCCTGTTGGTTCTTGGGATGACATCATGAGTAAAGCTCTACACCCGAGCTTTGGTAAAAGCAGAGGGAACACATAGTTTAGAATTGGTAGTCGAGTAGTGTTAGTCTCCAAGGACTCGCTCCTTGTGGGCCTAGCATGAAAGCTCCTCCAGAGGAGACCTATTCGTAGATCTTGTTGTAACACAGCTAGCCTGTCGCACGACTTGATTAATGAAGGGTCTGTGATTCTGGGAACCCTATTTAGCCCCAGTTCCAATAAATGGTGGTCATGTAGTGTTAGTCTCCAAGGACTCGCTCCTTGTGTGCCTAGCACGAGGACTCCGCTCAGGAGAGACCTTATCGTCATTATCGTCGTAATGCAGCCAGCCTGTTGCGTGACGCTAATACGACTAGTGTCCGTGATCCTGGGAACCAAATATAGAAACCACCCCGTGAGTGGGTTTATGGGTAGAATGTTTAGACCTTCCCGTATAGGTTGTACCTGTCAATTTTCTTTGAGCAGGAACTATGGTTATTTATCTATTACGGTTACCAGCTTCAAGAGTTGTTGGAATTGTGATCCTGTGATCCTGTATCTTGTATCTTGCATTGCATCTTGCATATCATTTGCATTGCATTTCATATATCGTGCATTTTGCATTTCCTGTCCTTCAGCAGAATCTTATGTCTCCATTCCTTCTTCTCCAGTAAATCAAGCTGATTCCTCGACACCAGTACGCAACTAGAGCCAATACCAGACGAGTGATGGAGCAGATTCAACAGGAGCAAGTCGCCTTCAGGGAAGAGTTGGATTCCATGAAAGGAAAGATCGACCAGATCCTCGAAGCCATCCTCACAGCCAGGAGAGAGGAAGAACAGCGTGAAGCCGCCGCTGTCGTCAACCACAATGGACAAGGGTCTACTGCCATTCCTTTGGTTCAAATTCCAAGTTCTCATGGGATGCCGCTGAACTTCAACAACACAGCCGAGGGAAACACTTCTCAACCAATCCCAGCGCCTGGAGTTACCGTTGGAGTTATCCCGCACGCCCAGCCTGCTGCTGTGCAAATCCCGGTTCCTCATGTCGAAGATACTCTGATGGATCAGTATGACGATGTTCAGAACTATCATGCTGCTATCCCCATTGCCAGTCCTGTTGCTGCTCAGGATTCAGAAGCCATGAAGATGTGCCGAGATCTAGCCGAGAAACTCCGAGCCATGGAGGGGCATAACTCAAATTCTTTCAGTGCTCTGGAGTTGTGCTTGGTGCCTGATGTAGTCATTCCTCCAAAGTTCAAGGTGCCCGAATTTTCAAAGTACAAAGGTCTCAGCTGCCCAAACATTCATCTGAAGATGTACTGTCGCAAGATGGCTGCCTATGCCAGAGACGAGAAGCTCATGATCCATTGCTTCCAGGACAGCTTGTCTGGGGCATCACTCGAATGGTATATGCAGCTGGAGCGTAATAGTGTGCGCACTTGGGCCGAGCTAGCTGATGCATTTGTCAAGCAGTACAAGTACAATACCGACCTTGCTCCTAACCGTACTCAGCTTCAGAGTATGACTCAGAAGGACAACGAATCCTTCAAGGAGTACGCGCAACGATGGAGAGAGCTAGCCGCAAGGGTGCATCCACCTCTTGTTGACCGTGAATTGATTGACATCTTCATGGGCACTTTGCAAGGCCAGTACTACGAAAAGCTGATCGGTAGTGTCTCCGCTGGATTTTCTGACTTGGTGATCGTCGGTGAGAGAATTGAAGAAGGGTTGAAGAGTGGGAAGATCCCAGGAGGTTCTAACAGCCAGGCTAATGCCAAAAGGCCTTTCAATGGATACAAGAAGAAGGAGGGTGAAACAAATGCCATCTTTGTGCAGAAGGGGCAAGCTTCTCAACAAGCTCCTCCTCCTATGCCTTATCAAGTCCCCTACTATCAGTATCCATATGTTGCTGCTGCGCAATATGCTCCAATGCCTTATCAGCCAGCTGTTCAAGCAGTGCAAGCTCAGATGCCACGGCAACAGGCTCCTCAGCAACAAGCTTACAACCAGCAAGGATACCAGTATCCTCCTCAGCAACAGCAGATGCAAGCAACTCAGCAACGACAAGGTGCTCGCCCACAGCGTCCGCAGAGAACATGGAGACCAGATAGAGTCTTTGATCGTCTACCAATGCCATATGCCAAAATCTTTGCTCAGTTGATGGAGAAGAAAGCTATCGTTCCGAGAGATTTAGCTCCTCCAACCATCCTTCCTGCCGATTACGATGCAAATGCTCATTGTGAGTTTCATAAGGGCGCTCCAGGTCACACCATTGAGGACTGCAGGGCTTTCAAGCATATAATTCAAGACATGATCGATAGGGATGCTATCAACTTCAATGGGAAATCTCCAAACATCATCAACAATCCGATGCCACCAGTCAACTAGTGCCAACAATCACTTCCAGTCAAGTTCATTCCCCGAAGAAGGCAGTCATGTTGCCATTTCATTATTCGCAACTTCTTATGTTTTGTCTTTGTTTATTTAAGTACTGTATGCTTTGAACAATTGCCATTCGTATTCGGTTTTCATTAATGTATTGTTTATGCATGTTTTGATCTAGTTATGTCGTGTTCACTCTTTTTTACTTATCACCGACACATTTATTCACTCCACTCTATTCACTGTTGTTTAGCATGATTTGAGGGAGGATGATGAAAACGAGATACCCATAATTGCAAATTGTATGCTTTCAGATGTAATCTCGTCAATGATGTACAGGCATTGTTTCAATTTCCCCAAACACCGGAGTTATAAGGAGTTAATCCCTAATAAACCACTTCGAGCCTAGAAGTAGCAGTTTCCTTCGGATATTCAAACCCTTACACTCAACCTGGGGCAGGGTAGTGTTCAGTTAATCCAATCCCGTATTCGAATCAATATCTAAAAGACGGTCGTCCATCAAAAACCCATGCTATGGCAGTCCCAACAAAATCCAAAAAAATCAAAAGCCTGCTAAGTCAGACACCTTAGAGGGGACTTAGGCAAAATCAAGGCAATCCCGATGGATCTGACAAACAAAGTCAATCCATGCAAAAGTTAGGGATCAAAAACAAAGCAAAAGAGGACCCCGAAACCCTCAACAAAAAACAAAATAGGATTCAGTGGCCACCCAGATCAAAGGGGCACTAACATCCATCAAAAACCAAAATAAGGTGACTGCCACATCAAGCAAACCTTGAACCATCAAGTTTATACCGTCAAGACAAGTGTAGGATTAACTGAGCGTAGGACTGGAGATCATTACGAAGAAGGGGTGGGTATAAATCATACTTTGAGCCTAATATCCTTTGTTTCATAACCGTGAACCGGACCACGTTACAACCCTCGAAAGACCCAATTGAGGCGAGGTTTATTCTGAAAGCACATTATCGCAAGGTTGCGTAACCTGACTCCTCACATGATTTCTAATCATCAGCATTGGTGTCATTTCTCTTGATACCAATCAAATTAGCACAACGTATGGGCTAGCAGTCCATTCGTCTCACTGTCACGACACTTCAATAAAATGATACTTTTTCGAATCTTGCATCGAACTTTGCATTAATATTACCATTTATGAATGTACAATTTTAATTGCAAATCAGTGTTAGGTATTCAAAGACACTTCAACAAAAGGCAATTGAGGAGAAACTTAACTTTCAGTGGCGTACACGTAGCAAGATAATTTCAGAACCCACAGGCTGGGGCAAAGCATTCAGCAGTTCGAGCAGGGGCAGGTCATCCGAGTTCAACTTCCTTACGTCAGAACTGGTTAATCTGGGGCAGACCATTACCATGTTCAGACTGGGACAAGACCAGGCTGTCCTGACCATCAAACAGAGTTGCAACCTTCTCTGAAGCAAATTCACAGTCATCCAAATATCCCAGACTTGGGGCATCAAGGACATCTTCCGCTTCAATCATGGCATCTTCAACAAACTGCGTGTCGAGGAAATCAATCCCTCCCACCACCCGAAGTCCAATCCGCATTGGCAACTACCAGAGTCCACTACGCTGGAGTTCCCACCTGCATTTCCAATCACCTGTCTGCAATCGTGTGCATCATACGCATGGCATTCGTTATCATAAAGTATCCCGCATCATACGCATACTCCAATCACACCATACTTCCCCAGTTCTTGCATCTCCGCTCGTCAGCATTTGCACGTCCACTCATATAGAATATCATCTATCATCCAACATTCATATATGCAAGTCAAGGTCCAGGATCAATCCCGAGGACTTCCAAGACAATTGCCAGCCCAGTCAGGGGCATCTTCTGCAAGATGGTGGGTCTACCCCACGATTTTCAAAGAGCTTCAAAGCAGTCATCAGCCCAGTCAGGGGCAATCTTCTGCAATTGTGGGTTTCTCCCACAAAATTTGAAGTTATTCAAAGCAAGATTCAGCCCAGTCAGGGGCATCTTTTTTCAAGACCATGGGCGTCTCCCGTGACGAATTTCAACCTCGTGGTTGATCAAATATGCAAATCAACATTCAGCCCAGCCAGGGGCATACCATTCAAGACCGTGGGCGTTCTCCACGAAGTTGTTCAACCTTTTGTTGGGCAAATCCAAGAAGTTTAATGCAAGAACCAGCCCGAGCAGGGGCATCTTCGGCAAAACCGTGAGCGTCCCTCACGAAGTGGTTCAACCTTTTGTTGACCAAAACAAGACATTTCGAGACAAATTCAGCCCAGTCAGGGGCATCCTCTTCAGAATTCATGGGCGTAACCATGAAATCATTTCAGCAAATTATGATTTCCAAGCAAGGGCGGTGGGCGTACCCCGTCAATTCATTTCAAATCCAACCTTCCTCTCAGGGATTCCCCAATGAGTTGTACCCAGCAAGCGTGACCGTTGTCAATTGCCTTACTATCATCCTTTTGGTGATAGTCGAACTTCGTCAGTTCAACCTAGCCTGCATCCTTTTGGTGTTGGTAAACTTCAAATCTGTGTTGGTCTATCATCCTTTTAGTGATAACGACCTGTGTGTTGTGTTTCGCTCTATCATCCTTTTGGTGGTAGGTCTGATACTTCGTCGGTATCAGGTTGTGCGATGTTTTATTTGTTCTCGCTCTATCATCCTTTTGGTGGTAGGTCTGGTACTTCGTCGGTGTCAGATTGCGCGATGCTTTCTTTTATGTTTTCGCTCTACCATCCTTTTGGTGGTAGGTCTGACATTTCGTCGATGTCAGATTGTGCGATCATTTATTTGTTTCGCTCCGTCATCCTTTTGGTGGGGGGTCTATCATGGTCATTAGTGATAGATTGTGCGATTTGTTTTGTGTTTCGCTCCGTCATCCTTTTGGTGAGGGGTCTATCATGGTCATTAGTGATAGATTGTGCGAATTTTGTTTATCTCGCTCTGTCATCCTTTTGGTGGGGGGGTCTATCATGGTCATTAATGATAGATTGTGCGATTTTTTTTGTGTTTTCGCTCCGTCATCCTTTTGGTAGGGGGGTCTATCATGGTCATTAATGATAGATTATGCGATTGTGTTTTGCTTTGCCGTCCTTTTGGTGGTAATAGCTGTGTGTGTTTCGTTCCCATCATCCTTTTGGTGATGACAACCTGTGCCAGTTATTTACAGCTTACTCAGAGGTTTACATCATCCAGCGTTTTCAATTCTCAAGCATCTCTCTTTCTTTCGGACAAATTCAGGGTCTTTTTATATCTAATAGACTTCTACCTCAGGGATGTGAACGCTAATGCAATTCATCCTCCTAGGTTTAAGCCTATTAGATAGGGGCATCTGTCATACCCTAAATTTGTCCTACCTTTTTCTCATTCTATTTTCTATTCTACTTTATTTGCTTAATTTCTGGTTATTTAGATGCGTGTCCGCTTGCCATTAGAGGATTTTCTGAATTTTATTATTTTGACCAATAATAACGTGACACGTGGCCGAGGGACATTTTTGTGAATATTAATTTTTTTTTTTAGTTCCCTAAACCTTTTATTTTTATTTTTATTTTTTATTTTTAAAAAAAAAAAAATGTTACTACTATTTTTTTTTTTAGGTAAATAATAATGCTTTTGCTTTTAATTTGTTTTATACATAATTGCTAACATTTATATAATTGTCATTATTAAGATTTATTATAAGTTATGTTTGTTTAATTAGTTAATTATTTGTTTTATTAGTGGTTAATTAATTGAATAAGAGAAAGAGAATCAGAATTGGGTGGGGAGAATGGCCCACGTTTGGGCCCGTTTTGGATTTGAGAAGAGGGATTCGGATCCCTTCTTAAAGGATGAGAAAAACCTAAAATAGGGGACACTGTTCATCTCCCCTCTCAGAGCGAAAACGGCCGCCGCCCACAACCCTAACCCTAACTTTCCGCCGTTTTGGCCCTCCACCTTCTTCAATCTTCTTCACTGCCAACATTTCCTTTTCTCCTTCCTAAAATCTCTGTCGCCGACCCTCTCCTCAAAACCCTCTCACTCTCCTCGCCTCTGAACCTTTCCCCTTCATCTTTTTCCCTCAACGAACCCCATTACCACCCTTCATTACGAAAACCACCACCATCTCACCGCCATTCGCCGTCCTCATCACCGTTTTTCACCCTCCAGCCCGAGTTTCTCCATTTCTTCCTCCGCCATTTTTCACCCCAACCTTATGAGTGTTCATTTTCGCCGCAAGGAAGTTGGGTTTCGTCTCAGTTTCAGATATGAGTTGAAGGTTATCAGCTCGTCCTGTTCTTTAGCTCAAAACAATGGCGAAACTACATCTCGTTTGAGGAATTTCACGACAACTCAAGTTATCGCACGGTCGCGACGCAACGTCCCTGGCTCTTGCGCGATTTCGTTCAACGGAGAAAGTTTTGATTCACGGCGACACTTCTAAGCGACAGAAGATTAGGAAATTTGGTAACATCGTGATCTCATGACTTTAAGCATCTTTTTGTAGTTTGTTTTTTTTTATGGTTCAAATCATCTGCTGCTGTTTATGCACAAATATAGCTTATTGGAGGTCTGACATTCATTTGCTTGTTAATCTGTATATAGCAATAATTTAACAGGTCAATTAATTCTGTCAGTATATTAGTCATGGATTGGTGTAGGTGTGCAGGAAAGAACTTATTTTTTGTATTATTATGGCAGTTTCATAGCTTGATTTAAAGGATTAATCTGATTAGGTTTGTGTCTGTTCACGATATTGGCGATGAATTGCGACACCAGCATAGCATTGAGGTTGTTGCCGTTATAAGTGTTGTGTGATTTTATGATTTATCGTTGCATCTTTTCACTTTCTGGTTAAACTAAGGATGTTGTTGCTTTACTGGTACAATGCCGGTGATGTTACTTAATTTTTTAATCGAATTGAAATCATACATTGCTTTTGTAAATACGAAAATATTGTGTTTTTGATTGCGCAATAATTCTGTTTTAGTTTCATTATACACACTACTGTTGGATGTCTGTGATTTACTTTCGATACACATATCGTGCCGTTTACGCAGGACTCAGATTGAAACTGTATGTCGGTTTTGTACCGTCTGTTTTATGACATTTGATGAGTATAATCTTGTTTACGTTCAAGTGAACAAATTCTCGTTATTGTGCGAACTGGTTTTCATGGCACTGATGTGGTTTTTTTTGGTTTGCGACTTACCGTTAGTTTGTTTCGGTTTTTAGTCATATAGATTCTTGTCATTGGATTATTACGTGTTTATTTCCTCATTGCTAAAAAAACTATTATATTTCATTCTATTCGTATTGCGGCGAATTTCGGTATGTCGATTCAATTATTTGTTGTTGTGTTATACTGAGACGTGAATTTAATGTACTGGTTTTTTATGCTACTGTCATTTAAGTTCATTCTTGAAGTTTTGTTCTTCCCGCATGGGTTACGACATTGGCTTTTGGGTTCTTAAGTTTCACGGTTTCCCTAATACACTACTGATAAATGGAACTTTATGGTAAGGCAATAGCAGTGCATCGGTTGTTATAATTAGCAAACGTGATTGTGGCTGTAGCATTCATTTGGCTTAACTTTGAGTTTTTTTCTAAATTATTTGTCAGATCTTGCATTTTTTTTTAAACTAACTAATTATTCCATGTGTTTTTTAATTAATAGGTAAATGGTGTGTTTTAATTAGATTTCATTGATAATTACCGTTAGTTCGTCATAAGTCAATTTCATTAAAGTTTTATGTTGGATTTCCAACTCATGGATTATTTTCAAACTCATTTCCAAAATTTGTTTATTTTATTTCTTAATCTTAATTCAATTTATTTTTAACATATAAACTATTCTCTTAATTAAATCACTTTCAAAATATGATTTTGTTTCTTAATCCTATTTCAACTATGTTTTTAACACTAAAATCATTTTCTAATTAAATCACGAAAATTAAACTCTTAAGGTCTAGCACCTCTTGGGTTTTTGAGCAATTATTATTGGGGCGTACGCCTTGGATAATATTGTTCATTTTTCGTTATGCTCTTAATTATTTGAACAAAAATATATTATAGGAGTCTAGCACTCTGTGTAATATATTCATTGTTTATTCAAACATTATTTCTTAAATTAAATCAAAACCATCCTCAAAATTAATAATTTTCCTAATCTTCATTCAATTTATTTTCTAAACCAAAAATCACCTTTTATTCAGTATTATTAATGGGTTTTTTTTTATATTGATATTTTTAAAATTTTTTCAAACAAGGATCTATAGTCATTTCAAAATACACTTTTAAAACTCTATTAAGTTTTTTTCAAAACTCTTAATTCAAATATCGAAAATTGAACTCTTAAGGTATAGCACCTCTTAAGTTCTTGAGTGATCACTATTAAGGTGTACACCTTGGGTAGTGGCATTCGACTTTTTGTTTTAAAATACGTTTTTATCTTGGACAAAGAAATATTATAGGAATCAAGCATTCTGTGTGATATTTCTATCGTTCATTCAAATATTCTCCAAATGAAAAAGGTGTCGTCGAGATCTAGCATTTCGATAATACCCCAATTAATTGGTTGTGAGGCCCGCGTCTCATTTATCAAATAATTGTCATTTCTCTCATTTTCAAATCCGATCTCACGTCCTCACATCTCGTACTTCAAATTATTTTCATACCCCATTTCGCTTCAAATCTTTTTTAAAATATTTTTTCTCGATCAAACTTTGAAAGAAGGAGGTTCTTGGAGTCTAGCATTCCTTGAATCTTCGAGTGAATAATTCTCGAGGCACGCCCTTTGAGTTATTATTCATTCAATCTTTTGACCTTTTTAAATATCTTTTTTCGATTCACACCTCGAAAGAAGGAGGTTCTTGGAGTCTAGCATTCCTTGAATTTTCGAGTGAATAGCTCTCGAGGCACGCCCTTTGGGTTGTTATTCACTCAACCTTTCGACTTTTTCAAACTCAACCGTTCTCTATATTCTCCTGAGTCGATTGCTCATCCGCGTTCGCAACCCATTTCTTTCACAATTCCTCATGGTCTCGATATTAGGAGCACCCTCAGGGACTGATATCGTTTCTCACAATCTTAACCCTTGACACGTCGTCAAGCCGGTTCCACCTTCAATCAAATCTTCGACACGTCGTCGAACCAGTTCAAAACAATTCCCTTTTGGCCTCGCATGCCATTCTTCGATTCGATCTTTTCACAAACACATTTTTTTAAACTTACGAAAGAGGGATATTCTTAGAATCTAGCATTCTTTGAATATTCGAACGAGTAACTCTTGGGCGCGCCCCCGAGTTGTTATTAGTTCATTCTTTCGATTTCAAGATATCCAATTCTTATCTTCAACTTACTCAACTCAATTTCCGAAAGAACTGAGTTCTTGGGATCTCGCATTCCTTGAATTCTTGAATGACAAGCTCTTGAGGCACGCCCTTAGGTTGTTTGTCAGTCACTCTTTCGTCTCCCAACTCAACTTCCAACCCATTCAACCTCATCTTTTCGTGGTCGTCACCACGAACTACGGATGCTCTGATTCTTTATTCATTCTTGAATATAAGATACGTAGGCACAAGATTGCGATGATCTTGGCGAGCACACTTCTATCTTCCTCCATTATTCCGTCCATCCCCCATCCTTTCCCGTAGTCGAACTACGACGCTCTGATTTCTCATTCTCGTCCGAATGAGCATACGTAGGCACAAGGGCCCCAATCCTTGGCGAGCACCCTGTCTTCTAACCACCCATCTCTCCTTAGCGTCTTTAACCTTTTAACCTACCAATTCTACCTTTAACAACGAGAAGAAAACAAGTAAACCTAAACAACACTCCCCACAATTACCTTAAGAGGTTCCCGTCGAGTACGATGGACGTGAGGGGTGCTAATACCTTCCCCTCATGTAACCGACTCCCGAACCCGGAACTTGGTTGCGACAGCCCTGTTCCTATCCTTTCGTTTCAAGAGGTTTTCTCGATATTTTCCTCTCCCGTTTGTTCGGGAAAAATAAAGTTCGGTGGCGACTCTGTCGAACCGCATTTTCCGCGCCTTTCGCGCGAGGGTCGTATTTTCGAATGTGATTTTTTCGAGGTGCGACAGTTGCTAGTACGACTGAAGCAGAATACATAGCGGCAGAAAGTTGTTGTGCACAATTTTTTTGGCTAAAGCAACAATTAAGCGACTAAGGAATTAATCTTGGATGCATTTCTCTCCGATGCGACAACACAAGTGCAATCAACATTACAAAAAATTCGATCATGCACTCAAGAACCAAACACATCGACATTCGACATCATTTTCTCCGAGATCACGTGCTTAAAGGAGATGTCGAAGTCACTTTTGTAGATACACATAACCAACTTACCGACATATTCACAAAGCCACTCGCAAAAGAATCATTTTTCAAGATTCGGCAAGAACTCGGAATTCTCGATGAAGGTGACATCTAAACTCTTCATAAGTTAATCTGTATAGAATCTATGTATACCAAGTTCTTGCGCTCACTGTTTTTAAGCATTTTCTGGATTTTCAAAGGTGTTAACCGATTAACCCCCATGGTTAACCGATTAACGATGTTGGTTTTTGTTTTCAGAATTATTTTTTTAATACGTTAATCGATTAACCCCCATGGTTAACCGATTAACACTGTTCATAAATTTAAAACAGAAACGAAAAATTAGTCAAAATTTGTTTTAATGTGTTTTTAAGTGCTTTTTTGGTGCATGTGCTTTATGATTATTATCACCCACTTTCCTTGGGACCATTTTCTTCTTTTTGACTCACATTAAAACCCCTTCCAACTCCTACCCACTCATTATCACAATAACTCTCACTTAAATTTCCCTCTCAATCATCCCTCCACATAAACCTCTTCTATTTTACCATCTCTATCACAACATAAACCCTATTTTCAGAAAATCATATCAAACCTTAAGAACTTCATATCTCCATCAATGGCTCCAACCAAGAAGGGAAAGGGAAAAATGCCAGAAAGCAGCTCCGCGGTTAATGAGGATCATGCTCCAATGAAATCTACCAAAAAGAGAAGAATGGACTTCAACATTAGGGATTCGACAACTGTTTACGGTCAAGTATGTTAACCTCAAAGCTTTTCCAGCTTCCTCATTCGATTTTCAAGCACTTTTAAAGTATCAGAGGATAGATAATTTTGTTTCTGATAATGGTCGCTGTTACCCGGACTTGGTTAAATCATTTATGAATAACTTATCTATCAATTTGAATGAGGCTGGATAACACATGCTTATCACTACTGTTCGTGATTGTGAATTAACGAAGATCTGTCAAACATTGCTGTAACTCTCAAGATTCCATAGACAGGATTTTTCCTCAGGAAAGGTGTCAACCACAGAGATGGACCTTGGGCTAATTATGACAAAATGGAGTACTACTATAGTATCTACAAATTTTCCAGAGCGGCTGTAGTTACTGGACTACAGACTGCTCACACCTTGTGCTATGTCAAAAATCTGTCGGTAAATGACATTATGTTCCACTACATCATATGTTATGTGCTGCTCCCGAAATATTCAAATCACTTTCAGATCAATGACCTTGAGATGCAGGTGTTGTATGCCATCAAGAACAAAATCAAAGTTAATTAGATATTAACTATGATGTATCATCTCCAACAACAACTCACTCTGTCTACCCGACTCCCATACGGTCGACTCATCTCTAGTATCTTGGAACTAACAGATTTGGATTTGAACAGAGAACCATCAATTACCTTGAAACCAACTGGGAACGAGATTAATGAAATTACCATCATCAAGAATACCGACATTGTGAAAATAATGATGGAACTTAAAAATATGAAGACGATTCATCTTCCTCCAACCATTCATTCCCAATCTCGGAAGGTGGCATAACAAACGAGTTTCTCTACATCACAATGATGACTCAACATAGAGAAACAACCCGGACAATTAACTCACTTCGAAGACTTGTCATCAATTCTCAAAATCCCAATGCTGAAAATGACGAAGATGAGGATGGAAGTGAAGAAGAAGAAGATGCAAGCGAGGAGATGTTGGATAATGATAATGAAAGCACCTGTTTCTGTTCTTATTCTTGTTGTAGAATTGTTTAAGTTTATGTTTTCTATTCGTAATTGTACCGTACTTTGTGCGTGTATTTCGTATCGTAAAAACAAAAGTTCTTGTTTGTGATGTTTGGATATGTGTTGTGTTTATTCTATGTGTGTATGTTTACTTTCATTACCGTTGTTACTCTTCCTTTTTGCTAATGCCAAAGGGGGAGAAGGATTGGTCTCTCTAATATTTCCTTGTCCATAAAATATTATACCTCCTATATTAAGGAGGAGCCTTAACTTAGGGGGAGAAACAGTGTAGAGAAACCAAGTATTAAAGCAATCTTTCAAAAGTCGGTTGTCATCATCAAAAAGGGAAAGATTGTAGAAGCAAGCTTCAAGCACATTTAAATGTTTTGATGAAGACAACAAGAAAAAGCTTTCTACCCAACTTATACTACGCAAAAAGTAAGAGAATCAAGTAAACAACAAAGACATCAAGCATCAAGATAGTGCTCTCGCATATGTAAATATTACTTGAAAATATCTATACAAGTGTTCATAAATTCACATTTCACTTCACATATACCACAAACTCTTTTAAAATCATTTTAAGTTACTCACTCTTGTTAAAAATAATTATTTTCTGAAAATCGTTCAGTGTTAACCGATTAACCCTTTTGGTTAACTGGTTAACGACCCTTAAAATTAACTCATTTGTGATTTTGTTACAGTTTTAACCGATTAACACATACGGTTAACCGGTTAACATGTGAAAATTTTAAATATTTTTAAACGTTGTAAGGTGTTAACTGATTAACCCATTTGGTTAACCGATTAACACTGAAACAGCAAGCAAAAATGACAGCTTTTCATGAAAATATGCATTGGTCTCCATTTTGATTTCTGACTGTTTTTGTTGCACAAAATCACACCCTTTTGAAAAGGTATTTTGATCAATATAAATTGTTATCAATTTCAAAATTCCAATTCATCTTCAAGAAAAAAATCATTCAAATTACTTATTTACTTCATCCTTCAAATTTTCATTTTTAAGTGTTCAAAAACATTTTTGAAAGAAGCCTTTGAATAAACTTTCACACTATCACAACTTCATTTCAAATCCTCTCACAAGAACACTAGTATACTTATTTGAGTAATATTTGTTTCAAGAAGAAGACCGATCGTGAAGATTGATAATATCATTCTCTCAAAAATTTCAACTTATTTCAAAGATTATTGTGTACTACCTTGTTATCCAGGATTGTTGGAAACAAGTGAAGTGTTTGAAGAGGATTGTTCTTCTACACTTAGATTACCTATAGATTAGATAGTAGGCTTCACCATTGGTGTGATTAGGCTGTGCAATAATTCTAAACTATAGTGAAACCTCTTCCGAGTCGAAAGGGGAGTGGAGTACTCTCGGAGTATGAGGGGAACCACTATAAATTTCTTGTATCTCTTTTTCTTTCCTGCACTTTACTTTCAAGTCACTATCATCATAACCAGAAAAATAACCAAGAACCGAAAAAGTTTGCAAATATTTTTTCAGAACCTAATTCACCCCCCTCTTAGGCGCATTTACAAGTTACAATCGATACCAATGGATTCATTAGAAGCTTCTTGAGCTAGTGTTGTTTCAAGATTAATTTCATCTTGAAAAAATGAAATCAATTGTTGATATTATTGAGCATTCATATGAGGAGGTTAAATTGTGTATGAAGCTTGAACACTGATGATATAATTTGATGAGTTATAAGTTTTGTTGATAGATTTTGTAAACTTGTAATTGGAAGGATAATCATGAATCTTGAAGCATTGTTCTTTGATATGACAAACCAAAAAGAGTGTGCGCAAACATGGCATTCTATTTTCCATTGCATATTAAACAATATGTCATTGTTTTCATCTTGTGAAGTTAGGGCAACAACATAATTTAGATATGGAAGAGGATCACCGAGAAGAATTTGACCTCTAATAAAAGTGGAATTGTCATTAGGACCTATTGGAAAGGCCAAAATATACTCTTGGTTAAAAAATCAAGAGGTTGAACTTTCCCACAATTGCAATTGTGAATTGATTGAATCTCCCCAAGTTCTTCCTACAAGGGCTTTAATTTAGTGAAGTAGTTACTCAGTGAGAAATAACCTTGAGTGAAAGAAATAATATCCTTCTTGAGTTGAAAATGTTTAGGACCATTAGTTTGATGAAAGAGAATATGAAAATCCTTTCAAATTTTGCTTGTAGAATTCGAACATATCACATAAGCTTGAATTTCCTTTGAGATTGAATTGAGGATCCAAAAAGCTATAATATTGTTGTTGCAACACCATGCAAGACACTTAGGGAGACTTTGAAATGGTGCCTCTATTGTTTTGTCTACATACCCCTATTTGTTACAACTAATTAGTTCCACAACCACTCCAAAACACCACAAGCGGTAGTTGTTGATGGTGAGGGCATTAATGACCAAAACACGGTCGGGATTATCAGAATTGAAAGTTAAGAAAGAATCTGCATGATTTTTTTGAGTTATTTCTTGGGTGATTCTAGACATGGATGAACATAATGAAAAAGGGAAGGTAAGAATTCAAGAAATAATGAAAAAGGAACATAAGTGACTAGTGAAATCGCAAATTTGGGGAAAAAGAAATTTTTTATGATAAGAAAAAAAATAAGGAGTTGGTGAAAGATGAATGAAAAATCAAAGAAATTTAGATCTTGATACCATATTAATATTTCATATCACTAAAGAAGGCACAAGTAAGAAAAATACTAAATAACCATGATTATTGTATTTTGGATCTATGTGCTTGTAGGTATAACTGTCTATAACCATCAGATATTTAGGGTGGTTTTGATTATGACAATACTATATGTCAAATGGTATGATGTGAAGTTTTAATCTTTCAAGAAGAAGAAATGTTCTAAATTCTCTTTGTGAAATCAAGATATCAATCCAAATTCAATTATGACAATACCTAATTTCAAATGGCGTTCAGTGAAATTGTTGATGGTCTTCTGTCCAATAAATCCCAATGATGGTGTCCATGCAAGAATATATATCAAGCTTCGTTAGTTAGAAGAATAAAGTTTCATATGAAGTGTTAAATCAATGATAAATCAAGCAATGGATCTTGAAGCTTCAAAGTCATGAAAGAGATGAAGTGTGAAGGATCATCGGGTCATATGTTTGAGTGATCAGTTGAATGTAAAGGTATAAGAGTAATTATTGAATTATTAAGGCAAATCACACATACACACATACACACGCGCGCGCGCACACCCACACATATGCACACATGGTCATATAGAGATCACCTGAATATAGATATCACCTGGTTCAAGTCAACAAAAACCTTGTGTGCAACATGAATTCAGCCTCTAATGAAAGAATCTATGCAAATTTACCCATCCTTGATGCAAAGAACTATGACAAGTGGTGCAAGCAAATGAAGGTGTTGTTTGGCTACCAAGATGTTCTTGAGGTGATCAAGAATGGTGTTACTCCTTTGCAAGCTAATGCAACAGAGGAGCAACAAACATCACATAAGGAAGAAAATAAGAAAGATTTCAAAGTGTTGTTCTTGATTCATCAATGTGTTGATGGCGGCAATTTCAAGAAAGTTGGTGATTGCAAATCATCAAAGCAAGCATGGGAGATCTTAAAGAAAGCTTATGCAGGGGCTGACAAGGCAAAGGTGGTGAGGTTACAAACTCACAAACAATAGCTTGAATTAATTCAAATGGAAGAGAAGGAGACAATCAATAATTTCGTAATGAGAATGACTCGGTTGGTGAACCAAGTGAATGCATACGGAGAAACCATTATGGAGCAGTATGTTGTGGCTAAAATCTTGTGTTTGTTAACACCAAGATTTGATAACATAGTTGTGGCGATTGAGAAGTCAAACGATCTTGCAACGATGAACAAAGAGGAGTTACAAATCTCTCTTGAGGTTCATGAGGCTCATGAGCAAAGGATGGAAGAGATGAACAACTATAAGGGAAAGGCGGAGATTGCTTTGCAAACTCGTTTCAATGAGAAAGAAAAGAGATCGAAAGGAAAATGGCCCACAAAATAACAAAGGGTATTTTCATAATTTTTATGGAAAAGAGTCCTAAACTTCAAGGAATTTGACAAGTCAAAAGGGGGTGAGAGTAGATACAGAAAACAAGGCGGTCAAGGCAACTATAGAGGTGAAATAAAGAGATTTGACAAGAGCAAGGAGTAATGCTACAAGTGTCAACAGTTTGATCATTATGTGAAAGAATGCAATGTGAACAAGAAGAAATCTCAAGGGGATGAAGCCAAGGTTACAAGACAAGAATTTGATAAAGATAATACACTCTTGGTCATGATCATGGAAGCAAATAGAAGTTGTAAACATGTGTGGGACAGTAGCTGCAGCAACTCAAAGAATGCAGAAAAATTGAACTGCATCCGGTTAAATGATATGATTGACTGGTTGTGCGAATATGAAGACGCCATGATGAGTGCGAAAGGAGTTTGATGTAGTAAGGAGTGGTATTTTGATTGGGGTTGTTCAACTTATATGACGGGAAAAAAGGATTATTTTATCAAAAACAATCGTGCCATGAAGAACAAAGTAAAGTTCGCGGATGACACCACTCTAATGGATGACGAGATCAATGATGTTTTGATCATGAGGAGGGATGGTGGGCATTCCTTAATCAAAGATGTCTTTTATATTCAGGGAATCAAGTGTAATCTTCCAAGTATTGGCATATTACTTGAGAAAAGGATTACAAGATTCATATGGAAAATAAGGGGTTGCGTGTTATGGATGCAAATGGAGGTTTGGTCCTTAAAGCGCCTATGGCTGCCAATAGAACTTTCAAGGTTGATTTGAGGTTTTGGAGCATAGATGTCTTGCTACTGCATCAAGTCATGAAGAATGGGTATGCACTATCGTCTTGGGCATCTCAATTTTAGAGATCTCAAGGAGTTGCAAAAGAACGGAATGATAACATTGCTGCCAATAATTAATATTCAGAGAACCAAGAATTATCTTGAGGTGGTGTATTCGAATATGTGTGTGGGCCTATGCAAGTAAATTCCATTGGTGGCAATAGGTACTTTGTCACTTTTATTGATGATCATAGTAGAAAGCTATGTACATACGTTATTAAGAGAAAGGATAGGGTGTTTGATGTGTTTAAGAAGTTCAAGTCCATGGTTGAGAGGCAAAGTGGTCACAAGCTCAAAGTACTCAAAATGGATGGTGGAGGCGAATATATCTCAAATAACTTTGGAAGTTTTTTGATCAAGAAGGGATAATACATGAGGAAGTACCACTCTATACACCACAACAAAATAGTTAGCCAGAAGGAAGAATCGATCAATAATGAACATGGTGGGAAGCATGTTTAAGGGGAAGAACTTTCTGAAAGAGCTATGGGGAGAAGAAATATCTACAACCACCTATTTGTTTAATATGTGCCCTACAAAGAACTTGGAAAATATAACACCAGAGGAAGTATGGTCGGGGTTCAAGCCAAATCTGAACCATTTGAGAGTCTTTGATTCCATTGTATATCGACATGTTTCAGGTTAACTTAGAAAGAAGTTGGATGATACCAGTGAGGTTATAATTCTTATTGGATATCACTCTACCGGTGTTTACAAATTGTTCGATGCTGGAAACCGGAGGATCGTGATCAGTAGAGATGTGATAATCGATGAAATGAAGCAGATGAAATAGAGTTTAATCAGTTACCAGCATAGAGAAACTGGTCACATGCAGGTTATAACCGATTACCAGAATCTTGTAACTGGTTACAAGTTCAGATATTTGGATTCCGAGGTTGCAGAAAGCTTAGAAAAGCATGTCGCCTAAGCCCGGGATTAAGGAGATGTTAGGAGGTCAACAAGGCAACGAGTTTGCCTTAGAGACTCAAAGATTGTGAGTTGTTTTATGATAATGAGGTCATTGACGATGGCGTTTTCGTCTATTTTGCACTTATGGCCAAATCCTAACCTGTCAATATGGAAGAGGCTTTAAGTGATCCAAAATGGATTTGTGCTATGAAAGAGGAGCTGGAATCCATTGAGAAAAACAATACTTGGGAGCTAGCTAATCTACTAAAAGGGAATAAGTCAATTGGTGTGAAGTGGGTGTTCAAAGTGAAAGAGAATCCCAAGGGTGCGATAACCAAGCATAAGCCTAGATTGGTAGCTAAGGGATTTTTACAAAGAGAAGGCATAGACTTTGAAGAGGTTTTCACACAGGTTGCTTGCATTAAAACCCTTAGGCTAGTTGTTGGTATTGCAAATAACCACAACCGGCCTATCTACCAAATGGATTTCAAATTCGCAATTTTGAATGGACCAATTAAAAAGGAGGTGTGTGTAGAACAACCCCCTAGTTTTGTTGTAAAGATAAAAAGCTGAAGTTCTACAAGTTGAAGAAAGTACTATATGGTTTGAAGCAAGTTCCAAGAGCTTGAAATAGAAGAATTGGTGGTTTCTTAAAAGACATTGGCTTCAAGAAATCTGTATCAGAGTATGGAGTTTATGTGAAGATGAATGAGAGTGAATGAGTAATCATTCTTTGTCTATATGTTGATAGTTTATTAATTACAAGCAGCAATAAGGAGAGTATTTCAAAGTTCAAGTGAAAACTTATGGAAGAATTCGAGATGACAGACCTTGGTATAATGACATACTTCCTAGGTATATAGTTCCATAAGTCAAAATTAGGAATGCTCATGTATCAAAGGAGACACGCTCTTAAGATACTGAAAAGGTGTGAAATAGAACATTTAATATTGTCATTTCTTCTGTAGAACCAAGGTTGAAGCTCTCCAAGAATGAAGATGAGGAAGATGTTGATCCAACTCAATATAGGAGGTTGATTGGACCATTGCTGGTACTTGTGCAATACGCGACCGGACCTAGCGTTTAGTGTTGGTATTAAGAGTAGATTCATGGCGAGACCGAGGGTGTCTCACTAGGAAGCATTCAAGAGGATCTCTGCGTTATGTTAAAGGTTCTGCTGGCTGCATAATTCTCTTTCCTGCAACAGATACAGTCAGAAAATGCGATTTGCTTGGTTTCATTGATTCCAATTGGTGCGGAGATAAGGATGATCAAAAGTCTACAATTGGATACATCTTTTTCTTTGCTGTGACACTCAATCCCATGGTGTTCGAAGAAGGAACTGGTGGTTGCACTCTCATCTTGTGAGTCCGAGCACATCGATGCTTCGTTATGTGTGTGCCAAGTCGTATGGCTTATGAAATCTATTGGAGAAGCTAGGCAGTAGTAGTGAGGGTGAGCCTGTCAGACTCTTAGTTGACAATGATTCCGTGATTAATCTTTGCTAAAAACCTAATTGCAAATGGGAGGAGCATTCGCATAGAAATGAGGTTCCACTATTTGAGGAAACTAGTTGCTGAAGGGAGATTACGTTTGGGGTACTGTAAAAGCGAGGATCAAGTTGCATTATTTGTTGACCAAAAGGGTCACAAATGATTTTTTAAAGAAGTTGGAGATGAACATGGGGATGTAAACTTGCATCTCTTGAATTAAGGTGGTTGTGTTTAGGTTTGAAATGTAATTACAAGTGCTAACATGTTGTCCAGTAGTAGAAATCTGCAATTTTCGAAGGCCTAACTGGTTACCATATTTGGTGTAACCGTTAACACTATAAGTGAATTAATTCCATAATTAATTATCTACATGTGTGGTTACCCATTTTGGCGTAACTGGCTACAAATTTGTGTTTTTGAGTTTTTAGTTTCTATACTTGATTTTTTTGTACCAATTTGTGTTGTAACCTCTATATAAGTGTGATGGGTGCACTCTTACCCAAGTTAATGAAAATTTCTTCACTCTCTCTCTCTCTCTCTCTCTCTCTCTCTTCTCTCTCTCTCTCTCTCTCTCTCTCTCTTCTCTCTCAGCTCTCTCTCTCTCTCGCTCTCTCTCTCTCATCTCTCTCTCTCTCTCTCATCTCGTCTCGCTCTCTCTCTCGTCTCTCTCTCTCTCTCTCTCTCTCACTCTCTCTCTCTCTCTCTCTCTCTCTCGTCTCTCTCCTCTCTCTCTCTCTCTCTCTCTCTCTCTCTCTCTCTCTGCTCTCTCTCTCTCTCCTCCCTCTCTCTTCTCCTCGTCTCTCCTCTCTCTCTCTCTCTCTCCTCCATCCTCTCTCTCTCCTCTCTCTCACACACACACCACACAACTTTCACCAATCTTGTGATTGCATGTTCCAACCGATTTAACGGGACTTCTCAATTTATTAAATTATATGGAGTGTGTTTTTATTTGGGCTAACTAAAATCATGTGTGGGGTGTGAGGACTAAGAAAATTTTAATTTCAAAGATTGAATAATAAATTAAATACTCAAATAAAAAGGTAATAATATCATAGATTGAAATTATTTTTTACAAAAGAAATTCAAACTAGTCCCATGCGTGGGTCTGGCTTGAATTATTGGAGTAAATTAGTTCCGCTATAGTTTGTGTTTTTAATAGGACACAACACTGTATAGTTTAATTAATGACGCACAATTGAATTGTAACACCCACATGCATCATGCATGGATTGGAGTCAAATTCTAGTTTAAATTAAATAAATAAAAACCTCTTTAATACAGTTCGTTTACGTAACTGCACAAATCGATACTTCCATTGATTGAGACAATTAAAAATGACGAAGAGCAAGTAGAAAAGAACAAACATTAAAGAAAAAAAATGAACAAATCATGTATTACTATTACTACCTCAACTTGCATTGTTCATACCCCAACTCCATTAAAGAGCCTTCATATTGTGTTTGCAACATTAATAGTGCTAGCCAATATAAAATATGATTGTGTACTACAATAACCAAAATTATATATATATATATATATATATATATATATATATATATATATATATATATATATATATATATATATATATATATATATATATATATATATATATATATATATATATATATTATATATATATATATATATATATATATATAAAACTAAAATCATATTCCATATAATTTTAATGAAAAAAAAATGAAAAGTTAGAATTAGGTCAAAATAAAAAAAACACAATTGAAAAGCCAATAATAACACTTAAAAGTAAAATACCAAATTCGCCTTCATTGGTTAGCACATATGGAACTTTGTCTTTGTGTCATCAAAGCATGCCAATTATAGAGAGGGTTGGTCTAATTTTAGCCAATTATAGACAAATTAACTGTTCCGCAGCTTAATTTGAATGTGTATATTATTAATTTATTCATTATCATATTATTAATTTATTGTAGATAATGCATGAAACTAACTATAGAGTTTTAAAATGTCCTCAATAAGTTATGATTATGACTTCATATTGATGGATTGCACACTTTTGGAGGGGACCAATGACTATATAATTACATGTCACATTCCACGTATTTAATTTTAAACAGCTACTCTTTCTATTATTTTTTATAAGTAAATTTTGACTTTTTAAATTTATTAAATACATGAATTAAAATTTGTTTATAAATAAGAATAAAGAGAATATGTTGTATAGGATGGTGTCACAACACCTCGGTTTCAATTTCTCAAAATTTGTCTTGTAGTGTTTCATTCTTATCTATTTGTTTTATTAAGTTCAAATATATTTTCTTTTTAAATCTTTGTTAGGTCAACATTGACACTAAAATTGACATTAAAGTTGAGAACTCATGTTAGTATTTTTTTTGGTTTGAGGTTTGTTGGATAGTGTTCAAGGATTTTTGGCGCGACAAAACTTGTTAAAAGAATTATTTCTGCAGAAACACAAAATATATAAAATTAACAAAAGAGATCACCTAGTGTGTTATATCCTAAATTAACTAAAATAACATAAAACATAAACAAATAACATTACACAAACTCTAATTTACTTTAAAATTCAAGTATCAAAGATTAAAATACCTCATACAAAGTAAGTTATCATTAATCATAAATTCAGAAATATATATAATATTGTTTTGTTTCAAGGCAATTCTGAAATAAACACTACTAATAACATGAAATTTAACCTGATTTTGTTTGGCAAAGACGTGAATGATTGAAATGCGAAATTTTTTCATTGAATCTAGAGTGAATTTGAACTAGGTGTAGAATATTTAAAGACAAATTAAAATTAAATAAAGTTAAATTAATGACAAATCAAGAATCTTGAACCTTCAAAGTCGTGAAATATCACTTGAGCATGTGTTTGAGTGATTAATTGAATGTAACTGTATAAGAGTAATTATCAAATTATTAAGGCAACACGCGCGCACACGCACACACACATACGAGCGAGCATACACACATTTGAAAATGTTTTAAACCTCTCAGAATCTCCTAAACATATTAAAATCTCTCAAAATAACTACCAAAGCTCATGTGGAATTGACTAAGAGTGTTCTTAATCATTTGGAAAATGTTTGCACACTTCCTAACCAATTAAAAACTTAGTCCAATCGATTACAACAAGATAAAAGAAATCTTTAATCAATTAGAAATAATCTTGACGATTAAGACACATAACCATCGCAGAGTTTCCATTTTGTGATTAGGACTACCGTCTTTTTGAAGCTCTTAATCGATTAGAACCTAGGGTTTATCGATTATGTCATTAAAAAGCGCATAAACCTTTTTGAGCAAACTCTTCTCCTGTAAATATATGGCTTTTCCTCATTTATTCTTTTACACCACAAATCGAATCTATAGATTTTATTTCTCATTTCTAGTTTCCTTGGCTTCTTCTTTTCTATTTTTTCACAAAGTTAATGTTAAAAAATGACTACCGAAACTCTTTTGCAAAGTCTCCCGATATGCAAAATAAATATTAAAAAATATTTTCAAAAATGACTACTAGAATTTTTTTGCAAATTTTTTCGATACACAAAATAAATTTTAAAAAACGTTAAAAATTAACTATCGGAACTGTTTTGCAAAGTCTTTCGGTTAGGGGTGTTTATTGGTTCGGGAAAATCCGAAATAAACCGAAATTCAAACCAAACCATGGTGTTTGAGTCGAATATTTTTTAGTCCGTGCAAAAACTGAATCAAATCAATGAAACTCTATGTTAATTGGTTCGGGTAACAGATTTTAAAAATTCTACCCGTGAGTCCGTGTATCCAAACCAACCATATTCATTCATATAATTTATATCGTTATAATGGAAACTAGTATAAGATATTCAATTTTAAAAAGGAAGATAAATGAAACATCATTTGTGACATTCATAATTTATATGAAACCACGAAAATAAATAAAACAAATTATATTACTATAGAAAATTCAACAAAGTTTTTTGCAGGAGTAGTTCATAAGACAAAACGAAAATTCAGTGGGTTAGTTGAAAACATGTTTGCAGACCTATCAACAAATAGGGTCCAGGGGTAGAAAATATATAAAATTTTAGCCATGCCTTGTTTTATAGATGGAGATGAAGGATGTTAGTGGAAAAAAGGACTATTTGAGTGGATATTTTATGGGCTAGATATGAGATTTCTAACTCATCAAGTTCTATTTGGAAATAGTAATAGTTCTAATATACTTGAATTGTCTTTGTGGAAGGAGATTATGTCGTTGGACAAAAGGAATAATTATACACATTGTAAATCTCGCTAAAAACCTCCAATCACTCTCGGATATGGGAGTGATATTCCTTTCTGACAGAGAAACTTGTGTGACAGTAGCAGCTTGAAATCTGTTTTTCCGGTTTTGTTCCAGGTTAAAAGTAAGCAAGTGGCAATGGTGGATAGTATGGGAAGTTGGATCAACAATAAGTGGAAATTGGGAGCTTTAGGTATTGCATGTTTCTTCGACAACCATGTTTTGTCTGATTTGCAGGGTCAGTTACTAGTTTTGGTGAAGCAAGTTCCAAAGAGAAACGTTGTTGATTTAGTTCCATGGAAACCAAATAGCATGGCAGAATACACTATCGAATTATGTTATGATTTGATATATGCTGGCAGGTTATTAGAAGACCAAAAAGAGGGCATTGAAGAAACTTTTGAAAGACTTTGGGAAGTTCATGTTCCTTTCAAAGTAAAAGCTTTTGGATGGGGGACCTTTCTAAGCAAGCTCCCTAACAAAGATCAATTGAGGAAGAGAGATATTATCAAATCTATTCATGAGTTTTCTTGTGTTTTTTGTTTTCAAGAAGAGGAAAATTTTGATCACTTATTCTATCATTGCCAAGTGATTAAGAAAACTTGGTTGGAAATAGAGGTGTGGATTGGCTTACTCTTAGGTAATGAAGGTTCGGCGTGGAGGAATTTATTTTAAAAAGTGGATCAATAATTTGAAGAGGAAGTTCGGCGTGGAGGAATTTATTTTAAAAAGTAGATTAATAATTTAAAGACGAATAAATTAAAAGAAGACAATGAAGGAGTAGTGTGGTTGGCGGTGTTATGGTGCGTTTAGGAAGCTCATAAACAACAATTTGTTTAATGATTCATTTTGCAATGTACAAGACTTGGTTTAGACTATTAAATTGATGGCGTGAAAATGGTTAGTTTTAAGAAATAATTTCAATTATAAACTTTTTGAGTTTTGTATAGCCATTTAAAATAACTATTAATTTCGATTGGTTTGGAATGTTTTCTTCTTTGGATTTTTTCAACTTTTGTAATCAGGACATAGTATCCTAATACTCTTATCTTATCAAAACTACTAGAGTGAATAATAGCGCAACTAACCAAAACTACTATATATAAACAAAAATATATATGATTCAAAAAAATGATATAGAGTGAACAATTAACAATTTAAACACGTGGAATCACATAGTCTCAACAACATAAAAACTACACAGTCACAATATTTTAGTTCTTAATACTAGTGATGCCTATAGATTATCTACTTGTACATTTTATTAAATACAATCATTCAATTAAATAAAATTATTTTTTATTTTCTTAAATTTATTAATTTATAAATATTAGTTATTTGTTTGCATTAATTTACCGATATAAATAAACGATTTCACTAAGGATTGACATTTAAATATATACCGAACTAAAATTAACATCTCTAATATATACTCAATTAAAATCATATTTCATATAATTTTTATGAAAAAAAAATTAAAAGTCGAATTAGGTCAAAATAAAAAACACAATTTAAAAGACAATAATAACACTAAAAAATAGAATACCTAATTCATCTTCATTGGTTAGCACATATGGAACTTTGTGTTTGTGACATAAAGCATGCCAATTATATAGAGGGTTGGTCTAATTTTAGCCAATTAAAGATAAATTAACAATTCCGCAGCTTAATTTGAATGTTTATATTATTAATGTATTCTAGATAAAGCTTGAAACTAACTATTAATAGTATTAAAATGTCATCAATAAGTAATGATTATGACTTCATATTGATGCATTGCACACCTTAGGAGGGGACCAATGACTTATATATAATTACATGTCACTTCCACATAGTTAATTCTAAACCGTTGCTTTAGCAACTTGCTTTTTATATATAGGTTAATAATACTAGAGTTGTTCTTGGTTCCCTAAAAAATCAAATTGAATCGAACTAAAATATGATAAAAATTTATTTGAACTGATGTAAACCGTTTCAATTTATTTAGAATCGAATCGAATAAAAATCGTTAAAAGATAACTTTTTTCAAACTTCTTATTAAATAACCAAACCATTAAATTATTTTTTAAATTTTTAATTAAAATTTATTTTAATATTTTTCATTTTTAATTTTAGTTCAGTTCGATTTTAGTTTGGGTTTGGTCGGTTATAATTTCAATTCAGTTCTAGAATCGTTATATATATATGATTTTGTTCACTAACTAAATATAACAGTTCAGTTATTTTAACTTTAATTCAGTTCGATTTAACAGTTCGGTTCGGTTCGATTCATGATTTTTTTTAAGAACCATAATTAAATGATATTGATGTTTTATTACATTGAGTAGATGGCCCCAAATAAAGAAATCGGATTGAAACCGTCCTTCGTTTATGAGCCAATCAATTCGCCCAACATATAAGGGAACCATCATAGTCCAATAAATGAAATTATATTGAACTATATATTTAACTAATAGCTTCCAAATTCTAGCTCAATTGAATCATAATCGACATGTATTATTTGTTGTCGTTATTATCATCTCGTCTATAAAATTTTGTAAAAAGATTCAAATATAAAAGTGTAAATTTGAATTTATGATATTGTATTTATTCGTCTTTAAAGAATAATTTTTTACCATTATATTGCTAGATTAAAATAAAAAGTAAAAACTATTAAGAAACATATTAGTCATAATTTTAATTAATTTACTTATTCTTTTTTAAAATAGTCTAAAGACTAGACTCACATAACTTAAGTAGGCGTGGATTGGATTAAAAGTTTAAAAGATTATTCATGATTAATATTTTATTGCTTCGATTTCAAATTATTTATAACACCAGCTTTTATGATTTTGATTTCTTAATGAACATTTAAATTTTAAAATTTAAAATGAAATTTTATAAAAAAGAATGTTGTGAAGTAGGATGCCTTAAAATATAATATGCTCGATTTTTTTATGATCAAAAAACACACAAGGGTTAGAGTTAAGGAAAAACAAGGAGAACAACAAAGATTGATTATAGTTGTTATTCTTTACTTTCTCTATAAAACTGATTAGAAGTACTCAAGAATAACAAATAACCCTCTCACCCTAATTAGGTTTTGTCACATCACACTTAAGATGAGAGACCAGTATGCTATTTATAATAAGACCTATCAAACTAAACTAATGAGTTTTTTAACAATTACCCATTACAATCTAACTTAGGGTACAAACCAATTTAAACAATTGGATCCTTAACACAAGGCTCAATTCGCAACTACATACTAGAACACAATTCGACTACAGCATGTAGATCTTCGACAATAACATGTGAGCAAACTTCGACGACATGCTAACTTGAGTTCGATCAAATATCTCACAAATTTCCACCTTGGACCTAACTTTACCATCAAAAAACAAACTAGTTTTCTTCATGCAGCTTTATCAACTGCATACAGTGAAAAAACTTGCAACTGGGCAACGTCTTAGGGATCATATCAGCAACATTATGATCTGTCGAAACCTTCAGCACTTGGAATTCTCCGACAGGTGTATTGTACTTTGACTATCACATTTAACAGTGACAACTCGACCTTGAAGTTTCGACTCCTTTGCAAAACCTTCAAGCCACAATGCTTCCTTCACAACTTCAGTTAAGGCGATATATTCCGTCTCAATGGTTGATAAGACAACAACCTTTTAAGTGTTTCTTTCCAACTGATTGTTTTGCCAAACATAGTGAACACATATCCAAAAATAAATTTTATGGAATCCATACAACCTACATAATCTGAGTCGACATATCATTCGATTGCTGCTTTACTATCTTCACCCAAGGCTCCACCATAAATTAGGACTCATTTCAGAGACCCATTCATGTACCTTAAGAATCCACTCTAATGCTTGCCAATGAGTCTTTCCAGGATTCGTCGTGTACTTGCTTACAAGACTTACTGCATATGTTATGTATGGTCTAGTACAGACCATAGCATACATCAAAGAACTTACTATATTAGCATATGGAATGCTATTCATATAAGTTCTTTCGACATCAGTACTGAGACAAGAATCTATACTCAGCTTGAATTGGGGGTTTGTCAGAGTTACAACATGCTTTGAATTTGACATACCAAACTTTTCGAGAATCTTCTGTAGGTATGCCTCTTGAGATAAACATAATTTCGACTGCTTTCTATCTTTTCAGATGTCAATCCCAAGTATCCTTAACGCAGCTTCCAGATCCTTCAGGTCGAACTCCTTATTGAGTCCAGACTTTACCCTCATTACATCTTCGATATTGTTGCTTGCAATTAGAATACCATCCACATAAAGCAACAAAATAACAAATGAATTACCAGGTCGAAATCTGAAGTAAACACAGTGGTCGAACTGACTTCTAATGAAACTTATGCGTGCCATGAACTTATCGAATCTTCTATTCCACTATCGAGGAGATTGTTTTAGTCCATAGAAGGATCTCTTCATCTTGCACACATAATCTTCCTTCCCCTTTTCGACATACCCTTCAGGTTACCTCATCAGGATTGTTTCATCTAGATCACCACACAAGAACGCATTCTTCACATCCATTTGTTCTAGTTCAAGGTAGAATTGTGCCACCGTGGGAGGCAACTTTAGAATGGATCCGTGCTTCACAACAGGAGAGAACACATCATTGAAGTCGACACCTTCTTTTTGAGTGAAACCCCTAGTGATCAATCTTGCCTTGTATCTTTTTGATGCCACTCTTTCGCTTCCTTCCTTAACTTTGAAAATCCATTTACAACTGACTAATCTGACTCCATCAAGTTTCTTGATCAGTTCCAAGGTAATGTTATCATGAAGAGATTTCATCTCATCATCCATGGCCTTCAACCATTCAGTCTTCTTTTGACTCCTCATAACTTCCTTATAGTCTCTAGGTTCTTCGTCGAGAACCTCACTTGCAGAGATTAAGGCATAAGTTATAAGATCTGCATACCCAAGTATCTAAGGTAGCTTGATGACTTTCCTCGACCTATCTCTTGCTAGCAGGTAGTCATTATCAATCTCCTTATCTTCGACAACATCTTTTGCTTCTTCTTCGACTTCATCTGGGGTACTAAATTCAACATCAATATGTTCCACCTCAACAGGAATCTCTCCTTGTTTTAGCTCTTCGTCAGCATCATCAGTTTTCTTGAATGTCATCTCTACTTCATTTAAAATCACAACTCGACTGGTGATACACCTCATGTGACCTGGCTTTAGGCACCATAGGCTATAAGCTTTGACTCCTTTAGGGTATCCCATGAACATGCATTTCAGGACTCTAGGTTCGACCTTGTCTTTCCTAATGTGAGCATAGGCCACGCAGCCAAATACTCTCAGTTTTTCGAGACTAGGTGGATGTGTTGACCAAACTTCTTCATGTGTATTCATATCTAACGCAATCAATGGACATCTGTTTATCAGATATGTTGCTGTCGAAATAGCCTCAACTCAAAACACATTCTTTAACCCAACACTAGTCAATATGCATCTAACCCTTTCCAAAATAGCTTGATTGAACCTTTCTTCCAAACCATTTTATTGTGGAGTCTCTGCAGTGGTTTTGTGCCTTGTAATACCTGAGGCAATACAAAAACTGTCGAATGCTTTATTGCAAAATTCAAGGCCATTGTCGGTTCTCAACCTCTTGACCTTTTTACAAGTCTGATTCTCGACCAGAGTCTTCCAACCTTTGAAATTCTCAAAAGTTTCATCCTTAGTCTTCTGGACGAATACCCATAACTTCCTGGAATAATCATCAACTATGGATAGAAAATACCTTGCTTCTGAATGTGATGGACACCTTGCAGACCCCCAAAGATCAGCATGGAAGTAATCAAGGGATCCATGAGTTCTTTGTTTACCTTTATTGAACTTCACTCTGCAAGATTTTCCAAGTACGCAGGGTTCACAAAATTTCAGCTCGACTTTGTCTCCTCCAAGTAGATTTTGTTTCCCTAATTCAACCAGACCCCTTTCACTGACATGGCCCAATCACACGTGCCAAATTTCTGTTTTCAACAATGGTTTCATGGATGCAACATTTGTCGAACCACTTACAACTTCAGCCTCAAGGGTATATAAGCCTTATTTCTTCACACCTCTCAAGACTTCCTTTGACCCCTTCATGACTCTTAGGATAGCTTTCTCTCCTTGAAACCCTTCCTGTCAAATTCACCAAGAGAAATCAAAATTTTCTTCAAATCAGGTACATACCTAACTTCAGTCAATAACCTTATTGACTCATCATGGAGCTTGAATTTCACATATCCAATACCTGCAATTTTGCAAGATTTATTGTTTCCCAGCAGCACCGATCCACGATCTTGATCACCTAGCTCCTCGAACAATTCCCTGTTTGGAGTCATGTGCCAAGTGCAACCTAAATCCATAATCTACTCCTTGAGTCGCCACTTGAAACCACAAGAATATCAGATGATTCAAAATCATCTTGAACAATAGTTGCGTTGTCATTATCTTTACCTCAATGATCTTTTCGGTGTTCAGGGCACACTTTTCTTGTGTGACCCTCCTTCTTACAGTGATAGCATCGAATACCATATGCCTCACCACTTTAAGACCTTTGTTGACTTTTACCTTTCTTCTTGTCGAACTTACCATCCTTTCACAAGAATTTTCCCTTAACAGGAAAACCTTCACCCACCATCTAAGGTTTATGCTCCTTTGTTCATTCAGATCCTTAGAATACAAGGCTGATTGACCTTCTTCAAAGCTCATGGACTCCCTTCCATACATGAGAGTTTCTTTGATGTGAGCATGTATTCTGGGCAAAACACACAACAACAACAGTGTTTGATCTTCATGATCGATCTTCACGTCAATATTTTCAAGATTAAGAATCAGCTTATTGAACATATCCAATTACTCAGCCAACACTTTGTCTTCACTCATCTAGAATGAATACAAAGCTTGCCTCAGTTAGAGTCGATTCACCAGAGATTTTGTCATGTATAAACTTTCACGTTTCAACCATAACCCCGATGTCGTAGTCTCCTTAGATACCTGTCGAAGAACCTTATCACCAAGGCTCAACAATATTGCGTTGTGGGCTTTCTCTATCATGTCCATAATTTTCTTTTTTCGTTAACACATCGTCTATGGATGCCTCTCCCTTAAACGCTTCCAAATAACCATGTTGAACCAGTAGGGCTTTCATCTTCAAGCGCTACAGGTTGAGGTCGTTCACTCTGGTGAACTTTTCAATCTCATACTTTTTTGAAGGCATCTTCTCCACGTTCACCACACCAATTTGTTGTGAATTAAGATGCCTTAAAACAAAATATACTTGGTTTCTTTATGATCAAGAAACACACAAGGGTTAGGGTTAAGGAAAAACAAGGAGAACAACAAGGATTGGTTATAATTTCTATTTTTTACTTTTATTATAAAACAGATTACAAGTACTCAAGAATAACAAATAACCCTCTCACCCTAATTAAGTTTTGTCACACCATACTTAAGATGATAGACTAGTATGCTATTTATAATAAAACCTAACATACTAAACTAATGGGGTTTTAACAATTATCCATTACAAGCTAACTTAGGGTACAAGTTAAATTAAACAATTAAATCCTTACCACAAGACCCAATTCGACAACTACATACTAGAACATAATTTGACTACAGCATGTAGGTCTTCGACAACAGTATGTGAGCAAACTTCAACGACATGCTAACTAGAGTTCGATCCAATATCTCACAAAGAAAATAAATAAAAACAATAATAAATAAAATCTATAAATAATAACAAACATTAAATCCTTTAATAATAAAATTAATCTTGTCTAAAAAAACTAATAAAATGATTTTACCTTATGTTTTCTTAGGTAGCATTTCTCTACATATTCACATATATACAAATATTTCATAAATTAAATCTCTTTTTTTATTGTGTTTTAAATAACATATTCATAATTAATAATTAATATCTTTCTAATTAATACAATAATAATCAGTTAATATATGAATTGAGTTGTAATTATAATACTAATTTTATATTTTAGTAATGAAATAATTGATGGATTGTGGGGGAAGCCCATATTAGATCAAGAGCAACAACAAAAATAAGAGAAATACTACATATTCACCAAAAACTTTAAAACATGGGTATATGAGACCTCTCATTGATAAAGTATTCAATCTCCATTTTCTTAGGAAATGTGAGACTTCTAACTCACCCTTGTATCACAACAATCTCTCTTTCAAGTGTGAGTTTATCCATTTATATTTTTACCCACAAGCGGGTGTTCTTTGATACACATACAATTGTACCACCATTGGCACCCTTATTCTGTCATAGACACTTCAATAGTATACACCATCTGACCACCACCTTGTTAGGAATACTTTTAATACAAAGAGTTGATCCCTTAGTTTAACTATCGAATCTGATATCACTGTTAGATCATGAGAGGGACATCTACATTGGATTTAAGAGCAATCACATAAGTGAAAGAGTCACTACATATTCACTCAATTTTAAAATGTCAAGTATATGAATTCTCTCATTTATAAAGTGTTAAACCTCCACTTTGATGGGTCATCATGAGGGAGAAGTATTCACATTAGGTCAAACACTCACCTAAAGATCAAAGACTCACTCAAACAAGTGAGAGACACACCCCATATTCACCAAAAACCTTAAGGTGATAGGTGTATGGGTCCTCTTACTTATAAAATTCTCATTCTCCATTTTTATAAGCAGTTTAGGGCTTAGAACTCACATTTATTTGTCAACACAATTCACAATTGTCTCTCAACAATCTCCCTTTTAAGTGTGAGTTTATCCACTATGTTCCCCCTAAAGCGGAAGCTCATTCACTCACATACTTGTACTGCTATTGAGAGACACCCTTATCTCTTCATGGGCACTTCAACAAAACACATCATTTGACTATCATGTCTGAAAGACTTTCGATAAAAGAAGCTGGTCCCTTACTCAAACCGGGCTCTGATACCACCGATGAGTCATCATGACGTAAAAGCATTCACATTGGGTTAAACACTCATCTAAAGGTCAAAGACTCACCCAAATAAGTGAGAGACACCACATATTCACCCAAAATCTTATGCTAATAGGTGTATGGGTCATTCTACTTATAAAGTTCTCAACCTCCACTTTTATTAACAATGTGGGACTTAGAACTCACACTTGTTTCTCAACACAATTCACACTTGTTTCTCAACACACTTTTCTAAAAAATGTAGGACTTCTAACTCACACACTACTAATCAAACGGGGTAGCACGTAATTGTATGGCATTGGTAATGGATCAATGTGTCTTTTTGATCTTTGGTTATAGTAACATCATCATTGCAAAGTATGTTGTTGTGTGATCCGTTGTTGATAAAGGGGACCTCTATTGACAGGAGGATATTGACCATATGGAGAGACTGGAGTCACATGGGATGACCCATAAGATTGCTGACTTTGAATAGTTGAGATGCTTGGGTACGGAGGGTAAGGTACCGAGGATGAAGCTTGTGGAGTGTCCCAGATTGTATTGATTTCATCCTCTTCTTCCTCTTGGGAGCTGACAATCGATTCAATTTCACTAGCTGGGATGTTCTAGGCGTCGTGAAGCTTTCCCTTCTTGAGGTGGTTCTCGATGCGCTCTCTAACTATCACCAGGTCAGAGAAATTTGATGTCCCATTGCCCATCATTTTTTCCAAATATGGGCTTTGCAACAAATCTATGAACATGCCAACCAATTCTCTATCTAAGAGTGGTGGTTGAACACGAGCAGCTACCTCTATCCATCTTTGAGTATACCCTCTGAAAGACTCGTTTTCCTTTTGAGATAAGCTTTGCAACTGTATGCGGTTGGGAGTCGCGTCAAGATTATATTGGTATTGCTTCACAAAGGCGTTGGCTAAGTCCGACCACGACTGGATATGGTTGTTCTCTAGCTACGTGTACCAATTCAATGATGCCCTACTCAGACTGTCTTGGAAACAGTGAATCATAAGTTTGTCGTTGTGAGCATAGGAGGTCATTTTTCTGCAAAACATCAGCAAATGTTGCTTTGGACAGCTATCTCCTTTGTACTGTTCAAAATTCGGTGTCTTGAATTTTGGAGGTATTACAAGTCCGGGTACCAAACACAGGTCTAAAGCATTCATCTCAAGAGCATCCCTCCCTTTTATGGCTTTTAACTTCTCTTCCAACGCACGACATCTTTCAACAAACTCAACATCTTGAGGTCGTTCAGCATTCCCCACTAGGCTTATCCCTTGGGAATTCGGTGTAGTGAATGCAAAGCTATGGTACTAAACAGCATCATGAGACGAGGCATGTTCATCCCGAATAGTTTGACATTCTTGTATAACCTGGTTCTCAATAGGAATCTGCCCAGGCTGAGGTTGAGCAAGATTGTTCACTTAATATGGAATGACGTTCTCAGTGACTATAGGTCATTGAAGGTTGTTATCTCTCATTTCCAGGGCTAACATAGCTTCCACAAGTTGGTCCAATTGATTCTTCATCAAGTCAAAATATACTCTTAACGCGAACTGATTCTGCTCTTCTAAGTTCATGATTCTTCCAAAAGTTGCTTCAAGTCCGATACGGGTGTCGGGAAATCAACTGTGGATTATGGAAAAAGGATGGGTGAGCGTTGGTTTTGGAAAATGATATGCAATGATATGCAGATGCAATGTAATGCTCAGGATCACAAGCTCATCAGGGTCTTAAACAACAGGTAAATAACGGATATTTCTGATTACTGGAACCCCATAGGTAGGCTTTAAAAGGATAGGTGCCTAGAGTCATGGATCTTTTCAAAGATATTATTGCCATGACAAAGGCTCATCCAACAATAATACCCTCGAAAGAATCTCTTATAGGTGAGGTTTTCGCGTCATCTCACGAGAAAGGCTTCTCATGAGTCTCTAAAAGGTTTCTAAAAGGTACCTCAGAGTCATAGACCGAGGTTGAAAATATCATTTTCAAAATAACGATATGTTCAAGGGATCTTATCTGATTGGGGCGTTCGTATCAATCCAAAAAAGAGTGACCCTCATGAGTTAACACTACCAACCACTATGGAAAAATCTTTAAAAGGTCCTTAGAGTTATCAATTCAGGCCTGAAAACATTATTGCCATGGCAAAGACTCACCATGATAATAACATTTCCAAGGGAATCAACTCTAAGCGGGGCTTTTGTATCCTCCCAACGAGAAAGTCTCCTCGAGGAATTCCACTACACAACCACTATTCTAATCCTATGTTTTTTCTCGGACTCGGGTGTAGAGCCATCTCACAAAGCACCAATAATTAGAGAATCCCAATAGTGTCACAAGATACAATAATAGAATATAATAAAGATAAGCAAGCAAGTAAGTAAATACCAAATGAACAAACAAGCAAGAAATAGAAGAAGATAAATAAACAAACGGATCTAATTCTCGTGAATTGAGTCAAGTTAGGATTGACTCTCTCTAGCATAAGGCTATGCAAGTCCCCAGTAGAGGCGCCATCTGTCGTACCTCGAAAAATACGATTCTCATGATGGACGCAGAAAAAAAATTCGAACAGAGTCGCCACCAAACTTTATTTATTCCAAGGAAGGAATAGAAACTATCGATAAAACCTTTAAAGGGATAAGAACATGGTCGTCGCAACCAAATTCTAGGTTTGGGAGTCGATTACGAAAGAGGGAAGGTATTAGCATCCTCTACGTCCATTGTACCCAACGAGAACCTTTTCTAAAGGTATTAGCACCCTCTACGTCCGTTGTTTATCTTCTAAAGGATTCGCTTCTAAGTGGGAAAATGGTGGTTTTTTATTAGGGTGCTCGTCAAGGATTGGGGCCCTTGTGCCTACGTACTCCCTCGTGCAATGGGAAAGTTAAAGCATCATAGTTCGTGGTACTACGGTAAAGGTTTATGATAAAAGTAAAAAAGGTAGCTCGCTAGGATCTCGCAATCCTATACATACGTACCTTCATTGTGCAGTGAGGAAGTCAGAGCAACCGTAGTTCGGAAAACTACGGTTAGTTTGTTTATGTTTGACGTGAATGAGGTTTTAGATCGCGTTCTAACTGCTAAATATTGGCTTGTCTGCTCGCTAGGGGAGGTTGAAGCATTCGTTCATATGCGTGGAAGAAGGGACAAAAAAATGTTCTTTAGGAAAGTTGTTTGAGTTGTAGACTGTGCGAGGGCGAGGAATTAGTGTATTGAGAAATTTCAATCGCACGGGGGAGAGAAAAAAGAGTTTGTTGTGTTGGATGCTTTGTTTGAATGATGATTACTTAAAGCTTAAGAAAGACTCCTCGGGCCCAAGTAATCGGGAGAGTGAATCGAAGATTCAACTCTCTCTCTTTTTCAACCTTAATTGTGAAAGAGTTTGATATAGTTAGAGCAAGTTAATTGGATGACGATTACTCGAAGCTTAAGAAAGGCTCCTCGGGCCCAAGTAATCGGGAGAGTGATTCAAAGGCTTGGCTCTCCGTCTCTCTCTCTCTCTCTCTCTCTCTCTCTCTCTCTCTCTCTCTCTCTCTCTCTCTCTCTCTCTCTCTCTCTCTCTCTCTCTCTCTCTCTCTCGCTCTCTCTCTATTTCAACCTTAATTGCGAAAGGATTTTGATATTGTTAGAGTAAGTTAAATGGATGACGATTATTCAAAGCTTAAGAAAGGCTCCTCGGGCCCAAGTAATAAGGGAGAGTGAGTCAAAGGCTTGTCTATCTCTCTTTTTCAACCTAAGTGTTTGAGAAAATAGTTTTGATTTTGTTTATCGTAAAGGTAGTTTGATGTAGAATCGGGTTATGAAGTTTTTAAAGAAGACAATTGTTCGAACTTAAGAAAGGCTCCTCGAGCCGAAACAATTGAGGAAAGGAATCGAAGACTCTATTCCAACCCCCTTTTCATATTTATTGAAATATGGTCTAAGTATAGTTAGGTTCATTAATTTGACTTTGATAAAATGCTCGATGTTGATCGAGGTTTGAATTTATGTGCGAAACGAATAATGATTGAACTAGATGGTAATGAGATCCTAATGGTTTAGGGTAAGGTCGATGGAGAGGTACAAGCGCTCGAATTATAAGAGGTAAGGTTTAATATAGATTAAGAGCTTTAGGGTCACAAAATACAAGTAATTGAATTGAGTTTTAATCGTGTGCACTAGCAAAGTGGGCTAGTCTTCTAAATGGCCAACTAGAAAATAATTGATCAAATAGGTCTCACTATAAGGAAGCCCAGGAGTAAGCTTTGAATGTTGTGTATCGTGACAAAAAAGGTTGATGGTGATGCTGTGAAAGCGATCGACTTACAAGGTGAAAAGTGGCTCGATTTGAATCGAGATTTTATTTTGAAAAGGTTTAATCGGTGCAATGGCAAGCCATAAGCAAAGTAAAGAAAAGGAGTAAAGTTATTACATATCATGGGAGTGGGGATACATTTTGTCGAATGGGGATGAAATGAAACAATTAAATCGAACCAAATACAATGAGTAATCCTTGTAAGAAGTAAGCCACATGACTGAAAAACAACCGAAATCGAAGGCAACTAAATTTAACTCCAAGCTAACTTAGAGTGGATCTATGTGATGATCACTCTATACATAGCCGGTCAACAAAATCGATGCATCTATAGGGATTTCGAAAGCAAAATCAAGTTTATGCCTTGAATTCGCAATGCAATAAAAGATAATAACCATTAACTGAATAAACAACAAGATCAATTAATTCAATACCTTTGATTAACTAATCAATTAAACAGATAATCAATTTATTAATTAAAAGTTTAAACTAAACCAAAAGAAAATGAAATAGAAATTACAATAACAAAATTATTAAGAAAATATGGGGGATTGCAAATGAATGGTGGAGGTGTAAGAACAAAAGCCATATGGGCTTGGGACAAAAATCAAATAGGGCGCAAAAAAATTATTTCTTTCATTTTCGATGGCCATTTGATTTAGAAGATTTTTTTTTATAAACAATAAAAAAGAGGTGCTTAATGAAAAAACAAATAAGAGAAATATCTAAAAACATGTGAAATCTATAGTACCCAACATGAGAGAAAACTTAAACGTGTTTCATGTAGGAAACACTTCTCATCATTCTCAAGCAATAATTAAGTTGTAGATAGCAAAGACAAAATCGAAACGAAATAGATAAAAGTCAGCGACAGATTCTCAATATAAACGAACTCATCAAACTAAAAGTGAGAAATCAAACCAAGAGTCAACAAACAAAATCAATACCTCAATAAAAAATTTAAAACTGAAAGAAACAATAACAAGTTGTTTATTATTGTGTAACTCCAAGCAAAAGCTCAGGTGACCGGTACCAAAAGGTTACTACCCGACTTGTAAAAGTCTGCTCTTGAGATGGATGAAATAGAGTTGCAAGTCCAAAATCACCAATATTCATATTGCCATTATTGTCAAGTACAAGGTTTGAAGCTTTGATGTCACGATGCATAACACCTTGACTGTGATAACGCTCAAGACCAAGAAGAAGTTGTTGCATATAACACTTGATATGTGCTTCGATAAACTTGTTGCGAGGTAATGTTGCAAGGCCAGTAAGATCATGTTCCATATGTTCGAAAATAAGGTACAAACTTCTATAAAGCGTTGAAGTAATAATTCCTTCAAGTTTCATGACATTCGAATGATCAAGCTTTCGCAGAAGAATAATTTCCCTCGCCATAAAATGAACACTTTCAGGATCCATAGTAGAAAATTTTACCTTCTTTAAAGCAACAATTTTGTTAGTCTCAAGATCACGTGCTCGGTAAACGTTGCTATAAGTTCCTTGTCCAATCTTATCCAATTTGTGAAAAGAGTCTGCTCTACAAGGAATCCAACCAACGATGGCTTCGCCAACAACAGTAGTGAGCCAAGAAGGCCAGCCTTCAAGAACAACGGACCCTCTTTCACCATTGCTATTTACACTCAAGCTTCTAATTATCTTCTTAATTTCTTATTCTAATTCCATTCCATCTGTCATAATATGATTTTCTTTATATTTGTCTCCTTCATCGGATGAATCGCGATACGCGTTTGTTTTTGAGATGAGGTGTGTAGTTGCATCGTTTTCCCTATTACTCACAACCAAACGCTTTGATGATTTCTTAGTCTTCAATTCTCTGTGATTTTCGGCGATGATATCATCACTGGATTTTCCTTTGGAGCATATGCAATCCATAACAATAATGAAATAATGATGCAATGCAGTTAATGTGTTTGGGGAAAATGATAGATCCATGATGAAAATGAAATAGAAATATTGAAAATCGAAAGGGAATAAGAGGGTTCGGTGTCGCGCGTAGATGAAGTGTTTGTGTTATGGCTGGAACGAAATGAATTGAATCCAGAAAGAAAGAGTTGAAACAAACTGTAGAAACCTGGCCAAAGAGAGAGTGGTATTGATGGAGGAATAGGAGGAAGTGGCGCGATCAGGAAGAAGAAGAAGGAGATGTTGGCATGGGCTTTATTTTGAATATGGTTTATTTGGATTTGTAGTTTGGATAGTTGGAAATATGGATTTTTAAAAAAATGGAAAATGGTTTAGTTTATGATTTAAAAAATGGATAATAGAACAAAATGTAAATTGGATTTTAGAATATGGATAGAAAGTAAAAAAATGGATAAAATTGGTTTAATTGATAATTTGAAAAAATGGAATTTGATATGTCTCGCACCTCAAATTTTACCCTTAGATTAGTGATCATCTTCACATTTAATTTTAGTACATCTTTAGTTCCAACTAACCGCTAACCAGTTTGCCTAGTTTTTTCATTTTGCAGGTGAGTCGAAATTGGTCTCGTGTGTCCGTCAAGTCAGGTTGAGTTCATATGGACATAAAGATCTTAAACGTTCACAGATTTTTCATCAACATTGTCCTGAGCTTCGATGGTGTGCGATTTAAGGGTGAAATCATGGATTCATAGAATGGGAGACCGAGGCGAGTTTATCATTCCGTGGTCGAGTTCAAGCTGCTCTGAATACCAATTTAAAGGAAAATTCAAGATGCAAATCATAGGATGTATGTTCTTCTCTGGTTATGGTCAGGATTAAAGGATGACGTCAAATTCATAATGGTTATCATTGGGTTTTAAGTAATCGCCAGTCTCAGAGGGTGCAATTTTGAATGGGGAAATCTAAAGTGGTTTGTAACGAGATGTGGTTTGCATTTAAGTTCAAGAGAATGTGAGTTCGTATTTTATTCAAGGTGTCGAATTCACATACATTATTCAGGTTACGAATTTAAAGAGTTTGTTTTAGGAATTCTCAAAGGCTTCGTTGTTACGGAAAGGAATATATTCAAGCACAAAAAAAAAAGTTCTTTCAGAGTCAAGAATGAATTGCAATTCAAATTGATTTATTATGGAATTCCAAAAGTACAGAATATTCAAGACTACATTTTTTGTTGCGGATTAACTATTAGAAGGTTACATTGAGTTACAATTTCTAATCCTAGATTTCTAAAGCTTAATTTCTAAATCTTCAAGCTTCCAACTCCTTCAATCTTCAAGTCAAAAACCTGCGAAAAATTAGTAAAGGTGGTTAGAAGATAGAATCATTAGTGGAAAAGGATTTTAATTTTAGTTTCAGACCCTCAGAACAATTTCATCATCGGGTCCAGGAGGGGCAGGAAATTTGCTACCAAATCCCCCAGTTTTACTTCCGACAGCCAAGCCCAAGATCCGGCAATTTCTGTTCGTATCCGAAAAAAGAAGAGAAAATTGAATTTTTAGGAAAAAGTGATTTTCAGTCCAAACAGCCCCCAAGGAAAAACGGATTGGATTCACCAGATAATTCCAAAAAAATACCAACAAATCCGAAAAATAGATTCCAACCGTCATTTTTGTCCATCAGCATTAAACAGAAATCTGGAAATGGCAACAAACAAAGACATCCAAAAATTCGAAAATCCAACAATCACCATCAATGAGTCAAGTCCGAAAATGGACAGTAACAAGAATCCAACATCAAAAATACGAATTAAATATCATCACCATCAAAGCCACGAATCCGAAAATAGAAAAAAAAACATCAAACATGTCAAAACATGTTCTGCTCGGAAAGGAAAATGGTTTTAAAGCGTTCAAATCGTTTCAGAAATATCAGACTATAAGAAGAAGTAAAAGGAACAATTTGGGGGGTGGGGGGGCGAAAATTATAGAAAGAATCATCTACTCAGACAAAAATCATACAAAAAAATCCTCAACATCACAAATTGGATCCAAAACCCTTCAGCCTCATAAAATATCATTATTGGCCACACCACCATCGCCAAACCGTAAACAACCAACAAAACCCAGAATTGGATCATGAACAACATCACTGAAACCAACATCGTCGTAGAAACGTTCAAACCAACTAGAGCATCAAAGATCACAAACGAAAAACCTTTCGTTTTCATCAAAACCCATCAACAGAAAAACGTCAAAGATCGCAAAACCAAGATCGAAGCCAACGAAATCCGTCAAACCCACAACACCCTCAGAAAAACTTCAACATTGGCCGAATCCAAACCCGCAAAACCCATAAGTCTGTCGAAATCATAAAACCCGACTCAGAAAATCTTCGTCATCGCCGGAAAATGCAACCACAGATCGAAAACGTAAGCCTCATCATAACATTGTTTATGGGTGCATGTTTTTTCAGGTGAAAATCGTGGCTAGGAACAAGAAGAAGGAAATAATCATGGCCGAAAAAGAGGAAAAATCGTCAGAACAAAAGAAGATGTCATGCGACTGAAGAAGTGAAAAATCTCAGAGAGAAGAGAGACAAGAGAGGGTGCCGCTGGCCCCTTAGGGTTTTAGTGTTAACAAACCCTTTTGCCCCCTTTTAAATACTACAGGGTCGGGTATGGGGATTCATCACCTAGCCCGACCCATCCTTTTTTATTTTGTTTTTATTTTATTTTATTTTATTTTTATTTTAGTTTTGTTTTGTTATGTATTTAATTGCTAATAATAATAAAACACTAACACTACTAACATTTAACCAACTAACATAATTTTAAAAAATCTGAAAATTATTTTATTTAATAGCTAAAAAACGAATTCTAATTTTTAGAATATATAAAAATAATAAAAAATGTTAATTTGGTTTTTAATTTGATTTATCTTATAATAATTAAAAATTCAAAAAAGGCTTAGCTTAATATCTCTCTTTTTTTTCTTTTTCTAAATGTTGAAAATCCACAAAAAAAATTATTATTCATTTTAAATCTTAAATTAAAATAAGAGATTTTCTAATTTCTAATGCATTTAATCTTCTTTTAATTAGAACCTTTTAGAGCTTAGTTTTATTATAAAATATAACCCTTTTTATTTTTAATTCAAGATTACCGTTTTTAATTTAATTTCTAACACCATTACACTTGAACCTTTATCCAAAAATTATAACATTTTCCAATTACATAAAAATTCTCAAAATAGATAAATACTTAACTCCTAATTCTAATTGATCACCATTCATCATTTTGCTTAATTTCCACTTGATCATAATTCACTTCTAATATCATCTCATTACCTATTTCAATTTAACCGTTTACTTACGATACAATACTCATTTATCATATCTCACACTTATCAGTTACTTATCATCTGCTTTATCATTTTCAATTATTCCGCTTTATTTTATTGCTTAATCCCCTCCGAAGGAAAGATTATCCCATTTGACTGCCGTGTCAATACTTTTACCCTCGCCCATCCTAGCCTTAGGATCCGAGTCGCCGTACTCGTACTTAGCGTCCCGCCGTGGACATACCTCAACCTTTTCCCGTTATCCTAGCCTTAGGATTTGAGTCGCCGTACTCACACAACTAGTGTCTTGCTGTGGACATCCACCCCTTTATCCTAGCCTTAGGATCAGGAGTCGCCGCATTCGATGTAAGTTCCCGCCGTGGAATACTTACTTCACCCTTTTCAACTCAACTTTTCAACATAGAAATCGGAGTCGTCGCACTCCACGTAAGCGCTTCCATATGAACGCTTATTTTCCTTGGAACCTTGACCACAGTTAAGAAGTTCCTCTTCCTCCCTCTGTGAGGGGAACTATGATTACTCTGATTCCATCCCCTACCTCGGATACGTAGGCACAAGATGCGAATCTTGGCGAGTATACTTAGGACTAACCCCTTAGGTCATTCTCTTTACCCTTTAACCCCTAGCACTACCCTTAAACAGATAACCTTAGCAATAACACATTATAAACAAGAGGTTCTTGTAGAGTACTACCGAAGTTTAGGATGCTAATACCTTCCCTAAGTTTAACTAACCCCCGAACCCTAGATCTTTCCCCGTATTGTGTTTACGATGCAAAAATAGGTTTTTCCTTTCTTTAACCTTTCCTTTGGATAAATCAAAGACCGGTTGTGAATCAAGATTGTGATTCAAATTAATCAATAATTGGATATCCTATTCTCACCGCACCAATATGGTTTTGAAGAAAATGGGTAGGAAATGGATATGAAATGAAGTTTCGATTCTAATCCAAAACCAAATCAGAACTTCTCCCAAAAACATCTGATTAAAATGGATGAACAAACTTTGGACCACTTAATAACATGTATCGACCATCAACTTTTATCTTTGCCATAATTCTGTGAGTCTCTGATCAAAATGGAATAAATTTTGAATCACTTTGAATTTGGGCTAAATCAATCTCTGGAAAATTAAATCTACAGATAAACATAATTTAAACTGAAGGATTCTTGATCATGATAATTTAAACCAAACTTCTTATAAATCATCTGCTTGATAATCCGATGAATTCCAACACCAGACAACTTAACCTTGGATACACACTGCGTGAGAAATAACCCACTGATAACTTGCCATTGAAATAATCCTCTAATAGTTTGACTAATATGAAGCCAAACTTCCATTTGAATTGGATCATAGCTAAATTGCCACACTTGATTTAAAGTTATGCCATCATACCTGATAACCCTGATCTCTTATCCATGATGAGAAGTAAGCCCTAATTCTATCATATAACTTGGGCAATTGATATTTGTCTTGAAATTTGATCACGAGAATGAGAGCATATGCTTGCTTTATTTCTACTTGAAATCACACGTTTTGGTGGGAGCTTATAATCACCAGTACGTGCCCACTAATCATAATGACCTAATTTAGATGATCATGGCTTGATAAGTTTGGGGTATAACAACGGTGAATTATGATTTGTGATTCAAGTTAATCAATAGCTTGATATCCGATTCTCACTGCAACAGGATCCTTAGATGATGATAGTAATTGCACAAAGTAGAAACTCACACAACAACACAAAGAAAGAATAAGAAGACATATGCAAAATAATGAATGAGAGCATACTTTAAATAGTGTTGTTTGTGGGATTATTTTTGTGATAAAATCCATGAAATCAATGGTGATTTTCTCTAGAAATGAGATTATTGAAAAAAAAAATTCCTAAACAAGTTCTCAAGTAGATAATGGGTAAGGTCTTAATCGATTAGACCTTTACAAATGTTGAGATTTGGTTCAATCTTTTATAATTGAACCGATTTTGCTTGAAAACTTGAGGAGGAACTAATCTTAAATAGATTATCCCTTTGGGATAATTGATTATCATACGGTTTATAACTTTCCTTGATCCCATATGGGATTTGGATGTATATTGAGCCTTGGCATACTACTTTTGGCACCTCTTTTGCTTTCAGATTGCACCCCTTTTTCACAAGAAAGACTTTAAATTTAACCGAAGGATTAGTAATAATAATTTAAAATTATTATACATTTAATAAACCACTTTTTCTAGAGAGTAATCCAATTTTTCCATTTATTCAATCTCTATTAAGTGTACTACCTCAAGACACCTTGAAAAAACTCCTCATCTTTAGGGAACAAAAAACAATTTCCAAAAGTCCATTTCCATGGATTACGTGATATATGATTTGGATAAACATCCTTTGGAGCGATACGATCACCAATAATACTCTGTCTTCAAAAATCAACAAGATCACCATGACTACTGAGCATCACCATCAATTCCAACGAACATCTAGGCCACCTTTGATTGTTAGACACCACCATCGGTGTTAACAGACAAATCAAATGTAGAGCACGATAATAAATCCTAAAGAATAACTGATTAGTACTCTCATCAATGCTAACATAATGTTAGACATCACAATTAATGCCAGTCAAAATTGATATTGTAGAGCACCGCCATCAATGTTTACAACTTTATGATCAGATACCATTAGGAACATCATACTTTTCTTTATACTCAGAGTATACACATGAATTGTATAGATTTATTAAATTTTCAATAAGCATCTCATAAGCTGCAAAGCAATCCTTACAAAACAAAATTAGATTTTCACCTTGGTATCAGTTACATTAAGAGGTCTGGAGGTATTCATTTTTGACCCTATTAGTTTAGAAAAGCAAAAAGTCTCAAGATGGCCAAGTATATTACATAAGGAACATTTATAAACAAGGTGATTCGATTTCTTCCTATTTTTAGTTATATGTTCAAATAATCTATCTGGGTTAAAATGTACTTCACACTTTACTAAAGGAAGGTCGTTGATTTGATAAGATATAATCTTTTTTCCCCTTCGTAAATCTACTTAGGGTTTCATGAAATTTATCTACTTAAATTTTAAATGAATTGCAAGAATCACATTTAGTTTAGTTTAAGGATTCTCTTCTTATACTACTAAATTGTTCACAAAGAATCTTATTACTATTTTATAAGAATCCGACATAATCCTTAGGATCAGTAATGTTCTTCTTTAACTTCTCATTTTCTTTAGCTATCTTAATAATTAGAATAAAGATTTGATTATGATTTAGAGACGTTACCTCAGAGTTATCTTCCTTTAAAGCCTTGAGGCATATGTGATCAAATTCTTCTTTTTGAGAAGTCGCTTTATAAGAGTCTTCTGGTGTATCATCTGGTATGTTCCTAAAGGCATTTTAATCTCTTAACATTGATCTCATTGATTCTTCAGTCGTTACTTCATCTTCTTCACATGAAGATTGATATGATGGATCTTTGAAGATTCTTCTAGAAGCTAACTCTTCACATATTCTTCTCGATGATGTTTCTTCATCTCCATTTTAAAAATTTTTGCTTATTGATGTTTCTTCGAAGATTCTACTAGATGAAGCTTCAGCAACAACAACTTGGCTAGATGAAGTTCTTTCACAAGTTCTTCATGATATTTTTTATAATTCCTTTTGGATGTAGCTTCATTATTGAAGGATTCTTCAGATGATTGTTCATTGATGACAGTCTGCCATTGCACGGATTTCGGCAAAGAATCGAAGAAAAACCAGTGAAAGATAAGCTAAAAGGAAGAAGAAAGACCAACAAATAAGTAAAAAATAGCTAAGTGTGAAGAAATTGGACTTAGTTAAAAATTAGGTGAAAATGGAGCAAAAGCGTGCAACTTTTGGAATAATCACCCGCAACATCGTGTGCGCTAGAAATTTGTACCATCAACATCACGCGAGTGATGCTGGTATAATGCGTATGATGTTTCCTTTTCTGGGCTTTTTCTTACGCATTTTGACCCGTCCTGAGCTCTTTTTAAGAGGAAATTCTACACTTTAGCAAGGGTTACGAAAATTGGCATTACATGTACGACTTTTATAGCTTCAAGGGTGATTTAGAGAGAAATTGAAGCCATTAGAGGTCAATCCTTTAAAGGAAATCATATGTTATTCTTCTTTATTAAATTGGTATGGTAATTGTAAATATGAATAGCTAAACTCCTCTAGGTTAGGTTGTGTGTGATGGATCTTTTTCTATATTGTTGGATAATATGTTGATTTAAATTTGTATGAATCCTTTGAGCTATAATCTTATTCAAGTGATTATTGTTCTTAATACTTTTTATTTGAGATACTCTATTAAATTGATTTTGAGCACATAGGGATTACTGACCCTTAGCCTATGTGTTGGACCTTGGGAAATTATTCTATTTACATTGGTTGAATAGGACTAGGATACCCCAAGTAGTGGCATAGGGAATTAACATTTTGTACATCGCCTAATCCTGCTTACGCTGGTGGACTATGGATAGGAAGCTCCGAATAGTGATTAGTGAGTTATTTTTTGAGAGATTGATTATAGCTACTTTGTTAATTTTTTGTGGGATCATAGTGATAGGGTCATTCATACAAGGCATCAAACATTAACAATAGAGAAATAAGGGAATCAAGTACACAACCTGTCTACTTTCGTTTCTGTTTTAAAACTCTTATTTTGTTTTTCACACCGAAAACTGAAAAACCCCATTTTTACTATTTTCTTTACATTGCACAAATTCGTCTTGTTCGAACACAATTCCTATAGATTCTATCTTATTTATTACTACGAAACTATCAGTACACTTGCCGAGAAATCGTTATTCATCTATTGAGATTGTTTGTTTGAAAGAGAAAATTGGAGTTGATTTCACTACTTCTTCAATGAGTCCTTTTGATTAATATTGTTATAATAAACTCATGTTTATTCCTTCATGTTTCAAGAGTTCTATCAACTCATTGAGCTTTTCAAGTATTTATTCTTTCCTAGATTTTTCTTGGAAGTCACAAACACTATCATCTCTTGATTTAAGAATTTGATCAAATTTTTTATTCCAATTCTTAACTCTTATATATTTCTCAAATAAAAAAGTTATAAAATATCATCCAAGGTTTCCAATGGTTATGCACTATCTATGAATATAAATTTCACATTCATTTAATGCTCCAACTTCCTAGATGTTTGTGTGTTCATTCCCTCTTGTTTGATGCTTGAAGATACTCCATAAATTATTTCAAGAGTGTCTTATACTTTCTTTGTGGACTCACTAGCAAAAATATAATCAAATAACTTGGAACTTAAAGTTTTTATCAAAATATGTTTGACTTTAAGACCAAGTTTGGTTTTTCTCAAATCCTCTTTGGTCCATTCAAAGTCAAGTTTATTTACTACCTTATCATTATAGGAGAAGGTAGGAATAAACGAACGATTGTTTAAAATATCCCAATTTTAAAAATTATTAGCTTTGATAAAATTTTCAAATTATTTGTTTTCATAAGCCAAACCTATCACCATCAGATGGTGGAGGTGTATTCATGAAAAGACTCTTGTTAAAAGCATAAGTGTTTGTAGTTATCATTTTTCTCTTGAGACTTTTAGTTTTTAAACAAGAGTTAGACTCGGATGCCACTTAATGGACTTGAGTCGTTACAATGGCTAACTTCTCAAAAAAACAATGATGTTTAAATAAGGAGATATCCTCAACCAATTGAGAGCTTTTTAATAGTATGTTAAGTTAACGAACTGATTGAGAGTTTTAACTACAAAGACCTCTCTAACCAAATAGAGGTTTTACTTGGTTTACCTAAAGAACCAAACAAGAGCTTTTTAACCCTACTACGGAAAACACATATAATGATGCTTGCAGAGAACACATATAATTATTGCTTCACATTCATTGTTAGGTAGTGTGTGGTTGTATGTATGGTGGTTTCCACAGCAGGCGTATGACAGTGGTTATAAGCTAGGTAGCATGCTACTTATCATAACGGTTATTTTAAACAACTGTTGTGATATATATTTAGGTCATGGATTCGAATCTCATCAGCAAAAATAATTTATTTAGAAATAATTAACATTTCACCATGGTTACATTAGATAACCATTGTGAAAAGTACTTGAGTTTATTATAAAATATGTAGTTGCTTGGTTTTCCTTTCACCTCACTAAATATATACAACAATAAAAATTGATGTAGAAGATGATAATTTGAAAAACTAAATTATTCTTAAAAAAATAATTTAAACGGACCACTGTTTTTTAAATTGCATTCATACTGTAATTCATCTCTTGCTTCTTAACACATATTATTTGATTCAATATTCCAAATTCTTCAAAGCAACGACTCATTCCTATAGTTTATTTTGCAAAGCATCAATATTTTGACTAATTCTAAATCATCATCGTCGATATCATCATCATTATTTTAATTAATGATGAAGATTATTATGATGATAACGATGAAGATGATTTAATTTCTCAACACATTTGATGTTTTAAAATATAAATTAATAGAGAACGAACCATTGCTTTGAAGAATTTGGAGCAATAAACCAAGTCCTACGTGTTAAAGAGCGATATAGATGAATTAAAGATGGATACAATTAGAAAATCATGTTTGATCTAAGTTGTGTTTTAAATATAACTTAATTTTTAGATTATTATTTTTTAAATCACTTTAAATGAATGCATGTTCAATGAATGGAGTGAAACAAACAATCTACATACATTATAATAAACTCAACAACAACATATACATCAACAAAACAACAATGACATACCTTTTATTGAAATGATTCGTGGAATGATCTGAAGTTAATCTAATTTATGTTGCTATAAAGAAAAATTACAAGGCGGATGAAGCTTCCAAAATTGCTTCATACTTCTTGTACCGTTTCTCCTTAGCAAAAAAAAAAGCATTTATGAATCACACTCATAATATGAGTTCTCTTGAACCAGATTTCAAAATATTAGCATATGTCAAAATATTAACCTGTTTTGAAAACATAAACTAGCATTAATATTGTAACATAACAAGCAACAACAATCTGAAGGTGAGATAATACTTAGAAGGGGGGGTTGAATAAGTATGAAAGATTAAAACTTAGAATTAAAACACAATTATTTTTATCCTGGTTCGTTGAACTCAACTACTCCAGTCCACCCTTCCTAGAGTGATTTGCCTTTCTCTAACAAGGACTTAATCCACTATTTAATCAAACAGATTACAATAGTAACACCTAAGAACAACTGTTCTTAGTCTTCTCAAGAGCTACTGATTCCAACTGAATCCTCTTAAGGAAATCCTTTACAATCAATGTAAATCTAATACAAGAGTAATAATGCTTCTAAAAAACTTTTATCACAACAGTGATATTTCTCTTAAGTTTAAGTACAATGAAATTAATTCTAAGAATAAATATGAGAGTATGAGAGCTTGAATGTTTTTAATTCTTTTTCAGCAAGATGTCTCACTGAAGAATTTGGTGGAGTCTTGCTTTTATAGGCAGCTGATCCAAGGTGAGCTGCACGTTGAGAAGAGTGTCCCAAAAGGTCTGAGCCTTTTTGTCTTCACATCAAGTGACCTTTCCTAGAAGAAGAAAGCACAGGAAAATCCTTTTTGTCTGTGTTCTTGTGTCTAGCATAAATGAGGAAAGAGACGTTTGATTTACTCCAACGAATATAATCTTTGAATATTTCTTCTTCAGTTTTCAGCAAGTTCATCAGAGTCTGATTGGGTCAGAGTCTTCTAATGATGATCAGAACTTTGCTGGATCAGAGTCTTCTGCAGCATGTGTGCTTTCAGCGTGTTAAACATCAGAGCATATTTGAAACAGAACTTCAGTACTGGCAGCTTTAGTACTTTCAGAATCTTCTGTAGAAACTATGCTTTGAAAAACTCTTCATACAATATTCTTCTTTGCTTCAGATGCTTCTGACTTGCTTCAGATGCTTCTGCTTGCTTCAGATTCTTCTGGAGCTTCTGCTTCAGAATCTTCTGGAGCTTCTTGCCTCAGATCCTTCTGGAGGCTACGCTCAGGATCTTCTGTCAGCAGCAATCAGAATCTTCTAATGTATGCATCTGGCGCTACAGATTCTAGCTATTTCTTGTATTCACTTCTGATTTGCTTATGGAGTGTTAATTTCTTTACTATCTGCAGTAAAAACTTCTCAAGCAAATTTTAGAGTATATAATTCTTAAATACAAAATTTCCTAATAGTTATCATCAAAACATAGAGATATTATTAACCAATCTGTGTTCTAACACAATCATCAGTACATTGTTAACCCATAAAGGAAGTAAATTATGCCACAAGAAAAAAGCGACACGTTAGCATGAATAAGCAGTACACTGTAACATAACAAGCAATAATAACCACAACATAACTAGAATTAACATTGTAACATAACAAAGAATAACAACCAACATTACATTGTTAACCCAAAAAGGAAGTAAATCATGCCACAATAAAAACATGTTAACATAAACTAGAAGTACATTGTAACATAACAAGAAACAACAACCACAACATACAAAAACTTGTTAACAACAACAACTAGCAACAAATTGTGTAAAACATAACAAGGTCTTCAATATTCATGCCTAGTTGAATTCGTGCAGTTCTCAAGATCTTCATAGTTCTCAAGGTCTTCGTCTAATTCAGAATTAGTTACATCTAGATTCATAAGGTCATTCATAATAGCTTCTACCTTCTTCATCTTTTCAAGATTTCGATTCTTGAAATGAATATTCTTATAGTTTGTTCCATCAGATGTTCAACAACAGTAATGTGTTCCCTAACATATTCAACTTTCTTGGCTTTGTTTAACCATAACTCCACCATATCAATAATCTCTTTTGTAACTTGAAACTCATGGATAAGTTTGTTGCTCCCGCTATTCATGTTGAGAGAAGGATATGAAATTAGGAAACAAAATCCTTTTTCAGAACAACATACAACAACAACAGCAACATAAAACAACAACAACAACAACAACAACATACAAAAAAAAACATAGACTCTCGAACAAGGAAGAAGAAGAATACCTTTATATATGAAGCGGGAGCTAATGAAGAAGAAGAAGAGAGAAAATATGTGCTAGGATTTTTCTATGATAGATACGACGATACTGTCAAGAAGCGAGAGTTAATTCACTTTTATTATAAATAAGTAAACAATTTCACCACAGTTGTTTTCAAAAACCATGATGAAATGTAATGACTTTCACAACGGTTCAAACCAACAACCCTGGTGATAGGTATTTCAATTTTAATTTACATATTATAATTATAAAAGACAACTTCAATTGTAACAAAAAAGTAGAAAATTGTTGGAGTTAGGATTCAAACTCTGTCACTCCATAAATTTATAATTACGGTTTATTAGTTTAACCATAGTGCAATGTATTTTTGTAAATATAAATAAAAAAGCGCGTCCAAAAATGAGGTATTGCCAAGGTTATCAATCAGGCCGTTGTAATGTAGTGTGACGAAAGGTCTATTTTATAGTAGTTTAACCTTGTTTACCTCACAACCAAAATAAAAGCTCTCCCAAAGAGAATTTACAAACATGCCCTAAGACCAGACCAGGCTACCTTGTAGATATAAAAAATTTCACTCTCGAAAGCAATAAGATAAAAATGTGTGTTTGTGTGTGTGTGTGTGTGTGTGTGAGAGAGAGAGAGAGAGAGAGAGAGAGAGAGAGAGTATGTGTGTGTGTGTGTGTGTGTGTGTGTGTGCGTGTGTGTGTGTGTGTGTATGTGTGTGTGTGTGTGTGTTTGTGTGTGTGTGTGTGAGAGAGAGAGAGAGAGAGAGATGTATCTCAAATATGTTTTCTAGTGTGTTAGAAATGAGAAATGAGAAATGAGCCCTCTATTTATTTGATAAATGTGGCTCAAATATGAAAATGATCCATGGGATTTTCAATGTTCATATCAATAATCCCAAGGGCAACATTGATTATTTCACCCCAAAAATGGAAAGTTTTTATTTCTAGTTGTTGCCAATCATTAAGAGAATTCTCCAATCGATTATATGCGTTACAAAGTGAGATAGTCGACTATTCTCTAGGTATAATCATTTTTTTTTTGTAAAACATGCTTCTAATATATCAGATAGTTTTCTAATCAATTAGTTAGACTTTTAAAATATTTTTAGGTGATTTTCATTAAAAAAAATAAAGGCTTTTCAAAGGGTTAAAAGTTTGTGTGTGATTTGGTTTAGTAAAGATGGGGGCTACTCTTATACTTTTACAAACACTGATCACTTGATTAACACATCACTTGATTAATATATTATGTATTATCACTTGATTAACATATCAAGCACTATAATTTTATCAAACAACATCACTTAATTAACATATCAAGCTCCATCACTTGATCAATATATCATATGATATCATCTGAACCAACAAGCCTTAAATAACAAGACTGATGAGAAATCCTCTTAAGAGTTTGTCAACATTAAAATTAAATAGAGATTGTATGTTTCCATTGAAAGGAGACACATGATTACAAATATCATAACAATCTCTTAATTTTATATATAAAAAATTCATTATTAATTATTAAAATAATTAAAATATATTTAATAAATCATTTAAAAATATTTTTATTATTTAAAAAACTTAAAATTAGTAACTAATCTCATTTCCCGACAAATATCAAACTTGTCTCAATAATAAATTTGTATTATTTTATCACTTATTCATTAATATATTTTTATGATTTAGCAATCAATTTATTTTTGAATATGTCCCTATAGAAAAGATGAAATATCTTAATTACAATCTATAGAAGAACATAGAAAATTAGATATCTAACTTCCATTTCTCTACATTTTCTTTTTAATTTCCTCTCTATATCTCTGAATTTACTTTTTGTCACATATTTTTCTCTTCAAAATCAATACCTCTATTTCCTTTATTTTTCCTTTTAATTTTACTTAAAACTACTCTATCATTTCCTACCAAAAGTTATGGAATCGTTATCCAAAACATATACCTTATCCCAATTCAATTTATTTATTATCTTTAGTACTATGCTAAGTTTCGTGAGAATAAACAACACTGTAACTTAAATTTCACAATAAATGACGTTTGAAAACTTCTGACTTATTGTTTTGCTTCATGATGTTGTTTGCACGCTTAAAACACACTATATGTTTTGGACACGACAAATAATATTTAATGTAAAGGATAGAAATTATCCACACATGTTGTTTTCACTTATTAGGTTGAAATTCAAATAGGTAAGGTTGTTATTCAACATCTATGAATTGATTCGTGTGTATGCCTATCATCATATACCTACTTTGTTTCACCATTGAATAAACTCAAATGCCCCTTTAATGTTTAAATTTCTTGAAATTAAATAAATAAAAAAACGTTCCCTTTTATAGGATTATTTTAAAAGATACTTTATATACAATATTGACATTTTCGATATAATGAGACGGTTTTTTAAAGGATATTTTATAACATGAATTAAATGTCCTTTTAGTCTATCTAAATTAGCGAATATTTTAATTTAGTTTCTGTAATTTTTTTTTGTCTAAATTATTATATCTTTATTTTTTTTTTGCATGTATTTGAGTTCTAAAGTTAAAATCCGTAGACTTTCTGGAAAAAAATATGCAGAAAAATCTAAAGAAAAATCTGCAGGAAATCTGTAAATTTTGGATTTAGGCACTAAACTACACGCAAAAAATAAAATATAGGAACTCAGATAAAAAATATTACAGAAATCAAACTCAAAAACTCGCTAATTTACATTAACTAACAAACTATTTAAACCAAGTAGTAGTGTAGATTTAAGATCGATTAAAACATTGATTTTAGAAAGATGTACAATAACTGACATTCTCACCTCCGAAATAAATAATTCAATTCACCTCTTCGTATTTTAAATTTCAAAATAGAATTAATAATTGCTGATGAAATTCTACTTGTAACATTCAAACATTAAATGTTTATAAATAAAATAAACCATGTCATCGAATGCTACAATTAAAATTTCATGAGCAATTATTGATTTTATTTGTTGTGAATCGGATATCTTTAAACAAAGTATTAAACGATTTCTTTATGATCAAGAAACACACAAGAGTTAGGGTTAACAAAGATAACAAGGTAAAACAATAAGGAACAACAAGGATTGGTTATTAAACTGCTATTCCTTCCTTTCTCTTAGAACAAGATTACAAGTATACACGAATACAAGAATAACAAAATAACCTCTCTCTCTTGAAATTAGGATTTTATCTTCCTATTTTTTCTTATATCAAAATTGAGAAACTAACATCCTATTTATAAGAAAAATAACACACTAACCTAATGAGCTTTTTAACAATTATCCATTACAAGCTAACTTATGGTAAGAGCTAACTTAAACACTTGAGCTTGCAAGCAAGGCCCAATCCAATATGCTAACAACCTAGCAATATTGACTAATGCATATTAGAACAGACTTCAACTACAACACTCATTATCTTCGACAACAGCATGCGAACAGACTTCGACTACAACACGCATTATCTTCGACAGCAGCATGCGAACAGACTTCGACCTCATGCTTAATTCCCGTCGAACCAGAAGCTACCCTTCGCCCATACTAGAGTTCGATTCAATATCTCACAAGTCTCCACCTTGGATCAAACTCTATAACATCAAGGAACTAACTTTCTTCATGCAACTTTATCAACTACATACAGTGGAAAAACTTGCAACTGGGCAACGTCTTGGTGATCATATCAACAACATTATGATCTGTCAAAACCTTCAGCACTTGGACTTCTCCACGCTCGATTACCTTTCTGATGAAATGCAGCCTCACATCAATGTGCTTGGTTTGCTCATGATAGGATGAATTCTTCGACAGGTGTATTGCACTTTGACTATCACATTTAACAGTGATAACTCGACCTTAAAGTTTCATCTCCTTTGCAAAACCTTCAAGCCACAATGCTTCCTTCACAACTTCAGTTAGGGCAATATACTCCGCTTCAGTGGTTGATAAGGAAACGACCTTCTGAAGTGTTGCTTTCCAACTGATTGTTGTCTCAAACATAGTGAACACATATCCAAAAATAGATTTTCTGGAATCCATACAACCTGCATAATCAGAGTCGACATATCCTTCGATTGCTGCTTTACTATCTTCACCTAAGGCTCCACCATAAATTAATACTCTATTCAGAGACCCATTTATGTACCTTAGAATCCACTTCAATGCTTGGCAGTGAGCCTTTTCAGGATTCGTCATGTACCTGCTTACAAGACTTACTGCATATGCTATGTTAGGTCTAGTACAGACCATGTCATACATCAAAAAACCTACTATGTTAGCATATGGAATGCTATTCATATAAGTTATTTCAACACCAGTGTTGGGACACTGATCTATACTCAGCTTGAATTAAGGGTTTGTCGGACTCACAACTGGATTTGAATTCGACATACCAAAGTTGTCGAGAACCTTCCGTAGGTATGCCTCTTGAGATAAGCAAGTTTTGGACTGCTTTCTATCTCTTTGGATGTCAATCCCAAGAATTCTGGATGCAGCTCCCAGATCCTTCATGTCGAACTCCTTATTGAGTTCAGCCTTTACCCTCATTACATCTTCGAAATTGTTGCTTGCTATTAGAATATCATCCACACAGAGCAGCAAAATAACAAATGAATTACCCAGTCAAAATCTAAAGTAAACACAGTGGTCGAACTGACTTCTGATGAAACTTATGCGTGCCAGAACTTGTCGAATCTTCTATTTCACTGTCGAGGAGATTGTTTCAGTCCATATAAGGATCTATTCAGCTTGCACACATAATCTTCCTTCCCTTTTTCGACATACCCTTCAGAATGCCTCATCAGAATTGTTTATCTAAGTCACTATACAAGAACACAGTCTTCACATCCATTTGTTCCAGTTCAAGGTCGAAGTGTGCCACTGTGGCAAGCAACATTCGAATGGATCTGTGCTTCGCAACAGGAGAGAACACATCATTAAAGTCGACACATTCTTTCGGAGTGAACCCCCTAGCAACCAATCTTTCCTTGTATCTCTTCGACGCTACTCCTTTGATTCCTTCCTTAACTTTGAAAATCCATTTACAGCTAACTAACCTGGCTTCAGCAGGTTTCTTGATCAGTTCCCAAGTGTTGTTATCATTAAGAGATTTTATCTCATCATCCATGGACTTTAGCCATTCAATCTTCTTTCGACTCCTCATAATTTTCTTATAGTCTCTAGGTTCTTCGTCTAGAACCTCACTTCCAGAGATTAAGGCATAAGCTATAAGATCTGCATACCCAAGTCTCTAAGGTGGCTTGATGACTCTCCTCGACCTGTCTCTTGCTAGCAGGTAGTCATTATCAGTCTCCTCATCTTCGACAACATCTTCTGCGTCTTCTTCGACTTCATCTGGGTTATGCAATTCAGCATCAACATGCTTCACCTCAACAGGAATCTCTCCTTGTTCCAGCTCTTCATCAGCATCATCAGTTTTCTTTAAGGACATCTCTGCTTCATTGAAAACTACATCTCGACTAGTGATACACTTCCTGTGACCTGGCTCTAGGCACTATAGCCTATAAGTTTTGACTCCTTAAGGGTATCCCATGAACATGCATTTCAGAGCTCTAGGTTCAACCTTATCTTGCCTAATGTGAGCATAGGCCACACAACCAAATACTCTCAGTCTGTCGAGACTAGGTGGATGTCCCGACCAAACTTCTTCAGGTGTCTTCATTCCCAAGGCAGTCGAGGGACATCTATTTATCAGGTAAGCTGCTGTCGAAACAACTTCCGTCCAAAACACCTTCTTCAATTCAGCACTAACCAACATGCATCTAACCCTTTCAAGGATTATTCGATTGAATCTCGCAGCTATGCCATTTTATTGAGGAGTACCTACTACAGTCTTTTTCCTTGCAATCCTAGACTCAACACAATAACTGTCAAACGCTTCATTGCAGAATTCAAGACCATTATCGGTTCTCAACCTCTTGATCTTTCTGCCAGTTTGAGTTTCGACCAGAATCTTTAAACTTTTGAAATTCTCAAAAATTTCATCCTTCGTCTTCTGAATGAATACCCATAGCTTTCTGGAATAGTCATCAACGATGGATAGAAAATACCTTGCAGGCCCCCAAAGATCAGCATGAATGAAATCTAGGGATACATGTGTTCTTTGCTTGCCTTTGTTAAACTTCGCCCTACAGGATTTACCAAATACACAAGATTCACAAAACTCCAGCTTTTCGACTTTGTCACCTCCTAGCATGTTCTGCTTCCCCAATTCGACCAGGTCTCTTTCGTTGACATGGCCCAATCTCATGTGCCATAGTTCTATCTTCCACATAGGTTTCGTGGATGCAACATTTATCGAACCACTTACAACCTCAACCTCAAGGGTGTACAAACCTTGTTTCTTCATGCCTCTCAAGACTTCCTTCGACCCTTTCATGACTCTTAGGATACTTTTCTCTCCTTGAAAAACATATCCCTTTCTGTCGAATTCACCAAGAGAAATCAAATTTCTCTTCAAGTCAGGTACATACCTGACTTCAGTCAATAATCTTATTGACTCATCATGGAGCTTAAATCACACAGATCCAATACCTACAATTTTGCAACATTTGTTGTTTCCCAGTAGCACAGATCCACCATCTTGATCACATAGCTCCTCGAACAATTCTCTGTTTGGAGTCATGTGTCATGTGCAACCTGAATCCATAATCTACTCTTTTCTCGAGTCGCCACTTGAAACCACAAGAACATCAGATGAGTCGAAGTCATTTTGAACAATAGTTGCGTTGCCATTACCTCCGTGATCTTTCAGGCGTTCAGGGCACAACTTTCTTGTGTGACCCTCCTTCTTATAGTGATAACATCGAATACCAGATGTTTCGCCACGATAAGATTTCTGTTGACTTTTACCTTTTTTTCTTGTCAAACTTACCATCCTTTCGCAAAATTTTCCCCTTAACGGCCAAAACTTCGCCCACCGTCGAAGGTTTATGCTCCTTTCGTTCATTAAAGTCCTTAGAATACAAGGCTGATTGAACTTCTTCAAAGGTCAGAGACTCCCTTCTATACAAGAGAGTTTCTTTGAAGTGAACATGTGTTCTGGGAAAAGCACACAGCAACAGCAGTGCTTGATCTTCATCATCGATCTTCACATCAATATTTTCAAGATAAAAAATTAGCTTGTTGAACATATCCAACTGCTCAGTCAACACTTTGTGTTCACTCATCTTAAATGAATACAAAGCTTACTTCAGGTAGAGTCGGTTCACTAGAGGTTTGGTCATGTACAACCTTTCAAGTTTCACCCATAATCCCGATGTTATAGACTCCTTTGATACTTGTCGAATAACCATATCATCAAGGCTCAACAATATTGCATTGTGGACTTTCTCGATCATTCCCGTCTTTTCTTTTGCCGTTAACGCAACGTCCATGGCTTTCATCTTCAAGCACTACAAATCGAAGTCATTCACTCTGGTGAAATTTTTGATCTCATACTTTGTTGAAGGCATCTTCTCCACGCTCACCGCACCAATTTGTTATGAATCGGATAACTTTAAACAAAGTATAAAACAATTTCTTTATGATCAAGAAACACACAAGGGTTAGGGTTAACAAAGATAACAAGGTAAAACAACAAGGAACAACAAGGATTGATTATTAAACTGTTATTCTTTCTTTTCTCTTAGAACAAGATTACAAGTATATAAGAATAACAAAATAACCTCTCTCTTTTGAAATTAGGATTTTATCTTCCTATTTTTCCTTATACCAAGATTGAGAAATTAACATCCTATTTATAAGAAAAATAGCACACTAACCTAATGAGTTTTTTTAACAATTACTCATTACAAACTAACTTAGGGTACAAGCTAACTTAAACACTTGGGCTTACAAGCAAGGCCCAATCCAATATGCTAACAACCTAGCAATATTGACTAATGCATGTTAGAACAGACTTCGACTACAACACGCATTATCTTCAGCAACAGCATGCGAACAGACTTCGATCTCATACTTAATTCTTGTCAAACCAGAAGCTACCCTTCGACCATACTAGAGTTCGATCCAATATCTCACAATTATGTATTTGAACAAAATGAAGTGAGAGGTTGAAAATGATCTTCATCAAAAAAATTATGATGCGGTAGTTATGTTCTCTAATGATCAGCGAGGCATGCTTGCAATATTAACACTCTAATACTAAAGTTAGTATTTGACAGATACAAAACTATTGCACAAGTATGAGTGAGGAGATATTTGGACGTGATTTAGAAGCACTATTGTATATGAAAGACACTTATAACTATTTTTAATTGATCTGACGTGGAGTGCAAAAATTCATTAAATACATATGAATTGTTGAGATGGAGAGAGAAAATGTGCTTCTGTATGATGCTCTAAAGTGGAGATTCACTTATATATCAATTAGTATAGCGTTTTGGTTGATTGAATTTCTGAATTTAATCGTTTTTATTAGACCTTTTGCTAACTGAATCTGTTATGAATCAAATGTCTTCGACCTCTAATTTAATCTATAAGAGAACTTTAAATCTTGACACCTTCAAAATTTTGAAATACAACTTGACTCAATTTCAACCCCAATTATATAATCTCTTCCATAATCTTCAATCTCAAATCGTGTATGCTTTTTCACAAATGAAATATAAAAAAAAAAATTAAATTCTAGAATCTCAATCCTAGAGAAAACAAATCTTCTTATTTTGCTATACCCTACTAAGAACTAGTTTGTGTAAGACATAATTAAAAAGAAAAATTCACCTATACCAGCCGTTGAAATTGGGAGCATATATTACATTACCACCAACCACCACACACGCAAGATCGAATATAAAAACACAACCGTTCATTAATTTGCTAAGCAACAAGTTTAGAAAGATACGATTCTTTAACAAAAAGAGAAGTTTATAGAAACTCTTACTAAGATGTGAAAATATTCACGTCAATGACTTTAGTTATTTATCGAATGTCATGTATCAAATAGAATATTTAGATAAAATGAAAAATATTTCTTTTAATTTAATTAGAAAATTTTATGTGAGAATGAGAGTCACCGTCACATTAGATTAGTCAAATTTTATATAATATATAGTTAAAACTATACATAATTAACAAATATAAAGTTGTGTAAAAGACACCTAGTTGATATAAAAAACTATTTATGAAAAGTCTACGGTTTCTTATACTCAGAAATATTATACTATTTCAAACATAATGTGTATTTTAAATGTAATGGTGGACAATATATAAGGAGCATCTTCTCATATATTTAAACAAATTTGTATATTTTAATTTATTAAAAAAACAAATTATTTAGTGACTATGCTATTACACCTTAAATGTAAAAAATAAAGAATTTTAAATTTAAACTTAGATTTCTACATTATGTAAAATAATCACTGATACGGTCATTATCTTTACCACATCTCAAAAGAAATATTTAATTACATGTTACAACATTCACATTTCTAAAATAAATATTTAAATGCATATCATAATACTTAACACAAAAGTATAAGAGAACAAAAAAAAAGTTAAAAATAAATTTAAATTGTAACAAAGAATTTGAATGTTTTATATAGTTTTAGACTTTTTTTTTTATACAAAACTAAGCAATGTCAAATTTAATTAATATCTATATTTTCAATCAATACCAACACATTTATATCTTCGCGTTAAATTCAATAATCGTCTACGTAAAAGATGTATTAGAAAAACTTCAAATCTCACATTTATTACAGATAGAATTTGTAAATAATTTATATAGAGTGACGCATTTCATATTACAAATTAAGTTTGTATATATGAGTTAGGCTAAATTAAACTCTAATTAAAATAATCACTTACTTAAAAAAAAAAAAAGTCAAAATGATCCATAAATTTAATAATGTTATGAATAATATATTATGAATGCTCAATGCATTATCTTCCGATAAACTTTTAACGTTAATTAATTAATACTCTTAATGCATATTAATATTGTTGTTAGTGTTGGATTAATTTTTTAATCCAATAATTATGACTCATGTAATTAAAAGTTTGACTTAAATAAATGATATCCTAATGTGATAATTATTTGGGTGGATGGATAATTAAATTAGTGGAGTTTTATTTTAAAATTCAAAATTTAAATCTCTCTTCTCCCTCTTCATGGATGTTGGGACACGAATCTTGGGATGAAATGTGATTGTTGGAGTAAGAGCCTATAAATAGGGACCTTTAGAAAAAACAACATTACCTTTTTTCTCATTCCTTCTCATTTTTCTCACAAATATACAAAAGTATCTTTGTCATCAAAGATAAACAGGGAGTTCAGTCAAGGAAGTCTCAATCTGGGTGATTGAGCAGGAAGTCTTGAACAGGGAGTTTAAGTAAGGAAGTCTCAATCTAGGTGATTGAGCAGGAAGTCCTAAACAGGAAGTTTGGGTAAGGACGTCTCACGCTTGCGGGCTTGAGCAAAAGTCTTTTTCCGTGGGATTGAGCAAGAAGTCTTGATCTCTTGGTTTAAGCAATTGTAATCAGCTTAATTATAGTTAAAACCCCTTGTGCTGCAAGGAGACTAGAGTACTCTCAATTGAGAAGAACCAGGATATATTGTATGTCTCTTTATTTTCTTCTGTATTAATATTCCGTTGTGAAAACATACTCTGATGTCAGACTCTAATCTGATTTAGTCTCTTACCTGCATCAGAATCTAAGCTTGACACCTCTTGTTTAGAAGCAGAGTTAAGAAAAGGAAGTAAACTTTTCACTGATTTCTTCACTCTGACATCGGGCTCTGAATGTGATTCAGAATCTGATGGTTCAAAAACAGTTAGTGAAAAGAGTTTTAATATTTTGACTTACACAATTCAACCCCTTTTCTTGTATATTTTTTCACCTTAATAAGTTGAACCAAAGAAAATTAAAATTAAAATTATTAATGTATCTTGAATATGCATAGCTGGTAGATGTGTAGGAATATCAGACTATAAGTAAGGGTGGAAATAGATCAAGTCAACTAACAGAGGTCTAAGGCATAACCTACACAGATTTAAGTCAGGCCATGTTTTTTTTAAATAAAAAAAAGACTAAAATACAGTTTTGGTCCTCCTGTTTTGCCAAACACACAAAATAGCCCCCTCTTTATTTTTTAAACAGTTTTGGCCCCCTAGCTCATTTATCACCAAAAACACACTGATGTGGCAATTTTTTAAGTATGTGGCTGATCAATGCTTACACGTGGATTTAATTTCAGGTCATGTCACTATTTAATTAAGAAAAATTAAAAAAAAAAGATATTTTTTAAATGTCTATTTAAAAAGGAAATTTAGGTCATTATTCGTCATCGTTGTCTCAGCTTCGTTACATGATCTTCATCATCGTTGTCAGCTTCATTATATCAGTTCACTATCGTTGTCAGCTTTGTTTCATCTCGTCTTCGTGTTCATAATTTTTGCCCTAATTTGTGTCTGGTGTAATGGGTTCTGAGTCTGTGGAAATTTCAAGTTCTTCATCTCATTCTAGGAGGAGAAGGATCCAATGCTATTGTGGGTTTGATTCACCACTTGCTATTGCGTGGACATCTGAGAATTCAAGTAGGAGGTTCTATGGTTGTGGGTTATTCAAGGTGCGTATAAAACCCTAATTTTTAATTAATTCATCTTCTGAACGTTTTTTGGTAACTGTAACCCTAATTTCTCATATGTTTCATTCAGTTACAAGGGAGGAAAGGTTGTTCTTTTTTTGATTGGTACGATGATAAGATTCCGAAATGGTCAAAGGAAGTTATTAACTCGCTTTTGAAGAAGGTTAATGAGTTGAAAAAGAAAGATAGTTTAACAAAGAAGAGTGATGATGACATGAACAATAAGAACAAGTTGTTGATTATGTTGTTGATTCTATCTTGATTTTTTATCATCATGTTAATCACAAAAGGATTTGTTTAAGTTTAGATGTCATTGTTGTAAGGTTGAGGTTAATCTTGTAAGGTTATTGTAGTAAAGTTTGAGTTCAATTGGTGTTAATTTGGTGTTATTTTGCAAGGTGTTACCTATGTTGTTAATGTAACAATGTTATCGACGTCGTTAATGTGACAATGTAACCTATGTTATTAATGTAATAATGTTTTAACAATGTTGTGATACAATTCTTTTGTCACTTTGGTTCTGTCCATTCATAATTCACTAATAACATAATACAACCCATAATTATTTTGTTTTGATACAATGTTCTAATAACATAATACATTCCGTAATTTTTCTGTTGCGATACAATATTTTGATAATGTTGTCGATGTTACCTATGTTATTCATAATTCTTCTATGACAATAGTAATTTGAGACAATAAGACTTGTTACACATTAAAGTAATCATCCAAAAAGGTATTTACATTAAATAAGACTTGTAGTTCTGTTACTTTATCACCTTAAAAGATATTCATCCAAAAAGTTATAGCATCTTACATTAAAGGTTACACATTAAAGTTGTAAATCTCTTCAAAAAAAAGATAGCATTTTACATATCCTACATTAAAGGTTACACATTAAAGTTGTAATCATATTCATAAAAGTGAGCTAAAATACTACATTAGTCTTGTGTTTGTAGCGCTTATGAGCCCTGTGTCAACACGGTTGGTGGTTCTTTTGTCAGACCTTTCTTTTGCTTCTTTGCCTTGTTACCTCCTTTGGGCAATTGTCGGTTCGCCGTTGTTTTTCCTTTGCAAGTTCTCGAGTTGTGCTCGAAATTTCCACAGCTCTTACACTTTACAATTGACGAATGCCTTGGTAATACATTACTTGAACTCGGTTCATCATTAGCTTTATTTCTCTTCTTCTTCGGTCTACCGGGAGCTCGTCTCATCACCGGTGGATTAAATGGATCCCCTTGAGCTTTTTCCCAAAGTCTTGGACCATTAGATGGGAGAATGATGTATGAATACGTTGCCATAAAACTTATTTTTCTACAGTACACAAATGTATATCATAATCAATATAAGTTCCCAAATGCACGTTGCCACAAATGTACACAAATGTATATCAGTATCAATATGAGCTTTTTCTGCAATACACAAATGTATATAAGAATCAATAAAACTTGTTTTTCTGCAGTACACAAATGTATATCAGAATCAATATAAGTTCCCAAATGTACGTTGCCACAAATGTATATCAGAATCAATATGAGCTTTTTCTGCAGTACACAAATGTATATAAGAATAAAAAAAACTTGTTTTTCTACAGTACACAAATGTATATCAGTTACCAATATTAGAATATGTGCAGAATCAATAGCAGGATTGAACACTAATAGCATGATTGAACATAATAGCAGGAATTAACACTAATAGCAGGATTGAACACTTATAGAAGAATTGAACATAATAGCAGGATTGAACATAATAGCAGGAATTAACATAATAGTATGAATTAACATTAATAACATAATTGAACATAATAGCAAGATTGAACATAATAGTAAGAATTAACATAATAACAGGATTGAACATAATAGCATAATTGAACATAATAGCAGGAATTAACACTAATAGCAGGATTGAACACTAATAGCATAATTGAACATAATAGCAGGATTGAACACTATATTAGAATTGAACACAAAAGGCGAAACATAATACCTGTAGTAAGCCGAAACATAAGGGTCAACATTGGCTTTGTTGTGCAAGATACAAACAATGGAATGGACACATGAAATTCCACTCAAAGCCCATTTACGACATGCACAATGATGTTTTTGTAATTTTACCTCATAAGTGTCCATGCCATTAGTGACACTAAAAATATTGAAATCGTCATCTCCATGCCAAGTTGGTTTCCAACCTCCAGCTGCCCGCTTTAACCTCTCTATAGTTTATTCAACCTTCAGACAAATTGTGTTTCTGAACCGACTCATGAGAATTTTTTATTTAACTATCATAACCGTTATGTAATGCTTTAGCCCTTCAAGCAAAGTAATGATGTGTTTATCTCTATACTTTAAAATAGCCATGTCGAATGCTTCACACATGTTGTTCACCTGCAAATCACAATGGCTATTTGTGCGGAATGCAGACCTAGCCCATATGGAAGGTGGAATCTCCATCATGTCTTTCCAAGCATCCTCACTTATAGATTTTATCTTTCGTATAGCTCTTTCCCAATCTGGAACAACTGTTGTTCTAGCTGCCTGCCAAAGTAGCTCTTTTATGTGTACACATACATACTTTTTCTTCCAACTCCTATACAAATGTTTATCACACAGTCTGTATTCTACATTTGGTCCAAGGTTAGCAATAGATGAAACCAAACCCTATAAAAAGCATAACAGATTTAATAACAACTAACACCCAAAATTAACAAACAAAAAATATGTAAGAGTTTTATACCTTCTATTGGTCTGAAATGAAACCATAAGACCTTTCCAACAAATTATTCGGATCTTCTAGTAATAGATCCAAAAACCATTGTCACGAGTCTCCTGTCTCCGCTTCAACCACAACATAAGTGTCATACCCCAAATTTGTCCTACCTTTGTACAGCCTCCATTTTGTATATTTGTGCACTGGCATTATTCCAAAATCCAAAAATATGTTGCTTGGCTTGCTGACTAAACTCAAAAGATTGCAAGGTCGAACTACATTTAAATCAGGGTACAAGTTATGTGTGCAGTGATGTTCTCAATATGGGCATGCAAGGTTTAGTTTCATGATTGGGTTCAGGGTGTGCACAATTTAAGTGGGGTGTATTTGAGATTAGAGTTTGTTCCAGTTTAAGATGGTTGTGGATGGATTCAAGATAGTTGTTCAAGAAATTCCATATTGAGGACTGTGGTTAATCATGGTTCAAGTGGTTGCGTTCAAGATTAATTCATTTGTGGATTCATGCATCAAAGTATGATCATATATGGTCATGACTTTGCCAAAGAGTTTGCAAGCGCACGATTTGTTTTATCTTGAGTTATTACAAATGTGTGAGTCTTCCCAAAATTTGATTAAAGAATCATGTGAGGCATACTGGTGCCTATTAAGCCAAGTATTTTGGCAGAGCATATGTTGCACGTATCACAGATGATTGTGGTAGCTATGATGCTACATTTCAACTCTTGATCAGTACACCAGTTCTAGTATTAAAACAACATTACTAGCCCTTGGCTCCACTTCATCCAAACATTCCATAAAAAGCAACAATTAACATTACAGTGATGCTTGTTTTGAGATTAAGGTTCCAAGACCTTCTTACAAACAAGATAAAACAAGATAAGATGTTAACTATAGCCTAGAATCTGTCAAGAATTACAAAAAATGTGATAAGAGCTGGAGTAAACTAGTTCCTGTTGAAGAATCCCATGAAGACGAGTCATCATCGATATTTGACCTTGGCGAAATGGTCGATTTTCATTACAAAGTTCGGACGGTGTCTCAATTCTATGATGATAGCAGCATGATCTGCATTAATAAGACACAAGATTAACAAACCGAGTTATGAACAATATGCGAGATGAGACATGACTTAACCGCAAAGGCACCAACAATGTACCTGTGATGATTTCCATACAGCTGGTGACTCTGCTGGGGAGTCGGTTACGCGAGGGTCGTATGTTCGAACGAATTTTCGAGGTGCGACAATAAGCAATCAGATAAATTTGATTATTTCCATCCTTCCTAACTACTGCCATTAACTGACCACCTACTCACCCTTCAAGAAACACGCGTCCAAACCAATTAAAGGCCTGCAAGTATATATGAATGCAACTTTGTACCCCTCAAGACATACATATATTCTCTCAAAAGCAGGTTCAATATCAGACACACCACACTTAATAATCATTGTACTATTAGGATTAGATCTCCTTAATTCCTCAGCATAATTCCTCAAGTTAGAATACTGCTCAGTCTCAACACCTTGAATTAGCGCCATTGCTTCACACCCTATATGCTTGAGTTGATGAGAGCTTCACACCCTACTTCTCAAGTGACTCTGCATTCAATCCTTTTGGTCTCATTTCAGGTATATGTCTAAGGAGAGGTATAAACCTCTTAGCTAACCACTCAGTTTTAGCTTTCCTATTCTTGGCGGTCCTATGACAAGTATGATCATCGGTCAGGCTCACCAACTTCCATAATTGGTTGGCTACCCTTTTACTAAATCTCATGTGAAAAAGGGCATTCTTTATTGCACTTGACAACTATTCTTTTACTATCATTTTTCTTGAATTGCAAGTTTTTTTTCCTCTTCATTGCATATGTATTGACAACATCTTTAATAAACTGCTTTGTCGCAAATGTCTTTGCAAGCTCATGCCTCAATACCTCACCACGATCAGGCATTCTAAATTTAGGAAACTTATGTTCATCAGATTCTTCTTCACTTTGTTGTGCAGTTTCTAGTTCATCCGAGTCAACCTCATTATCTTCATCAAAATCAGATGCTTTTGTTGGTTCTAGTGTTTGAGAGACATTGTTTGCATCATTAGCTACGACTTCTTGCATGAATGTATGGCTAGGCACTTCATGTGTCCAATCCCAATCATATTCATCTAGCTTATTGAATTTACTATCATCTGGATCATCATTACGATCTTAGACAAAATCCTCATCTTCCTCACTTTGCTCACCCTGAACTTCATCTCTTTGCTCAGTATGGACTTCATTCATCTCCTCAACATTGTCTTCATCCTTATCCTTAGGATGGACTTCATCTTCTGTTACAACATCAGGTTCATTGATTGTATGCTCAACGTAGATATCAGCATAATCATAACCTTCCAAATCTTCCCTAAATTTTAGTACATCTTTATAATTGTTCATAGGCCTAAGTCCACGCTCAAGTGAAAACTTCGGATCATGGTACCATATACATTTGACTCTTACATAACCCAGTAACTTAATTACTTCAAAAATCTCCATATAAGACATCAAACCGAAATCCCATTTCCAGTTCAATTCATCTACCTTTCCATCTACATATAACTTGCAAGGATAATGAAGTAAATTCCCTCCATGATTAATTCTTAGTTTAACTACGTTTATCTTAGTTGGCCTACACCAAAATAAAAAGAACAAACAACAACACAAATTACATAGCATAACAGAACATAAATTGTGGCAGAAATTACATAGAAAGAACATATACAAAACATACTACACAGTTAACATCAGAAATTACAGTTAACATCATACTTTATAGTAAACATCAGAAATTACATATACACACCTTGAAAAAAAATTCGGATCTTCCTTTGTCCAAGTTGAGGGTATAGCTTCGAAGTTAGGGATTGACATTCCAAAGCTGATTCAGAATAAAATCAGAAAACAACAACAACAAAATTAAGGATTTGAAGTTAGGGTTAAGGAACAACAACATCAACAATCGCTAAGCTAAACAAATCAGAGAATACCTAGTGATTCTTCAACCTTCTTGTTACACTTTGTTCGTAGTGTTCTTCGTTCAAAACGTGGTTCTTCATTTGCAGCTCAAGGAATGTTTTCTCTGTTCTTCGTTTGCAATTCAAGGAATGTCTTCTCTATTCTTTGTTCACTTAGGTATATTCAAGAAATGGTTTTCATTTAATTTAGAAAATAGTAAAATATAATTAAAAGTTAAGTTTCATGTTATAAAAATATTCATTAATGAAAATTTTACATATGCATATTGCCACGTAAGCATTGGTCAGCCACGTATTTATAAAAAAAATCCACATCAGCGTGTTTTTGGTGATAAGTGAGTTAGGGGGACCAAAATTGTTTAAAAAATAAACATGGAGACTATTTTCATGAGTTTTGCAAAATAAAGGGACTATTTTCGCGAGCTTTGCAAAACAGGGGAATCAAAACTGTATTTTAGCCTAAAAAAAGACTCAAACTTTTTTTATAAGTCTATTTAGTTAAAAAGACTAGGCATCTGAGCATAAAAGAAACCTTTTAAACCTATCATACCAATTTATTTAAATAAATATCAATAATTGTATTTTATTTCAAATTTATTTTGTAGAATTTTATTTTGTTGCGTTTTAAAATTTAAATAAGTTTCTTCAATTCCCTAAATTTTATTTAAATATCGATGTATTTATATTTAAATGCAACATATTTATATTTATTTCAAATATTCAACTTGATTTTTATTTTAAGTATAAATATGAATAATTTGTTTTAATTTATTTCAAATGCAACATATATCTTATTTTAAATAAATAAAAATAAGAGAAAACTATTACAGAATTATTAAAAAATTGCATAAGAAAAATAAACATATAAAAAATAAAAAAAATTAGTTTTAATTTCATATCCTTTTTCTCATTTTTTTTTTTTTAAGTTACAACATTTATTTTTATATTAATTAACAATATTGCAACATATTATTTTGTAGAATCATAAGTCTCTTCAATCCCCTAAATTTATGTGTTATTAATTCTCAAATAAAGTTGGAAATTTAAGGAATTGAGTCTGTCACATTTTAAGAATATATGATCCTTGTGAATAAATACACTAATTATGTGGACCATTTAGAGATTTTATAACTTTAACTGATGTATCGATTAAATAGTCACATGTTTGTTTATTATTAACTCACAATCATAAATTTGTGTAATAGTTTGATTAGCTAATTTGAATAAGCTCTCTTTTTGTGAATTTTCATAAAGAAATTGATAAGCATCGCTCAACAATTTTAATTGGTATTGAAAATCATGTAGCATATATTCATAAAAAAAGGACTCGACGATCAATTCTTTAAATGTCTAAAGTTAATTGTATATTTGACACTTATGAAATTATAACTTCAAATTATGCTCGGGAAACATGCAATTAAGTACATTAAGATATTTTTTTCTCATCAAGCCAACAATTTTCTATATGCTAGCCTTCTCCTTATTCTTATAAATTATTTTAGGTTAATAACCTAATACTTTTCATATAGGTGAAACTTTGAATGTGTTGTGAATGTTTTAATCACTTCAATATAAATACATTAAAAATAAGATGAGTCCTTATAGAATATTGAAAAATGTACTTAAAATGAATGACGATACATCTTGAAAAAATAATTGAATATTTGATTGTATAAGCTAATTTTTTAATTAAGAATATAGAATAAACGACTGGATAATAAGTTAAAATAAACAATTTAAAATAAATTATTATCTTGATCTTTGTATATATCAATATGAATTAGATTCACTTTTGATACCCAAATCTTCTTGGGTCTTGGTGTGTTAGTGTTTTAAATGGTGTAGGGTTATTACCTTTAGACATTCTTAGTTTATGAGAATAAAATGGCTTAAGAGGATATTCAATTTCTTCATATTAAAGTCTTTAATATGTGATCTACCAGATTTAAACTCTAATCTGATTCTATTTAACCAAGGTATTTGATTTGATAAAAGCAAATCTAGGTTTTATTTCCCCTTAGTAAATTTACTTTGGATTTCATACTTATCTTTCACTTACTTTTTCATCAAGATACAAGTCTCACAATTACTAGTTTCGTTTCTAAGATTAGACATTTCACATTTTAGCATTTCATTACTATTTTCTAGAAACTTGATGTAGTCTTTAAGATCCATGTTACGTTTTTCAATCTTATCATGTTCCTCGATTAACTTAGTATTTAATTTAAACAATTGCTTGTAAGAAAGAGTTGTTACCACATAGTCGTCTTCTTTGGGAGAGACTTTTAAGCAAACTTATTCATCATCCTTTTTTGGAAGAAGATTCTTCGAAGTTTCTACCAGAGGTTGATTCTTCAAGATTTCTCATTGATTTTGAGTCTCTAGATATCTTGCTCATTAAGACTTCTTTATCATTTCTTCTTTTGAAGATTCCACTAGAAGAAACTTTTTCTTCTTCTTCTTCATATTCTCTTCTTGATGAATTTTCTCCATTTAACATTGAATCTTCTGAGGATCATTCAACCTCCGAGATTGTTCTTTCGAAGGAGACTACTGGAGTTAATTTTTGTTATTCTTATTCAAAAGATTTCTTTGATAAAGTTCCTAGAGATTCTTCTAGGTTTGAGTTTATTCCTTCATCTTTTAATAGTTGAATCAAATCATTTAATTTCGCAATGATTTCTTCGTTCTTGGACTTTTCTTGAAAATTGTAAAAATTCTCATATCTTGATTTAAGGATTGGATCAGATGTTTGATTCCAGTTCTTAATTATTAGATATTTGTTAGCGACAGAAGTTCTAACATTGTTCTAAAATTTCTAAAGCTTGAACAAAAATTTGTAAAAGAAGCATTCACATTCACCTTCTTCGCCTCATGTGTCATTCTCTCTTGTTTGATATTTGGAGATACTCCATAGATCATTTCAAGAGTGTTCCACATTTTCGTTGAGATAATTACAATTAAGTACATAACAAAATTTATTTTCATTTAAAGACATAACTAAAAAAAATATCACTTTTCCTCTTTGGTTCAAAGAAAACCTGATTTATCTACTATTTCACCATTAATACTATGAGTAGAGATAAAAAAAAAAGGTTGATTTTTATTTACCACAATTCAAGACCAACACTTTGAATGTATATTCTAAATATAGATTTTCACAATTCAATCCTGTCACCATTAAACAATAAAGGTGTATTTTGGAAAGTCTTATTGGTAAAAGAAATGTTAGAAGTCACCTCCGTCTTAAAATGACTAGTGTTTTAACAAGAGTTAGGCTCTGAGCCAATTTGTTATACATATGACTCTATACACAAGATGTAGTGAATTATGGATGTTTGAAAAAATTTGATGAAAAACAAATCATCTAAGAAACATAGTTTAAAACCATTTTGTAAAATAGTTGAAAAAGATGCACCGAAAATCAAAGTAAAGAAAAAGTAACAGGAAAATAAAAGAGATAAGGGAAGAAAAATGATACTGGAAAATTATAAAAATTTGGAAAAGAATACCTAATCGTGTCCCTAAGAATTGATCTAGATTGTATCCTATATGCTTGAGAGCTTTCAGAAGGTTATGCCCACAAACCCCTTTATACAAGAAAATTGAGTTTCAGGCTTAATTCTAACCAAACAACGAACAAGGATTAAAGCGGTTAGTCTACACCAAATAGATATTTTTCACAATCTAATCTTGAACCAAACAATGTTTTTAGTTGGTTATCCTTTGAACCAACCCTATGTTTTATACAAGTTTTCCACGAACCGAATCGAGAATTTTACAAGGCTGATTTTGAACCTACTGATTTTTACACTAGTGGGAACTCATAAATTAAGTGAGATTTGATACCAGGATGATTGCAAACTGGTAGAGCTTTCAATCAAATTAAGCTAAAGAGTCGTTATGTAGAATTTCACTTGTTGATCTTCACAAACAAAAAGAGAGATTTTTCTTAAATGACAGAGCTCACAAACCAAATGGAGACTAAGACAAATCCCCAAGAGCTTTTTAAATGGTTTATCTCTCAACCAAAATAATAAATTCCTATGGAAGAATTATTTACAATTTTCCCATCATCCAGAACAATATTCCTCACTAGACTCAAGAACGGTCTCAACACACTATGGCTAAATATATGTGAGAAAATAATAAAATTTAAAGAGGTGATTAGAGAAATGAAAATGGAGGTTTTTTATTTTTTTCTATATGTTAAAAATTATAGACAAGCTCTCTGTTTATAGTTCCATTTGTGGTACAAACTTGGAAACAACCCATGAGCCAAATGAATGCTTTATTCGATTAGGCAGATCAAATAATTGATTGTTGTGGCCCAAAATTGAAATTTTTGATATAGAGTAGTTATAAATCATTAAGATAATGTCATAATGGATTATATACTCAATTAGGCAGATGATCTAATCGTTTAGACAATTTGAAAAAGTCTCCTAATCATCTGCCTAAGCATCAAAAAAAATTTAGTGGTTTAATTTAAATAAAAAGAGGCATCTCAATATTTTTAGTGCATGTGTGATTTATCCATAATGTTTCTATAAATTCCCTTTTGTCTTTATAATACACTAATCATTCAAACAAACACGATCAAATGAGCTTGCACACGTCCTCTCTTTCACATTGTGAAGCTTCAAGTCATGGCGTCATTATATTTAACTTTAGCATCACACAAGAGTCATGAGTATTCTTAATAAATCTTGAGATATCTCCATGTTGATTACCATTATCTGGGAGTTTGATAGGTTAAACCATCAGTTATTCTTGAAACCTTAGTCTTCACTTGGAAGTTGTTAGAATACATTATCGACTTTAAATAGATTACTTGATTGGTTTAGGAAGATATATTGATCAACCATTTTGTGCATATTAGACCTCTTGATCTATTTTCAGAGTTGCTTGACTTCAAGTGTTTTCATCATCAAAACTAAGCAGCTACTAATTGACTTGCATCATTGCTATCCATAAGCTTTGCCATCTTGGATCACTTCTTGATTAAACCTGCAAGCACATAGATCCATAAAACTAACACAAATATGATAAAGTAAAGAGATATTAGAGAGAGAAAGAGAGACTTAATGATTATTTTTGAAAGTATCCACTAATCTTTATAATTTTTAGAAGGATGTGCCCACAAACCTCCTTATACAAGAAAATGAAGTTTTAAAGGCTAACTTCTAACCTAACAATGAATAAGGTTTAGACTGGTTATCCTCCAAACGAAATAGAGATTTCCCACTTACTAGAATCGAACCAGTATGAATTTTTATGTTGGCTATCCTCTAAACCACGATGGAGTTTTAAGTTGGATATCCTTCAAACTAAAACAGGGTTTTATACGAGCTAACATCAAACCTATATGTGATTTTACACAATCTAATCTTGAACCTATAGAGCTTTTAACCGGACTGAGCTCAAGAATCATTGTGGAGATTTTAATGGTTGATATTCATGAATAAAAATAGAGCTTTTAACCATATATTTATACAAAATGAGAGAGTATGAGAAAGTGAGATAAAAGCTCATTTTCTGGATGGAATAAAATGATAGATAAGATTTATATTTATAGGAAAATTTGGGGTTTAAATTTGGAAACAATTCATGGGTGAAATGCATACCATAATCAACTAGAACAATTGACTATTGATCTTAAATAATTGATTGTTTAAGATGAAAATGAAAGGTTTTGATATTTATTTGTTACCAATGAAAGGTTGTGTGTATGTAGTTTTTCCTTTGTTTTTCTAGAAGTAGCCATATGTCTTTACAAGACATTAGTCACTCCGACAGACACGACCAGACGAGCTTTCTCACTTCCTCTCTCTCACAGTTCTTAATCTTCAAGTCTTGGCATTATCACCTTTTAGTTTTGCATCATACTAGACCCCCGAGTCTTATTAATGTGGCTTGAGATATCTTGATGTGTATTACCATCATCAAAGAGTTGAGAAGATAAACCACCAATAAACCTTGAAACACAAGTCTTCAATTGAAAATTGTTTGACCACATCGTTGACTTCAAATAGATAAATAGGGATGGCAATTGGACCCAATCCCATTAGTTTTTATCTATAATATATTTAAGGGTTAAATATATAACACCCTCTGCAATATAGGCGGGTTTCGTTTTACCCCCTTGTAAAAAAATTGGATTCTCCCCTTGAAATATTAAAATTATATGTCTCTTACCCCTTAAGCGTCAAAGTTATCCCCCTGTAATTTTATTTTTAGGTTTACCCCTCCCCCCCCCCCCCCCCCCCCCCCCCCGATTCAGTGTTAAAATTGCACGCTTAGGGGATAATCCAAAAACATATATATTATAGGAGGTAAATCAAAACTCTCTTATATTGCAAGGGGTGTTGTATAATTAACCCTATATTTAAATAGTGACTCATTTTTTGTATGTATTATTGACACATATTTTGGTACACAAGTATGTATTATTGACACATATTATATGAGGTAAATCAAAACTCTCTTATAATGTACACAAGTATTATTGACAAAATTAATTGTATAACAATTAGGGTCAATTTAAAGAAATATTTTAAAGCTATTAACAATTTTATCCCTTCATAAAACAAGTCATATATGAAAATCGAGGCGTTTCTGAAGATGCACTTTTGGATTAGCCCCATTTTTAAGTGAAAAATACCAAACATGGGGTATTTTGAAGATATATCTCTGTAGAAACCCTCATTTTGAAAGAAAAAAACAAATTGGGTGAGTCCTGATATGCATATCAAGAATGTCTTCTGAGACAGGATATAGTCTCTCATCCCATGTTGATCATAAAAATACACCATACCAGAATAAACATATATCGGCATGTCACATTTGTCTACTTCAACAACGCGAAACCCTCACTTAAATTTAAGGTCACAGAGTACACTTGTCTTGTAGATCTGAAATTCATACTAGAGAATCTCCTACAATACTCAGACAATCGAAGAGTTATGAAGCTCGAGCACCGTTCACCCTCGATTGACAACAAATGGAAGATTCAGTTCAGCAAGTTTAAGCTGAAGATGAATGAAGATTTAAAGGGTTATGTGGAGTACATTTTACCGTTATGAAACAAATGATTTGATTGAAGTGGATACGACAGTTGCAAGATAGATCAAAGATATTATAATGATGTTGTAACGTCCTGATAAAATGTAATGTTAAATTTATGTTACGTATTTATGTTACAATTATCTATGTAATGTTACATATTTTGATATTACATTAATTTTTTCTTCAACTTTATGCATCCATATATTACTAGTTTGTAGTTTAGGCTTACAGAGTGCATTACAGAGATGCATCTCCATAAACTTCATTCCATTTTCAAATAAGAGTTATTATGGAGATGCACCTCTGGAGTAACTTTAATATGGTTACGAAAATGCATCTCCAAACTTTTTCTTGGGCAACATGGGGTGGCTCATTCATGAAGGCATTGAATGTGTGTAATTTGAGTACGACCGAAGATGCGTCTCTGAAATTTTGAGATATTTGTGACTTTTCAACATGTGAACTAGCACCCAATATAGTGGATAAAGTAATGCCAATATATTATTCACTAAAGAAGTTCCCACGCCATTGATGGAAGTGAACGTACAATATTTTAGATTAGATTATGACTCAACTCTTTATCATCTGAGTCAACTTTCATTTACCACACTCTTTTAAGCTCTGTTGGGTGTTTGAAGTGGAAAAAAGTTGTATCCCTTTAAAGAGAACTGAGTAAAGAGAAAATATTTTTTAAAAAAATTATAGTGACAAAAAAAAATATTTAGAGAATTATAATAACATAAATTCAATTTATATATATATAATTTTTAGATTATTAATTTATAAATATTAACAATATGTTTACATTAATATTAATATTGTTCCTTGATGATGAATCTTATACCACTATTTTATACTTATTTAACTCAACTAATGTATACCAATTAAATCATCTCACTCATCTAATATATATAAGAGAGAATATCAACTTACTCAAAGAGTATTTTTTTAAAACTTATTTCAAATCTTAGTCTTTAAATTAAATTAAATCTAATAATTAATTATATAAAAATGTTAATTAACCATCTCTCTCATATATATATATATATATATATATATATATATATATATATATATATATATATATATATATATATATATATATATATATATATATATATATATATATATATATATATATATATATATATATATAAAGTGGTTCAAAACTCTACAAAGTCTTTTCTAATATTATTTTTTAGTGCTCCTATTTTAGAGAGATTTTAGAAATTGTATGGAAGAATAGTTTATGAGAGCTTAGATAAAAGAAGTTAAATTTAATATATAATATTACAATACTTTTAAAATTAAAAATACATTAATGAAAAAAATTCATTTATTATTCTTTACAAAAATATTAAAAATACATTGGTGAGAAAAATTCATTTATTATTCTTAACAAAAGTATTACTTGATCCCATTATTCTAAAGCCTCAATTTTTTCTTATCAACAAACTCAAAGATAATCTTAATTTGTTTAATTTTCATTGTATATATTTTCTTTTTAGATGTTTGCAATGCTGCTCAATTCTGCACAATGTTAGTCATAAAATTTATTTAAGACGATTTTTAAAGGTGTCAAAGACGGACAACCGTACATAATTTAAAATTTATAACAGTTAAAGTTTATCTAAATACAATGACATTTAATTATTTTGTAATGATTAAACCATTTTTAATATACAGAGAAATTTTAAAATTTTAAAATAATAATGTTATTAGTTGTAGATGTTTTTTTTTGTGTAACTCGGGTAAAAATATTATACAAACTCATGGATCTCGTTAATTTTAACATTATACTATATTTTTAATGGGTGTATATTTTTTATTATTAGTTTTTGAATTAAATATATTATATTTTAATTTTAATTTTAAAAAAAAATCTTTCTAAAGATTTGCATCCATATGTTTTGTCTTTCCTAGAAAAAATATCGCTAATTCAGTCACTAAATATTAAATTGTCGCTAATTTTATCGTAAGTTATAAAAATCGTTGCTAAGTTGCAGAATGAATCAAAAGTGTGAATGAAAGTTTTAGTTGAATAATTTAAAAAAAAAATTTAGAGACTAAAAATAAAATATGAAATATTTAAGAGAATCATAAAAATATTTAATTTTTTTTATTTGAATTATAAAAAAAAATTATTTTTTAGATTTATTAAACAAATAACATATCTAAAGTAAATATAGATCTAAAATATTACTTATTTAATATTTTTTTATATTATAGACTAAAGGAGTAATTTTTATTTTTTAAAAGAAAAAAAGATCAAGTTGTATTGGTTGTATTCTCTAAAGAGATTCCAAGTCCAAGCAAAAGAAAAAAGAATCGTTTTGATGCTCACTTTTTGTAGCACTTTGTAGCACGAGCGTGCGTGAGATGCAAAAGAAACAAGTAAAAGTATGTATTTATGTGGCGCATAGCCTTCGCATATTACTTACCATCATCATCATTATTTGTTTTCCAATATATTAAGTGTCATGAAAAAGTACAATGAAATTTTTCATACAAAATAAAATTAATAAAGTACAAAAGAGATTCTCGTTACAAGCATATTCTAGGGAATGTTCCCTTTCCTCCTCTATAATAATGGAGTAATCATTAACCTATTCAATAGTACTATTTTGGCATTCTTTAGCAGAGTCCAAATCAAATTTTGCTTAACTTGTTAATTAATAATATTTGTTTCATGGAATTGTTTATGTTGTAGGTAATATTTAATTATCTTGATGAGATTGTGATATAAATTGCACCATCTAGGAATCTTATGTAGCAGGTGCATGTTTCTGCCCTAGTTGGATCCAACATGCACCTAAATTTTTATTAGGTTTTATGGTAAGTGTAAATTAGAAATTATATTTATTAGAAAAGTGAATAAAAGTTGCTTTGGAGTATAAATATTCTTAAAAAAATATATCATATGTTTAATTTATTTATAATTTTGTCTATGATAGATTTTTATTTAAAAAAAAGTGTAGCTATTAAATACAAATGATATAAAAGTTGCTTTGGAGTATATATTCAAATTATTTTTTAGTATTGTTTAAGTTTTTTTACTTAATATTTACGACTTCTCAGTCATAATTTAAAATTATCAATGATAATAACTTTTTAGACTTTTAATAAAATTAATATTTTATAATACCATTTCTTTAATAAAAATAAAAACATTTTTTACTTATTTTGTTAAGACCCGTAGAACAACCGTTTGGTTGGATTTAGGTTAGCATATCACAACTTGTTAATAATTGTAGACAAGTTCGTTCGAATGATTGCATATGCCAATTTATATGGAATGGATTAAATTAGATAGGTCACTCTCCATACTTAGCAATGCTCAATTTTCATAACCAAATCTATAATTATAAATAATTCATATATTATAATTGATTATTAAAATTAATTACTATAATTAGTTTTATTTTTATAAAATAGTAATAAACCATTTATTATTCAGTTATATCTATAATCAATTTTATAATTAATTTAGATTTTATTTTTTTCAAGAAATTTAGATTTAATTTTTCTTTTTATTTTAAGAAAAAAGATTTATGTTCAAAAATAAAAAATTATTTTATTTTTATTTTTGGAAAAAAATCAATTTTTTTCTAATTTTTCAGTATTTTTATTATTTACTGAAAAAATATTTCTTTTATAATTTTTAAAAAAAAAAAAATTAATATGAATATTGAAATTATGGATTTGTTTAAAATAATATTAATAACATATCCAAAATATGAATTTAATTAAAATTATACTAATAATTAATCATTTTTTAATAATTAAATTTAAATATGGATAATTTAAATAACCGATTAATTTGAAACCCTACATACCCATCTCTACTTTCAAGTAAAATTTATTTTCTCTCTAAATTTTTTTATTTAAAGTTATAATTTATAATTTTTTAATTTAAATTTTATTTTTAAAATTAAATTTATCGTTCAAATCTAATTTATATGAACACCTCAAAATATAAGCTATTTGAAATTCAGTTTACTTTAATTTACAAAAATAAGTTCATTCAAAATTAATTTTTATTACCACAAAATTAAACATTTTCTGAGTGAAATAACTCATAAATGCAACAATTTAAAATTTTAGATAAAAATAAGTTATGCAACTTGTATGTTTCATCTTAACTTATATAGACAATCTACTGAATGATACTCATGACCCAACAATAACATCAAGTCTGGTTACTAAAATTAGTGGGGGATAGAGTTACAACTTTTAACTCTATTATACTATGCACTAATGAGTTAACCATTACACAAGCAATGTCCTAATATTTATAAAAACTCATTCATGTTTAGCTTATGCTATCATGCACACCATGCATGTCATTCATGGTTCTCATGCATTGCTCACTATACATTATCATCATCTTTATTCACCATACATAGTAGTGATAGGTGTCTTAAGGTACAAGATACTACTACTTCTAATACTCTCCCATAAGTTCAAGGAGGGACAAATATCGAGACTTTATGTTTAGTTTTAAAGTCTTGAAATGTAGTTGTGACAGGAGGCTTCATGAGGATGTTTGTAAGTTGCAAAGAGTACATGCTAAATTTTCTATCTTAGAGATAACAGAGTCATAATCAAAGTGAACATTAAGTTGTTGTGAATTAAAATGTCTTAAAATAAAATATAATTGATTTTTTTATAGACAAGAAACACACAATGGTTAGGGTTAACAAGAAAAAACAAGAGAAAAATAACAAGGATTGGTTATAACTGTTATTCTTTACTTTCTTTTCAAAGCAGATTACAAGTACTCAAGAATAACAAATAACCCTCTCACCCTAATTAGGTTTTGTCACACCACACTTAAGATGAGAGACTAGTATCCTATTTATAATAAAACCTAACATACTAAACTAATGGAATTTTTAACAATTACCCATTACAAGCTAACCTACGCTATAAGCTAACTTAAACAATTGGATCCTAAACACAAGGTCTAATTCGACAACTACATACTAGAACACAATTCGACTACAGCATGAAGGTCTTAGACAACAGCATGTGAGCAAACTTCGAGGGCATGATAACTAGGTTCGACCTTGCCTTACCTAATGTGAGCATATGCCACGCAATCAAATACTCTCAGTTTTTCGAGACTAGGTGGTTATTCCGGCCAAACTTCTTCAAGTGTCTTCATATCTAACACAGTCGAAGGACATCTGTTTATCAGATATGTTGCTGTTGAAACAGCCTTAGCCCAAAACACCTTCTCTTAACCTGACACTAGTCAACATGCATCTAACTCTTTCCAAATACTTTGATTAAATCTTTCTGCCAAACCATTTTGCTGTGAAGTCCCTGCAGTAGTTTTGTGCCTTGCAGTACCTGAGGGAACACAAAAATTGTCGAACGCCTCATTGCAAAATTCAAGGCCATTGTCGGTTCTCAACCCCTTGACCTTTTCGCCAGTCTAATTTTCGACCAGAGTCTTCCAACGTTTGAAATTCTCAAAAGTTTCATCCTTAGTCTTCTGGATGAATACCTATAACTTTTTAGAATAATCATTAACTATTGATAGGAAATACCTTTCTCCTGAATGTGATGGACACCTTGCAGGACCCCAAAGATCAGCATGGATGTAATCAAGGGATCCATGAGTTCTTTGTTTGCCTTTGTTGAACTTCACTCTGCAAGATTTTTCAAGTACACAAGGTTCACAAAATTTCACTTTTCGACTGTCTCCTCCAAGAAGATTTTGTTTCCCCAATTCGATCAGACCCCTTTCACTGACATGGCCCAATCTCGTGTGCCAAATTTTTGTTTTCGACAATGGTTTCGTGGATGTAACATTTGTCGAACCACTTATAACTTCATCCTCAAGGGTATACAAGCCTTGTTTTTTCACGCCTCTCAATACTTCCTTCGACTCCTTCATGACTCTTAGGATACTTTTCTATCCTTGAAAAACATATTCCTTCCCGTCGAATTCACCAAGAGAAATCAAATTTCTCTTCAAATCAGGTACATACCTGACTTCAATCAATAACCTTATTGACTCATCATGGAGTTTGAATCTCACTTATCCAATACCTGCAAGTTTGCAAGATTTGTTATTTCTCAGTAGTACTAATCCACCATCTTAATCACATAGCTCCTCGAACAATTCTCTGTTTGGAGTCATGTGCCAAGTGCAATCTGAATCCATAATACTCCTTTCTTGAGTCGCCGCTTGAAACCACAAGAACATCATATGATTCAAAGTCATCTTGAACAATGGTTGCATTGCAATCATCTTTACCCCCATGATCGTTCAGGCGTTCAGGGCACACTTTTCTTATGTGACCCTCCTTCTTCAGTGATAGCATCGAATACCAGATGCCTCGCCATTATAAGACTTCTGCTGACTTTTACCTTTCTTCTTGTCGAACTTACCATCTTTTCACATGAATTTTCCCTTAACTGCCAAATCTTCACCAACCGTCGAAGGTTTATGCTCCTTTCGTTCGTTCAAGTCCTTAGAATACAAGGCTGATTGAACTTCTTCAAAGTTTAGGGACTCCCTTCCATACAAGAGAGTTTCTTTGAAGTGAACATGTGTTTTGGGCAAAGCGCACAATAACAATAGTGCTTGATCTTCATCATGAATCTTCACATCAATATTTTTAAGATCAAGGATCAGCTTGTTAAACATATCCAACTGCTTAGCCAACACTTTGTCTTCACTCATCTTGAATGAATACAAAGCTTGCTTCAGGTAGAGTCGATTCACCAGAGATTTGGTCATATACAAGCTTTCAAGCTTCAACAATAACCTCGATGTAGTCATCTCCTTTGATACCTTTTGAAGAACCTTATCACCAAGGCTCAACAATATTGCATTGTGGACTTTCTCTATCATGGTCGTCTTTTCTTTTTCCGTTAATGCAGAGTCCATGGCTGCCTCTCCCTTCAATGCTTCCAAACAACCCTGCTAAACCAGTAGGGTTTTCATCTTCAAGCGCCACAGACTAAAGTCGTTCACTCCGGTGAAATTTTCAATCTCATACTTTGTTGAAGGCGTCTTCTCCATGCTAACTGCACCAATTTGTTGTGAATTAGGATGCCTTAAAACAAAATATACTTGCTTTCTTTATAGGCAAGAAACACACAAGGGTTTGAGTTAACAAGGAAAACAAGAGAAAAACAACAAGGATTAGTTATAAACGTTATTCTTTACTTTCTCTTCAAAACAGATTACAAGTACTCAAGAATAACAAATAACCTTCTCACCCTAATTAGGTTTTGTCACACCATACTTAAGATGAGAGACTAGTATCTATTTATAATAAAACCTAACATACTAAACTAATGGATTTTTTTAACAATTATCCATTACAAGCTAACTTAAATAATTTGATCCTTAACACAAGGCCCAATTCGACAACTACATACTAGAACACAATTCAGCCACATCATGTAGGTCTTCAACAACAACATGTGAGCAAACTTCGACGACATGTTAACTAGAGTTCGATCTAATATCTCACACAAGTTCAATATGCTTTTTGAACGCATGAAGAATTGGATTATGGGATATAAAGATTGCACTAAGATTATCATACAATAAAGCGGAAGGTAAGAATGATATTGTAAGTTCCTTAAGAAGGGGTTCCAACCATAGTAATTCAAAGGTAGTATGAGCAAGATCACAATATTCGGCTTTAGTGCTTGATCATGCCATAAACAGATGTTGCTTAAAGCTCCAAGACAAGAGATGTAGATCACTGCCCCAGTCGGAATAGCTATATGTATGTTAGGAGAACTTCTGTGACACAAATGTTGCATAAAGAAGAAGACCATGAGTGATGATGTCACTGAGATATCTTAAGATATGCTTAGCTGCTACCAAATGATACTCTAGTGGAGATATCATGAATTGACATGTTTTGCTTACACTGAAAGTGTCTGGCCGTGTGAGAGATGCATATTTAAGAACGCTAACTATGGAGCGATATAGATGAGGATATGAAAGAGCAGATGTTCCATGTTTGACGAATAAGTACTCTACTATTATAAATCTAAAATTTCAAACATCTTATTTATCCCTAGGATGTATCACAATATCTTGGTTATATTTGCTGATTTTTCATGTAGTTATATTTTTTGCATGATATTCTTATTGTAAATATTATAACATATGTGTATAATGTTTTTTTATTTCAATAGGTAACAATACAACTCCCATCTCTTTTTACAAAAGATTTTGGAAATATAGTTCCAGATTACTTTACTTTGGTGGACAACAACCTTAATGAGTTTCAAGTATTTGTTGAAAGTAAAGAGAATTTTGTGTACTTTACATGTGGTTGGAGTGAAATGAATAAATTTTATCAATTGATATTTGGTGTTTGGGTTACTTTGGTATACCTACAACCCTCTAGGTTCTATATACGCTTGAAACACAGATTCAGAAAAGACGACTCTTTTCAAAATTGTATACCTCCAGATAGATACATCCTTCCAACAAATCCAGATAAAATATATAATTTCATAATTGGTCCATCAAGAATGCAACAACCACATTCTTATCAGCCATCTCGTTTAATGTTAAAACATTCGTATGTTAAGTGATTGACTCATGGTGATGTTACATGCAAATTTATAATATTTTATTATATTTATGATTATATATATATATATATATATATATATATATATATATATATATATATATATATATATATATATATATATATATATATATATATATATATATATATATATATATATATATATATCATTTTTTCATTATATATTTAATTGTTATATGTGTTTCTAGGACATGACTTTCGATGGATTTAGTGAACGTGTTATTGAAGCAAGTGTTAATAGTACCTACTTGGTTGATAATTATGGAAATAAGTGGTTGTGCACTATTGTAGTTCATCTAGGCAAAGAAAAACTTGTTATGCTTGGTGGTCAGTGGCAATGACTTTGTAATAATCTTCAACTCAATAAAGAAAATGTGATTAAGATTGGTGCACCCAATAGTCGTCATGTTAAATATTTTTACCTTACATATTTTTTTTAGTTTTTTTTATTTGTATTAATGCATTCCAAACTGTTTCATAAAATATTGTATATGTTATGTGTAATTTTTTGTTATGAATTTGTTTCATCGTGTATCAATTATATAATCGCTTGTATTTTAACATGTTAAAATACTCCAACTTTGTCTCTAAGGTTAAAGTTTCAAATGGAATTATGAGGTTGACAATAAATATGATGTATAGTTTTATCTATCATATAAGAATTTTAATGTCGGTTGAAAGGACCAAAATGCTCCTCTGCTCATACAGCCTTCCACATGGCTATTCTAACAATGCTCCACGTGGTTGTTTTTTCCCCTAAAAGCTTCTGAATTCCAACTACAACCCAATGTTCCCTTCTTCCTGTATATTTCCGACTCTTCTCTCTCTCTCTCTCTCTACTACATCTTTCTCTTTCTCTTCCATCTCAACCTTCTTCTTCATTCTTCCTCTTTTTTTTATTAAAAGTAAACTTGAAACAAGCATGGTTCAGTATATGATGTCTTTATACAACTCTGCAATCAAAGAACAAGGGTTTGGAAGAAGAACAACAGTTTGGTTGAAGACGAATTTGACGAAGACGAAGATGAGAAACTATGGTATTATCGGTGTGTTCTATCAAATATATTCTTTTAGCTTTGGATAAGTATGTTTTTCTACAGCCCAACACAAATTTACTCGGTTTTCATGGCGACCTTCTGATGGTTTTTTTTTTATTTCTGTGGTGTTAATGATTTTGTTGAATTTCGTCGGATCTGCATTTTTGTGGGGTGATGGTCTTCGGATCTAAAACGCAAACAAGTAAATTTTTCACTTCATTTGATTCTCGGAAAAGTTTATAAAGGAGTTAAGTATTCAAATTTTCAACCAACTTCGGTAATGTTTCTTCCTTCATGGTCTTCTCTTATGTTCCTATTTGTTTTTTTTTTGTTTAGTGTTTTACATAAATTTGAGAATCAAAATCATAGGGAAAAAACTCTACAGATCTGGAGAAAATTAGATTTAGAGAAAAGCGGTGAGGATCTAGAGAAAATCAAATATGTAGCAAATCATTTTGTTTGATTTGTGGTAATAGGGTTTTTAAATGTTATTGTCAAGAAAAAGATATTACTGTTATTGTTTGTTATTGTCATTTCTTTAAATCAAATACATAATTTTTATTGTTATTTAGATCTGCGAAAAAGACCATGGATGTTTTCCAGATTTGTGAAATCAAAGAAGATCTAAAAAATTTGAAGGATTGATGATGTTTTTTTAGATCGCTTAAGTAAAAAAAAAAAACTCATTTTCTTTTAGTTCAGTTGCACACTACCTTTAACTTTGATTCTTCTGTATTTTAGCTTTTTAACTTTTCTATATGTTTTAATTTTTAACTCAAGTGTTGGTTTAATGCCTTCATCGACGTGCTTCGATTTTGATAAGGGGTTAATATGCCTAATGTTTTTGTTTAATTAAAATATCTGTAATTTTCGAAAGTAAGGTTTCGGAAATCCTATGAATATGAAGAAGGTGCACGAAATTAGGGTTTCAAAAAAGCATCGGTATCAACTGTTTTAAGTTTCTGCATTATAGGTAATCCATTTTCATTTTTTACTTTCGTTTTAATTGAATCATGTGTTTTCGTTGACCGCGTATTTAATGTAGTTTCTATTTTCTTCAATTTTTCATGGGTTTTACTTCAACATGGATGAATTTAACTCAAGGTATGTTTCTGCGCAATTTTCCATTCATTTTGGTTTCCATGTTCTTTTGATTTTTCATGTTTTTATTTCTTTGCAAACTAGTCATTTGATCATTCCAATGCTGCTTTTTTTCTTTCTTTGTTTTGACTGATTGAGTTTCATAACCTGCTGTATTTTTCATTTATGTCTCAGGTTCATTAAGGCGTTGTTTTGAATGTAATACAACAGTTGTATGAGTCTCACTACTTTTCTTTCAATGCTGCTTTTTTCCTTTTGTTGTTTAGTTTGATTAAGTTTCATAACCTGCTACATTTTTCATTTATGTTTCCGGTTCATTAAGGGGTTGTTTTGAATGTAATACAATGGTTGTATGAGTCCCACTGTCTTTCTTTGTATAATCCACAAAGAAAAAATATGGCGAGAGAGATTTTAATTTTGATTACAATTCTTATTTTAATTTTAATTGTTTACATTTCTGATGCCAAAGGACCTACCCTTTTTGTTGCACCCCAAAATTTGCCCAACCTATTTGCTTTATCTACCTCATGTTTCATTACATTTCATATGGCATCCGCATTTTGCATGGCATTAGTTCTCGAGGCAGGGGATCAAGGTTCTCGTGGCTCAAGTTTCATTCCCGTGCGAGCAACTGAGTAGTGAGCATCAGGAGAGACGACATTTATTTTGCCCAGCGGTCGAGTGGCCGATTTTATTTTGCAGGTTATGCTCAGATCAGGAGACAACATTCAGTCTATATCCAGTATTATCACAGTCACAGTATTCAAGAGCAAGTGTCAAAAGCTTACCAGAGCTCAAAACGGCGAAAAACAGGCAAACGGGCAGGTTTCCCTCCAAAAGGCGCCAAATTCAAATTTTTGAAGGTGTTAATCGGTTAACACATATGGTTAACCGATTAACCATTGGTGAATCAACTCAGATTTCAAATTTTAACAGTGTTAACCGGTTAACACATATGGTTAACCGGTTAACCATAACAGATTTTGCCCTGTACGTGATTTTGCAAGCCATTTGCACTTGGGGTCCAAATTTGATCACCTTGAAACTCATTTTTACCAAAAACAAGGATCTATAATGTTCTTGAAAGTTGGTTATTTCAATTTTCCCTCCAAATTCCCATGCCTAGATCCAAACCAACTTTCCAATCCAAAGTCCAAACCCCACCTTTGGGATCCAAACCTAGATGGTATTTAAGTGATCTACTCCAAACCAAAAGGAGCCAATTCTCATTTCTCACATCCATTTTCAGAATTGATCAAAATTCTCTCTCAAATTCTCTCAACTTCTCCATTTATAAAACCCACACTCAAAGCTCTTTTTCATTAGGATTCATTGATTTTTCATTGAAATCAATGGATTCTTGAGCATAAACCTTCATTCATCCTCATCTTTGGATCAATTTTCATTATCAATTTTTGTGCAAATTGAGATCTGATTTTGGAGCTTGAGTTGGAAGTGATTATTCAAAGCGTTTCGACTCGAATTTGGTGGATCTTCGTTCGTACAACTACAATTGGCTTGGATCTCGAAGTTTTCCGGGTTTCTAGCGTTTGAACTACTCAATTACAGCAAGATCAACACTAACCGGAGCAAATCTCCGCTTCGAGGGTTAGAGATTCTAGATCCATAACATTTTTTAGCTTATTTGCATTTCCATGATGATTTTCATATTCGATTGAATTTTGGTGGATTTCGATCCGTGTGAATTGCGATTGTGCTGTGTAGACATGTTTGCATGTCTATTGGTTTTCTGTTTGCAGGTGTAATTTCATGCTTATTTGATAAGTTGATCTGTTGGATCACTTGATTAAGTGATTTTTTGCATTAAGCGCTTTTTCTGTTGCTGTTTTTCGCTTTTGGTACAGTGTTAACCGGTTAAAGTATATGGTTAACCGGTTAACCAATTCAAATATTCAAAATTTTCAAAGATTTCAGGGTGTTAACCGGTTAACGCCTGGTGTTAACCAATTAACACCTACGAATTTCCAGATTTTCACTTGTTTTACACAGGTTAACCGATTAACAGCATGTGTTAACCGATTAACATTGTACCAGAATGCCATATTTGTTGTTTTGTTAGCATGTTCGCATACCGGTTCGATTCTAATCATCATAGATCAGTGTGATGCATTAGAATTGAATTGTTTTGGCTAATTGCCACTGTTTATGGTTGATTAATCATGATGTTGTTGATATGTATGATCATTTTCCATTTGTTACATGCTTGTGTATGTGGTTCGAATCGATCATTCATTTGCATGTTTAATTGCTTGCATTTCTCGCTGTTCTCCACATGTTTGTATCATTCTTGCATCGCTGTTGAGGTCGAGACGCGCTTGTGGTGGCTGCTACCCCACACATTTTTCCTCCCTCTCACCATTCTAATTGTGCATTTTCGTGTTTGCATTTCTCTACTTGTGATTGATTTTTCCTTTGTACTTCTTGTGCTTTCTTGCCATGATCCCCATAGGATTCCTAGTCCCTCCGTTTAGGATGGGAGTAGGAGAGACATTAGGCGTTCAATCCAAGTATGCTAACATTAGGGTAGATGTTTCCCCTTTCAATCCAAACTCTAGGATCACTTTGCATGACAACGTTAGGGACGAGCTTCCCTTAGACCTTTCGTGCGTCTTCTTTGAAGGTGAGAAAAATACTTAGAAGAGGGGGTTGAATAAGTATGACACATAATCAAAGATTCAAACACAGTTATTTTTATCCTGGTTCGTTGAACTCAACTACTTCAGTCCACCCTCTCAAGAGTGATTTGCCTTTCTCAGTCAAGGACTTAATCCACTATTTAATCAAACAGATTACAATAGTAACACCTACGAACAACTGTTCTTAGTCTTCTCAAGAGCTACTGATCCCAACTGGATCCTCTTAAGGAAACCTTTTACAATCAATGTAAAACTATTACAAGAGTAAGAATGCTTCTAAAAAGCTATTATCACAACTGTGATATTTCTCTTAAGTTTAAGAACAATGTTACAGCAAATAGAATATAAGAGCTTTTAAGAGTTTTGCTTTGATAAATGATTTTTTTCAAGAAGTTCGTCTAATGAAGAAGATGGAGTGGACTTCTTTATATAGGCACTTAGATCCATGAAGTCTTCTCAACGTTGGAGGCTATGCTGAAAAAGCCTGGAGCCTTTTGTCTTTACGTTGGAGGCTGTGCTGAAAAAGCCTGGTGCCTTTTGTCTTCACGTTGCAGAAACTTTCCTTAGAATGGAATGCACAGATAAAACCTTTTTGTTCTGTGTTCTTGTGTCTAGCACAAAAGAGGAAAGAGCTGTTGAGATATGCCAACAGACATATTCAAATCTTCTTCACTAAGTAAGTTCAGCTATCAGCATCAGAGTCTGGATCTTCAGAATCTCCAGAGTAGAGATCTTCTGGATCTTCAGAGTCTTGGGATGTTCTTCAGATTATGCTGAATCAGAGTATATGCAGCTTGTGTGCTTGAGCGTGTAGTTCTGTCAGAGCAGAGTCTTCTATATCAGATTCTCAATACTATGCAGCGCATTATCTTCAGAGTCTTCTGATGACTAAGCTTCTGAACTCTCAGAGTCTTCTATTCTTTAGAGGCTTCTGCTTCAGAATCTTCAGTAGACAGCACTCAGATTCTTCTGGAGACAGCGTTCAGATCTTCATTTAAGATGCTCTTGAACCTTTGAAGCCTTTCATAATATCATTGTTCAGATCCAAATTTGCTCTTTAAGAATATTTTCTTTAGTACCTGTAGCAAACAGTCTAGAACAAATTTAGAGTATATAATTCTTGAATACAGAATTCATAAGTGTTATCATCAAAACATAGAGATATTACTAAGAAACAATTTGTGTTCTTACATTCTTTTCTCATCTTCATACAATCGTAACACACTTAATAAAGATAATGGATATTGTGCCATGAGCCTTATACTTGGGAAATGGTGATTGAGAGGCTTCTCCTCAATTACCTAGAGTGTTTAGTATACGTCCTTAGGACGATATGCGACGCATTCGATCCTAGGTTCTAGAATTTAGTACAACATACATTATAAACACTCAAATTCAAACCACTTTTTCTCTAAAAAAACACAAAACAAATTCAAACTTTTTTTCCTTCGGGATTAATCAAACTTCTTTTTTAGAAAAGAGTGTTGTTAAACTTCGCTTCTACCGCAAACAAGCTTTGTCCCTAACTGCTGGAACGGATGTTTAACCCTACTCGGCCAAAACACTTAATCAACCTGTGGTTTCGTGTCCGCCCGAACTACGTTCGCTCTGATCTTTCATACCAGATGAAAGTACGTAGGCACGAGATGGCGATGTCTCGGCGAGCAACCTTCCCCCTTCTCTCCCGTGGTTAGCTGAACTACGTTGACTCTGACTTTCCCATTGCACGAGGGAGTATGTAGGCACAGAGCGGTGACGCTCTGCCGAGTCTCTTTTCTTTTTCTTTTGTCCCGCAAGCCTGTAGCATAGATAGATAAACAACCCTTTTAGATAGCAAACAAGTGTGGATCCCGTCGAGTACGACGGACGTGAGGGGTGATAATACCTTCCCCTTGCGTAAACGACTCCCGAACCCAGGACTTGGTTGCGATGACCTCGTCTTTTCCCTTTCGTCAGGTTTTTCTGATTGTTTCCTTTCCCTCTCTTTGGGATAAATAACGATAGGTGGCGACTCTTCTGTTTTTCGCCGGTTGTTTTTCGCAGTTGTGACACTTTTCATAGAAGGAGAAGGACCAATTCACAACTCAAGAACCAACCATTTTTGCTAAAACAGTCACTAATACAACCGGAGCTGGTGATACTTTTACCGCTACTTTTGTTGTAGCGTTAGGGGAGGGAAAGTCCAAAAAGAAATGCCTCAGATTTGCTGGTACTATTTGATTGGTTGTGATTTACCGATATAATTGAAGTTGTCATATTAAAAGTGAATACAAAACATATATTGCTTTGGAAAAGTCCAAAAAGGAATACCTCAGATTTGCCGGTACGTATTTGATTGGTTGTGATTTATCGATATAATTGAAGTTTTCATATCAAAAGTGAATACAAAACATATATTTCTTTTTTATGTGTAGGACTTATTGAGCAATTTGCACCAAGTAATCTTTGAGTTGAGCAGCTTCAGTTTTTGTATTATGAATCTTCGACATTCATACTCCACATTTTTTTTTATCAAATTTAGGCATGGATTTGTGATAATTGATTTTCTTGACAATTTGTTTCTTTCTTCTTCTTTTTTTTTACAGATTTTTCTTAAAATTTTTTCATTTTCCCCCACATTAATAGCATTTTTAATCCTGATTAATTCTCATGTTCTGCTTCTCATTAATCTTAGAAATTTGTTGATGATGCAATATTATAGAGACATGATTTTGATACTGCAAAAGAAATTGGAACCTATTTGAATCACTGGAACATATTGTAATTTATTCTTAACAGCTTTTTTATGAAGAAAATAAATTGCTTAAAAGAAAATATATATCTATAGGGAATAAGTGAATTACTGAAACTTGAAAATGGGGTCATTGATAAAATAATAAAGTATATTAGACAAATATTTTTATACACTGAAAAAATTGTAATACTTTATATTGAACTTTATTTTTATATATCAAAAAAAGATACATTTTTATAAAATAATATATCTAAGAAAATACATTTTTATAAAATAAACACTAATTAATTATTATTATTATTATTATTATTATTATTATTATTATTATTATTATTATTATTATTTATAATTAAAAAATATTTATAAATACTTTTTTTTTAAGAAAACGATCTTTATAAATATAATTAAGTTTAAAAATAGTAACTATTTTAATAAAAAAAATTGTTTTTTATTTACATTTTAAAAACAAAAATGTGCGTACCAGTACTCGGACGAACACACGGGTACTAAAATGGTAAAATTTAAAAATAAGAAACTTTTTTGGTTAAATAATTTAAATAATATATGGATCCGAACAGGGGCAAAATTTATTTATTTTTATTACTAATATTTATTTATATAATTAAAGTAATATTTTCAAATATTATATTATTAGTGGATGTTTATAATACTAAATGATTGCATATATTTGAAATTATTTTTAATTTAAGATAGAATTTTTAAAACATAATATATGAAAAATTAAAATATATAGTATTGATGTAAAACAATTTTGTTTTTATTTTAAAAATATTTCTTTCTTTTAAAAATAATAAACTATTTTGGTAAAATCATTTTGTTTTTCTTATTTACATTTTTATTACATCTTTAAAACAAAAGTGTGCATAATACACCATTATCTAAACGAACACACGAGTACTGGTACGGTAAAATTTTAAAATAATAAACTTTTTTGGTTAAATAATTTAAATAATATCTGAATCCGAACTAGTAAAATTTATTTATTTTTGTTAGTAATATTTATTTATACAATTAAATAATAATATTTTCAAATACTATGTTATTAATTGATATTTATAAAACTAAATGATTATATAGTAAAACGATACAATTTTCCAAAAAAAATAAGGGTAATGTTAACTTGTGCCTTTGGGGCACGTGTTAAGAAAACAACTTTTAGTAAATTTGTATTGGAAAAAACAATTTAAAAATTAATTTTATACTTTAATTTAAGTTTGTACACAATTTCCAAGATGATATTTTTTAATTTAGTTCTTAACATGTGCCCCAAGGGCACAAATTAAGATTACCCAAAAAATAATAATAAATTATACATCATAAGATATTTTATCATTAATGGTAGGACGTGGTTGTGATAAATAAACTTAATGAATATGACCATTGATGAGGCATTTAATGAATTTATTGGAAATTGCGGTATATTAAGTGTGTTTCTCAATTACTTGAGGCTTTTGCTATCCTCTATGCATTTTTTTTGTCGGCTATGGGCATCCCTACACTAAAACACAATAGTCTATAATTATTATCTACATTTGTAGACGCTTTGCATGACTCTTTTTTTTTAGTCGCGGAGAATTTATCACTATGTCACTTGTCACATTCATAAATTAAGTAGATTATATTTAATGAAGTCATGAGTGAAAGATTTAACATAATCGAATAAACACAAATTATAATATATGATTTAATCAAACAATAATTAAGAATAATTAGAATGGTGTACATTTTCGAATTGAAAAGATTTCCGATTGAGGTAGAGTGAGTATGAGAGAATTACTACCCTCATTGTGTCTAAGATTTTAAGAGTATACTAAAATTGTCTAATGGGACGACACTTAAATAATTAAACGGTAGAGAGCAGAGACCTCTCGTTGGGCCTAACTGAATGGTTCAACTCACCACTCTCCTTTCAGACATAAAACCCAATCAAATAATTTATCTATTTAGTGTTTAATAACACTAGATCATAATATAATAAATTAATAATTAATAATATCAATCCATATTTGATTAATTAAATAATTAATTTAACAATGAGTAGTTACACTATAGTAATTATTGATTATCATTTATAGAAGGTTTTTGTCATCCCTTGTACATTTTTTGTTGGCTATGCGCATCCCTACACTAAAACATAATGGTCTGTAATCATCTATACCTATATATAAAGGGAAAACATGATTTTGGTGTAGTTTTTTTTCTCTTCCAAATATTCCATTTTCAGTTATTATTTTAAATTTTAACTTCTCTTTTTAACAAATGGTGGTTATGTGATGATATATTATCTTTTATACCATAATCTACTACTATTATTTTACAAATAATAAATAATAAAATAAAAATTAATTAAAAATAATAATATAATTTATATTTTACACGCGTGAGTATTATAAAAAACGGACAGAGCACGTGAGTATCCGTTTAGACGCTAATTATCTATAATGGTAGACGCTATGCATGGATGCCTTTTGTAATCACGAAAAAGTTATCACTATGTCACTCGTTATATTCATGAATTAAGTAGAGTGCATTTAATAAAGTCATAAAAAATTACACTATAGTAATTAATGATTACTACATCTGCTTTTTTATTATAAATCGCTTTGGAAAAATATTTTGTACAATAATATAAGTTGTTTTATAATATCAATGAACCATTATCATTATTTTTTTCTATTATATTCTTAAATATTTATTATCTTCTCTCCTTTCAACTATGTAAATCTGTTTTTTCAATATCATTAATGAAAAACAATTTTATAATATCATTCATAATTTCTCTTTTGCATACCATAACTATTATATTTCTTAATATGTCTGAAAAGTCAAAAACGACTTATAATAAAAAACGGAAAGAATATCATTCATAGTAGACTTTTGCTATCCTCTATTCATTTTTCAACGGCTATGCACATCCCTACATTAAAACATAATGACTTGTATTTATCATCTACATTGCTAGATGTTTTGCCTAGATGCTTTTATGTATACTATAATTAAGGTCTACACTATGCGTATCCCTACACTAAAACATAATAGCTTGTATTTATTATCTACATTAGTAGACACTTTGTAGACATTTGTTATCTCCAATGCCTATAACAATTGTCTACTAGGTAGACAATTTCATGGACCCTTTTATATATGAACGACATTTATTGATAATGAGAGATTTTTTTGTAAAGATTGCTTTGTCTCTTTAACTATCCAATGCTCCTTGAAAATTAATTTTCATTTAATAAAGCAATATACATTAAGTAACCATAGTTAGTGTATAACTTTATTCTCATCACAACCACGAATTATACATTTTCATTATTTTTAACAATAATATCTTCTATTTTTACACCAATATCAACCATTGTTGGCATTATATTAAATCTCAAAATGAAGTAACATAGTAATATAATAAAGTTCAAGAACCACTTTAGTGTTGTAAAAGTTTAATATCCTCTTTTAAAATTTTTAATATTTGATATAATTTTTTTAAAACAGATGTTATCAGACATGTTGTTGAAAAAGAGGATTTAAAGGAAACAAATGACAATGGCAAGAAAAACAAACTTATGAATCTAACATTAGAAAATTTGGAGTAACTATAATAAATACTATAACATAGTTACTATTATTTTACGCCATGACATGATTTTTTTCTGCAGTGCTGAAAGGATTCATTGCACACTTTGGGTGAACTTATTGATAAGATGAAATCATTTAATAATGGTCAGATACACAATATTATTGTTATTCTTCAATTATGCAAATTGATGAAGTTTTTAGGTTGGTTACGTCATTAAAATAGATTGGCGTGTTTTGTGATATCAACTAAATGTGTTAAATAGATTGGATGTGTTATGGTGAAAATAGATTGTCACACATGGTGTCCTTCATCTTTCTAACTGTTAGCAGGTATAGTTGGGATATTTGTGAAGTCTGATGAAGAGATAGAATATCTGAAAAGATTGGATGTGGCTAGACTCCTAGTAAGAACAAAATCCGCAATCAACCTTAATGAAGTTTTTAATGTCGAGGTTAATGATAGAGTGTACAAAATCAAAGTGATTGAGGATTCTCATGGACCCATGAGAATTGATCCTCGAAATAGAAATAGAAAGTACAACTCTTCTGAGGATTCTTTTTCAAGCAGTGAAGATGAAGATGATTCTTGGAAAAAGCCTGCGGAGGAGGAACATCAAAGGTTTCCCAGAGAGATCGGCCGGAAAAGTCTGATAATGATGGATCAGAAAAATCTATTCCCAAAAACCATGATTATGATAGCACTAGAGTAGGGTAGCGCAAAACAGGTGGGAAACTTTCAAATAAGGTGCCTTCTGATGGCGTGTTCAATCAGGAGTTTGGTGGAAAGAAAAAGGTGTTGGTTGGAAACGTTGATCTAGAAAATCCACAAGCATTGGGTGCAAATCAAACTCTACACCTGAACACTATACATAGGATTGATAAATGGAGTGTAGGTCCCAATAACATTGAAATTCAAACTAGTAGGTCAACATTGGATGTTAACGTGAATTCTGAAGATATAGAGATTGGGCCTGTTGTGTCGTTGATTGTCAAGGAACCTGTAGATGTTGGGCCAAATCTTGTTGTTAAGTCCAGAAAGAAAAAGCTTATGTTTGATATTTATGAGAACTTAAAAATACCGTTTACACCCTTCTATTATTCAACTTTGATCTTATTTGATAAACCCAATTTGGTGGCCCCTACTTACTCTTCGTTGCCTCAAAACACCAATTTGAGCCTTGACAATTCCTTTGTTGAGGATTCAATGTCTCATTACTCTGGTGGCTCGGCTTTATGCTGCAATTCAATTGGCGATTCAGATGTCAACAAAAGTAATTCGAGGATCCTGCAAAAGATTAAAGACGTGCCTAGCAGAGTGTGGAATTCTATCAAGAGATTGGGGATAGAAGGAGACGAAGATGATGAAGTCTTTGAAAGTATAATAAAAAATATGGAGAAGAGTGATAGAATCTATAATCAAGTTCAGAGGGTGGCTGACAAGGTGTTCTTATGAATCTTGTGACCTTCAATATTAGAGGATACATTGACAGTGTAAAACAAAATAGAATTAGAAGAATCATAACTAAAGGAAATGCGAACATTTATTTTGCATGAGACAAAATGTAAAAGTATGGAAGATAACACAGTTTGCAGTTTGTGGAGAGACAACGATTTCAACTGGTCGATATTTCATTCTATTGGTTTATCATGTGGCTTAATAACAATTTAGAAGAAGTACTTTATAACACCTATTGCTAGTTTTAAGGGTCAAGGCTTTCTGGGGATATCTGCTCTTTGGAAAAACAAGAAGGTTTATCTTTTTAACATTTATGCGTCTTGTTGTTTGGCAGACAAGAGAGGTATGTGGTATGTTATTCTCAATCTGAAATCTCAATTGGAGTCTGGTAATTGGATTCTTGCAAGTGATTTTAATTCCATAAAGCATAGAGACGAAAGCAAGAGTGATAGGTCTCACAGCAAGATGGAGATGGAAGATTTCAGGTCCTTCATTGAATTAATGGACCTTGTTGGCCTCCCTACTTCCGGTAACAAATTTACGTGGTTTGTATCTCATGGAAGAAGCTGTAGTCGATTGGACAGATTTTTGATTTCTGACAGGTTGTTGAAAGGATGAAATACTGCTAATCAAGTTGTAGAGGATAGAGATATTTCAGATCATAGACACATGTGGCTCAAGGCAAGAAACATTAATTGGGGATCCAAGTCTTTTAAAACCTTTATTTGTTGGTTTGAACACCCAGATTTTTTCAAGTTTGTCAAGAGTGAATGGAATTCCTTTGTAGTGGTTGGAAATGCTTCACAAATCCTGTTAAAGAAATTCAAGTTGCTCAGAGAAAATCTTAGATGGTGGAATATTAACATTTTTTGTTGGTTGGATCTTAATGTGGAAAAAGAAGTGGATATTATTAATGAAGTGGAACTTGGTTGTTCTGTTTCTTCTGTCGAGATTTTAATATCAGAATTACATCATACGAATCATGCCCAACTCGATTTATGGAAGAACTTGAATATTCGAGACATCATCATTAAACAGAAATTGCGGGAAAAATGGGTACTCGATGGTAATCAGAATACAAAATATTTTTATTTGATGCTGAAACATAGAACTAGTGATCGGTCACCATTTTTACTATGTTTCCATCACTTATTCGACATCAACCCATGAAATCATTAATACTTTGTTTTGTGTTTTTTTAATCATTTTTCAGTTGATTTCTATTGCCGCAAGTGATTTTTGCATTTTAGTATTGAGTTTTTATTTCAGTTATTCTGCATTTTATGCTTTCGTTTGTTATTTTGTTTTCAAGTTTAGGCTAATGGTCCAAAGGACTAGGTGCGAAGAAAATGGAGAATCTGGGGTGTCGGGAACGACTTTGGCAAGGTACAGAGGACCTGACACGGGCATCCGTGTCACCTGACACGGTTTGTGTTAGGAAGAGAACAAAAGAATGCAAACAAGTGAGGAAACAGTGGGCTGACACGGGCACCCATGTCACCTGACACAGGCCGTGTTGGCCTGGACGCTGAATTTTCCGTTTTTGCCAAATTTTAACTATGTACTGACCTGGAGGATATTTTTGTCATTTCCACCTACCGTTATTGGTTTTTTTCTATTTTAGAAAAGTTTTAGAAGAAGAGAAGGGACTTTTAACTAGAGAGAATTATACGATCAAAAGATAGGAGAACTCAAGTTTTTCGCAAGACGAAAGGTTTTTAGGAGCGGAAGCGATTGACAATTTGAGTTTCTCCTATTTCTTGTAATGTCTCTATTTTATATTGTAGTTTCTCTGAATCAATAGAGTAGCTAAACCCCCCAATGCTAGGGGGTATTCCTGATTTGACTTTGTAATGACGTTGATTTCTTATTTTCAGTAATACTTTTGTTTCTTTATAATCATTTTAATCGTGCGATGTTTCTAATGCTTTCTCTGTCAGACCAATAGAGAATGATTTACAATTAACAATTAGGCTGGACCTCCATTATTAAGGTTGTTGCACTTGGAACACTGTTGACATTATAATGCATGATTTCAAACTAATCACCTATGGACATAGTCATTAGGTTAGAAATCATAGGTTTTCTCATTAAGGACTTAGGAGTAAACAACTTAAGATAAGGAAATTGATTATTTTGAACTTTCCACTGAAATAAGGATTCGTTGTCGTTACACTGCAAATCATACACCTTACTCTGACATGCTTCTCATCTTTGTTAAAAAAAAACCTATTTTATCATTCTGTTTTATTTTCTTCTTGTTAATTCATAATTTTTCAATCAAAACTCAAACCCCCAAGTTATTTTTGTTTGATTGAACTCTAATTAGAACAAATTATTCATACGCATTCCTCGAGATCGATATTGGGGAATTACACCTATTTTAATTACGTCGGCGAAAATAGTACACTTGTTATTTTTTCGATCAACTAGACTCAATACTATTGCTTCAGTTCTTGTGGATTCGGACTATGTTAAGGATTTTCATCATATTAAACAGACTGCCAGAACTCATTTTATGGACAGATTTCGAGCTGCCACTAATATTAGACCATATTTTGATTTTTCAGGTATGTCAAGAATTTCACTGGAATATGCTATTATTTTGGAGGAGAATTTATATGCTGAAGAGATCAGACACATTATATTTGAAGATGGAGGGAACAAAAGTCCTAGTCCCGACAGTTTTAACGGCAAATTCATCAAACATTGTTGGGAGATAGTTGGCACAAAGGTCACAAACTACATTCAGGAATTCCATGCTTCTGCCTAGTTGCCAAAGGCTATGTCATCTTCGTTCCTTGTTATGATCCCCAAGAAGAACAATCCTCAGTATTTTGATGATTATAGACCTATCACACTTATCGACTGCATCTACAAGATTATCAAAAACTCTCGGCGGTGAGACTCAAACGCGTTATCGGAAAGATAATTTCTAATACACAAACTGAATTTATTGAAGGTAGACAACTTCTAGATAGTGTGTCGTGCTAAATGAAATCATTAATTTGTCGAAGAGAAACGAGAAGAGCTGTGTTCTTTTGAAGGTAGACTTCGAAAAAGCATACGATTGTGTAGAATGCAATTTCTTGAAAAAGACTATGGTTGCTATGGGATTTGGAGCTCGTTGGATTAAGTGGATGGAGGGCACTGTGATGAATAATTATGTTTCTGTTCTTATTAATGGCAGCCCTACTCGCGACTTCAAAACCTCGAGAGGACTTCGACAAGAAGATCCTCTGTCCCTATTCCTTTTTTCCTTGGTGGGTGAAGGCTTGTCTCTTTTAGTAAAGAGAGTTGTATCTTACCAATCGTTGCAGGATTTTAAAGTAAATGAGTCCATATCATTCAACACTCTGCAATATGCAGATGATACAGTCATCATCTGTGACAGTTCGTGGTCCAACTTATGGGTTTTAAAGGCAATATTAAAAGGATTTGAATTGATTTCTGGCATTGAAATTACCATTGGGAAATCATCTCTATATGGCATTGGTGTGGAGGAAAATTATCTACATGCAGCTGAAAAAGTTCTGGGGTGTAAGATTGAGGTATTACCTTTCAAATTCTTGGGTGTTTTTGTAACACCCATTTTAATTATTTAGTCATTTTGGTGTTATTTTAATTATTGTATTTTGGTGTGCCCTTAGGTGGGGGTGTGATGGAGTATGTTGGTGGGTATCCTTGATTTATAAGGATTATTTGATAAATGTGAAGTTGATATAATAATATAATGATTTAATAATAAATAGTAATATTGGTGGTATTATTATTATTATTATTATTATTATTATTATTATTATTAGTATTGGTGGTAATATTAATATTATTATTATTATTAATATTGGGATTAAGAATATAGAATGGGAGTTGGGGAGATAATAGGGAGTTAGAGAGAGAGGAAAGGAAAAAGTCACAATAGAACCGTGAGAAGAGAATTGGGAGAAAGGAGAAGAGCGAAGAACAGAGAAGAAGAGGGAAGGTCAGAGCTGTCTAACTTTGGAGGAATTCTTCACCAATTGGAACAACTATCGAGGTAAGGGGGGAGAAACTGATTGGGATGGTATATACATGAATTGGGTAGAGGGGATTCCTTAACCCCGTAGGGATTTGTCGATGTATGAAGTTGTATATTGGCATGCTTGTAATTGTTGTTGATAATGATAAATTGATGCTTGATGTTGATGAATTGTTGTTGATATTGTTGAATTTTGGGGTATAGGCTGAGGTTACGGTTTTAGTGAAGTTCTGGGTGACTTCAGGGGTATTGGAGGTATACCTGAAGGTTGGTTCTGTAGTGGAAATTAGGGAGCAATCGATGAGGGTAGTATGTAATATTTGTACTGTTAATAGGATAGAAGTTGGAGGTAGCATGTTAGGCTTGGAATTGGCTCAGATAGCATTGTAGAACAGTGGGGATTTTGGGGTATCGCAGTATTCGCTGGGTTTCACCTGGCGAGTGTTGGCGAAGGTTCGCCTGGCGAATGTTAGCGAGCAGTGGCGAGTAATTCCAAATAAACTCCCAGACCTAAAGGGTATAAATTTCGCCTGGTGAGTGTGGCCAGCGAAGGTTCGCCTGGCGAATGATCCCTTCGCCTGGAGAATGCACGATAGTTGAGGGGGGATTCGCGAGCAGGTTCGCCTGGCGAATAAACCAGCGAACGTGACAACAAAATGTGGTTTTTGGTACTATTTTGCCTTGTACATTAGCCTTGTAGGATCCCTTTGATCATGATAAGTGTAGGGATGGTGATTGAATGATGAAGAGTGTGTATTTGGTGATAGGAAGTGAACTCCTTAATACTTTATGTAAATGTCTGATTGATTGGTGTATGACATATCTATGTATATGTGATGTATGGTGGTGTGATCTGAGAATCGTATGCACAATGTATGCTTGTGTTCATTTGTATGCATTTGGTGTTATGCATATCATGGTGTAGTGGTGGGATGAGTCATTGCTCAGGGAAGTGTATGTGATTCATTCGTATTCCTTTGAGTGGGGAATGCTGAGGACGGATCATGGCCAAGGGCGGGTGTATGTGATCTATCCGGGTTCCATAGAATGAACCAATGAGTCGGTACCGCATGCATGGTGTCGCGTTGCATAATTGCATTATGGTGTATTGTATGGATGGTGGACTATATGTCGTGTTTGTTGAATGTTGGGTGATAAACCATGTGATTGGTGTATTTACTACCTTTATTTCATGTATGTATTTATCGATATATTTTGATCATGTTTTCTCACCCCTTTTTGGTTTTGTGGTCTGTGCTTCCTCGGAAGTACAGATAATCCAGGTACTTAGCTAGCTTGGATTGTGGTGTGCAAGTCGATTCTTAGGATGCTCTGATACATAGCACGGGACTTGGGCGTTTAGTTGCTTTATGTTGAACTTGTTTTATTTTCCTGTGACGTATCATGACTTTGATGTATTTCATTAATGAACTTTTTTCCGTTGTTTTGTTGTGAAAACCTTCGAATGAAGAGTATGTTGGATTTTGTGATGTGATATCCCACTTGGGAGGTGAAAACTCTGATGTTTATTTATAATGTTTATATTTTATTTGTTTTGGGAAGTGGGATGTTACAGTTTTCGTGGGAGGCAATCAACGTATAATCTCATTTTGGCAACCGGTGATAGATTGTTTGAAGAGGAGATTGGCATTGTGGAAAGGTAAACTTTTATCCATTGGAGGGAGACTCGCTCTTATCAATTCGGTTCTGTCTAATATTCCAATTTATTATCTTGCTTTCTTCAAAATGCCAAGGAAAGTGCAGACATTGATTGTATCAATTCAAAGTCGATTCATGTGGAACGATCTGTAGGAATCGCGTGGGATTAGTTGGGTCAAGTGGAAAACTATTTGTAATCTTAAGGATGAAGGCGGATTAGGGGTGAGAGACATTGGTTTTTTCAACAAAGCTTTACTTTTTAAATGGTTTTGGAGATTGTTAGAAAAAGATGCAATTTGGCTGGGCATCATTGATGAACGATACGATGAATTCATAAAAGCTATTATGTCCAAAGGTGTTGTAAAGTATGGCAATACCTTGTCCTAATTGCGGAAGGACATGATGTCTCTTCTTGATGAGGAAGGTGAAGGCAATGTTATCAAAAATCTCTCTCATAGAATTGGAAATCGATGTAAAACTCTCTTTTGGGCTTCGAAATGGCTGGGAGATAGTCCACTTTGTTCACTTTTTCCGAATTTATTCAATGCATCAAATAGGAAATTCTGCTTGGTGAGTCAAATGGGATGTTGGTGTGATAAGATTTCGCATTGGGAGCTGGATGATCTAGTTTGTGATCACAATGCAATTTTGAAGAATGAATTTCAGGAGCTGCACTCTCTGCTAAAGGAGAATGCTCCTATGACGAACCAATTGGACTGTATTGTTTGGCCATCTGCGGGCAACAATTCATTTTCTGCCAGCTCTTGCTATGAAATTTTGTCTAAAACGCAGGTTAGTAATGTAATTGGAGTTAATAAGGTTCAGACCTTAAAGCTGTCGTGGAATGCTTCTATCCTGGTGAAGATTCAAGTTTTCGTTTGGCGGTTGATCTTAGACAGGTTGCCGACTCGTATTAATCTGGTACATCGTGGAATTATCAATAATCTGCATTAAAGAGTGTATGTCTTTTGTTTCAATTATGATGAAGACGTTTGCCATGAATCTTTTGGATGTGTGAAAACTAAGATCATTTGGAGAAATATTTGCAATTGGTTTGAAGTAGATATGTTTGATTCATTAGAGGCTGGTGAACATATGTTTGCTTGGTTAGAAAAGGTTAGATTGAAGATGTCGATTTCCAATGCAGTTGAAGTATGGTCTATTGTCTGTTGGAATATTTGGTATTCAAGGAACCAAATTCTATTCAACGAGAAAATTGGAAATCCGGATATTGTTTCTCAAAGGATTGTTTTGAATTTTCGGTGGTGGCTGTACAAAAGACATAACTATTTTTTAAATTGTAGTTATTATGAATGGTACAAACATCTTTGACATTTTCTATAATGTTGAGTTTTGTTCATAAATTTTGAACAGTTGTAATTTGTAATCTAGTTGGAATACCCCTAATAACCATTTTGTTAATATAATTCTCCTGCTTATAAAAATAAATAAACGTGTTAAATAATAATTTATTATGCCAAGTGTAATGGATATATTTATTTTTTTTGTTTTGTTTTTGAAACAAAGCTTATTATAAAGGATGATTGAGCCGAAGTAAAATACTACAAAGATAAATACGTATCAACATGATTGTAATTTAATAATATTTTATTATGGAAATTGTTATCAAGTTTTAAAAAATACAATTATGATTTTTGTAGGATAAATAAATATTTAATTTTAATATTAATGTTGAACTTATTATTACATGACAATTTTTTTTTGTCATTTCTTTTATAATAACAATTAATAAGAGTCAAGATCACTTAAAAATATTGGACTATATATTTGTTTTGCCGATTTTTTAACACGGTTAATTATAAAGCAACTTTAAGAGTCACTTAAAAAAAAGTTTGAAATTGTTGATAATTGATGCAGAAAGTCAATATACTAATTCGACATCAAATGTCATATATAAACAACTTTTTAAAAATGTGTGACATCTCATAATTTTATATATAATTTATTTTTTATATATAGTTAATATAATTTTATCTATTTATACGCTAATTTTAAATTTGAACAAAGCAAAAGTCAAATAATCTAGTATATAATAAAAATAAGTGATGACTATTTGTCATTTAATACTATAAAAATACACATGATAAATTTGTTATCGATAAATATAATAATTTCTGAATAATTTTTTTTTAATTAAAAATATTATGACACATATTTGTCACTAATATCTAAATAGCTTGAGATAAAAATTTGAACCACAGAATCAAATTCAATTCAAATTAAATTAAAAAAAAAGTTAATTTTAATAATTTGGTGCATGTGTTTAAAATAAATTATGATATTTATAATACTTCATTCAATTACATTTTTTTCGTTTAATTTAAATTATATTTAATTAATTAATTAAAATTCAAGTGAATAAAAAACAATTGTATAAAAAAGATATCAAATAAATGACTATTTATGTTTGATGTATTATATTTGTTAATGAACTAAATGGGTGTGGGTTGTTGGCCCATAGTTCAACTCCAAATAAGAATTGTTTATATTTTGTTATAATATAAATATAAATAAGTGGTTGATATTATAAATTAATAATTTAAAAGATAAGATCTCTTAATATTGATACCAGGAATATTACTAATTCATAATTATATTTAAAATAAAACGAAAATAAAATTATTTTGAAATTTATTTTAATTATTTTAAATTGTGTTCCTAATTAATATTATACATTTTTAATTGGTATTTAGATTAATAGGGAATATATTAATAATTGCTAAAGTTAATATTAATTGAGTTACTATGTTACGAAAATCTTAAAAATATCATATTGATTGAAGATAGATCATTGAAATAGTTTATATAAAGTGATATCTCTCATTTTATCAACTGGTCTTGTAGAGCTGTATTTGTTAAACTCTAATATAATATCAAAGCCTTGAAATAATTTATATAGAGTGACACCTATCACTTTACCACCGTTTAAATTCATGCGCTAAGTCTAAAAAGAGCGTTGGCGTGAGGGGATATGTTAGAAAAATTGTAAAAGTTCTATATTGGTTAGAAATAAAGCACTGAAATAATTTATATAAAATGATACTCTTTATCTTGTCAACCACTTTTATAGAATTGTGCTAAACCAAATTCTAATAACATATAGAGGTGGACACTCATGTCTGGATACCCCACTAAGTGGATATTCAGATTTTAATTCTCCTATTATAAATCTAATCCTTTTAATTAGACTTAGTTTTGTTTAATATATCTTAAACAAATAAGTGTTAATATACCCAGAGGTTAAGTCAATGAAAAAACTTAGCATCAAAGCTTTAAGATTTGAGTTTCAATTTCTTAATGCTAGGTTTATCGATGGACTAAAACGAACCAGAGAAAAATGAAGCATAATAAAATAAAGTAAAATAAAAAAAGGATGAAATAAAAATTCTATTTAATTGTTTGAATATTTTATATATTTCATTTCATTACAAATAAATAAAAAATGGATATTTTAATGAAATGAAATTTGTCGTGTTTCACTTCATATATTATATTTGAATTTAAATAATATAATTTTATTAACTTCATTATTAATACTTTTTTTATAGATGATCCTAACAAACATCGCTCTACATATTGGTAAAGTTAGAGTTTAATCTAACAAATTCATATAAAATTGATTTATAAGATGAATGATATTATTATATTGTATATAAATTTTTATCAAGTTCTACTTTTAATAATGTGAAATTTGAGTTTTTTTTTTATATACATCTTCTCAAGTCCACCACTATTAGATATGATGTGTGGTTTAAATTGTTGATTTATAATTTTTTTTTAATATATCTCTTTTGCTCAAAACTATTAAACTGGTTGTATACGTATAAATGATTGGTAATCTCAATTGATAGACTCTTAATATTATAATAGAATTATACTTTGCTTTAATTTATCTTTAATTATTGTGGAATTTAAAAAATCTCAATATACTAAAGACGAACAATATTATACTTGATATATGGATATAAATAGTAGATAACTCAAATTATCGATATATGCAATTTGATTTTTTCAATACACTTAAATAAAAATGTTCAAGTCAATAATATCAAATAGTTAAGTGTCAACTTTTTTTTAGTATATATAAGAAAAACAATATTGAAAAAAATATATATTTATTAAAAAATAAAGTATATTAATTTAAATTAAATTTTTTCCTTCTATATTCTTAAAATAAGTTTTACAAAAACAATGTAAAAACAATTTTAATTATTTATTGATTATAGAGAAAATAAGAAAGATAGTATATTCAATACTTAAAAAAGATAAATGTTTTTCCTTCATAACTTAGAATAAGAAAAATGCATTTTTTATTAATATTTTAGGACATGATTATAATTAGAGATACATAAACCTAATTAAACCCACTAGTTAACCATTTTAGCATTTTTTAATTATCACTTCTCCATTTCATTTGTCAAAAGATAAACCATACATGAATTACTCTCTCACTCTAATTGGCATTTTGTTGTTTGTGACCACTCTCACAATTTTGTATATATATAGCTAACATCTTCACCTCTTACTCCATTGCTTAACTACCACTCTTTCCTCTCTTGAAAGCAATCACTTTTTTTCCTTGTTTCAAATTTCACTCTCACAAACCAAAACACCATTCAAACTCTCTCAACAAGGAATATACCCTTTGATCCCAAAACCTTCCCCCTTTCCCTCTCTCCCTCTTTTCTATTATTATATTATTAAATATCCCTTCTCTCTCTCTCTCTCTCTCTCTCTCTCTCTCTCTCTCTCTCTCTCTCTCTCTCTCTCTCTCTCTCTCATATCTTTAATATGCAACAACAAGTGGCATCAGAAGTTCAACATCACCAACTCAAGAAAAAGAACCAAGAAACACAGATGTGTAGAAAACTCAAACTCAGTATCACTGATCACAACAACCTCAAACTCACTACCACCGTTGATGATGACGATGATGTTTGCGACAAAATTGACGGCGAGGATCTCTTCATTCCACCTCTCAATTTTTCTATGGTTGATAACGGCATTTTCCGTTCCGGTTTCCCTGAGCCTTCCAACTTCTCTTTCCTCAAAACCCTTGGCCTCCGTTCCATCATGTATATATACTCTTTTTTTCTTTTGCATGTGTTTTGCTTTTTTTCTATCTTTTGAACACTTTTTTGATAACCCAATTCATCATTTATTAGTAAATTATTCACCTTTTTCTGATTTTGTTGAGTTTTTCTTTGATGGGTCTTTTTTTGAATAGATATTTGTGCCCTGAACCATATCCAGAAGCTAACATGGAGTTTCTCAAGTCAAATGGAATCAAGCTTTTTCACTTTGGAATTGAGGGTCATAAGGTTTGTGATTCTATTAATATATCTTCAATCAATTCAACATTTTTATTAATTTATCGCAAAGATCAATTGTATTATATGAATGCACAAAGTGATAAAGTGAATTGAATTGATAATTGAATAAAGATCAATGGATATATCTAATTCAATTGACTTGTCTTTCTCATAATCCTATGTGGTCTTCAATTATTTTCTTCAAGTTGGTGTATGTGTGGATAATTTGTCACATATGGTGAAACCAATATGGGCAAAAACGATCGCGACAAAACAATATAACAATACTGATATTGTTACTGGTATTCACCGTTTTTATATGACAAAGCAAAATTATAGTTAATTCACACCACCGCCGCGACAACCACAATCAGTATTGCAACACCTGCGAAAGTCTTTACGCGACTGCGACAGATAAAACCTTGCCAATGGGACCTTTATATGAATGCTAGTGTTTAATCCATTGAGTTGCTATGGCAAGTATGAGAGGATAAAAGGGATCATAATAAAGCTGGTTATTTTCATTATTATTTCTTATTCACATGCTTTTGTTCTAGATTGATTTTGTGTATGTTTGGATTCACTCTTAGATCGATATAATTACACGACTCACCGATTTTTTTGATCAAAATTACACTTGGAAGTTTCAACAAAATCACGGTGTCGATCAACTTTATGATCATAGTTTTTTAGATATCAATATCATATTGTTATGTCATTTTTTGATCTATAATTGATTCTTGTTGAATTCACTGTTTTTTTTTCTTGAGCATATTTGACATTTCTGTGTGAAAGAATCCCCATCAATCTTCAGCTGTAATGGAAATCACTGCTGATGGAATCTAAGCTGGCTTGTGATGTCTTTTCCATGGCTATTTCAAAATCAAATTATCACAATCATTTGTTTTTTTGTGAATATTTAATGGCTAAGAGGAGACCATAGAGTATTCTTCTTGTCTGGATAATGAATGGGACCATTACGAATTTGTCAAAAACCGATTTCGTTCAAGAACCATAAAATTTCCATCATGAAAAAGAAATAGCATATCTAGTCATGATCAACCCTAGGAAAGTAAAGAAGGAAAAATATTGAGATAAACATAGGTTCAAAAGTTGGATTTTGATTCTCTCTGCAGTCTAGTAAATCGGGTCTTGTTTGAGTCCAATTTACTAGATTTGAAGAGAGAATCGCGTATTCTTGAGTTTCTAACTCGAATTCATTGTTTTTGTGTGTGTGTTTACTAGCATGTTTTATATGTGATGTATCAAATTGTAACCTCTTACGAACTTGTTGATCCAGGAGCCTTTTGTAAACATCCCCGACGACACTATTCGGGAAGCCCTAAAAGTTCTTCTTGGTATGCTTATATCTCTTTCTTCAATTCAAACTTAGTCACAATTTCATCTTAGTTTTTCAAGCAATAATCACCGGTGTTCTAAATATTGCAGATGTAAGGAACCACCCGGTTATAATTCACTGTAAGCGAGGAAAGGTAAAAAACCATCTTTTTCTCGTAAATATTTGTGATTTGAACTAATAGGGTTCTGTTAGATAAGAACAGAACCCTATTAAAAGAGTGTTTTCTCGTTATCTCATTAAAGTAGTTAATATTTTGAATTCACTTTGTTTACAGCACCGAACAGGTTGTTTAGTCGGATGCTATAGAAAGCTCCAAAAATGGTGCTTGTCATCTGTTTTCGACGAGTACCAACGTTTTGCAGCTGCAAAAGCGCGAGTTTCGGATCAGAGGTTTGTAGAGTTGTTTGACATTTCAAGCTTGAAGCATTTGCCTATACCATTTTCATATTTGAAGAGGTAACAACAGACACAGAAAAGTTATGCTAAACTGGTTTTTCCTTTCATTAGCTAGTGAAAGTGAATCTGAAGCAAAGCGTTTTGAATAATAAAATAGAAAAAGGTGATGAACTTCTTCAATGCATTGAAGCAACAAAGGATTCTTCTTCTTTTTCTTCCATTTTTTAGAATAAGATAAGAAAAATCATCAAGTAGTATTATTCTAGTATATTAAGATGCATGTATCTTTGTCTTTCTACTATTTTGTTTGTGTTTTGTTTTTCTGCTCCTTATTCATGAGCAATGAGAATGTAGATTAGTCTTGATTATTTTCTTGAGGCTAAGAGAAATTCAAGAAAGCTATAAAAAGCATTGTTTTGTCAGCAGAGAAATTTTATAATTTTTTAAATTATCAATCTATATTATTTTAGTAATTGGTGTCGATTTAAATTAGTCAGTTTAACCATGATAAAATAAAAGATATTATATTTAATTATGATTTTTCTGTGCACGTTCTGAAAGACGGTTTAAAAATAATGTAATCACTCTGTTTCAAAACAAATTAGAATGAATAATTTATTTTAAGAATAATTGTTCCCAAAATAAATGCTCATTTTTTATTTTTTAATATACTTTTTATAACTCTATCTTTTAAATAATATTATTTACATTATTTTTAGTTTAATATTTTCAACTTTACAAAAAAAAAACAAAAAGACGTAAGGCAATTCATAAGAATTGGATAGAAATCCTCTTTAATATATGTTATTTGCCATTTAAAAAAATCATCTATGTGAGATAATTTCAAAGATTTAACACATTAGAATTAACATTAGAAGTTAAAATAATAATTAATATATTAAAATATTGAATAACATGTTTTTATTATTATTTCATGGATTAGACCATTATAAGCCATCTATATGCATGAGCGAAGGTAGCAAAACGTTTTCTCTATTACCCCGTTACAAATTATTATTATTATTTTAGTTTATTAAGAAGTGTATTATATAGTTATAAATTTAGGTCACTTAATTTAGTTATAAATTTCTCTGAGGCTAAAAGGATTTAAAAAATAGCAAGATCAAAAGGAAGAGAAAGGTAAAATCATGAAGATTAATATGATTTTGAAGGTGAAAAAGTATAAAAGAGAATTGAATTGTGTTAGACGTTTTCTTTCTTTTTAAAATTCTAGTCAGATTCTAAACACAAGGTTTAGAGTTTGAATTAGAGGTGAGTGATAAGCAGCGGATAAGGAATGAAAAAAAGAAGGAGACACACAAAGTTATCCTAGTTCCTCTCACAAACCGAGAGTAATTTAGTCCTCTTGTACTTCCAATGGATTTCACTATAATCACACAAGATTATAATTTGCTCAAGCAGACACGCAAGATACTTTCAATGCTCAAACACAAAGTAAGATACTTTTAATGCCCAAGCACACAAGCAAGAGACTTCAGATGCTCAAGCACACGAATAAGAGACTTCAGATGCTCAAGCACACAAGCAAGAGATTTCTAATGCTCAAAGACTAAGTAAGAGGCTTCTAACAATGTACCTAACAAATAAAAAATTATTTGGGGTATTACATTTGATATACAATCAGAGGTGCAGATAAAATACAATACAAGAATACTCTTAAGACTTGAGAATTTTTAAGATATGCAAAGATAAGAAATCCTAAGTTAAACTTGTGCTTATGTTTTGACAGGGTAATAACTCTTTGAATGTGAATAGTTTGTTTTTGGTTCTTCAAGTCTTCAACTTCTTATATATAGAAGAAAAAGATTCGTTGGAGAGTTTGCACAAGAGAGTCTTTGAGAAGCTCGATTCAGAGACATTGAGATGTTTCTTGATATGGTTAATGTCGTTGAAAGATCATTTGAAATTTCTTTGCTTCAAAAGAAATTATTAGTTACATCCCAACTGTCTATATGAAAAATAGCTTAGGTATTCTCGTGATCAGAAGAAGACAAAATAGCCACAGAGTCTGACAGTGACCTATCAGAGTCACCTTGATCTTTGCGCTTTATTTGACTTTAGATTCTGACCTTCAGAAGTTGGCTTCTTTAGAGTCTGACCTTCAGACGTAGACTTCTTCAAAGTCTGGTATTTAGAAGTAGACTTCTTAAGAGTCTGGTCTTCAGCTTTTTATCTTTAAGTTTCTCTTTACATGTTGACTAACAGAACCAATACTTAAATTATTCCTGAAATTTTAGTCTATGGTCCTACACACTTGAACAAATACTAGTATACCCATTTATTCTTTAAATACTTTGTTATCATCAAAATCTAAGTGACATGGTACAAACCAATTTTGTTCCAACAGCTTCTTCGACCAAGAAGTTACGAGAGATGGTTATTCAAACCCTTGTATATAATATAAATCCTCTCGGCCGGATGTGTTCAGGTAGCCGATCCAAATGAAATCGAAGCCAACTGTCATGACCCTGGTGGCGAATAAGCTATGGTTAGACCATTTTATTATGTTAATTCAATCCCTTTTGCAAAAATATGACGCTTTATTATGATGTACCATGGTGTTCAACTCAAGAATACATAAGTTTCCACTAAACTATCTATTTTTCTTGTGATTATGAAAGGTAACAGTGACTTTGGGATACGACAAAGAAGATCAAAGTGTCATCACAAAGACTAAGGGTGATATCATAAACGCCACATAATTTTTAATAAAGAAATCAAAACTCCATGGTTCCAATGCACACACACAAAGAAAAATGTGACACAAATTGGAAAATACAAGCTCACCCCTCTCTTGGTAGCTAGCAATTACATATGTAGTAGCCAGTCTCCCATACGTCAACCTCAGACTAGGATTTCATCTAGGGATAGGGAAGCGGTAATGACCCTTGGCTAGGCACAGTCCGCAAAGACGTCCAATAAATTTCGAGCACAACCATGGAGGAAAACAACATCTCAAAGAAATGAACTCAAGTGCAAAAGCAATAACGTAAATATAGGTAAGAATATGGGTAAATAACAAATTTAAATGTACATTGCAGGACATGACAAAGATTACTCACTCATTGTATTTACATATGCTGGTACAAGCACTCTGGTAAAAAAAACAAAACATGCATGACTAATCCACCAGGGAAACCACCTTTATATCTTCAATCGCTTGATCAATACAAACTTGCTCTCGAGAAATCAGCATAGTAAAGTAAAAATGCTCAACCTACTTCAAGACACTTCCAAAAGAGTCTTGAGGTATAAAGTAACTTTTCTTCAACGATTTGTCTAACTCCTTGGACAAAGAAAGGTTCTCGAGGCGCATCTCGAGAAATGTGTTCTTAACTTTCTTTTATTCTTATTAAAACTCCTTTATAGAATTTTCAAGATCTTCTATATTTTTTTATGAAGGGTCAAAAAACTAGTTTTCTTCTTCAAGAACAACCTCTACCTTGGCTATATATGTCTGAGTAGAAGCCAAGGCCTCGCTATTCTCCGTCATTTCCTGAGCAAGCCATTTCACCTTCTCGACCAGAGTGTCGGGAAAACCAAAAGGCTTAACAACAACCTCTATAGTTAGAAACGAGTAAAACATTTCTCATATTTCTTCTAGACACCAATGTTGCTCAACATTAAGGGCATTAAACCGCTCTTTGAGAATCTCCCTCTTCATTCAAATATGGTCGGGCAAGAAGACTTCCCACGTCCCAAACACTCAAAATTTAAAATAAGAAGACATCCGATGGGTGTGATAGGCCAACTTCTCTAACTCTTCCCGGCGAGCTTCTTCGAAAAGATTTGAGAAATAGGAGTAATCTACATTTGATATTGAAAACCAAAAATCCTTGTTTGCTCTAGGGCTAGGATGATCTAGCAACACATGAGACGAATCTTCCAGAACCAAAGCGTGTTCTCCAATAGATCTATTCTAGGGACGTTTGGTAAGTGACATCTCAACCTGAAGTTCTTTAGGGATGGAATTTGAAACTCCCTCACCCTCCAACTGAGATGTGGGTAAAACATCATATATCCTGATTCGATCATGCAAAACTCAAACTTATGCTTGAATAAGGGAGAAGTAATCCAAAAAATTGGCCCAAAGGGTATACCAGAAGTAAAAGCTACCATAGTAGTCGAGGTATTTAGAATACACTCTAGAAGAAAGGTAGCTCGAAGATCCATTATAAGCTTCCATATTAATTTTTTACTCTTCATCACATCTGCACGTGAAATAAAAGAGACGTCAATGGAAGGGTAATTCAAGCAAGTGATCAAGACAAATGAGATTTCTATAACCACTTACCAAAGATAACTTTCATTTCCTTCTTTGATCTACCATTCACCATCTAGCGGGTCGAGATGGAGATTTTTAACAGTTTCCATGGAACCGCATCGGAAGGAACAATACCACCAACATAGCTAAGCTCCTTGTAGAAGTCCATCAATTGCCTCTTCAAATATAACTCTTCTTGGAACTGGTCATCCTCGTGTAAACATAAGATCCACCCCCCATCAAGAAATGATTATGGCTCCGAAACTTAATGAATAAATATGTGCACACGGGTGGATGCCCATGTTCTATTTTGCATATTTTTGTGTGAGCCTCTTTAGTATGAGGGGTGACCAGAAGGAAAAAAATCTTTGAAATAATTCACGTTGTTAGAATAGGTCTTGAAGATTTTGGAGTTCTGCCTCATAGAAATCAAGCTTAAATCAGGCGCATGATTGATACTGTTTTGAGTCTCGAGGTCGACTTAACCCATTTGTATTCACACCAATGTTGAAAAACCTTGAGAAACATCTAACTCACCTAACGTCGTTACGAAGGGTAGATCATCAAGCAGTTCATAACACAGGTCTCAAAGTCATTAAATGGAAGACAAAAACTTGTGAGGCAAAATAAAAACTCGTGGAAGAGGATTACGCACTTGTCATATTATTTGCATACCCTTTTATCTCCATATGGTGGAACTACTCCTTAGTCAGACGAAGGAACCATGTCAATCAAAACACAATCTAAGCCATCCTTGTAGAAGAAAGTGGAAATGGTCCTCAATATTTATCGATCAACCTAACTATCCAAAATATCTTTATGCGCCTTCCTATTAATAGTTGGTACAATCTCCATAATAAAAGGGTCTACAAAGAGGATCTTGATACAAAAAAAATAATTTAGAAAAACAAGTTAAAACACAAACGCTCATAGAGAAATTACCAATATGAGAAGAAATATCTTGTTAAAGAAATAGAGGTACCAAAGATTCAATGTTCAGGAAACCCTAGAAAAAGATATAAAAGCAATATATAAAATGTTATTTTTTATCTTAAATAATATGGATTGATCCATCCTACATGATAAGTGTTGTCATACCCTAAATTATTGGTAATTCTTTTTAAATAGAATAGAATTTGTTTTAGAACTTATTGCTTTTTCAAGTAATAATTTGCAAGACTTAAAAGTTGAACTCAAAGCAAAACATTCACTGCGGTAACGTTCAGATTGGTAAAATTGTATGTTTCCTTTGTGTTTGCTTGATTGAATGTTGTTGTTTAACGTGTTTAAACCATTTAACCTTTGTTGATTTTGATGTATTACTGATGATTGTTGCTTATTTTTTAGTTTGGGAGAGTTAAGGTTTGTGCTCTGGTGGTTCGATTCAAGGGTTTGGAGTTACTTTTTTGAGGGGTTTGAGTCCATATTTGGACTCATGGGGTCGATAACCTAAGGGCGATGGTTTGTTTGAGTGGTGGTCGTGCTCTGACGGTTGCAGGATGAACATCACAGTAGTGTTCATCCGTGTTGTCGTGGATCTTCAAAGGTGCTGCCGTGTGTGTTCATGTGAAACACCGACGTTGATCTTTGCAGCTACTTTGGCTGAGTTTTTTTATTTGATTATTCAGAGAGAGAAAAAGAGAGATATCGAGCGGTGAGAGAGAAAAAAGAGAGAAAATGAATTGTCTCTCTCTGATCTCTTATTTTAATGGCCCTCTCTCCACCATCCCTTTGTTGACAAGTGGTAAGTCCTGGAATTTTGGATCAATTGACTCAGTCCAATTAATGTATGATCACATGTGGACGCCCTGCAATGCATCCACCTCCATGACTATGGGATCATCTTTGACTTTCCTTGAGTATTTGTATCTAACACTCTAGTTTTTTTCATCAGATCAGAAGGCTTCTGCTGAGTCAATGAGTTAACTCCAAACCAAGCCTCCTCTTTAAGGCTTTTTGGGCTCTTCTGTTTGGCCCATTTCTGGCCTTACACCCACGTTTTGCTTTAGCACCCCCTACTGATTCATCTTCTTAGCCCATTGTCATTGTTTTTTTTTTGTTTTCTTTTTCTTTTGTCTTGTTTTATTTATATTAGTATTTTATTTTATTTTCTATTCAATAATTATTTGTAAATAATAATCACTACATTTTTAATATGGTAATTTAATTATTTATTTATTTATTTTTATTTCTTTTTATATGCATGTGGATATATTTATTTGTTCTTGTATATCAAAATGTAAATATTTATCTACGTATTTAAAATGCATGTAAATATTTATTTCTTTCTTTTTAGATCATTTAGATTATGATTGATTAAAAAAAAAATCAAAACCCTAATTCATTTGATAACACCAACTTCTCACTATTATATACACTTTAGTTTTATTTTATTAATTAATTAAAATTAGTATGTAAATTTTTTCATTTAATTTCAATTTATTTATAAATCAAAAATTCAAAAAAAAAACTTCTTATCATTTTCAAATAAATTCAAATCATCTTCAAAACCAAATAAAACAAATCATTTTATATTTCATTTCGCGGCGCAAATTGAAATGCTTAATTAACATCAAGCTTCTTTTCTCAAATAAAATCAAAACAAAATACCTAATCATTTTCAAATATGTTTTCACAAATAAGATGAAAAGGGAAAGGTTTGGTGTATACCATTCTTTTTTCCGAATGTTTGGATACGAAGTGTATATCTCAATGATCCGAAAATTCGTCATCTGTTTAAAACTTCTTAACTTGATTGATACTAAAATCTTTTTTTAATAAATCGGACAAAAAAAAGAAGTGTTTGGTGTATATCACTTTTTTCTCTGAATACTTGAATACGAGTTATATAACTTTGTCACTCAAGTATTCGTCTTCCAACCAAAAACGTCTAATCATATCTAACCCTTTCACAAATAAGATGAAAAAGAAATTGTTTGGTGTATATCACTATTTTCTCCGAATACTTGGATACAAGGTGTATATCATGACCATCCGAGCATTCTTCGTCCATTCAAAAAATAATCCAACACATTCAAATATTTTTCCTTTTGTATTTAAAACTCAAATATTTTCCATAAACGAAATATGTTTCGTCTCAGGAGGACGCAAAACAACATTTTGTCCTTATATGTGTGTGTAAGCTAGCGACGTTTTCCCGCGAATATTGATATGCCTATCAATTCTATTGTGATGAAAACTTCCCCTTCCTCTACTATTTTGGGTAGTAAGCAAATATTTCCCTCTTGATTTTGACAAAATAGTTTTTGCTAAAATCGACCAACAGACAAATATTTTCTATCCAAAACTATGTGGTTGTGAGTTCTCTATCGCAACTGAAGATACGTAGAAGCGAGATTCAAAGTCTCGTCGGGCATCCTAATAAAAAACTATTTTTAGTCCTTTTCGTTTTCTTTCAAACTTTTAAGGAACACAAACGTTTTAAAGCTAACACTTAACGCAAAACTAACTAAATGGTTCCCGTATAGTACAATGTGAGAGGTGTTAATATCTTTCCTTCGCATAACCGACTCTCAAATCTAATTTGGTTGCGACTATCATATATTTGTCATCTTTAAAGGTTTTGTCGATATTTTCCTTTTCCTTTTTTAGAATAAATAAAGTTTCTCTCAAGTTGTGTGAAACTCCAGATGTTCCAAAAACACATCTTCATCAGAGACTTGATTCTCAGAGAGAAAAAAAAAGCTCATATCCTTTACTACTCATGTTAGAACAAGTGAAGAAAAGATAAAAAAAAAATGAGAAGATGTGTGAAAAAATAGTAGAAGGGTCACATCTATTTATACTAAATGATACCTTTTAAAATATACTTTACAAAAACAAATACAACACATAGGTGCAAGATGAATTAATGCATCCGCTAAACATCAATCCATATACGCCAATTGGATTGGTTTGTGCTCGGCGTTGAAAAAAATTTATTTGAAACACGAATATTTTAAAAAATACTTTCACATGATTATTTGAGTAATTTTGTTTGAAAACATAGTTATTTTAAAAATAAAAAATAATATCAAAAGTTGCTCACCAAAAAATTTGTGTGGGGTGAATGAAACTTAGATGAAAATCAGTTGACAATTAAGGTTAAAACTAAAAGTGTAAAAAGTTTAAATGGCAAGAGAGATGAAATTGATATTTTTTGGATTTTGTAAAGGATAAATGGAAAAGTAACAAGGAGTGTGAAGTAAAACTTTCTATGTGTTTTTAGGAAAAAAAAGAGTTCTTGTGGGCTTCTAAGCTCTACTTCATCCTGTAGGCCCATCTTCACTAGTACATCAAGAGTTATATCTAACACCTCTAAAATTATATTTAATACTCCTAAATTTTTTTAATGACCATTTTGTTCTTTAGATAAAATAATATAATAATAATTATTTAAAATTTAAAAAGCCTTTAATATTTTATATCCGTTTATTACACCTCAAATATTCTGGAGACTCGTAATTAAAAATTTAAAAAAAAAAAAACCCTATCTTTAAAGATGTATAATAATTAGTCTCTATTTTATTCAATCCAATATTATTCTTAAAAATCATTTTTATACGTTAATGCAAACTTATTTTATTTTTTCAGTGAAATAGATTGCAACTATTTTTGTATTTTGTAAGTAGTAGGCATACTAATTTTATTCGACATGATCAATGTATGAAGAAAAAGATAGTTGAATATGTTTTCTAAATTTAAATAAATAATTGATGCTTGCAAATATATCATTTTTTTTATATATGTAATGAATTTTATTGAAATATATTCACATTTGTAAAATAATTTTATACATACCGATAATAATAGACGTTATTGAATAATGGTGATGAATTTAAAGTTTAAAATCTTTTACACTGACCATATAATAATTAATCTCCTATATAATTTTGTTTTTCTAGTTCATATTAAAATGAATTTTATATATATATATATATATATATATATATATATATATATATATATATATATATATATATATATATATATATATATATATATATATATATATATATATATATATATATATATTAAATTAGTTTTATTTGGTAGTGGTACACGATTTTGGATGTGATCTAGCGATGGATCGCCATTAATTTTGGATCAATTACATGCTATATAGTATTATGCATCCGAAATATTGTTTTTCTATTATTGTAAAAAAATAAAAAATATTTTTAAAATTTAAAAATGTATTTTTGTACACACTTCATATACACTAAATACATGCATAAATAAGTTACAATCTCATTTTATAAATAAAAAATAATTTTAAAATATATTTTATAACACATTTTAAATACATCAAATACATGGGTAATTGAATCACATTTTTATTTTATAAAAGAATACATAATCCAAAAATATATTTTAAAAATAAATTCAAAAATATACTTCCATAAATTCAGTAGGTTACTTACAATGTGTTGTTAATTGTTATCATTAGAAATGTAAGGACTTTGTGAATATAAGTTGAATGCTTATTTAATGATAACTTAGGGACTTGTTAATTGTTATCATCAGAAATGTAGGGGCTAAATTGTAATTTTTTTTGTTAGTTATTTATGTTTTGCATATTTCTTAAGCCTTTGAACGATTAATATGGAACCATTTACCTCACCTTTTTGTCTTCCTTTTAAACAATTGGCTTGATTGTACTTTAATATGATCTAGTGCGTGAAAATATATTTTGGATTTATTTTGAAAATATATTTTTGGATTATTTTTTTATAAAATAAAGTTTTGATTCACTTAAGCAAGTATCTAATATATTTGGGGTGTGTTCGAAAATGTATATTTAAAATCCGATAAATTTTTGAATTTTTATAACATGTTTTTCTACCATTTATAGTGGGATAAACAATTCTCTTATATTATTTTTCATACTACTTCACTTTATTATTGGTTTCCTTCATCTCTTCATTACAAATAATACATTTTATAATAAAATTTTCACCTCAATCAACCTAACATCTCAGGTATAAACCTTAGATGCAACACGTTTAATATTTTTTTTAAATACAATCTATTCATTTGATTGTGGATAGCAACCTAATGAGAAATTATTAAAATCCAAAGCTAATTACACTCTAATTCCCCACGAAATAAAATCTTTATAGCCAGTCCCCACGAAATAACTCACTAATAACTACTCAGAGCTTTCTATCATTAGTCCACCAGCGTAAGCATTGTTAGATAATGTACAAATTATTAATTTTCTATGCCACTACTCGAGGTCTCCTATCCCTATTCAACTAGCGTAAGTAGAATAGTTGCACTAGGTCCAACACATAGGCTACAGATCAAGAATCCTTATGTGTCTAATAACATATTAACGAAGTATCTCAAATAAAAAGCATTAAGCATAAGTAACAAATGAATAAAATTATAATTCAAAGAATTCATCCAAAGTCAAACTAACATATAATTCTAACAAGATTGAATAAGGTTCATCACCATACACCTAACCTAAGACTTTAGCTACACATCATTTAGAAAAGAATACCATAATCGATAGATGAAAATAACATGAGAAGTCCCTTGAAGATATGGCCTCCAATGGCTTCAAATACTCTAAAAATCTCCTTTTGTGCTTCTAAATTCGTGCCCTAGCCTCCCAACTTCGTCACCCTTTAAAAAGTGCCAAAATCCCCTTTTAAAAGTAGTTAGAATAGGTCAGAAACGTGTCAGAAAAAGGCTCATCGCGTGCACGATGCTTTTTCGTCGTGCACACGATATTGCATATGTTGTATTATGCACGATGCTTTTTCGTCGTGCACACGATATTGCATATGTTGTATTGTGCACGCGATACTTTCTGTAGCGCGTGCAACTATTCTTGAACGTAGATAATTGTCATAGCTTCATTTTGCAAAAAATCAAGCGTCAAAACAAGTTACGGAACTCAAGATATGATCAATTTACTGGACAAATGTCAACATGTAAATTATGCTGAAAATTGTTGTTTCTTCTCAATTTCTTCCCGATTTCTTGGGTTTGCTCTGTTTCTTCAACTTCTTCATTTTCTTCATACTTATTCATATTTAGCTCTTCTTTAATTTGAGATTTCATCTAATTCATCGTAAATACTCATAAAAATCATATAATGACAAAATGTCATCATGGACAAAAATAGATTAAAAAATATAACATTGTTGAAGTTCAGATGGATCGAAGGTAAAAATAATATGACCCTTTCATAATGGCACATAGTCTTTGGCAAATTTATTATTTACCTTATTCTTATATTCAGTTGCGTAAATGAGAATGGTGTGTTGTAATCAAGTCGAAACAAATTGGTTATATTGCAACTTACGATCTAGTGGAAGATGTTGTATACCAAGATGATGAGATTCCACCAATTAATGAGGTGATTAAAATTTAAGAGATTACAGTTTGGTGTGATACTGTAATTGGGAGCCAACAAGTTGACGTAACGGCCTTATTGCCAACAAATCTTGTGGATGAAAAGCACGAGGAGTTATAGTCTGAACACAATCAAGATTTTGAGGACACATATTTTGAATAAGATTCTTTTGTGATATTACTACTTAATGCATATTATGTAATATATTTCTTGAAATATAATACTAAATGTATTGAAAGAAACAAAAGTCACCTCGACCCGAGGACAAAGGTAATGGTAGGGCTAAACAGTCCAGTCGCTCATGGATACGCGAGGTTCTTGAGTCACCTATGTTTATTTCTATTCCATAATCGAGTTAAGTGGTTTGTCCGACTATGCTTCCTACTCCACCTCCTGATTTCTATACCATGATTACTTAGCATTCCCATCGGGGTATCCACCATCTTTTATTGGTCTCCCTGGAGGATCTAACACTCCACAGATGCCTTATGTACCTATGTCATTGATGCATCTTGGAGGATCAAGCTTTCCGCAGACGACATTTCTACCTATGTCATCGATTCATCCGGGAGTGTTGAGGAAAAAAAATCCTTTTTGAAGTTTTGAAGATGACAAACTTTTGTGTAAATATATTAAGATTATGATTTTATTTGTTATTTGATGTGTGCTCTTGAGTGGAAATTAAAAATACATGTATGTATAAATGTTATCATCAATGGGATGCAAGAAGAATTATTCTCAAGTTTATTATTAAGCTCATTACAAGAAAAGAAAAACATGTGTTTGAAAGAAACACAAAATACCAAGTGTGACAAAGAAATAAGTCACACAATGGCATTATCATAATTTTACACTACTAAAGAGGACAACCTTTTAAACAAATGACAAAGATGTAATTATCCTAGAGGATCAGATTATAACTATTGAACAAATGGAATTTTCGTAAATACATAAAATAGTTGAGGATCAAGAAACACAACATGAGTATCAGCTTCTCTCAATGGCAATTATGTAAATAAATGATCTTTTCATTTACACTATCAGTGACAGTATCGTAAATACCAATGGCAGACATGTAATTTCAAGTATATACTCAGGACAGATCTAGTACTCAAGAAACTAGAGGATTAAAACCTCTATAAATAGTCATTCACATTCTCTTCATTTCAAGGCAACCACTTAAGAAAAACTCAATAGAAATATTCATGAAATTCTTCCAAAAAATCATATTCCCACTAAAATAATATGCTTAGAATCAAGGATCTCAATTTCTAAAATTATTTATCTTAAAACCACATCCTCTCAATAATCATTTGTTGAGAAATTGTAAATCTGATCCTCCTTACAAATCATTCTTACAACTTTGTATATCCTCAAGTCAAGGTTGATCTTGGGTGATAGTGTAAGCTAGGGGAAGCTTTGTAATCAATATTGTAAGCCTAGTGAGGCTAAAGAAAATACATCTTGGTATAAGAAAATGATCAAAAGATATCCATCATTAATTGAAAAATCTCACAAAACGTGGGGACTGGAGTAGTCAAGTTTGGTGAACTAAGATAAATCTTTATGCGTTCTTTCTTAAACTCTTTCCTTTAAAGTTTGCTTATTTATACACAATTCACACACTACCAAAAAAAATTAATTATTTATTATATTCATAGTTTATTTTGATAAAGCTTGTTTCAGAAATTAAAAGAAAGATTTTAAAGGGATCACTATTCAACCCCCATCCCCTTCTAGTGACATTTTTATCTACTTCAGTTGCCATCAGAGCACGACCTCTAATATTAAAGCATTTAATAGTGTGAGAGGAAAAGATCCAAGAAGAAATGTCAAAACCATTAAAGTCTGTACATGCACTTAAGTCTTCAAGTAAACCATTATGTTCTAATGAAAATACTCTGAATAAAAAAACACTTTCAACTAAAGAGAAAGATGAAACATTAACAACGCACTCAACAAATTGAGGATGAAAATGAATTAGTGAATTCTAAACCAATTCTAAAAATGTATAAATTGTTATCCTCAAAATTAAAAGAGGGAGAAGTCAACACGTGTCTAATGGCAAACTCTAATATTGAAGAGCTAAATTTTTCTCAACCTTGTCCTTTATGTAAACATCTCGAAATAGAGTTTAGTAATCTTTTAAATGACTCAAACATTTTGTCTAAAAAAAATTTGTCTCTTAAAAATCAATTTTATAAGATAAAGAAAGAAAACGAAATGTTGCAAATTAAAAAAGATGATATCTTAAAATCATTCAAAACATGCAGCTAACTCATTCTGAAATATTTGAGACACATAAGAATCTCAATGAAGGAACGAGTGAGGTTCATTCTCAAAAATTTTGTGAAACTAAAAAAAAAAACAATGCTTTGAAAACAAAAGTTGAAGAACTAACAAATGACATTACTAGATTTATAAAATCTTTCTGAAACTTTTCAAAAAATCTTGAGATCTCAAGTAGGAATTTTTGAAAAAGCTGGAATTGGATTCAATACTTGCAAAAGTCAAAGAATTTACAAAAACTTCTTTGTATCTAATATCAAGGATGAAACAATAAAAAAGGAAAAAACATGTATGCAAGCAAGATGAAATTTTAAAGAAAGATGTCAACAACTATAAAATTATTTGTGTTCCTGAAAGCAAAAATCAAAAAATCAAAAAGGAAAATTTTATATGCAAAGATGGTGAAAGTATCAAGAAAAATACAAACAACGAAAACCTCATAAAAAGATGTTGTTATTGCAACAAAAAAACTAACCATCAAATATCAAACTGTTACTTTAGAAAAAAGAGAAAATATTCTTATTACAATAAAATTAGTCATCATGAATTCAATTGTTTTAGTAAGACTTCATATCTCATAAAAAATAACTCTCAAGGAACCAAGTTCATATGGGTACCCAAATCATTACTAGCTTGTGATGCAATAATATCTTCTAAAAAACAACAAAAAGCTTTGGTACTTGAACAGTGTTTGCTCAAGACATATGACTGAAGATAGAAATTGTTTCTTATTATTGAAAGAAAAAGATGGTGGATCAATAACTTATGGAAATGGCGTCAAATCAGAAATAAAATGTATTGGTATCATTGGTAAGAATTATTCTACTAAGATTGAGGATGTTCAATATGTGGAAGATTTGAAATATAACTTACTAAGTATAAGTTAACTATGCGATAATGATTTTGAAGTTATTTTCAAATCTAACATGTGCGAAGTAAAACAACTATCCTCGGGAAAAACTATCTTCTCTGGATCAAGAAAGAAAAATCTGAATATCTTAGACTTAAATGAACTCCCAACTGATTTATGTTTCATATCCATAGAAAAAGATAAATGGATATGACATAGACGGGTTAGTCATTTAAGTATAAAGACTATTTCACAATTATCCAATCTTGATCTAGTTAAAGGTTTTCCTAAAATTAGTTTTGATACAAATAAAATGTATGAATTGTGCATCAAAGTAAAACAAGTCAAGAGTATATTATATTCTAAAAACACAATTTCTACAAATAGACCTCTTGAACTTTTACACATTGATCTTTTTTGTCCAATCAAAACTGCAAGCCTTAGTGAAAAGAAATATGATTTTGTGATAGTTGATGATTTTTCTTACTTTAATTGGATTTTATTTCTAAAACAAAAATATGATTCTTTTGAAGCATTTCAAAAGTTTTTCAAAAAGGTTCAACATGAAAGACATTTGCATATTATATATGTGAGAAGTGATCAATGAAAAGAGTTTGAAAGTTCATCCTTTAAATCTTTCTTTGATGAAAATAAAATTTCTAATAATTTATCATTTCCAAGAAATTCCGAAAAAAATGAAATTTGTAAGAAAAATATATAACCTTGCAAGAAATGACTAGAAAATTTTTATTTGAATCAAATGTTGAAAAACAATTTTGGGCCGAAGCCATTATCACTTCATGCTATGTTTTGAATTGTTGTTCTATTAGAGATATCTTAAATAAAACTCCATATGAACTTTGGAAAAGTGAAAAACCAAATATAGCATACTTTCGTTTTGAGGTGTAACTATTATATTTTGAAAGACAGTTTGGAGAAGTTTGACTTAAAATCAATCAAAGGCATATTTTTAGGATATTCTACATCCTCAAGAAAATATAGGGTATACAATCTCAAAAATCAAATAGTTGAAGAAAATATGCATGTTGCTTTTTTATGAACTTAATTTTTTTGATGATAAAAGAAAGGCATACAATGATGAAGAAGATGAACAAAACCATACTTTTGATAAAAAAGCAAAATGGTGAGGAAATACAAATACCATCTGTCGCAACGCAAAAAAAAATCGGCGGAAAACATAGTCGCCACCGAACGTTATTTATTCCGACGGGGAAAAGAAAACAATAGAAGAAACCTAAAAAAGGGAAAGAACATGGTCTCAATACCAAATCCTGGGTTCGAGAGTCGATTATGCGAGAGAAAGGTATTAGCACCCCTCGCATCTGTTATACTCAACAGGATCCACTCTTGTTGTTCTAATCAAAGGGTGTGTATATCTAAAGCCTACTTGCTAAGGGAAAACGGAGACAAAAAGGGAAAAAACAAAAGGAGAGTCGATAGGACTTTGTCGTCCTATGCCTACGTATTCCCCCGTGCAATAGGAAAGTCAGAGTCAACATAGTTCGGACGACTACAGGTGAAAGAAGGAAGGATGCTCGCCAAGACTTCATCGTCTTGTGCCTACGTATCTTTATCCGGACAAGAATGAAGAAATCGTAATATTCGTAGTTTGTGGGACTATGCTTAATGTTTTTTATGAGTGATGATAAGTTTGCATTTTAGCAGTTAGGGACGGGGCTTATTTGCGATAGAACAGAAGTAGCATGCCCTTTTTGAAAAAGTTTGAAGGAAAATTCAGAAGGACAAAATGGTTTGAATTTGTTCAAGTGTTTTAAAGAAGCGAATTGACTTTGTTTGAGATGCGTATTGCACTAAAATATATGACATAGGAGCGAATACTTTGCAAGATCGCCCCCAGACAGGACATATGCAAAGCTCTCTAGAAAAAGTAAGGAGAGACTCCCACTCATTATTTCCCATGTACTTAAGGCTCGTGACATACTATACTCATCGTATATATTACGTATTTTAAATTGATTTAAGAGAGAGAAGAGAGAGACTCAAAGGGAAAAAGAAAAACTTCCATCCTAAATGTAGTCATGCCAAATGGTCATATAGTTGAGATGAGAAAGGGAAAGGTCTACCCTAATGCTATCATACAATATGGAGCTAGAGTTGAAGTTAAGGGAGAGCTAACTTAATGCTGTCATGCAAAGGATTGAGAGCCTAATGTCTATCCTACTCCAAGCTTAATAAGAAATTAAGTTGGACTAGAAACCTTAGGGGAGCATGTGAACAAAGTACAAGTAAACACTACACAAATTAATCATTAAGCAACATTAAGTACCAAATAAAACCCAAGCAAAGATAAAGAGAGAAGGTTCAATGATGAAAGATCATGCTACCAAATATTCAACAATCAATCCACAAGTGGAAAATATTCATGCTAAGTCAAAACATGTCTCACATTTGAATCAAGACAACCAAGATGTGTAAAGTAAACACTTATGCACACATTTCAAACATTATAGGTCATGCTCAAAGGAATCTAAAGATTAGGGTTGAGGAAAATAAGGCAATGACAAATAATTTGTGCACAAGCATACATGACTTGAAACAACAACCAAACATCATAATGTAACACACAAGGGGAAATTGAAACAAGAAAGATAAGAATCAAAACAAGTCATTAGCCAAACCATAACATGTTTAACACACTTAAAATATTAAGAAATGAACACAAGAGGATCAAACATGAATTACATCAATGGTCAAACATTTGTCATCAACTAGCTCATGAAAAATAAACCACCAATGATCAAGCATATGCGATTAGGGAATGAAAACATGATGAGGCAGAAGCACATGTATGAATGTCAATTCAAAATAAAGCTCAAGATGGCAAGAAGATTCACCAAGCATCATACTTAAAACATACACAAGCAACTAGGTATGCAGCAACCAAAATCATCCTTAAAAGAAAACAAGTATCCATGAGAGGTAAAAGGAGCAAATGACCAATCAATTAAACATTAAAACATGGAAGGGTAGCATTTCAAACAAGGAATTCAAAGCATATAAGATTCTCATGCATCAAGGAATTCACACAAGAAACAAGTCCTAAAACTAGGTCACAAGATTAAGCACACTTCATTACAAAGTAACATCAAATTGAAGCATCATCCAAAAAAATTTAAATGATCAAACAAATATGGATCTAAGTCTCTACCTCATGAAAACACATCTAAGAGCATATGAGATAATATCCCTAAAGAAAATTACATAAGTGCATCATCAAAATAATCCACCAATCACAAGTACGCTTCATCAATTAGGAATGAATTGGGGCTCAATAAAATCAAATGGTAAGTGGTCAAAAATACATCACCAAAGCATCACAACATTACTCAAACCCTAGGCCTTTATGTGTCTAAACATGGCAAAAATATTGGCTCAAGAAGTGGTTCATAAGTGCATCAATATCAAAACCCTAGTTCAAGAACATCAAGAAATACCCATTTCACAATTGCATCCAAATAAAATATATAAATAAATGGAAAATAAAAATAAAAAATATCATAAAATTATAGAGACATTAAAATGCTTAAAAAACATTTTAAATAATTTTTTAAGTGGAGTGAAGATCAAAAATAAAATCAGAATTGAAAAAGAATAAAAATAAAACAAAGAGAAGCATGAGGGTGCAAAACTGAAAAGCAAAGGAGCCAGGCCCAGTCCAACTATCATGATTCAGAAACAGAAAGAAAAAACAAAGAAATGAGAAGCATGCGTGGCATGAATACTGTTGCGGTGGAAATAGGATATCAAACTATTAATTAGTTTGAATCACAATTCTTGATTCACAACCGCTCTTTGATTTATCCGAAGGAAAAGGTCAAAAGAGGGAAAACCTATTTTTGCATCGTAAACACAATGTAGGGAGAGACCTAGGTAAGGGGTTAGTTAAGTTTAAGGAAGGTACTAGCACCCTAAACTTCTGTAGTACTCTACAGGAACCTTTTGTTTATTGTATGCTTTTTATTTTATTATATGTTTGATGTATATTGAGCTAAGGGATAGAGTGACCTAAAAGACCTAAGGGTTAGTCCTAAGTTTACTCGGCAAGATTCGCATCTTGTGCCTACGTATCCTGGATAGGGAATGGAATCAGAGTAATTGTAGTTCCCCTCTGTCGCGGTGAAATTTGGATACCAAGATATTGATTAATTTGAATCTTTAATTCATTTGCAACCGGTCTTTGATTTATCCGAGGGAAAGGTTAAAGGAAGGAAAACCTATTTTGCATTGTAAACACAACGCAGGGAGAGATCTAAGGTTCGGGGGTTGGTTAAACTTAGGGAAGGTGCTAGCATCCTAAGTTTCTGTAGTACTCTAAAGGAACCTCTGGTTTTATGTTTGTTTATTGCTATAGTTTATCTGCTTAAGGGTAATGCTAAGGGTTAGAGGTAAAGAGAAAAGACCTAAGGGGTTAGTCCTAAATATACTCGTCAAGACGTCGCATCTTGTGCCTACATATCCTGACGGGAGTGGAACCAGAGTATCTGTAGTTCCCCTAAAGGGTTTGAGGAATTATTGACTGTGAGTCAAAGTTCCAGAGGGAAATAAGCGTTCGTATGGAAACACTTACTTGGAGTGCGAAAACTTCTATCTACGTTAAAAGTTAAATTGAAAAGGATGAAGGTATGTCCACGACGGGACGCCTAAAAGGTGAGTACGGAGACTCGAATCATAAGGCTAGGATAAACGGAGAATGTCCACGGAGGGACGCCTAAAAAGGTGAGTACGGGGACTCAAATCCTAAGGCTAGGATAAACGGAGAATGTCCACGGAGGGACGCCTAAAAAGGTGAGTACGGGGACTCCAATCCTAAGGCTAGGGCGAGGGTAAAGGTATTGACACGGGGGGTCAAACATGTGAACCTTTCCTTTGGAGGGGAATATCGGTAATGGAGAATAGCGAATGGATAAAAGCGATGATGTGATTGATAAGCACGAGGTAATGAAATATAGGTAATGTGTACGACGAAAAGTGATTAGAGATTAAATGTAAAGGGATAAAACTGAGAAATGAAGTTAGATAGTGAATTATGGCTAAGTGGATTTAGAGATTAGCAATGGTGAAATTATTGATTTGAAAATTAGGAGTTTAATTATTTTTTGTGATTTTTGAGAGTATTTCATAATTAAGTTTAAAATACGTTTAGAGATTAAATTAAATTGCAAAGATGGATTAAATTAATCAAAAATTAAAGAGTTTATTTATTTATTAAGGCAAGCAATTAGTTAAAAAATAACTTAAGTTCTAAAACTAAAATAAATTAAATTAAACTAAGTATATATTTTTTATGGATTTTTTTAAGAAAAGAAATTCTAGTTTTAAGAGAAAGACTAACCTAATTCTATGATCCTAAAGATTAAGATCAAGGGGGAGATTATGCTAATATTATCGTGCAATGAAATACCTTAACGATTACGGTCGATGGCGATCATGAATGATCGACTTACAAGGTATGAAAATGGCTTGATTAAATCAAGAATTAGTTTTAAAACAATTTAAGTATGAACGAGAATAAAATATATACACAATATTAACATCATACATCAAATAACTCAAAATAAGTTGAAACGAAAAGTGCACGGATTAAAATCAAGAGGCAAATACGCAATTCCAAGTCGCGTATGCGAAAACGTGCAAAGACTATCACAAGAAATTAGATTCAATAATAACGATAGCGATGTTGAATTATTAAAAAATAATACAAATTAAAATAGCAAATTGCTACCGCATTAGCGGTCATCGCAAGTCAGATCAAGAAACCGAGATAATACAATTAGATAAAATCATAATTTGTGAAACAAAACGCGAATAGGTAAGCGCAAAAAAAAAAAGATTATTGCTTTGCTAAACCATCAGACGCGTATAAAATTGAAACACAACAATAGATCCGCACATAAACCAATAAAAAAAATATCACTATTTTGCTACACTTAACGTGATCATCGCAAGAGAGATCAAAATTGCGCAGATCTGAATTTATAAAAAACGTAAAGTAAAATAACTTTTAAAACATTTTAAAATAATAATGTTGTTAACGCAAAAAATGCGATCATCGCAACCGGATCAAACTAACGTAAATGTCACGCATCTTGCACATAAATATGCGAACAGCGTATCGACATAATTCGATCCGAATAATCTAATAAAATGATAAAAATAAAATAGTAATAATATACCTATTAAAATAAAACTATATGTACTAACATGGAATGTTATATACATTCAGTAAAACAAAATTATATATATAATCTTATGATATACCTAATGGATTATGCATGTATATTGGAAAGAATTAAACGTACATATCAAAATGAGATTATATTATGCTATATATTAAAGTGTTAGTTATCCATAAGTATATGTCAATAAACTATATATTAGATGCATATATAATCTTTAATATGCAAATCGAGAAAAAAAAGAAAAAAGTACACAAATAATAGTATCATATGTTAAATCAAAACATGATAGTATCCACATGTATACGAAGAGACATGATGTGCGGGTGTATGTTAAGATAAGGAAAAAAACATCGTCAATACGTTAATATAAAACAACATGAACAGTGCGATATATGTCGCAAATGTATGTTACAAAAGGAGAATAAACAGTATGCACAGTAACAATACAAAAATGAAAGGACCTCACGTTGAGTTTATTCTTTTTATTGAATTGAGAAGCTAATGACTCAATATGATGCGTCGTATCGGTCTCTCAGTCTCCTTCATCTCCTCTATTTTTTTAGATCCTTTTCAACAATGTGACGTAGATATATATAGAGGTCAAATTATGGTTACTGTTAATTGTCAATAATATCCCTAAAGTCTATTTTAAAGCCCAAATCAAATAATTAATTAAAATTAAATAAAATTTAAATAGTTTAAAATAAACTTAAAATTCTATTTATTTACATTTAAAAAGAACAACATATTTTCTAATATTTTATTTTTATGGCTTTTTGGATATTTTTATGAATAATTTAGAAAAAAATGAAAAATAATATTTAAAAAAATGATTTAATTAAAATACGAAAATAATAATTAAATAATAGTAAAAATTATTTTTGTTATTTTTTAATGAAAAATAGAAAAAATTAGAGTAAAAATAATAAAAAACAAAAAGTGACAAAGGTAAGATTCGAACTTTCAACCTCTCACACTCACAACTCCTTACACATGCCCTCTTGCCAATCATGCTATTTTATAAATTTAAAATAAAGTGGCACTAGAAATCATGTAAAGGTAGGACAAATTTGGGGTATTACTTGAACAATAGTGGTTTCAATAGCAAGGAGGTTGGATCTTAAGGTCAAAAATTAGGGTGCAACACCCTCGAAAGGGAGGTTAGAAACGTCTTGACTGTGGTCAAGGTTTCAAGGGGGAGTAAACGTATCTTAAGGACACGTTTACGTGGAGTTTTAAAACTCCTATTTCTACGTTGAATTTGTTAAATGAAATTAGGGTTAAATTAGGGATTCCACTGCGGGAAACCCTAAAGCAGAGTACGGCGGCTCTTTGACCTAAAAGCTAGGGTAAAGGGCATTTTTGTCCACGACAGGACGCCTAGGCTATTAGGGTTTTGAAACAGTTGAAACTAGGGTTATTGACTCGGCGGTCAAATTGTTTATCCTAATTCCTTCGGAGGACGAAAATTAACGGTAAACATGTGAGATATAGTAAATGAATATACGGTAGAAATAAAATACGGAAGGTAAATAAAGCGGCGCGATGATCACTCGCGTAAATTACAAATCCCAAAAAAATGCAAAAATAAATAAATAAAAATCGCGATCATGGCCTTGCGTAAAATACATCCATGGAACCACAATAACTCGAAATAAACATGAATCGGAATTTATGTATGATTGGAAGAGAGAAACATAAAATATTAGTGAAAAGTGAAACCGAAATTCATGGCGAACAACTAATATTGACTCAAAGACAAAAATGCAATTTGGAGTTATGGTTTGATTAATTTTGAAAAAAGGAAATCTAATTAAAAACAAAATTTAATCTTAATTTTAATTTTAATTTTAAAAGAAAAATTTAACTCAGATTTTAAAATGTTTTAGTTTTAATTTTTAAAAAATATCTAGTTTTAATATTTTAGAAAAAGACAAAATTCAATATTTTGTAAAAAAAAAGTTTTTAACTTTAATTTTTAAAGAATGTTTATTAGTTTTAATTAAAAATTTTGGTTTTAAATGTTTAAAAAAAGTTTAATTTTTACTAAAAGGAAGAAGGTTTCATTAATTTTTTTAAAGTTTTTTTATGAGTTTTAATTTTATTATTAAAATGATTTAACTTTAATATTCAAAAGAAAAAAAGATTAACTTTAAAAATTTTCATTTTTATTAACAAACAGCTCTAGCTTTAATAAAAAAGATTAAATTAATTATAACAGAATTAAATAAAACAAAAAGAAATAAGTAAATAATAAAAAATAATAAAACGGGTCGGGCAGGTCACCACTTCCCAGACCCGACTCGGTCTGGTGATATAAAACACAAAAAATTAGGGTTAGATATTTCAGAAACCCCTCCCCCTCGCGGCGGCACAACGTTTTTCCTCTCTCTCTCTCTCTCTCTCTCTCTCTCTCTCTCTCTCTCTCTCTCTCTCTCGTTTTGCTCTCTTTCTCCCATGGCGTTTTTCTCCATTTTTCCTCTTCCGATGCCACCATAGTTTATCTTCCTCCTCTATTCTGAAAAAAAACACAACGAAAACGTGAGAAACAAACACCTGATGGCTTACCCTTGATGATCTCGACGGTGTTCTTGATGACTAAAGGTCGGTGATGAAGTTTTCTGAGGCTATGAAGATTGCCCGCCGTTTTGAAACGGCGATGGTGGTCTTCGATTTTAGTTCGTGGTTCACAGCTTTGAAAGATTATGGTTCTCGCCGTTTCGCGTTGTCTTCGCGATGCCGTTTAAGTTCTCTAGTTCGCTTCTTTCTCGCTGGCAATGATGATTTCGCGGAAGTCTGAGCCGTGCCGCCGTCTTTGTCCGGTAAGTGGCTTCGGAGCTTCCTCGGTTGGCCGCCACTTTGATCTCCCTTCTGAACTCGATTAGGGTCCTTCGAACTCTTCTTACGGTAATATTTATATCACTCTTTTTCTGTGATTTGTGGGTTGTTGTTATTCTTCTGGATTACTATGTTTCCGGCGATTTGATTAGCTTGTTTGAACTGGGCTTTTCCGGAAACGTAGCGTTTCCATTTGGCATTTTTCACAGATGACTTGTTGTTGCGTTTGAACGGCTTGTGAACTGGTGTGAACCAGTTTGAACTGTTTTTTCGGTTTACTTCCTGAACTGGTTTTGTTTATTCATAAACTGGTTTTGATTTGATACAGATTTGATGCAGGTTTGGATTTGCTATTGAATCCGGATTTTGACCCCTTCTTGGATATCCATACGGTTTACCTGATAGCAAAATGGATTTGGATTTAGATATTCAGATATCTGATTCCAGATTTGTTCGATATTTGGTTCTGCACTCTGGATTTTGCTTGCCGACGCGAATTGATTCTTCTGAAACAGTTCGGGTTCAAATCTATTGGCATCTGGGTTTGAATTCGGACTTCCAATTATTTACTTGATAGAAAACCGAATATGGATTAAAATATGTTTTTCTGGCAAATCCATTTCTGAAATAGACGCTTATCCGATAATCATTTCTGGCCGGAAGTACTTCTTTTCCTCTTCTTCTCGGCTGTCCCGAAAGGACAGATACTACCGGTTCGACGCCGAGGTAGAGGATTGGAATGGGAGTCGGTCGCGGCTTTTGTCGTGCCCTCCCGACACCCGATGATGACTTTTCTGAGGGTGTCAATATATTTTCTAACACTTTTCTGCTTGTTCTGCTTTTCTGTGTGCAGGTTCGATGAAACATTGATACTCGGAGAATCGGGCGCGAAGAATTGATCGGGAATTAAACATGAAGAAACCTTAGGAATTTTTAGAATAAAAATGTAATTTTAAATTCTATTTGTTAATCGTAATAATAAAAATAAATATGAATGAAATTCAATTTATTATTCCAATTACTTTGTCCTTTTATTTTCAACTGCTACGCATCAAACCAAGTGGATCATCCCCGATTAAATACCGGAAATCCTTCCGATTAAATTCAAATGACAACGGAATTGACCAATTAATCTTCACCACTGTATTAAACTCCGCACACAAAGTTCGTACGACTAAATTCCAAATTAATCAGCCGAACCAAATCAAATCTTGAACATGCCACCCCACCTAAGCTGCTGCGTTATTTAACCTCAATCAAATATTTTCCAGACTAAACCGACCTTGCTGACAGAATCGATGATAGCTGCGAACGAGGTAAAATAGAGAAGGAACAGAGAAATCTGCTTAACAGTGAAAACAACAACCAAACTCCGTACCGGAGAATAAATCCAATTAATCTCCGATGACTGAACCCAAATGTCTTGAATTGAATCAACCAAAAATCATTATCAAACATGCATAGTAACCCTAGACTTGAGTCGAAATCACATTTCATGCCTCTTTTCTTTTTGAATATTTAAGTAGCAGAAAACAAGAGAAACAAGAAAATATGCCTGTTAAAATAAATTCGAACCGAGTGATTGCTTGCATTGATTTAACCGAACCAAATTTGATGTCCCAACATAATCAAATCCACGTGACAAAATAAATGTCTCGGAAATCCACTGACGACAGAGTCTCGGCCCGTTGAATTAACTCGTATCTCAAAAAAATCTAATGCCACAAATACCGTGAATTTTCGTTCATCTTCGCAGAGAATAAAGAACTCGGAGACGGAGGTTCTAGTCATTCAAAAAAACCCTGGCGACAGCTCATCTTCAAAGACGGGCCGTAAATAATGCACAAATGACCATCTTGCCCTTTTCACAGTTGAAGCGCACCCGATGTAATTCTTGCAAAAATAAACACCCTACATAACCTGTTAATAGTTAACGGATGCAAAAATGGGATGTTATGCTATATGAATCGACTAATCTTAGGGCAAAATTTGGGGTATTACAAATACTAATACACATCAGATCCATACATCTTTTGAAGTTCATTTCTTCTACAAACTTGTAGTATGAGGTATCATCTTCAATATGAAAATTAGTTTGCACCATTTGGATCAAGGATGGGGGAGATATGAAACTTGAAAGATAGCCATATGAACATGATTTTTTCATACTTAGAAAAATTCCAAAAACCCTAATTTAGCAACTTTTGGGAATTTCTTAATTTCTCTTGATAAATCCTCTTGATAACATGTGTGACGACTGGAAATGTCCAAATATGACCCAAGAACTCAAGAGTTAACTTTTGTAGGGCATTAGTTGACAAAATATTTATCTATCCACTTGGAGTCTTGTGAAATGATTTGAGATGAACCATGAGGTATATATGGAACCCATGAGATGTATGTTGAATCATAGAACCAATGTTTACCCAAGAGAACAATCACAAGTGGTCTATGACTAAAGCCCTAGCCTTAGATCCAAAAGATAGGGGAATGATCAAACACTTGAAACCCTAACCCTCTGATGATTGAGTGAACTTGTTGAGATACTTTGATGAGTATGAAACCCTTATAGCTTAAGAGTACCATGATATTAAGGACATCTCCTCTCTCATTGGTTTGAAAACCAACTCCTCCTCTTGAGGAAAACCATGATACCTTGATCCATGTCTTAGAATCGATTCAATGTATGAATGATTATGATCTAATGAATGAAGCATAAGCTAATTAAGGTTAATAAAAGGAGGGAAAATTTTGGGGTGCAACAACTGCCCATATTAAATCAGCTTAAACCTAAAGGGGTGATAGTAGCGGCTTTGATACATTCAAGGTAGAAGGTGATTGAATATAAAAGAACCGAGAAATTTACACTCTGCGGAGAAAGAAAGAGAAATTGGATACCTGTCAAGAAATGGACTTTAGACAAAAAGGTTGGTCAGGACCCAAATACCATTTGGGAATAGGACTTTGGAAAAAGGTTTGGTCGGGGACCGGGTACCAGTCCAGAAATGGATTTACAAAAAGAGTTGGTCGAGAACCAGATACCAGTCGGGATCTGGATTTTGAAAAGAGCGTCGGTCAAAGGCGGACTTACAACAAATAAATTGGAGGGAACCAGATATCAGCCAGGAACTGGATTTTGAAAAGAACGTTGGCCAAAGGTGGACTTACAACAAAGAAATGACCGGTACCACTCCGGAACTGGATTTACAAAAAAGGTTGGTCGAGAACCAGTGCACCAGTTCGGAACTGGATTTACAAAAAGGGTTGGTCAGTAACCAGGGTACCAATCTGGAACTAGATTTATAAAAAGGGTTGGTTGGGAACCAGGGCACTAGTCCGGAACTGGATTTACAAAAAGGGTGTGTCGGGAACGAGGGTACCAGTCTGGAACTGGATCTTGAAAAGAACGTCGGCCGAAGGAGAACTTACAACTAAAGAAACGATCGGGAACAGAGTACCATTCGGGAACTAGATTTTGAAAAGAATGTCGGTTGAAGGCAGACTTACAACAAGAAGAGAAGTAAGCTCAACCGATCTACGACTTCGAAGGTCAGAGAATCCCACACCTGAATGATGGGCAATAGGAAGTAGAATCAAAAGACTCTACTGGGGGAAGAGAAATCTCAGACAGACGAATCTGCAGGGGGATAAAGAATGACTCCACCAGGAGAAGAAGACATGTAAAAGGTAAGATTGACAAATCTACGATCCAAGAATAGATCCCGCTGGGAAGAAAAGGATAAGAAAAAGCTAGGATCGACGTAAGATCCACGACCCTGGGATACCTATTGGAGGAAGAGCTAAACATTCTCTCTGGGGATAAGTCATTGTTCTAATTGAGAAATGGCTTGGAAAGAAAGGTACCAGAAATGGCTTATGCTTCGCATGCATGTTTGAAATTTTCTTTTCATGACGTAATGCTCCACATCAAATGTAAATGCTACGAGTTTTAAGGATACAATGCAATACTGTTTATAAGAAACAAAAAGGATACTCCACTGAGGGAAGTGCTGAAGAACCGAAGCCAACTCCACTGGGGATGACAAACTGGACTGCCTTTGGGTCGTGACCTCTATTAGAGGACTTATCCAAATTTCCACTCTTATGGGGAAAACATGAACAACAGAAGACTGTTAGGGAAGGATCACCAAGATCAGATATCTCGCGGGGAAATGACAACCTGAACTGTCAATACAGACCCTATAAATACTATTGGGGAACGTCCAAGGAACTTGTGAACCCTGATGCAAGAACATGCCAACGACAATTGGCCTCTGACCTACTGGGAAACCAACCACTACTGGACTTCTATCTTCTAAGGGAAATAATAATATAAGATGATACCAACTCCGCTAGGGGATAATATTGAGCCCACTTCTCTGTTGGGGACAATAAACAATGATGCCAACTCTGCTGGGGAACATCATCGGGCATAATACTTCGCTAGAAACAATACAAAGCCAATACTATGTTGAAGAATATTACTGAGCACACTATTGGGAAATGCCAATAACCATTAGACTTTATCTTGTGAAGAAAATATTATTAGACCTACTCTGCGGGGAAGAGAAAACTTGGACTTCTCACCGTCTCCGAACTGCTTGGGAATGAGAAGATCTCCTACACTGTTGGAGAGAAGGAATCCTTTTACCCTGATGGAGATAAGCATTTCATAAAGAGACTTTGTCTGCAAAGAAGATATTTTTGTCTCCTCTTGGGGAGCATAGTACTCTCAAATTCTTGCTAGGAAAAGAGATTCGCTGAAACCCTACTAGGGAAGAAATCAAACACCACATGTTGGAAAAGCTTTGACTCTACTGGGGATGTCACGTGTTGACATAAATCTTGCAGATGTGATATGACAAATTATGCCCCGGTACAATATAACTTATGAAGGAACTCGCCTCGAGAGGTATCATGAAGACTTGATATATTCTGCTCCAGTATGTTGAACCCTGGAGAAGTGATTCTGATTAACCATCTTTTGGAGAGGATAGTTTCTCATGCTTTTGAAGTGGCCTGCCTCAATACGAGTCTTGCAGTAATTTTCCCCTGTTTGAATGATCTTCAAGAGATTTGCTGAATCTCGACATGACTGCCCCTAGTCTGGCAACTTCTGATCATAACTTGTTGGAAAAACCGTTACCTGGAAGAGTCTTTTGGCTACGTGTTCCTTGTCTAGGAATTTCCTCTTTGCAAGATTAAACTTATCGACTGATGCTCCTTATGTAAACCTAATTAATGTTTAAGCAAATGTATGCCAACAGAAAATGTTTATTCTGAGAATGATAATTCCAATGCAAAACACATGTTAATCTTGAAGTTTTTATTGAAAAGATATTGCCAAACTCTGTGAACAAGTCACTAGTTAAGATGCAACACTTATTTTTTTTAATGAAAGACATCATGCACGTGCAATACCAACAAGGTCTTTTAGTACAACTCATAGGAGTCAGGAACGCTATCTCGTTGAAGTACGCCTTCTGAATAAATCTTGCTTCAATTAGGACTTCTGAGTGTTGTAACATGGCCTGGTTCGCGGATTTTTAGAAAAAAGGTTTTAAGGCTCAAATTTTATTTTTACCTACCCCTTTTTCGTGATGTTCTCCCATCCTATGTTCAGTTAATTTGGAAAAAAGAAAGGTCGGAAGATGCTTAAAAACTTTCATGTAGAGTGAAAAGTGAGATGAAACTTGAAACCTTGTGGAATTTGGCCTTGAAAACACACCCTCCAAGCTGAATTTTAACACTTAGAAAACCTCCAAGTATTGGAAGTTTGAATCCTAATTTTTCTCAACTTCGCACCTTCATAACTCTTGATACATACATCTTTTGAAGTTCATTTCTTATACAGACTTTTAGTATGAGCTATCATCTTCAATTTGAATATTGGTTTGCATCATTTGGATCAAGGATGAGGGAGATATGAAACTTGCAAGATAGCCATATGAACATGATTTTTCCATACTTAGAAAAATTCCAAAAAACCCTAATTTAGAAACTTTTGGGAATTTCTTAATTTCTCTTGATAAATCCTCTTGATAACATGTGTGACGACTTGAAATGTCCAAATATGACCCAAGAACTCAAGAGTTAACTTTTGTAGGGCATCAGTTGACAAAATATTTATCTATCCACTTGGAATCTTGTGAAATGATTTGAGATGAACCGTGAGGCATATATGGAACCTATGAGATGTATGTTGACTCATAGAACCAATGTTTACCCAAGAGAACGATCACAAGTGGTCTATGACTAAAACCCTAGCCTTAGAGCCAAAAGATAGGGGAATGATCAAACACTTGAAACCCTAACCCTCTGATGATTGAGTGAACTTGTTGAGATACTTTGATGAGTATGAAACCCTTGTTGCTTAAGAATACCATGATATTCAGGACATATTCTATCTTGTTTCTTTGAAAACCAACTCCTCCTCTTGAGGAAAACTAAGATACCTTGATCCCATGTCTTAGAACCAATGCAATGTATGAATAATTATGACCTAATGAATGAAGCATAAGCCAATTAAGGTTAATAAAAGGAGGCAAAACTTTAGGGTGAAACACCATCCTCTCAAGATCCTCCAAGAAGTTGTAAAATAATTAAATATCATCCTCAAAATTAAGTAATTGGAAATATTTATGGCGGAGTCCGAACAAGACAATCCTTAAAAAAAGATCCAAATAACATGACCATTATCTCCCAACTGAGCCAAAATTAATAGATGAGATTAGAGAGAAACTAAAAATTGAAGATGATTTCATCTTTAAGATTCAGTGTATGAAACACATCTAAAGAAGGTACGTGTTATTTATATCAAATTTATTTATAAGCATTTATCTCAAAAAATTTCATCTCTTTCTCAATGGTATTGGGTGAATATATGGTATGTCTCTCACAAAGGTGTTGCTCTAGAAAAGAAGTCCCACAATGTTCAATGCTCCCTAGAAAAAATCTCCCTCTAACAGTGATATCATGAGCCTTTAGTTCGAGAAAGGAACCGGCTTACTTGTATTGAAAGTATCCGCACAGGTGGTGGGTTGAGTGTCTCGTTGAAGAGTGTCAATGGTGGTACAAGTGTATGTGAAAGAAAGAGCTTCCACTTGAGGGGGAGCATTGTGGTAGACTCACACTTGATGGGGGAGTTTCAAAAAATAATTACAAGTGTGAGTAGTATGGATAATAGTTCCATATTAGATAGGAATCTGGTGACTTGAGCATTTATAAGTGAGAGAACCCACCCACCTATCACCTTAAGGTTTTTGGTGAATATGTGGCGTGTCTTTCACAAATGTGTGTTGCTCTAAGAAGGATGTCCCACCATTTATAATTCTCCTCGCTTGACCCCCTCGATTGTTGCGTTAACAATTAGCATCTAGAGCCTGGTTCGATCTAAGGGAAACACGAGTGAATAATGAGGGGAACAATCAAGGGAAACACTGAGTGATAGATTCTTGATAAGCAATATGAATAACAATGGTTTTAGTTCAAATATTTTGGTTCTTGGTGGCAAGAACTGGGATCGTTGGAGAGCTTTGATGAAATCTTTATTTGGAGTACAAGAAGTGAGTGAAATTGTGCAGAATGGCTATGACAATCTAGTGATGAATCCAACTGATGCACAAAGGACTGCATTTAAAGAAGCTAAGAAGAAAGACGGCAAAACTTTATTCTACATTCAGCAGAATGTTGACAATCAACATTTTAAGAAGATTTCTGAAGCTACGAGATCCAAGGAAGCATGGGAACTTTTAGAGAACTATCACACTGGTGGAGAAAAAGTGAAGCAAGTGAAGCTACAGTTCTATAGAAGAAAGTATGAGATGATGGAGATGGAAGAAGATCAGAAAGTAAGTGATTACTTCTTAAAGTTAACAGCCATTGTAAATCAAATGCAAACTTGTGGTGAGAACATTACAGATCTGATGGTAGTAGAAAAGGTGTTGATATGTTTAAGTCCAAAGTTTGATTTTATAGTTGTAGCTATCCAAGAAGCAAAGGAAGTGAAAACTATGAAATTTGAAGAATTAAAAAATTCATTGGAAGCACATGAGCTCTTGGTGTTTTATAGAAGTTCTGAGAGATCAGTTCAACAAGCACTCCAAGTTCAAACTTTCAAGAAGAAGGAAAATTAGAAGTTTTTCAAGAAGAAAGGAAACAGCAAAGAAAATTGGTCCAACAATGAAAGGAACAAGACTAAAGACAAAGTTGAATCTTCAAAGAGATGTGGCTTTAGCAGAATTCAAAACAAGAAGAGGGATTTTGACAAAAGTAAGGTGCAATGTTATAGCTGTGAGAAGTATGGACACTTTGCTGATGAGTGTTCGTTCAAGAAAGATCAAAATTCTAGTGAAGGAGTAAATCTGGCCCATGAAGATGATTCTAGCATAGTGTTAATGATGGCTACTACCAGTGATGAAAAGATTAAGAATGAAAAGTGATTTCTTGACTCTGGATGCTCAAATCACATGGCATCACATAGAGAGTTTTGACAAGTTTTGATACTAGCAAGAAAACAAGTATCAAACTGGCTTACGGTAGAAACCTTGTGGCTGAAGGTAGTGGAAATATAGTGATCAGAAGCAAGGATGGAAAAAAAAACCATTATTGAAGACGTGATGTATGTTCCTGAAATGAAGTGTAATCTCATGAGAATTGGTCAATTGGTGGAGAAGGGATTCTCAGTGACTATGAATGGTGATTCTTTGAAGTTGTTTGATGCAAAGAAGAATTTGGTGCTCAAATCAAACATGTCAAAGAATATAACATGTAGATGCAACATATCAAGGGAAAAGATGATGTGTTTATCTGCAACAGTGAGTGAAGATGTTGAAGATCTATGGCATAAAAGGTATGGTCAGCTAAACTTTAGAAGTCTTAGTGAATTGAATTCTAAATAATTGGTGTATGGCCTGCCAAAACTGAATGTTAGAAAATCCATTTGTGAAGTGTGTGTGAAAAGTAAGCAAAATAGGTTCCCCTTTTATTCTAAAGCACCTAAAAGAGCTAGTGTAGCACTACAAGTGGTCCACTCTAATATATGTGGTCCTTTTGAAGTAACTTCATTAGGGGGAATCAAATGCTTCATCATAATTGTTGATGAATGTACTAGAATGATATGGCTATATACAGTCAAGCTTAAGAGTGAAGCTTTAGATTTATTTAAAAAATTCAAACTCTTAATAGAAAATAAAAGTGATAAATCTATTAAGATCTTGAGAACTGATGGTGGAGGAGAATACACCTTAAAAGAATTTGAAGTCTTCTATGTCAATCAAGGTATTGTGCATGAGGTAACAACTCCCTATACACCTCAGCATAATGGACTTGCTGATAGAAGGAATAGAACTCTACTGAATATGGCAAGAAGCATGATCAAGCAGAAAAACCTACCATATAAGTTTTAGGGTGAAACAGACACTACATCTGCTTACATTTTGAATAAATGTCCAACAAAGAAGCTGAATTTGAAGGTACCAGAGGAGGCTTGGTGTGGAAGAAAGCCTAGTGTGAAGCATTTCAAGGTTTTTGGCTCTTTGTGCTACAAATATGTACCATATGTTAGAAGAAGCAAACTTGAAGACAAATGTGAGATTATGATACTTATAGGCTATCATCCAATAGGTGCCTATAAGTTTTATAATCCTGTAACTCAAAAGGTACATGCCAGTAGAGATGTGATTGTGAATGAGACTGAGAAGTGGAAATGGGAAGAGGAGCCAGTATACAGTAGGACGAATAAAAAAAGCAGCATTTATCCTAATTCAAGTGATGAATCAGATAATTAAGAAGTAAACAATAATGATGTAGATGAACCAGAAGAAGAGGAAGCAGTTGTGAGACCTCAAAGAGTCAGACAAGCTCCAAGAAGATTGAATGACTGTGAAGTAATTCTTGATAATAAAGTAAATGATGAAGGTGATATCATTCACTTTGCACTGTTGGTAGATTTTGAACCTTTCAATTATAAAGAAGCACCGAAGATAGATGTATGGAGGAAAGTTATGAAGGAAGAACTCCAATAAATTGAGAAGAATCACACATGGGAGTTGGTTAACTTGCCAAATAAGAAAAAGAAAATAGATGTGAATTGGGTTTTAAAACTGAAATTAAATCCTGATGGGAAAATTTCAAAGTATAAGGCAAGGTTAGTGGCAAGAGGCTTCTTACAAAAACATGGTATTGATTACAATGAAGTGTTTGCTCCAGTTGTAAGACTTGAGACTGTAAGATTGGTAGTGGATCTAGCTTGCAAGAGAAGGTGGTCACCCTATCACTTAGATGTAAAATCAGCCTTCCTAAGTGGTCCACTTGAAGAGGTTATGTTTGTGTCACAACCTCCTAGTTTTGAAGTACAAGGCAAAGATAATATGGTGTATAAGCTTCATAAGGATTTTTATGGCTTGAAGCAGGCCTCTAGAGCCTAGAATAAGAGGATTGATCAATTCAAGATTCAAATATGTTTCAAAAAGCGCTCAGCAGAGTTTGGTGTATATGTGCAAAGTTCAAGTGAGGAACAAATCATGATAATTTGCTTGTATGTGGATGATATTCTCATCAGTGGAAGCAGAACATCAGAGATTGAAAAGGTGAAGAATGGAGTAGTTATGCACCAGCAGAAGTATATAGGTGAGCTGCTTGAGAAATTTGAAATGAATAGTTGCAATTCAATTTCAAATCCATCATAGACAAACTCAAAAATAGATTAGTGCGGTGAGGAAGAAAGAGTTGATCCAACACTTTTCAGACAAATGGTTGGTTCATTGAGATACTTGTGCAATAGCAGGGCTGATATTTGCTACTCAGTCAGTGTAATTAGAAAATTCATGCATAATCCAAGGAAAACTCACTTGATAGCTGTTAAAAGAATACATAAGTATATAAGAGGCACAATGTATTTTGGTTTGCTATTCCCTAATGAAAGGAAAGGTGAAATAAATGAGCTCATTGGATACTCAGATAGTGATTGGTGTGGAGATACCACGGATAGAAGGAGTACTTCTGGCTATGTATTCAAGTTTAATGAAGCTATTATATCATGGTGTACAAAGAAGCAACTAGTGACTGCACTTTCATCTTGCGAGGCTGAATATATTGCAGGAACATTTGCAGCTTGTCAAGCAATGTGGTTAAATTCAGTGATGAAGGAACTAAGGTGTGAAGTGATGAAGCCTTTGATACTCAGAATTGATAACAAGTCAGCTATCAGCCTTGTAAAAAATCCAATCTCATGTGGTAGAGGTAAACACGTAGATACAAAGTTTCATTTCATTAGAGAACGGGTGAATAATGGAGTGATTGGGGTGCAATATTGTCCAACTGAAGTGCAGCTAGCAGATGGTTTTACAAAGGCTCTAAAGCTTGACAAATTTTAGTTTTAAGAAAGAAACTTGGAGTTGTAAGTATTCAACAGTTATGAATTAAGGGGAAATGTTGAGATGTAATCTATAACTATCATGTTAGTTAGTTAGTTGCCTAAGATAGATAGCTTTCTTTGCAAGTAAGTGTATAATACCTATAAATAACACCTTGTATTGTAAACTGAATTTTTAATGAGAATCATATCTATTATCTCTACTTTCTACTCTTTCTTCTATCTTAAGTCTCTATACATTTGTGAGTGTATATACCATCATATATCATCTTGCTATTTCATTCTTTTCATGTTGCGCATACACTGTGATCATCACAGTGTTGGTGTTCTAACAATTATATGTATTTCCAATTCATTTTGTATGATAACAAAATGGGGGATAATTAAGGGAGAAATACTTTGAAATTATAATATAAAATAAATAAAATCATAAATGTTTATGCATAAATTGAGGGGGAGCATAAACCTTATATTATGCACATATTAAGGGGAGCACAAAATTTCTCCATTTCAGAAAAATTAAAATTTTAATTACAAGAAGTTTATCATCATCAAAAAGGGGGAGATTGTTGAGGAAAAATCATTTTTCATGTTTTGAAGATGGCAAACTTTTGTGTAAATATATTAAGATTATGATTTTATTTGTTATTCGATGTGTGCTCTTGAGCGGAAATTAATAAGATAGGTATGTATAAATATTATCATCAATGAGATGCGAGAAGAAATGATTCTCAAGTTTATTATTAAGCTCATTACAAGAAAAGAAAAACATATGTTTGAAAACACAAAATATCAAGTGTGACAAAGAAACAAGTCACATAATGACATTATCGTAATTCTACACTACTAAAGAAGATCACCTTTTGAACAAATGGAAAAGTTGTAATTATCATAGAGGATTAGATTATAACTATTAAATTATACCAAATGGCATTTTCGTAAATATATAAAACAGTTAGGATCAAGAAATACAACATGAGCTTTAGCTTCTCTCAATGACAATTATGTAAATAAATGATCTTCTCATTTACACTGTCAATGGCATTATCATAAATACTAATGGCAGACATGTAATTTCAAGTAAATACTCATGAAAGATTTGGTACTCAAGAAACTAGAGGATCAAAACCTCTATAAATAGTCATTAACATTCTCTTCATTTCAAGACAATCACTCAAGAAAAACTCAATAGAAATATTCATGAAATTCTTTTAAAAATCATATTCTCACTAAAATCATATGCTTAGAATCAAGGATCTCTATTTCTAAGATTATTTATCTTAAAACCACATCCTCTCAATAATTATTTGTTGAGGAATTGTGAATCTGATCCTTCTTACAAATCATTCTTCAAACTTTGTATATTCTCAAGTCAATGTTGATCTTGGGTGATAGTGTAAGCTAGATGAAGCTTTGTAATCAGTTTTGCAAGCCTGGTGAGGCCAAAGAAAATACATCTTGGTGTAAGAAAAGAATCAAAAGATGTTGATTATTAATTGGAAAATCTCACAAAACGTGGGGATTGAAGTAGGGAAGTTTGGTGAACCAGGATAAATCTCTCTGTGTCTTAAACTCTTTCCTTTAAAGCTTGCTTATTTATACATAGTTCACACACTACAAACACTTTAGTTATTGATTATATTCGTAGTTTATTTTGATAAAGCTTGTTTCAGAAATTAAAAGCAATATTTTTAAAGGATCACTATTCAAACCCCTCCCCCCCCCCCCCCCCCCCCCCTTTTAGTGACATTTATATCTACTTCAGGGAGGATCTAGCATTCTGCATATGCCTTTTGTATCTATGACATCGATGCATTTGGGAGGATCTAGCATTCCCCATCCGTCTTTTGTACCTATGGTAAAAAAAAATTATAATTTCATTTATTATTTAAATAATAACACATATATAATTAATTAAACATGTACCATTGTTCTTGTAGGCTAGAGGATCTAGCAACCTACATTTATCGTCATCATCCATGCATTATGTGCATGAGGGGAATGATGATGTTGATGTCGATGGTCATGAGAATACAGATAGAGTGGAAAGGCATATACCTAAATATAAGAAGGTGAATGGTAGATTTCTCATCACGCCAGGAGAGAATCGTAAGTGTTTAAATTTTTTATTTTATATTTGAGTAGTTACTTTAATTGATACTAATTAAAAATAATTTTCAGCTTCGTGTTGAGTAGGCTATGTGCACAAAGCTTAGAAGACGTAATTCAAGAAAAATATTTTTTTTAAAACAATTATAAGACATATGGGGGCACAAAAGAGATGATTGGTTTAAATCATCTTAGGTATAATTAATTAATTCATATACGTAATTGTTATTTTAATTACCTTATGATTGTTGAAATATTTTCGATTACACTTTATTTAATACATTTTTTAAAATTCATATAACAATGCAAGAAACATATATTTGGGATATATATATATATATATATATATATATATATATATATATATATATATATATATATATATATATATATATATATATATATATATATATATATATATATATATATATATATATATAAGAGATCATTATCTAATTATGCGTAATTTTGATGAGAAATAAAGATCCCAAATTTCTGACATGCTTAGGCGTGTCAGACTTGACTGGATTGCCTGTGGACGACGTCTTTATTGGATTGGTGAGGATCTATTCAAAGATTTAATCACTTATTGAAAAATCAATGAATTTAAAGAAATATCATAACAGGCAAAAACAAAATAGAGCTTCTAAAGTAGGCGGCTGCAACCACACACACAAAAAAAATTCAATGTCGCCGAAATTGTACAACTATTGGTAAATTTAATAAACTTTTTAATTATGTTTTCATTTAATATTATTAATTAAACATGATTATTTTTTAATTATGCTTTCATTTAATTAGTTTGAAAAAACGAGACGTGTTCCACTTCTTAATGAGTCTCGTGTGGCGACTCATAGCCGAAAGAATGGCAATTTTGTTGACTGACGTTCTAGAAAAACTCAAGTAAGTTTTTATTATATTTAGTCATTTTATTTAATTATTATATATAACTAAATTATTTTAATTCTTTTATAAATTACATTATTTAAATTTTGATAAACTATAATTATTTAATTTTTATGTATGTATAGGAAGACTATAATAGAGAGCTAGAACGCATGAGAATTGGGCATGAGAATCGCGTCCTTTGGCTACAAATTTCAAGCCATGAGAGTGTTTGAGCATGAGAATTGCTTATGGAGAAGGATTGTCATGCCCACCGATTCTGACTGCTAATATGAAAGAAATTGTGACAAGTTTAGCAAAAAGTGAGGCAGGACGCGGGGTAGCAAGATAGCAATAAATGGAAGAAATGAGGAAAAATATTTAGAGGTAAAGGGTGAGATTAAGAGAAAAAATTGGAGTTGGAGGAATCATTACGAATTGCAAATGAGTGCCCACTAAAATTTGAACAATTTATGGACACAGTATTGAATTAATCTTCAGGTTTTTTTTAATAAGATTAGATTCCACACAAAAAACTAATACAAAAGAGAGGGGGGTCAAACCAAAACCCTCTCAAGAATTAACAAACCTAAAGAAAGGCAAACCAAACATATTCTTTACAAAATCAGCTTTTAAAAAATCAAGAATTATAGTGAAGTTAGTGTAAGTATTAACTAATAGACCTAAATAGAAAACGAATCTGCATACGTATTCCCCTCTCTGAAGATGTGAGAAACCATAAAAGACAAATTTGTAGTAACATTCACACAATTAACCCATCGGGTACGAATTTGCCAAGGAACTTTGAAGGTGATTGAAAGCATGCACCACCGCTAAAGAGTCAGTTTCTAACCAAAGTTTTCCTCAACCCTTATCATGAGCAAACTCAATTGCTAATATAGCACCATTGAGTTCAACAATTAGAGAAATGGAAACCCCCAAAAAATTAGCAAAGGCTCCAAGAAACCTACCATCAAAATCTCTAGCAATAACACCACACGCCAAAGGCCCCGGGTTGCCTAAAGAGGCACCATCATAATTGATCTTGATCCAATCCCACAGAGGTGGTTTCCAAATCAACTCCAGAATATTAGGAGCACAGGGAGGCTGAAAAGTGATTCTGAAATTCTTCAAAGGCTCAAAGTCAAGAATATTGATAAAAGAATGAGTTTTGAAGATATTTCTAGCCAAACCACAAACCGACATAATACCAGAAATAGAAGACGAAGCAGAAATTTTCGTGTCTCTAAATCTTCGCTATTTCAAGCAAACCAAACTGCATTCAACAGATGAATAACAACAACATTGAAAATTAACTTACATTGATCTAACCAATTGCGATCACAGATACACCAGATATCCTCTCAATTCTTAATTCGCAAACTAATTTTAATCACTTTGGATAGCCAATTCCAAAGAATGGACACATAAGAACACTCAAAGAAAAGATGATCAATATTCTCTTCCTCTACCAAACAAAGGTTGCATCTAGATGGAAAAGAGAAATTCCTTCTCTTCAATTGATCATTCGAGGGAAGTTTAGACAACAACAAACGCCAGGCCATAAAAGACTTGGACGGAGGAATAGACTTAGCCCAAATCCACTTCCACCAAACAGAACGAACTCCAGGCGAACGCTTTAAATCATAAGCATCTTTATGCATAAGCACCCCCGCTGATATGGTAAAGATAGAGGATTTGGTGGGCAAGGAGAGCAAGACGAGAGCGAAGAGGATGACTAAGATAATTGAGTATATGATGTTATAAATTTTATATATTTATTATAAATTTGCACTATTTATTTTAATTGTTAAATATTTAGTTTTAAAATTTATAATTAAAATTTTAATATTTATAAATTTTAAAATTAAAATTTATTTATTTTAATTATATTATTACATAAATTTAAAGTAAATATTTAATTAAATTTTTATTACATGCTATTGTCTCAATTTTTTTATAGTACCATGCAAAGTCGCTAGGGGTTTATTCCCAAGCAAAAATTTGCACCCTTTGTCCGGGGTTTAACCCTTGACAAAAAATGTCAAATTAAAAGAAACTGACACATTTTACGTCTCTGCCTGACTGACTGATGTCTTTCTACTTTCCTATAAAAGTTTGTGAGGGGTTAATCCCCTAGTAACTTTGCGAAGAGTTAAATTCCTAGCAAAAAAGTTATCATGACTGTTGGAACAAGTTTGATTCTACAATTATCCTTGAGTTTTTATGATAACAAAGTGTATAAGAATAATTTTGGTCTCTAATAGTTTATTGAATGTGCAGGCTCTGAACAAGGTAGAAGCTAAGTAAAGCTAAATCTAATCAAGTCGGAAGCTGAGTGAAGATGACTTTGAACAAGTCAAGATGTTGGACAAAACTAATCGAATCTGACTCTAAACTCTGATCTTAGAGAGGCTCTGGATATAAAGACTCTGGACTCTGTTAAAAGAGATTCTGAACTTTGACCCTCGTCTGAATCAGAACCAATGTGATCACTTGAAATAGTTCTGAAGTTAAGTCAACTCTAGTTTTCACTGATCAACACTTCTGAAGAAATTAGCTCAGATGTAATCTGATTCATTCAAGCCTAATTTATTTAGACTCTGAAGTCTTTTCTCAAGGATCTGATCTTTGAACATGCTTTTAATCTCTCTTATGCAAAGCCAATGTTTTATAGAAAAAAAAATGAATATATAATCTACAATGAATAATACAAATTAAGATACTAAATCAAAAGGATTGTACTGCCAACGGCTATAAAAATATTTTCTGACAACCACTCGTGATTTAAGGTTGAATTTACCTACTATACAGTTTTTGTGTACTATTGAAGAAGTTTTCAATTTTATCTCCAACGGTCTTATATTTTCTTCTATAAAATGAGGACAAAGGAACTGTGAAAGAACAATAATAATGCATAATTGAATAAAAGCAAAAAGAGATAGAAAGCATTTGTACCGAACTTGAAGAAATTTCATGATAAAGTAAATTCAATAAAGCAAATCATCTTCAAGAAAGAGAAAATATAAGAAACACTTCGAGCTTCTCTTCAAATATTCTCAAGTGTAAAACTTAAATTTTATTGTGTGTATTCTGCTCAGTAAAAAGCATCTTTGTAAACACAAGTATCTTATTTAACAGTTGTTAGTTCCTTGAGATACTAAGTTTAGTCATAATTCTCAAGAAGCCATTAACGGTTAGTCTTTGAGTTGCAATTCCTTGAGAGACTAAGTTATAGTCAGAATTCTTAAAAAGTCTTAGACAGATTGTCTTTGAGTTTTGTAATCAGTTTGATTATTGGATTAAGTCCTTATTGAAAATGCGAAATCAATCAAACAGCGGGGTGGATGTAGCTTCGTTAATAGCGAACCAAGATAAAAATACTTGTGTTGTTTATCTTTGTTGTTTGTATTCTTGGGTTGCAAAAAGTTTTAAATCTAAAAACTCAATTCAATCCCCTCAAACCTTCTTTTCTTGAACCTGTAATGATGTCTATTCTAAGGTGCTCTACTCCCTCGTAAATTTCACTTTTGTAAAAGGTGACTTTTCATTTTATGTAAGATTTTATACCAATTTTTTTTAGTGTCATATATATATATATATATATATATATATATATATATATATATATATATATATATATATATATATATATATATATATATATATATATATATATATATATATATATATATATATATATGTCCATTTTCAAACCTTGAAAATCTTAAAAATTAAAACCAGATACATCGGCAACGATATAATATTATTTATCAACCACTAATATTACTTTTCAATTACTCCTTCCACTCTTTTTACACATCTCTTGGAAAGCATCTCATTTATCTTTAACCAAATCCACCGCCAAATTAAGCTTATGAGACTTCCTTTGATCCCTACATTCAAACTGTTTCGAAACAGCAGACACTTTTCTGCTAAACTTGCAGCAGCCATTATAATATTACTAATTTCTTTTCTTTAACTTAACTTTTCTATTCATATTTATATCAAATTTCAAACTACGTAAAAATAACTATCACGGTTAAAAAAACATATATACCACCTTGATATCACACAACACATTATGGTTGACCTAACATGACGATAAAATTTCATGATGAAAACTTCACGAGGATGTTGAATCAAACATTAAAAGTTTGTCAGTTATATCATCAAATTTGGGAATCATAAATTGCAATTTCCCTCACTCTGTCCACAAATCCAAATTTGTTCAGTGTTTCAGTGTTACAGCCATGGTAAATATTTCATTTCCTCCTGGTCCCCAAAAACATTATTACTATTTCAGTCTATATTTTTTTTTTACACTCTTTTCTCACTTTTTACCTTGACTTACTTTTTATGTTATACTTTCCATTTTTAGTCATGTCTCTTTTTTTTTTATTTTCCTTTAAAAAATATTATAATTTCCACATTTAATACCAAACCCCATCTGAGATTGACCTTTCACTGCCACCATTAATATTAGGGTTTTGCTTTGTGTGAATTTATTTCACACAGACAAGACAATGTGACAAAAACAACATTCACTTTGTAGCAAACTTCATAGGACTTTGTTTATGTTATATCTTTGTCAACTCAGAATATATGGTAGGGAAACAAAAAACAAAATGAATATATATATATAATAATGAAGTTATGGATTTTTCTATATTGTAGTAGTAACATGCAATGAATTGGATTGGATGGGAATGACCAATTACATAAAACTGTTGTTGTTGTGTTGAGAATCAAAATTATTACAACCTTTGTTTGTGGTCCTGTGGGTTTTGGTGAGTCACGAGTGGTTGAAAACATTGCAGAGCTGTAATAAATTTGTTATGGTCAAAAGTCAAAAACTAGCTACCTTAATAACTATGGTTTCTCTGTCACTATAGCTAACAGCCATGCAGTGGTGTAGCTATGACTCAAAACATGTTTCTAGGATGTTGGTTTGTTTCAAACTATGTCTTAGAATCAAAACCATGGTTTTTGTGATTTTTAAAGATGCTTTCAAACATGTTTTCATGTTGAACTTCAATGGAAATAGTAAACAATGTGTTTTTTTAATTACTGAGGGCAGTTTAGTAAAATGACAAGAATATATTACTAGGGTTAATAAGTAGAGATATAAAATTGTAATTTTCTTGAGTAGGGTATTAAATGTTGATGATTAAAGAGGAGGAGAATATTGCACGAAATTGTAGCAAAAGGAATATGGTAGTACAATGCAGTGAACCTCATAGTACATAATTAATGAACAAAAAAAAACAATTCACCCTTGAAAGTAAACATTTTTTTTACTTTCTTCATTCCATAATAAGGGTTGTATACTATATATAATGGTTTTATTAAATTATCTTAATTAGTTACTTGTATGTTTTTATTATCATAAAAAATAAAATAAGATAATGATATAACTTCCAAGTGGTTCGTACATAGAGTGTTAATTACTAAGTATATGTTAAAAATTAAAGATTAAATTAGTTTTTGACTTCTATATATCATTATTTATTTTTAAATAACCTTTAAATGATTTTCTTCAATAAAATTGACCATGGTTCTATAACGAGATAAATAAAAGAATATAAAATAAAAATTATATTTGTAAAAATAAAATTTTGATTCTTTCGGTATGACAGTTCAATTGATAACTTAACTGAGATATTTAATTGTAATTGGAGATTCGAATATACTTTATCTCATTTTTTTCAGTTTTATGGAATGAATATTGGTTTATTAGTTAATCAAAAAAATTAATAAAAACTATGTTAAATTTCAAATAGTATTTTTTAGACAATTTGTAGCATATAAATGTGATCAAGTACTTTTGATACAAGAAAAGGATGGTTTTATTTTTTTTCATAATGGTAGCAAGAATGTCAGCATGAGTAGGCCAAGAGGCTGACATTAAAATTAATGAGCAAAAAATTTCAAGAGGGGAGGGTCCAAGCAAGGAATAAAGGGGTGCATATCCCAAGAAAAACAAACTCTCATTATCCTTTCTGTCTTACCCTAGCTAGAAAGGGACACATCAACCCTAATTTTATGTGCAGGTAATCATCACCTATATTCACTGCCTCTGTCTTTCATGTCATTTTTATTTCCTTATTTCCTCTCATTTTTTTCATCTCTCATAACCCTCCTCAATCTCTACTTTTCATTATATATATAGCTTCATTATTCCATTCCCTCTCACACATTTCACACATCTCTTACATACATGCAATGCAGCTATATTCAAGTTGAGTTTCTCTAGGGTTCAAAACATGTGTTTTTTCATACAAGAAATGGTCACAATGTTCTTCTTCTTTTTCATGGATCTTCAAGGTGGTGAAGATCAAAGGAACTTGTGGTGAATGTTATGGCGATATCTCTCCTGAGCTTATTCTTCTTATGTTTTTGTTTTACTATTTTTTATTTTTTAAATAATTTATAAGTTTTCTTGACCTTGCAAGTCCAAGATCTTTAATAATCTAGGTCAAGATTATTTGTAATAAATTTAGAATAGTATATGATGATAAATCATCTCTTATATTTTAGATTGTTTTTCAATAATAATTATTATGTATGGCTTCTTTCTCTTCATTTTTAGTTTAGTTAGGTTTTTTTTAGTATGTAATATTTTGTATACAACAAATGTATTCATTATTCAAGAATGATTGTTTCATAATAAAAGAAAAGTTTTTTTAAGGAATGTTTATTTGTTAAATAGTTTTGACTTATATCTCCTTATTTTCTTTAACATCCTTTAGTTTCTCTACCATCTCTAATTGGTCGGTTAGTTAGAAATCTTTGAATATTGTGTTTTATGTTAGTTTTAATATTTGTTTGCTGCTCCTTGGTGATGATATAGTTTATTTCACATGTAAACATTGTATGTATGTTTTGAGAATATTAAATTAAATATCCGTAGTAAATACAAAACAAAATTTAGGATAACAAAGTTTATGATTTGTAGTATGGAGTGTGTAAAAAATGGATTTATATGTTTTACATCGTTTAATAAAATTACTAATATATAGATTTTGACGAATGAATAAAAAATTAGTTAAACGTGTATACCATCTTCTTCTAATTTGAAGAAATCTCTAACTAAAACATAACCATAATGCCAAGAAATTTTGTATCAACTTATAATTTTAAGGTCTATAGGTTATGAAGCACATTAAACAAAGTAAAATTTGACCAGAGAAAAAGTCAATCAAGAAACTATTTTCAAATTCAGTATTTAACTGTCTATATGAACTAAAAAAGATTTTGTGAAGTGTTTGAAATTGGTATGAAATGGGTTGTAATTTTATAATCGATTTACAAACAGATTCTAAAAATCTGGGTTTTTAAACTGATTTTCAGAAAAGAAACATCTTTAAAACTTCTTTTTTTAAAAAGATGGACAAAAAAACGTCTCATGTTTTTAGTGATAACTTAATTTCTTCATGCAAATTTGTGTTGGTTAATTGTAGTTCATGATTTTATTTAGACTGGATTGTTGATTTTGTTGATGAATTGTGTTCCCCTAGTGTCTATTGCCTCTCACACTTTTGACTTTGTTTTCACTGTGAACTAAATTTAGAGAATATATAATGAACAAGAAATAAAATTCAGATTGCAGTACCCTGTGTTTTAACCAAATTCAAAACTGGGTTAGGTCTTTTTTAAGGGGTTCAGTGCAGTTGCAATAATGGGTGCACCGGTTTTTTTGCACATATCTTACTCAAGGTAGCATCAAGACCTACCGAGAGACCTTTGAGAAAAAGTGTGTTCATGTGAATGTCTATCTAATGCTTATTATTACGTTTAATTCATTTTTTCAAATCCCCATAGATGTGTCAATGTCGGTTTCGTGCTTCCATAAGAGTTTGTATTAGTTACTACAAAACTAATTCCATTTTTTTTATGCTGCTACATACATACATACCAATAATATGTAACACTGAAAATTTTGATCCCTACTTTCCAACCTTTAGTTCCTTTTGGCTTTGCTTAATTCTAAACTAATTTATTTTATTAAATTTGATATCCTTAATTGGCAAAAGTTTAGTTTCTTAATTGATTGAACATATGGTAATCCTCAGCTAATAACTCAATAAGATCCCTAAAACCTATCATATACACTTCGATACTCTGTACAATTTTAATGGTACAACAATTTGTAGCATAGGAACAACTAATACCGATTCAGCATTCTGTTCATTTTTTTCTTCTATTTAAGCAGCAAGCACCAGCACTTTGATGGTGCCTTGACTGTTTGCAGTTAGTATGGTGGGGCGATCACTCTTCCAGCATACAGCACTGATGAAGTAAGATCCCGCCTCATCCTCCGCGTCTTCCATGTCTAGGGTACCAAATCTATGCCATGTCAGAGGCTTCGAAATTTCCTGCAAAGGATGATTCAACAACTCTTAGCTATTTAAAAGACTTATGCAAGAAAACCGTCTGAATAATCAAAGATCACAAACCTTGTGGTAGACAAATACTTCATTTGTTTCGCTGCCGCATGCAATGTATTCGCTGCTTACTGTAAGGCCAACAAAGTTTTTCTCATTTGCGTGGCCTCTGAAAGTTCGAACCTGTACCCATTTACAACACTCTAATTTAGAAAATACAAAAATCTAGAAACTAAATGTAGAATTAATGAAAGATAATTTGGACAATAATCAAACCAAAGCAATGAACTATTTTTGTTAGATTACTTACTGGTAAGTTTTGCTTCACATCCCATAACCGCAGTGTACTATCTGTTGATGCCGATGCAAGTTCATCGTTGGACAAAAATTTCACGTATGAAACAGCTTTCTTGTGCCCAGTGAAAACATGGACTGGCCGGCTAATATTTCTCAAATCATAATAATGGATATGATGGTCTGCTGACCCAACCTGTAAAAATGTTTGACTGAATAAGTCTAGCTAAAATTAAAATGAATAAGATCAAAATGTATAACAAGTTCTTGAGAAAATGTTATAAAAATGTAATATTAAGCATATTGCTTTGAAATACTAGCGAAGCCACGAGATGGCAGACGAGTGATAAATTACAAGGTGATAAACAAATGGGATCAAATTTTGAGAGAACTAAGTCGAGATATTCTCTACCAAGTACTAACTGAATGAAAAGGAACATACTGCAATGTAATTCCCAGATCCAGGATTATACTTCACGCAGCATATGTTTGCTTTCATGTCTATATTTATAACACTGGCCTCCTGATTTGTACACCAGACTTTTACCTGCTCAAAGTATACAGAAATTACAGTTGGTTTATCACTTTCAATAATCAAAACAAAATTAGAAAAGGTTACTATTTGATCACTTATCCGTTCAGATTATACCATTTGGGAGCAAGTGAAAACAATTAGCATGCCAATAAATTTGAATTTGTGCAAGTAAAACGCAAAAGCCTGCAAACTCTCAAATGACAAATCAATAAAGGCACTTTTCATGAATGTTATAGAATACCTTACAATCATCACTACCAGATACAAGCATAGAGGGATCCGTTCTTGAAAAATCAACACTCCATGCACGCTTTTCATGCTCTTCGTATTCCATTAAACTCTGTCAAAGGAAAGCGATAGTCATAAAAAAATTTATAAAAAAAAAAAAAAGAAAACTCTGAAAAACAGCAAGTATATAGACTAAGATGCCCAAACAGATGATACAAGAAAAACTGTCCATTCAAGTCACAATTACCTTTCGAGTGGTCACATCCCAAACAGTTACGATTCCTTCATAATCACTACTAGCTATTTGGTTCTTAGCATATTTGTTCCAACTCAAGCAACTAAGTTTTGAACGTGTAGTCATCTCCACAACAGGACAATGAGCATCTGTGGGTTCATTCACGACCTGAAATGCAAAAACATAGGGAATGATCTTTTTATATTAGCTTTGGCAACATTAAAAGAGTGAACTTGGTAGGGAGCAAAATAAAATCAAATTTTGATTTCCAAAAGAATAAACCAAGAAAACCAGTCGGTGTATTATTAAATACTCAAGGAATATTTATAGTGATTTGCAGAGCATGGAGGTTTGACAGAGAGGATTTTCCCCGTCCACACAACCATATATTAACCAAAATCCTCGTATAGCTATGTTATTTAAGAAACTCAAACAGTTATGCTGAGATAGTTAAAGAAACAAGGCATGTTACCATTATTTTACATTAAGGCGTGTTACTCTAGAAAAGGACAATTGGCGAGAATTAGAATGGGAACTAGGGAGAAGCTTGGATCTCTTGATTAGTAAAAGCAATACAACAATTGCATCCACTTAAAGTACTACTTTCTACTATCTTCTTTTTTTCTCTCAACCACTAACCCAGCATTACAACTTTCTCTGTATTAGACTCCATCAGATACCCTTGTGACTAGCTTAAGGTGTTACATCTATTTAATGTCTCTAATTAAAGAGATCTCTAATTAAAGAGATAAACACAAAACTTAAATGTTTCAAATGACAAGGAAATGTAATGTTTTAACATAAGAGGATCTATCTCATTGAAGTATTTATCTGACATAATCCATATATAAGCACAGTCACAGAACTGTTACTCACCTATCAAAAGAAAAGAAAATAGAAAAATGATATTAAAATTTTAGAAAAGTAAATGACATCCATCTTACCGCAGAAAAATCAAAAACTTTGATACGTCGAGAAACTCCAGCAGTAGCAAACAAATCATCATCACGGTCAAACTCTATACTGCAATACACATGGTGAATCCGCGCATTCAGTGAAAATAGTATTCATTGACAATGTAGGTAGTTGGATAAAAATCCAGCATGAAATTCAAACATACATGAAGAGGGAGTTTAGAGTATGTCCCATATGTAACGTAACAACAGATCAAGACCTAAAATTCTATGATAATAAACATGATAACAAGGCCATTAGGGACCAAGTATTAGAATATATCATTGAAGATTCAACATCGCGACATAAACTACATCTTAAATATTCACTCTGCGAAGATAAGGATAAAGAATATAAAATAGTTACAGTTTCATGCTCTTTCAGCTGAAATATCAAGCCCCTTTGCTTTAATTGTTCGACCAAATACTAACAGTCATATCAATGTACTGATCTACAAGAGATTTTGCATTGTCTCAGTTGGAATAAATTTCGGCTAAATAAGGACCTCAACATTCGATTGTTTTCAGGTCATAAAAATTACCATTCAAATTGAACCTGAAGACAAATGTTTCAGGCAAAAAGGGAAACACATAAGTTCAGCCAAATGATTCATGTCAATGTTGGGAAAAGAGAATATGGCATTGTTTGACCAATATCAACATTGAAAGAGGATTTAAAAGTCACCAACGTCTTTAAAGCAAAAACTGAGTTGGCCAGTCTCACTACTTTAGTAAGTAAGATGAGAGGTTCACAACCAGGGTGTCTTAGTTACAATCACGTGAGACCTACTGAACTTTTAAGATGTCCTGCTATATACTATTTTATTAAACTCGGTCATTCCAGCCGCTATCTCGGCACAGAACGGCACAACCAAGAAAACTGCGCCAGGCCGTGAACGGCATAGATGGGTGACTCGGCTGGAACAGCCACGATAATGGGATCGGATTTGAAACAACGTCACACTGACATGGCTGGGACTGCCCGCACCAGCTGAATACAATATTACCCTTAAATTTTTAACAATGGCAAGTATGTTTTGCTTAAAACTTGAGGCTTTTATTACTAACTACGGATATTTCATGAATTGAGTAATTTATGTTAGTTTTTTTAACAATTGTGTGTTTAGCATTAACTATATTAGTGTCCGCATCACTAAAATAATGCCCGTTCTGCTCCCTGCTCCTGGTCCGTTCCATTTTTGGGGAGATATGGTCCTGCCGCTATCCGAGATTGATTTCATATTATATCTATACATAATGATGTAAAATCCTCATTATCCATCCATAGATATATAAGACCATGTGAAATCAAAGGTGTACAGAAAAAAGAAACTGCAAACTAAAAGGTTTCAAGATGAAGAATGATGACTTTTCAAGTTAAATGAATGTTTAGAGAAGTGATGATGAAGAACATAACTCTTCAAGATGCCAAAACCCCTTAGCATCCAATCCTTGCCAATATTTAATGAAAGGGAAAACAACAAAAGAAAGATAAAACCTTTTCTCACAACAAAAAGAATCAAATGTATCTCTGGTCATGCACATTATTACAATATAAAGAAATAACACATTACAGACTAAATTAAGAACACAGCCACTGTTGACCCATAGCATGACTTTGAGGCTAACCATAATGCAGTAACCGACAATAGCTTGAAATAAAAATGTTGATTATTTTATTTCTTTAAAGCCAGGACTATAGAGGCAAATACCATATGAATATTAAAAGTTCCATGGGCAATTTCATAAAATAACTCACCTTGAAACAATGTTGGCTGAATGAAATATATCCCCGTGTCTTATTTCTGCAATGACTCTCAATCGACTGTTTCAATTGAAATTCAACATGGTGAGAACTATCTTAAACCCAAGCTTTCAAGCTAAATATGAGATAGTAGACCTAAAGAGTGAAACGTGCTAACAATATTAACAATTCAAAGTATTTAGTTCATTTGATTCCCTTCTTACTTACACCTAAAATCCTATCAATTCAACAAAGGGTTTCCCCTCTTATAGTAGAGCATTTGCTCAATTCACATAGAAGACAATCTTTTAATCCATTCTACCCTATTTCCCACATTTATCAAATTGATCCACCTCTAACTATCTAAATTCCCTAACTATCCCTAACTAACTACTTTGACTCCCTTTATTCTTCCACGAAAATGACCATTTTCGCTTCGATCCCAACAATATATGAATTGATATTACAAATGACACAAAAAAGACAGATAGTAATACCTGTAGCGTGTGAAAGTTGTCAAGACTGACTGAAAATCATCAAGACCACAACTATAACCTTCTCGACTTATGAAATTTGTATCCCTTTCCTGTTGGCCATGTGGCTTATCTGCTGCTTGCCGTCGTTTTTGTAGATAACATTCTTGTAGGTCATTGAACTGGACCAAGGGAAGGAAATCAGATGTGATTCATAGAGGGAGAAAATAAACCAAGTACAGATAAAAATCCAATAATAGAAACAATAAGACAATAAAGAACACATAGCCTTCTGCAAAATTCAAGTTGAAAGACAATAAAGAACACAAAGGAAGCAACATAAAAACAGAATCGAATTTTGAATTTTAGACAAGTCTATATTCTTCATAAGCAATATGATGTCTGCTACTTTGCTATGAGAGTTATATTTAAATGCACTTCTGTTTCATGGTTATTTTAGCAGTTCCTATTACTAGTGTGAGATTGTAACTGGGCTTCATTTGTGACTTTGAGTCTCAAAATTCATCAAGATGTTTGGGTTTAAATTAATTTTGTGGTAGAAAATAAGTTTGCAGAGTTTTGAATTCAAGTTTATGGCCTTATTGTATTCAGTAAATCAACAATGTATATGTAATGCTTGACTTTAGGATGACGAGACTTTTATAAAAAAAAGATAAGAGAATGATGAAAATTTGGTAATGCATATAGCTTGTTTCAGTCTACATTCTGATAAGAATGCAGTTCATCTCAGCGTGTGATTCCTAGTCCTATCTTCATATTTTGTCATCTCACTCTCTCCTTTAAAATTTAAAACATCCAAAATACAATTTGTTTCCTGGCTAGACTTTTCTTAACGTACTTGCACAATTCAAAATCATCCAATTGCATAATTTTCCTGGCCCTCATCGATCAACTAATAAAGTTACAGTCCAAAGAAATAGATCAAGGTACCACCATAATGATAATTCTTGTCATCCATTTCTGTAGAAGTCCTCCCAAGTATATACACTAACATATCTTTAAGGATGTTAGAATATAAGAAAAATATTTTAACACATTATTATGTTATCTTTTAAAATCAACTTCCATATATCTTACTTTTCAATATTTTTTCCTTGTTTGATTAGGATTAAGAGTATAGTATTATTATAAAATAAAAAAAGTATCAGTGATACAACTTTATATTCTAACATTTCCATAATTGATATAACTTTATATTCTAACTATTCCTTTATCCGGTTATGATACAAATTTTTGCTGGCAAAAAGCTTTCCTAAACACCCATTAAATATTCAGAAAAACATAAAATAAAATAAAAAAATTCAAGCACAGAAAATTAAACTAGATAACCTGTGTATGCACCCTCTTCTTTCTAACTAGAGCAAGACCCGATTGATTTATATACTGTGAATCTGACCCACTGATGGGATCTCTTCTCTGGATTCCATGCCCATGAGAGCTGATTTGTGACTTTCCATCATTTTTCTTAGTATGGCTCCCTGAAGACAACCCTCCTCGAAGATTTAAAGGACTAGATGCGAGACCACTGCTATTCAAGTCAATTGATGAATGCCGTGATTTTCTTCCACCAGAATCATCAAGCATCCGCAATTTCACAGAGTACCTGTCCCGAGCACGATACAAATCCATTCTATGTTTCTCGACAGCACCAATGTCCTCCTTTATGAACTGGAGATCAGTTTGCACCTACAGATGAAACACCAGTTGATCGCAATAAGTAGAAATATATTCAACAAAGAAACTTATCTAAGTAGTACAATAAAGACCACCACATGCAAACAGGGGAAAGAAAAAATTGAAATATAAGGACCTATTTGGTTTGAGAAAATGTTTTATATTTTCATTCCAGTTTAAATTAATTAATAAAAAAACATTTCCAGATTTTTTTAAAACCAAATAGCCTCTTAGTTACTGAGTAATATTTGTCAAAAATAAAGTAGATACATTGCATCCAGCACACCTCCTTCAACTCATCAACTTTCTGCTTGCGTAAGCAATGCAAGAAATCTAACAATATTTGCATATTTCTCTCAGCTTCTTCTTGTTCCATTTTTCTTTTTTTCTCTGTAAGGAGTAACAAAAGGGTGTCGAGCTCCTTCATCGTCACTTCGCAGCCCTGTTTCAAGATTTAAAAAATTAAAAACATATATGTATCACACACCAATAAAGGCATCAACAAGGATTCATACATTACGTGATACAGAAATATGTAAGTGTAATGTAACAATGGAGTAATCTTCAGTACAAAAGATGTACAAATTCAAATAAGCTAATAAACTGGTAAATCTCCAATATAATGATAGAAACTGGTATCAATTGATAATATTGATGAATAACCACTATTTATTATAGATAATCTTTGAAGAAAGGGTTCTCAAATCAGAGATGATTCACACAATTACACACTTGAACAGAAAATAGAAGTTAGACAAAATTAACCAAAGTCAGTTTGGGCCTTCTTGGCCTCTGCCTCTGCCTCTCCTCCTATAGCAATCTCTACAACAACCAAGTCTTATCCCACTAAATGAGGTCGGCTACATGGATCAAACTTGTGCATAATGTTCTATCATATAAAATATTTCTATCCAACTTATTAATCTCTATATATTTCTTGATAGTTCTCTATCTTTTATAGTTTTTCTAGATTTTTCTAAGCATCTAGTGATTTGACTATTCTTCATCTGATTTACTTTCCTTACAAAAACTACATGTCTGCTCTCTCAAGAATATACAAGTACTCTCCTTCCTACTCACCTCACTTGATGAGAGATCTAACATATAATTAAGATCCTTACATAAAATAAATTAGACAATGAAAATTGACCAGACTTAAAACTAATATTTTTGATCCTTGATCTAGTTGCATATACACAATAAATTTGAAAGAATTATATAACAAATGTTAAACACCAGAACAAGTGGCTCTCTCCTCCTCTTCCATCTTCTGCCAAGTTATTTCGTGTTCCAAAATGCATAAACAGATGCATCAAGTGAGAGGATTGTGTTATTGTGAGAGGATCAGGGGAACAAGTGATAGCCATAGAATCAAAATGAATAGTTTATGACAGATTTTTGTTCAAGAAACTACACGGAGTTGTCATAATGGTGGGTCTGGCGTTGATAATAGGTAACTTTAACATTTATGAGATGCACTTTTCCATTAGAACGGAGAATGATGGACCTTGTTCTCATTTTACACTAGGCTTCAAAAGAAGTTGGTATTGCCTATTGCTGACATGGACAGCCAATGAGCAATAAACTAAGCCAGTCGTGCAAGAGAAAAATAAGATTATTCTTAACAATCTATTTCGATCTAAGCCTACTATTTTATTTGATCTTCTCAACAAACTATTGTAAATTAATGAATCTACTTATATTTCCTCTTGCAAGAAACTGGCACTACAGGCATTACAGTATTCCTCCAGCGCCCTTAAACTTTAGAATATAGTCCAAGTACAGGGGAACTATTAGTATCATTCTCTTTCATTATGCTTTCTGGAACTTGACTTTCTTGTAGAATTATATTCATGATTTATAGGAACAAAGACTGCACGATAAAGGGACTACTATTGCTTTGTCAAAAAAATAAAAATAGTCTAATATGGCAACAAATACCTCTCCATGTTGCACAATTAGCATTGTAAACAATCGAATCACAGCAGTCAAAATTTTATCTAGTTTTGTTTAATCTCCCCTCGTCAAAACTAGATATAATGTCATGTATAGTGGAAAACAAACACCGACACTAGATACGACATTGATAGTGACGCGAATAATTTGAAAAAAGGAAGTGGTAGATCGTAGCCATATGCATAGATGTAGTGTCGCTGTGGATACATACACGACAATGAAGTGTCAATGCTTTATAGGTCATGTATTCCTGAATAAACTCAAAACTAAATATTCATTATTAGAAGAAAAACTAGAAGCAACAATGAGCTATTGAGTGAAAACAAAATCAATAACAACAAAGATGTAGGTAACCACCGAAAAAATTCAATCCGAAACAAATAGCGAGAGTATCACCAACCTTTTGTACTGCCTGCCGGAAATGCTCCACAGGAGAAGCCGTCTTTGATATTTGACGATCTGATGTCTTTTTTAGTAGCTACAAATTTGGTACAGAAACCGTTTAACAATGAGCTGCATTTCGAAGTAAATTAATTCAAGATAAAAAAAATTTTTAAAAAAAACTCAAATTCCACACAAAAACCTATACTACCTTAAGTCAGTTACATGTGCAAAAAGCTGTCCCGAAACGCAAAATTGAAAAAATCTATAAACCGAATTCATTACTAACACAAGAAGTTTCTTAAATTTTAATCTAATCACAAAAGCAATTTCAAAACCGAAATTTCACAATTCAAAACATAAAACATCAACTAAACTATAGCAATTAAGCATGCATTGATAGATCATAGTGAAGAACACGAATTGCAATGTGAACCTTATCGAGCAAGAAGTTCGGGAACAAGTTACTGTTGGTGAGGTAATGGCCACAGCAAGGACAATCGCTTTTGTTCCGGAGATGAGTAATGATACACATATAGCAGAAGCTATGGCCACAAGCGGTGAGAAAGGCGTCTTTGATGATCTGCATGCAAATCGGGCAGAGAAAGTCCTTATCTAGCTCAGACATGGTGGGGACCGGAAAACCTTCGCCGGCGGCGGTGGTGTCGGTGGAAAAGTTTTTGGAAGGTTCTGGTTTCACTACTGCAGGGACTAAAGGTCCTACTGAGTGCTCTTCCATGGTGAAGTTTAGAGTGGATGTGGTTTTGTTGCGAGAGAAATGGTTTTGACGCGTGTGGAGGTGGTAATTTGGGGTTGATTTTGTTTTTGCTTATGTGTGAGAAGAAAGGGGATTTAGGGTGGAAGATGATGGGTCCCATTGTTGTGATGTTTGTGAGGGTGAGAGAATTCCACGTGATAGCTAGGATTTCAGAATTCAGCTCATGCTACAAGCCACATCACAACATGCTGGCCTCTTATGAATACAATACGAATTATCAAATTTAATCTATTCAATCTAATATCTACTTTCTCTAAACACTGTTATAAACAAAAATGTAGAAAGAGACACTTCAAAAAGGAAAAAAAATTATAACAAACATAAAAATAAAATTAAAAAACCACAAAGAGCGTGAGAAAAAAAGTTAAATTGAACTTCAATGAGGGACAGAAAGAAGAAAAGACATAGAAGAACAGACGACAAAACAGAAAGATATGAGGATGTTATTATGTGTAATTTCACAAATATTTCAGACGACATCTAATCGGTAAAGATCGAAGCAAAATTTTTTAGACTCGGGGAACTAATGGATTTACTCATACTAACAAAGAAAAATAAGGAGTGACATATTTCGACTTTGTAAGGTTTGTATGGGTGACGGATGAAAGGAAGATAAACGAATAGTTTAGGAATGTGTGGCTTGGATCGTACAAAGTATGGATTAATGGAAGGAGTAAAAACATGAGGAATGAAAAACCAAAGAACGTAAATAGAGAGTGGGCAATCTCTAGGAAAAGAAAAAGAAAAGAGAGTGAGCAATCTCTAGGAAAGTTTTGTTTGCCTATTACTAGTTACACTTAGGTGGTGAAGAAAATGAATTAGAGAAATGATAACCAACATATAAAGAAAAATGATTAAGAAGAATGTTGGAAGTGATGAGGTATAATGCATACGAAGAGGATGTCAAGTGGGCAATGAAGGGGTTTGTGGAAAGAGTTCATAACATGGATGAAGTATCAATGTTGCAACAAATTTTCTTGGACGTGGGGATCCTTTAGTTGGAAGTGATCCAATGGGGAAAATAATGTATTCATAAATGTTCAATAGGATAAAAACTTTCATTCTTTGGTGAGGGAAGCAAAATAAATCTTCCAACACTTGTTTGGTTGCTTAGATGAGTGGTATTTTGAGGGGTGATGAATGGAAGATTACATGGATTAATATTTATGGAATCTTAGTTCATCTTTGGAATCGAAAGTTATTTTGAAAAGTTATGAGTAAGTAATGGTAGATGATTTTCATGGACAGTGTAATAGAGAATAATAAGAGGTTGGACATTGCTCAGTGCTTAGGTTGGACATTTCACATATTTATCATTAAATTGGAGGATCAAGTCTTCACATGTTTAATTGACACCCAAGTTTAAAAATAAGTAAGCAATGGGAATTCGAAGGGTGAATTTTCTAAACCTGAGATGGATTTTAACACAACATTAATGAGAGAGCTATAGGAGGGAGATTTTATGGAATCAGAATAGCTGAAAAAAATTATGAAGCATTAATGGTTAATCATGATTCGAATATGAAAGAAGGCGATTTAAACTTTCCTGATGTATGGAGTGGTGAACAAAATGAGAATCAATGAGAAAAAATGGGATGTAATCATTCAGTGGGTCATATGCAAAGAAATGAGTTACGACCAAATTATGGGAAAGACAATGTGAAATTTTTGGAGTGGTTTAGCTTAAAGTGAAATTTATTATGCATGATGAAGTATATGATCATCAGTTACAACAATGTGAAATTCTTAAAGTGGTTTATCTTCAAGTGAAATATATTCTTCATGAGGGAGTATGATAGTTTTAAAACTATGATTGTCGGTGAAGACAATGTGAAAATTCTTGGAGTGTATAGCTTCAAGTGACTATACTCTTTATGGTGGAGTATGATTATCGGCGAAGACAATGAAAGTTTATGTATTATTTTCTTTCAAGGTGGAGATTGTTGGGGTTGGTTGAAACTATACATGTTGATACTCTTTATGGTAGAGTATGATTGTCGGTGAAGACAATAAAAGCTTATGTATTATTTTCAATCAAGATGGGGAATGTTGGGGTTGGTTGAAAATATACATGTTAAAGAAGTATCACATTGCTTAGTCTTGTGAATGAAGAGAGAGTCAAAGACCATATATAGGATACAAGTTCTTTGAAGTCTCACATCATTTAGTTTTATGAAGGAAGGGGGAGTCCAAGGCTATATATAAGATTCAAGTTCTTCATTCCAAGATGCGCCAATCGACAGCACTTTAAACTTGTATTTTACTTTTTTTTCTCTTATATTCTTGTATTAGAGTGTTGTGAGAAGTAGTTAAATATTTTTTTTGGAGGGTGTGGGTGTACTGAAGGTTTGGGTTAGTCAAAGGTATACTATGTGTTGTAATAATCTTCACATAGTGTTATTTTCTGGTTGTCTATTGACAACTGTCACAGTTTTTTCTCTGGTTTTGGAGTTTCCATGTTATGCTCTTGTGTTGTGATTGTGTTTCTCTTTTTTCTCTATGTTTTGTTTGTTTTTCCCAACAGATTCTCTGTTGCAAAATTTGGTATTTGGTGGATTATTATGTTGTGTTGTTTTTCTTTATTTGTGTTTTATACATTTTATTATTTGGCCAACAATTTTAGATGATTTATGAGTTTTTGTTAGAACGAGCGTTCATCTGTTAATACTTTGATAAAATATATTCTTGCCTTCATCATCTACAAATATGGATCAACCCTTTAAACTATTGTAATTCATGTTAAGACTAAAAACTTAGTTTCATTTATGATTCACAGCATAGGTTATAAATTAACTTAAAACTAAATGTTTATGAACTAATATACTATGAATAAATAATCTAGGGAAGTGGTAACCAGACAAGATATGAAACTCCATTGATAAGTTTAATTAAGGATACTTAAGAAAAACAAAATAAGTTTCATTATTTTGACATATCCTACTGAAGTGGTAGGACACTGAACATATTTGTCAAATTATCTAAATAGAAACAATTAAGTAAAGATTATTATTAACTCTATTTATAAGTTGATATCAAATATAAAACACTTAAAATAAATGTTATTTTTGTAAAACATAATTAATATAGATATTGTTATGCGACGAAAAATACCTAAGTATGAGGAACACTCGAAATACAACATAGTCAATGCCGAGCTTTATTTGTTCTAAAAGGAAAGGGAAAATATCAATAAAATCCCACGACAAAAAAGGAAAATGAATGGTTGTCGCAACCAAGAGCAGATTCGAGATTCGATTATGCAAAAGGAATATATTAGCATCCCTCACATACGTTGTACTCAACGGAAACCGTTTTTATCATTTTGGGTATATGGGTGATAACTAAAAGTTACTTGCAATTATTGGTTCATTATTGGAAAAATACTCTTTTTGGTCCTTTAACTTTACCTCGGGGTCCATTTTGGTCCCTCAATTTTAAAAAGGGTAAAGTTGATCCTTTAATTGTTCAAATAGTGTCATGCTCATCTATTTTATTTACCCCGTTAGTCAAAGTCAATATAAATGTACAACTGACACCCACGTGTAGCTGATGTGGAATCTCTCGCTCATATGGAATTTAAGTGTACAACCTTCAAAAAGAAAGTGAGATGAATTGAGTTACTCAGAACACTTGCATCAAACCCTAATGGAGCCATTGGCGTTTCTTGAAGGTGCACCAGCTGTGATTTGAAGAGAAAATGTCTGTTGAAGGTAAAATCGAAGACCTTATTGTTGACTAGAGGTGTGTTTAAAGTGATTTTTCTACAAATTTTAAATGTTGTAGTTTTAGGGTTTATGTAATCTTTCTGAAATCCATCTTTTTCTTCGCTTCTATTTTAGGGCATAGTTTGAAATGGATTAACATTTATATCTAAAAATCCATCACAATGATGAATTTATTGATGAGGAATTTAGTGTGTACGAAGGAGGAGGGGTGGTTGATTTGAAAATAGAGGTTGATAGGTGGAGTTATTTAGAGTTGTTAGGTTGTTTTAAGGAGTTAGGTTATAGTTCCATAGAGAAAATATATTATAGGGATCCCACATTTGGGATGAATGTGTTGGTTGATGACAGATATGCCTTAGAGGTTGCTGATCTATATAGGGTGAATCTTAGTGTTGATATCTATATTCAACACACATTATCTTAGCCTGAGTATTATGATGGTCCCCTTGATGAGATAAAAGTATATCACAATAACATTGTAGATGAGAGTGAAAAGTGTTTGATGTAATGTATGAAGAAATAATTAATAAGGGTTGAAGAAAACTGAGATGAAGGAAACTGAGGCAAGGGAAACTAAATTGAAAGAAACTGATATGAAGGAAACTGAGATGAAGGAAACTGAGACAATGGAAACTGAGGCAAGGGAAACTAAGGCAAGGGAAACTGAGGTAAATGATGACAATGGGTATGGGGGGTGAAGTGCATTATGATATTAGTTCTGATGACACTAAGGATGAGAGCTTCAATTATGATAGTGCAGTGAAGGTAGCATTGATGATGAATCTGATCAGTATGATGATGAATTGGTTAAGGAAGATAAAATGGCTAATCTAATTGACTATGTGAATGAAGATGATCAAGAGGGGAACACCAAAAAAGGCAAAGAAGAGTGGGAAGAAAACAAAGAAGAATTTAAAGGGAGTGATAATGAAAGTGGGGATCTAAAAAGTGGGGGTGAGAGTGATGATAGTAGTGGAGTTAGGAGAATGAAGTACCAATGTTCAAGTTAAAAAAGACATATCCAATTACAAATGGGAGGTTGATCCGCGGTCGCTCGCGGATCAAAAACGAGTAATTTTAGGAAAATGCAGTAAAACGACAGTGACTCGGAATATCGTCTCACAAGGATTCTTGTAGGAATAATCAAATACAATAACAAAATATGGGGGGTTTTGATTAAGATAAAATAAACGAAAAATAAGTGATTAGAAAAAGTGATTGTAGTAATGAGTTGAAACGGCTAATCTACTGTTTTCGTTTCCCAACTTATCATCGATCCTAATAATTCCCAATTCTTAAGCGGATTCTATCCCCTTTCCGATTATAATAACAATCAACAAGCGCAATTGATATTATACGATACATGTTCCTAATTTCTGAATTAAGCAAACAGATAAAATAGTAACCGTGAATTAAGCAAACACGAGAAACATACGCGGATTAAGCAACCGCGATTAAAGTATAAGAACATGCAATCATCGAAATAAATCAATCATCCCTAAGATAAATCGAATTAAGCAAACAAAATATCATAGAGAAGAATTGAAAGGAAATAGATTTTATTGGAAATTAAAAGAACCTCAAAGTGTTGGCGGGAACCGATTACAGCAGATTAATCCGAAGGAATTAGTTCTCCATAATTCATACAAAGCTCCAACAAATATTTTCGTGAATAGTGAATAGGATACTGTAAACGAGGTTTCCCCTTAAAATAAAACAATGGATTCAGTTCATAACCCAACTGGGTCAAAAACATAACCCAGGCCCAAAACAAGATCAAAACTAAAACAGAATTCCTAATGCTGTAACTTCAAACGAAATTCTGGAATTTTGGGCTCCGAATCTGACTTTGACTCCAACACGAAAGTCATAGCTCTCTCTCTTAGCTTTTCGACGATTTTTAGAACGCCTCAAACGGACTTCCGGAACTCCAGTTATGATCGTTTCCGTGCAGACTGCTAAAGCTGAAAAATAAGTGCGAAAATTAAATTAAACCAAAAATAAAATAAAATATAAAAATATAATAATAAACAAAATAAAATAAAGAAATGCCTAAGTAAAAATGTAGGAGAATGTGCATAAATATACACTGATCAAATTTCCCCAGACTTGAACTTTTGCACTCCGAGCAAAATTAAAACAAAACAAGGGAAGCACACACACATCAATAGTTACTCATTCCAGGCTACAAGTCTTCTTCGCTTAAGTTTGCATCGATAGGTACTAATCTTACACACTAAGGATATCGTAGGAACACTAATCCACAATTGTGTGGTCATAAGGCTCCCTCCTATACAAACCAATCCAAATCATGTCGTTATGCCTAAGTCTAACTTACTCATCCCCTTTTTTTTTCTTTTTCATTCAGGCGTAATCACATTAAGCCCGTTATCTCCACACACTCATAGCAAGGTGACCGGTTAGTGACTTTGATTCTTTTTGTTTGGGTTCTGGTACTTACATGGCATAACCATTTGCTCACTTAATTGTAGTTGCGGGGGATCAGACCGTAATCCGCCCTACCAAGTTCAGCACCAGAAACCGCTGAACCAACTAACGAGTAATAAAATTTTTTCAACTTTTTCTTTTCTTTTCTTTTTTTCTTCTTTTTATTTTTTTTCTTTTCAATTTGATCACTCACTTATATTCATCGGCTTCCCTGCGTAGAGTGTGTATGAGATGGTGCTGACTGCTGAAATAAACTACTCAAGAGCTGTCAAAGAATGAAAATTCAAGGCTAAACCATAATAAGAATTCAAATCAATTTCCATATGCAGGAGACTTACGGTGTTAAGACGATACCGATCTTGTGAATTTTTTCCAAGTCTCCGCAAACTAATATCAAATTAGTCTTTCGCCTAGAACTTTCAAAAAGATGCATTTTTTTTTAATTATTATTATTATAACTGAAAACAAAACAAAACAAAATATAAAGCAAATGTTTCCCTCCAGACTTAAAACAAGCATTGTCCTCAATGAAAGGACATAAATATACAATAAGAGTGAGGGAAAGGAAAGAACACACCCGACGAGTCAAGGTGGATAAGTGATCACATATGCATCCTTTCCCAAAGAGAGATTTCCTGCAGTCTCCTCTTCCAAAGTGGGGAGTAACTTTGGATAGCATCCATCGCCCTTGAAATTTGTATTAGTGCCTTCACCTTTTATTCCAGGATCAAATAAGAATCTTCGATAAATAAAAGTGTCGAATGGGCATGTGAATTTGATATCCTTTTCCACAACATCAGAGATCAATGGGTTAAAGGGTTGCTTCACTGCTTTTCTTCCCACTTCCATCAAGGTCCATACAATTCCCTTCTTATGTTTCTTCAAAACCTGTAAAGGTTTATTATCTTCATCAAAATCAAGGTTAGAAGAAATTATAACTGGAAGCTTTTTATCCATATCTGAATAAGCATAATTCAGATTGGTATGAAGTGGTTTAAGCTCCAAGGGGGGAGGTTGTTCAATGGATGGTGAGATTGGGGCAGCCGTGATGTTAAGAGTTTTATCTTCATAAACAACTTCATCTGCATGAAAAACATCACCCTGTACGGCAGCATTAATCTCAGCACAAACAGAGCAAATGTTAGTGTCAGTACATGAATCACAAGAGTAAGTATCATCAAAATCTGCTAATGATGGAAAATTAAAATACAATTCAGAATAAGTATCATCAACTAAATTAGAAGGAAACTCTTTTGGATTCACTACTATTTAGGCAGATGGTTGGTTTGAATCTTGAGCTTGCTGCATGACATTCACTATAGTGGCAAGCTGTTCAATCCGTGTCTGCAAAGCTTGAAGACTTGAATCTGTTTGTTGCTGAAACTGAAGATCATTTATAGCCATTTGCTTGACAAGGTTCTCTAGTGAAGGTTCAGAAGGTGTAGAGCACATAATTTGGAATTCATTCATATGCTTATTCGGATCCTCACCTGCAAATCCATTAAACCTTGACAACAAGTGTATTAAACCAGATTCTGATTCGAAAGGAACAACAACATCATCATATTCAATACACAAGCTATTATAATTTACATCAGGGGCAACTAATTGTCTTAAGGTTCTATTATCAGCCATTTTAAAATCAAGTTCAGTATCCGAAACAATCAAGTTATGCAGATAGTCAGACTCAGACTCAGACTCAAACACAATGATGAAAAACAATTAATTAAATTTCAAAAAAATAAAATAATACCAGAATTAAACTAATTAAGCAAAATAACAATTATGAGAATACTAACTAACCCTATGACTCTAAAACTGATTAATAACGACAAGAATCCCCGGCAACGGCGCCAATTTGATCAGCGGTCGCTCGCGGATCAAAAACGAGTAATTTTAGGAAAATGCAGTACAACGACAGTGACTCAGAATATCGTCTCACAAGGATTCTTGTAGGAATAATCAAATACAGTAACGAAATATGGGGGGTTTTGATTAAGATAAAATAAACGAAAAATAAGTGATTAGAAAAAGTGATTGTAGTAATGAGTTGAAACGGCTAATCTACTGTTTTCGTTTCCCAACTTATCATCGATCCTAATAATTCTCAATTTATAAGCGGATTCTATCCCCTTTCCGATTATAATAACATTCAACAAGCGCAATTGATATTATACGATACACGTTCCTAATTTCTGAATTAAGCAAACAGATAAAATAGTAACCGTGAATTAAGCAAACACGAGAAACATACGCGGATTAAGCAACCACGATTAAAGTATAAGAACATGCAATCATCGAAATAAATCAATCATCCCTAAGATAAATCGAATTAAGCAAACAAAATATCATAGAGAAGAATTGAAAGGAAATAGATTTTATTGGAAATTAAAAGAACCTCAAAGTGTTGGCGGGAACCGATTACAGCAGATTAATCCGAAGGAATTAGTTCTCCATAATTCATACAAAGCTCCAACAAATATTTTTGTGAATAGTGAATAGGATACTGTAAACGAGGTTTCCCCTCAAAATAAAACAATGGATTCAGTTCATAACCCAAATGGGCCAAAAACATAACCCAGGCCCAAAACAAGATCAAAACAAAAACAAAATTCCTAATGTTGTAACTTCAAACGAAATTCTGAAATTTTACGCTCCGAATCTGACTTCGACTCCAACACGAAAGTCGTAGCTCTCTCTCTTAGCTTTCCGACGATTTTTAGAACGCCTCAAACGGACTCCCGAAACTCCAGTTATGATCGTTTCCGTGCAGACTGCTAAAACTGAAAAATAAGTGCGAAAATTAAATTAAACCAAAAATAAAATAAAATATAAAAACATAATAAAATATAATAATAAATAAAATAAAATAAATAAATGCCTAAATAAAAATGTAGGAGAATGTGCATAAATATGCACTCATCAGATGTGAGAATGTATCTTAGTACCAAAGTGATTTTTAGGAAGCAATAACCTTATATTCAGTTCAACCTGGCAAAAATCTGAAGTTCACTAAAAATGACAAGATAAGGGTGAGGGCTAGGTGTAAAGATGGATATGAGTAGGAAGCGTATTGTGCTAAGTTGCCTAATGAGGATTCTTTGCAACTAATGAAGGTAGTTGACATTCATAGTTGCAGTAGAGAGTATAATGTGAAAATGATGAGCATTAAATGGTTGAGCAAAATGAGGTATTGATGATCAAATACCCCATTTTAAAAGGCTATACATATGATGTAAAAATTTTAAGGAGAGCTTTAAGTATGCATATATTTCATATGCTTTGATGGTTTTTTTAAAGGTCTTTGTGGAGGTTAAATCCTGATCGTCATAGGTTAAAATCTCAATGATCAAGTGCTACCAATATCTTTTGTAGTAGTGGAAAGTGAAAATAAGGATATCTAAACATGGTTCTTGGAGATTTTTATCGATGACCTTGGAGGTGGAAATGAGTGTCTGACATACACTTTCATTTATGATCAACAAAAGGCATGTTTTATGTGTTTACAATTCTGATCACATTTTGTTGTTATAATTATGTGTTTACAATTTAAATGTTATAATTATGTGTTTACAATTTTGATGATATAAGTATGTGTTTACAATTCGGATGACATAGGGTCTAATGTCTGCAATGGATGGGCTAATACATAGAGTTGAACATAAATTTTGTGTCAGACACCTGTATAACAACTTTAGGAAGAGGTTTATTGATAAAACGTTGAAGGAAATCATATGGAAGGATGAAAAATCAACATACTCACAAGTATGGGAAAGAGAAATGAAAGGAATGGATGATATTAATGTAGATGCATACAAACACATGATGAGAACCCCACCGAGATTTTTGAGTAGATCATATTTTATGACACATAATAAATGTGATGTTATTCTCAGTATTTTGTAAATGGCTCAAAATTGTGGGTTACAACAGAGTATCTTGATGTACAACCACCTAAAGTTTGCATTGTAGTAGATCCAACTTCTAGAAGTTTATCATAGAGATCTCTCTCTAGAAGATAAGGATTAATTATGATTTTTATAGAATAATAGAGAAAATTCTAGATAGTGACTTATAGTCATTAGATTAAGTTTGTGGTGGCAAAACTTTAGTCGTTAATTTAGGAATGTCACTAGTATAAATAGAGGTAATGTACTTGAGTTTGTAAAAATCAAAATTATAAACACTTAATAATACAAGTAGTCTTCCTTTTCTCAAAAGTTTTCTATCCTTTATAAAATACTTAAACACTTTCTCCACCTACCCAAAATTTTCTTCTAACACATACCTAAAATTTAAAAAAATTCGACAAAATCCAAAATTTTGGTAGCTTTTTCACCTAACATACAATTTCAAAATTGCCTATAAAAACTCATATAGAAATACAACATATTTCTAAATTGTCAAGGGAAAATGATAACTACATTTTAAATTTTACTGAATATTTTTAAATTTTCAATATGATATTAGTGATTTAAAAATTTTAATTAAAATTACATTTTTAATTATGAAAGTAATAGGGTCAATTTAAAGAATATGTGAAGTGCCAAATATAGTTGAAAGGGTGTCTGATAAAATTCTCAATGCTAAAACTCCTAAAATTCTCCTGAATCTCCTAAGATTACACTTTTAGTAAGGCAAATCCTCTCTTCCCACGCCAAACAAGGAGAATTTTATTCTGTCACCCCACATTTTGACATACATAACGATTTTTTTCAAAAATCCAAAAAATTTATCAAAGATATTGGATTTATTGATAAAATCTAATATTATAAATTTATTTTTAAAAATACAAGTAAAAATGCATATGGAACTTTTAAAATGCATTACCAATTTTTTTTATTTATACCAGATTTTTCAATTTCACTATCGAACATTTCTTTCGCTTTTTTGTTATTATATTTTGACAAGAATATTATTATCATTAAAAAAATATGTTGGGATATCATATCAAATTTGGGAGGTAGTCTAATAAATTTTCGAGAGATGACCTTGTTAAAAAGGGCCCATGTATGATTTCATTTTTATAAGATATATTTTCCATGACTTAAAACACTTTATCAAAACAAAACAAAAAAAGTCTTACACATTTCTAAAAAATTATATTTAACTTGAGTAATATAACGTTGGAGTAGTGTATCGTGATTTATTTTCATGTGGTAAATTTAACCTTAAATACTATTTACAATATACTTTTTAATATATTATTTAAAATTTATATAAATTTGACCAAACTGTATGGATTATGTATAATTTTAACAAAATTCGTATAAATTTAAGTGGATAAGATAAAATATCTTAACATTATTGTTTTTTTTTATAAATAACTTTTTTTTTCACAACGTAAATAACATATTTTAGATAAATATGTTTTTAACATTGTTGTTTTTTATAAATACACCACGTTTTATATTAAGAGCAGAGTAATGATTTCACTTTATAATTTTATTTAATGGGAAAATATTTTTTTATTTTTATTTAAATTATAGATAAATTTTGAAAACTACGTAATTAGGGATGTCAATTTGTATCTATTAATAAAGATCTCATGAAAATTATCCGAAGTTTTGAAACTGGAGTTTTTTTTCCCGCATAAATGAAGGAGGTAAAAGTTCCCCGATAAAATTTCAGAGCGGAAATCACGAAAGTAATAAGGTCAAATTATTAATTATTAATTATCCTTTTTGTCATTTATAATATTATATAAAATATAATAATTACATAACTATTTATCATTGTGAAATAATTTATATTAAATTAATCTCTATTTATCATTATTATAACCATAATTATCTTTTAATGTACTTTAACTATTTGTTTATTAGGCTTAAGTTATTCAAAAACACTCATTTCATTCGAATGTGTTGATGAGGATATGGATGATGATGAAGATGAGGTAATGTAAATATTATTGTTGCCTATTTTAAGTCTTCAAATTATTTGTGCTTGTAGATGTGATTATGTGTTTAATTTTTGTAGAAAAAAGAAAGTAAAGCTGTGATTGTGGAATAGTGATGAAGACCTATCATGAAAAGTCAGAAAGATGGAGATGATACCATGACTTTCTTAGATAATTTCTTTATGTTTTGATTTATTTAGATTAATTTTGTCTAAAGTAACTTCAGTTATAACTTTTGTTGGGTGATTGTTTTAATATTTTGGATTCTCATCCAATTCTATTTTGTTATTCATTGTGGGATATTTATTAGTATTTTATTTTAGATATTTGACATTTTTAATTTGCTATTTTTTCTATGCAGTATGAAATTATGCATGATAGCAAGAAAAATAATTAGCAACTACAATTGCTTTTACATTTTTTGTTATTGATCCAATATGTTTCTTTAAAATAATAAACATGTAAAATATATATATTTTTTTTTATAAAAAACAATGAAATGGTAATGTCACAATTTTGATTGGAAAAAAAAATTAAGATTTAAAATTTGTGGATCTTCGTAGGAATCCGTGGAGATTGGGATGAGAAAAAATATTCTTCTATGGAGGAGATCAGGGATGGGGATGAGAAAAAAATTGGGGGACGGAATGGGGAACGAGGAAGCATCCTCTGCCTCATTGACACCCTTACACATCATATAGAAATCACATGATTTTGTGTTACTATTATTTTGTCGAGTTTTTTTTATAAGCAGAACTATATATTTCAACAGAGATATTAGGGATATCCTATTTTTTACCGTCTGACGTAGCGGGATAATGAAGTGATTGGTTGATAGCGTATAATTATTTTACACTATCAATGCATATCTCATTTTCTCTTAAAATATTTAAAATAGTTTCAAATTTAAGTGATATTTAAATTTTGATATTAAAAAATAAAAATCATAAATATAAAATACTTAAAGTAATATTTTATAAAAAAATATTTAAATTTATTTTTTATTTAAATTTTTTTTATAAGTTTTTTTGAAATTTTTTTAAAAATAAAAATAGGTGTCGTCTAAAGTGAGATAGCAATTACACGCTTCATTGATGGAGCAGAAGAAATACACTATCAAATTTAATAAAGGGTTTAGATTTCCTAAAAATTAAAAGAATAATACAAAATATTTTCACATATAATTTTGTGTATTTTCACCAGTATTAGTGTACAACTCCAACAACATTATAAATATAAAAATTATCTTTCGAAAGGAAATTTGTTTAAAGTATCCATTTATGAATCTCAAGGCATGACAAATTTTGACCGAAGAGTCTGACTTGATACAAAGAAAAGCAATGCAATATTAACAGGGTTTTGTTGATTTTTTTTAAAATAAGGTCTTGTTGATTATTGTTGGACTTATCAATTAATTTTAAAAATGTTTTATTTTTAACATTTTATAGTAAGAGTGTGATGCTTTGAAAATTTGCATGATTTGGAAGAATGACAGTCGTAAGAGTGAAAATGAAAAAAAGTAAAGATGAAAAAATTCTATGTATGTATACGTAAGATTTGATACAATAACTTAATATAATAAGTCTTATGTGTGGTTAGGGATTTGAATAGACAGGTTGAGATACAGAGGCATGTAGTTTTATCTATTTAAAGTTAGACCAGATCAATCCTATTTAATAAAAAAGTGGATTTAATTTTTTTTAAAAGTTTATTTAATTAAATAGGTCAAATTTAAGTAATTAAAAAAAGTCTATAAAATCTTATAGACTTGTTCGTATTTTCATATATATTAAAAATAATCTAAAAGAATTGATTTATGCAAGAAAATACTAAATAGACTAGCTGCCTATGTATATATATTAGAAAAAACGTTAAATAGGTCCCTCTATATATACATAAGATTTCTTAAATAATATAGATTAATTGAAAATCTTAATTGAAAGTCTATAGTAGACCATATGTCAGACTCATGCCTTATAAATTTATCGTAGATCACACTCGAATCTTCTAAAATTTAACCTAACCTAACATATTTCCTCCTCTATTTCTGATCTACCATAAACTGCTTAATTGATGTTTCATTTTAGATGGTATCATAAAAATATGTAACCCTATAAATATTATTTTAAAAATAATAACCAAACATATTATATGTTTAGCCATGGTTATTTTGGGTCATATTTGTTGCATATATTATAAATAAATTTAACCAAATCAATGTAATTTGACTATATTTAATCATTAAATGTTTTCTTTTTTTTTTATATCAATTAAATTAGTTAATTGTGAGATTATTGGATCGAACTCTAGTGTTGTCGACTGAGATGTGTTGACTGGGATATCTTTCATAATTCGACAGGAGACAAGTATGAAGTCGAAGATTGCTCACATGCTGATGTCGAAGTGTTTACATACTGTAGTCGAAGTCAGTCCTAGTATGTAGTGTCAAGTTATTATGTCGAATTTGGCCTTGTGTTAAGGATCCAATTGTTTAGGTTAGCTTATTATTTAAGTTATCTTGTAGTCTATAAATAAGCTAGATCACTCAAGTTGTTGAGTGAACCCAATTATGTTATTCACTTGTAATCATTTGTAACATTGAGTAAGTGAATAGAAAACAGTTTGCCAAAATCCTTCTTCCATCTTTCTTCTTTATCTTTTCTTCTTTCTCTCTTTAGAAACCTAACAGTCTCATTGTTCATCAAGAAACTTCGTTTCTCATTCAAGAAAGCGTTGAAAGGTATCGTTTGTGATCACAATAAACTGTGTAGTAAGCATGGAGAAGATACCGTCAATAAAGTTCGAAATTGAGAAGTTCACCAGAGTTAATGATTTCAGTTTATGGTACTTGAAAATGCGAGCCCTTCTTATTCAATAGGGTTTGCTATAAGCGTTAAAGGGAGTATATGCCATGGATGTTGTATTGACGAAGAAGGATAAAACAACGATGATCGAGAAAGCCCACAATGCAATTGTTCTGAGTCTTGGTGATAAGGTTCTCAGGCAGGTTTCGAAGGAGACAACGACAACTGGTGTTTGGATGAAACTCAAAGGATTGTATATGACAAAGTGGCAGTGAAAGGTAAAGGAAACATTCTCATCCAATTGAAGAACAAAAATCATCAATTAATTTCCAATGTTTACTATGTGCCAAACATGAAGATAATCATCTTGAGTCTAGGACAACTCTTAGAGAAAGGTTATGACACTCAATTGAAGGATAATAACCTTTCTATAAGAGATCATTCAATAAAGTTCAGTGTTAAGGTGATGATGTCAAAAAATAGAATGCTTGTGTTCAAAAATCAAAACTATATCACACAATGTCTCAAGATGTGTTACAAAGAGGATTTGTGGCTTTGGCATCTTTGATTTGGGCATCTCAGTTTTACAGGATTAAAGTTGCTCTCTAAGAAGGAAATGGTTTGAGGAATGCCTTACATAAACCACCCCAATCATGTATATGAAGTATGTCTACTTGGAAAGCAGTTCAAAATGAGCTTTCTTAAGGAGTCAAGCTCAAGAACGCAAAATCAGTTGGAGCTCATACACACAGATGTTTGTGGTTTGATCAAGCCAATACCACTAAGTAAGAATAATTACTTGCTTCTATTTATTGATAATTTTTCAATAAAAACATGGGTGTACTTTGTAAAGGAGAAATTGGAAGTGTTAGAGAACTTCAAAAAGTTTAAAGCCCATGTTGAGAAGAAGAGATTCCTTGTGATTAAAGCAATGAGAGCCGATCGAGGATGGGAGTTCACTTTAAACAAAATCCAAAAGTATTATGAAGACAATGACAATAAATGATGGTGCCAAGATCCCCCAAATAACTAGAGTAGAAGAGATAAACAACATGGCAGTCCTTGAGATGGAGATGAGAATATTGAAATGCAAAAGACTACCAAAATAATAGTGGGTTGAAGTTGTTGCGTGCATGATCTATCTATCAAACCGGTCTCCAAAAAGAAGCGTGTTAGGAAAAATACCACAAGAAGCATGGAGTGGAAGAAAGCTTGGGATTTCCCATCTAAGACTCTTTGGAAGCATAACTCATGCTCATGTACCAGGCAGGAAAATAAGAAAACTGGATGACAAAAGCGAAAAGTACATCTTCATTTGTTATGACGGAAACTCCAAAGGCTACAAGCTATGTAGTCCCAACACTTGGAGTACTGTCATATGTCAAAATGTCATCTTCAATGAAGAAGGATAGTGGGATTCAAGATCGAGTAATGAAGACTATAAATTATTTCTACAATTTGAAGAAGATTGCGTAAGACCAAAGGAACCAAAAGAAGTTTGCAATAGATTTACGAGGTAATAAAAAAATCAAGACAGCCTTACTTTTTTTTTTTACTATTTGCGGATTGCGAGCCCATGAACATCCAAGAAGCAATGGTTAAGAAGACTTAGAGAACTACCATGGATGAAGAGATCAAGGCGATAAAGAAGAATGACACATGGGAGTTGACCTCACTTCCAAAAGGGAACAAGGGGACCAGTGTGAAATGGGTGTATAAAGCAAACAAAAACACCAAAGGAGAAGTTGAAAGATACAAGGCAAGATTGGTGGTAAAATGATAAGAGTCAAATATCCAACATTGATTATGATGAGGTTTTCACTCTAATTTCTAGATTAGAAACTTTAGGTGGGATGAATATCCATAACCTGAAAGGTAATCGTGAAGTCTTGTTGACCTATTTTTATAGGGAGATAAACTCCCCCTGTCACCATTTTCCTAGAACCATCAAAAGCTTTAACAATCACATCATTGAACTTTATAGGAGTACCCTAATATGACAGTCTCGACAAAGTAGATTTTGGCATCACATTAAGAGACGACCCAGTATCAACCAACACATTAGACAGAGCGTCCTCTTAACAATTCATAGAAATATGTAAAGTCATATTACGATTCCTCCCTTCTTCGGACGATTCCTCACCACTGAAACTTAAGTTATTACAGGCAGTAATATTACCAACAATACCATCAATTTGAATTGTGTTAACCCTAATGCATTTGATTTTTCCTAATTATTAAGACATATTTACAAGAAAGGGAAAAAGATTTTTTATTATGGTGTTTGACAAGATTTGTTTCTTGCTCCTATGTATCTCTCAGTGCGATGGAGAATTTAAAACTACATATTTCTTGGTAAAAATATTTTGTCCGTTGGTTGGTTTTAAATAAAAGGATTTATTCGCGCTGAGGTGGAAAAAGACTGTTAATTGGTAAAAAAATTTAAAAAATATATTATTTTACGCTATGGCTAAAAGAAAATTGTTTGTTGGTTGTAATTATTTTTAGGAGGAAGACAAGAATTCGATAAAGCAAGTTATACAACTTGTGTCCAAGCGCTTGAGATCAAAGAGATATACATCTAATTAACCATTTTTGTCCACTTTTTTACTTATAAAGAAAATGTACAAGACAAAACGAGTCATAAATTTTTAAAGAAAGACAAGCATTCGAACAAGTATGTTATACGATTTGTGTCCGAACATTTGAGACCAAAGGGATATACATCCAATTAACCATCTTTAATCTCATAACGTAACAAACTCAAAATGATGTTTGTGTTGTGTTGTTGATGTTGTTGCAATTTGGTGGTCGATTAGTGAAGTTGTTTGTGTTGTTGATGTTGTGTAGAAGATGATAATGGTGATGCTATTTTGTAAGTGATAATCATATGTTGAAAGCTGGTTATGGTGTGAGGTTGACGGAGTTAGTGGAAATGGTAAAATTTATGTGAATAATGATGGTGTTGTTGTTGAAAAGCTTATGCGATTTTTCGTGTGTTAACATGTTATTGATAACAAAAATTAAGAGAATAATTTGCCCCTTTTTTCCTATTTTAATGTAGCCAGTATATATGTGTATGAATGTATCGTCACCCCTCTCAATTATGATATGTTTTTATACTCAAATGCATTATGGTTTTTTCAGATAAAACATTGAAGTAAGCTATGGTCGTACAATAGGGAGAAATGTAATAAATGACAGTGGAGTAAGTCATGGTCGTACGATAGGGAGAAATGAGCAAATTTGCATAATTTTTGCTCAAAATGATGAGACGAATACAACTCCCTTGAGAGAAAAATTAGATCGTGCTCAAAAATGGGATTTTTTTTTTTGTTTTTTTATTGTTAAATTGATAAATAAAAATAAAAAATAAAAAATAAATAAAAGTCATTTTTTTCTAATCAATTTGATTTTGCTTTTTTTTTCTTCAAGGAAAATAGGTATTAATAATACTAAATAATGATAACATTAATTTTACTAATTACAATTTATTATATATATTTTTTATTAAAAAAATTAATAAAGGAATTAATTTATATGAAATAGAAATTGTGACGTAAATAAACGCAATATTCACATATTATTTTTTTTAAAATCGTTTTAATATTCGGGACAAAATTAGGGCACTACAGACGTGTAGTTGGAGTACGTGAAAATAGAGTTCTCCATAAAAGATAATAATTAGTTATGATTTTTGTAGAATAATAGATAAAATTCTAGATGATAATTTATAGTTATTAGATTAAGTTTGTGGTGGCAAAAACCTAGTTTTTGATTTAAGAATACCACTAGTATGTACTTGAGTTTGTAGTCAAAATCATAAACACTCAATAATATAAGTAGCCCTCTCTTTCTCAAAAGTTTTCTATCATCTCTCAAATATTTAAACACTTTTTTCATCTACCCAAAACTTTCTTCCAACACATACCGAAATTTTTTAAAAATTGATAAAATACAAAATTTTGGTTGTTTTTTTCACCTACATGCAATTTCAAATTTGTCGTTAAAATTTCATATAGACATTATTAGAATATTAATAGTAATTCATATTTATTTAGTTGTATTATTTTCTTAGCCCCTAAGTTTGTTAGAGAGTATTTTAGTATTTTATCTTATTCTAGTAACCCTAGTTTTAACTTATAAATAGGGTGACAATCATTGTAACTATTATCATGTTTTTGTAGTCGTCATTCTTAATAGAATATTTCCTTTGTTCATCATTTATTCACCTTTGCACCAACAATTGGTATCTAGAGTTCCGGTTCGGATTCATTGGGAAACACGGGAAACACGAGTGAACGTGAGGTCTTGTGTGTTTGATTTTGATTCTTAGATTCGTGTTGAATCTTGAACAAAATCTGATCAGAATTTTATTCTGTGGGTTGGGAAGCACTGTGTGAGAAATTTGAGTGTATTGTGCAAGGTGAAGATGAACGGAAACGGCAACATGAACACCAAGCTTCCAATATTTGACGGTAAAAACTGGAATCGTTGGATGATCCAAATGCGTGTATTGTTTGGTGCTCAAGATGTTTTAGATCTTGTCACTGATGGTTATGTTCCGGTAGCAGCAGATGCAACAGATGAACATAAAAACGCGCAGAAGAAAGTAAGGAAGAAGGATCAGAAAGCATTATTCTTTATTCATCAATGTGTTGATGTAAATGTGTTTGAGAAGATTGCAGATTCAACGACAGCAAAGGCTGCGTGGGACACACTGGTTAGATGTTATGGTGGTGACGCATCAGTGAAGAAGGTGAAGCTTCAGTCCTTGAGAAAGCAATATGAGAATCTCAACATGAAGAATAATGAGAAAGTTTCTGAATACATCTCCAGAGTGATTTTGATCACTAATGAGATGAAGGCGCGTGGAGAAACTCTTTCTGAAGAAACAATCATGGAGAAGGTATTGAGATCCCTTACCTCTCAATTTGATTACATTGTGGTAGCAATAGAACATTCCAAAGATCTGAGCACCATGAGAATTGAAGAGCTGCAGAGCAGTCTAGAAGCGCAAGAGTTGCGTTTGACTGAGAGAACTTCTGAAAAGGAAGTAGAGCAGCAGGCTCTGAAAGCAACTTCTGATAGAAGGTATCAGAAGCAGTCAGAAGGCAGGAGAAGATCTGATGGTGGTCAGAAGTCAGAAAGCTCAACCTCTGATAGACAAAAGAATGCTCAGAAGGGAAAAGAGAAGTATGACAAGAAGAAGATCCAATGTTACTGTTGTAAGAAGTTTGGTCACTTTGCTAGAGATTGTTGGTCAAACAAGGAGAGAAAATCAGAAGAAGCAAATATAGCCAGAAGTTCTGATGACGAATCTGTGCTATTGACGGCTTCTGAATCTGATAATATGGATCTGATAAACTGGTGGTATATGGACACTGGCTGTTCAAATCATCTTACTGGAAACAAGAAATGGTTGGTTGACTTTGACTCTGAAAAGAGGACAAAGATCAGATGTGCTGATGACAAATATCTTAATGCAGAAGGTATGAGAAATGTCAGAGTGACTCTGAACAATGGGAAAACAACATTGATTCAGAACGTGTGGTATGTACCTGGCATCAGAAGCAATCTGATGAGTGTGGGACAATTAATTGAGAAAGGTTTTTCAGTTACCATGAAGGACAATCTTCTGAAGCTGTATGACTACAATCAGAAGTTGATTATGGAGTCAGAACAGGGAAGGAATAAAACATTCAAGGTGAATATCAGAACTGCAGACTCAGAATGTCTTAGTGCAACATGTGCTGAGATGGAGAGTGAGCTGTGGCACAGAAGATTTGGTCATTTGAATTTCAGAAGCTTAAAACATCTGAATTCAAAGAAGCTGGTACATAGAATTCCTGTAATTTAGAAGCCTGAGAAGCCATGCAAAGTTTGCATGGAAGGAAAACAACCACGTTTGTCATTTGCGTCAGAAGTTGCTCCAAGAGCAAAACATGCCTTGGGAGTTGTACATTCTGATGTGTGCGGTCCATTTCCAGTAGCATCAATTGGAGGGAATAAATACTTTGTGTTATTTGTTGATGAATTCACAAGAATGGCATGGGTATCCCTTATTAAGTTCAAACACGAGGTGTTTGATGAATTCAAGAAATTCATAATGAAGGCTGAGAATCAGAGTGGTCAGAAGTTGAAGATTCTTAGAACTGGCGGTGGAGGTGAGTATAACTCCAAAGAGTTCCAGAAGTTCTGCGAGGAGAATGGAATTGAGCATGAGGTTACTACTCCTTATACCCCTCAACACAATGGTCTTGCTGAAAGAAGAAACCACACTTTGCTTGATATGGTGAGAAGCATGCTAAAGGAGAAGAAGCTTCCTCAAAAGCTCTGGGGAGAAGCTGTTGCCACTGCAACGTATGTACTCAACAGATGTCCTACGAAGAAGTTGAAGGAAATAGTTCCTATGCAGAAGTGGACTGGAGACAAGCAAAGTGTTAGTCATCTGAAGGTGTTTGGTTCTGTTTGCTATAAACATGTTCCAAAATCCAGAAGACAGAAACTGGATGATAGAAGCAAAGTGATGATTCTGATAGGGTACCACAGTACAGGTGCATACAAGCTCTATTGTCCAGAAACCAATAAAATTGAATTCAGCAGAGATGTGATTGTGAAGGAATCAGAAGTTTGGAATTGGGATAAGTCTCAATCTGATTCTGATGTTAGAACTTCTGAAGAAAGGTCAGAGTTAAGAATTTCTGAAGTTGAAGTAAACTCTGACGTTGATTCTGACTCTGATAGTGATTCTGACTCTGGAGAAGACTCAGAAGATGAAGGTGACTCTGATGATCCAGACTCTGATGGTAATCCAGATTCTGATGGAAATTCAGACTCTGAAGATGGCCAAGACTCTGAAAATATGCCAGATCTTGAAGATGGTCAAAGCTCTAGAGGAAGTCAACCATCTGAAGCTGGAAACTCTGAAGCTCAAGACTATGAACAAGTTCAGAGACCACAAAGAATCAGAAGCGTTCCCAGAAGATTTGCAGAATTTGACATGCTGCAAGACACTGAAGTTGACTCTGAAGGAGAAGTTATTCAGTGTGTCATGTTAGTAGACTCTGAACCTATAAGTACAGAGGAGGCTCTTAAGCAGAAGCTCTGGCTGAAGGCCATGAAAGAAGAACTTGATGCTATAGAGAGAAACAAGACTTGGAAGCTGACAGAACTTCCAAAAGACAAGAAAGCCATCAACGTCAGATGGGTTTTCAAGCAGAAGTTAAAGCCAGATGGCTCAATTGGCAAACATAAAGCAAGGTTGGTAGCCAGAGGATTTCTACAAAAACCTGGGCTGGATTATTCTGAAGTGTTTGCACCTGTAGCAAGACATGAAACAATCAGAATGGTGATTGCAATAGCTACTAACAGGAATTGGCCTTTGATGCATTTAGATGTAAAATCTGCATTTCTGAACGGTCCATTAGAAGAAGAAGTTTACGTGTTACAACCTCCTGGATTTGTGGAAAAGAATCAGGAAGGGATGGTGTACAGATTATACAAAGCTCTATATGGATTGAAACAAGCGCCCAGAGCTTGGAATCAGAAGATTGATTCATTTTTCAAGAAGCAAGGCTTTCAGAAATGTGAGATGGAGTACGGTGTCTATGTTCAACATACTTCTGAAGGCAATATGACTCTGGTATGTTTATATGTTGATGATATACTGCTGACTGGAAGTTCTGAACAGGAGGTAGCCAAGTTCAAGAAGGCTCTAATGAATGAATTTGAAATGACTGATCTAGGCAAAATGACATACTTTCTAGGGATGGAGTTCAGATATTCTGAGAAAGGTATCATTTTGCATCAGCTCAAGTATAAATTAGAACTTCTGAAGAGATTTGATCTGAAGAATTGTAAGATGGTTGTCACACCTTCTGATACAAATCAGAAACTGGATTCAGACTCTGAAGGAAAGGATGTGGACGCTACAACCTTCAAACAGTTGGTTGGTTCTCTGAGGTATCTGTGCAATACCAGACCTGATATTTGCTACTCAGTTGGGATGGTTAGTAGGTTCATGAGTAAACCTAAGTGGTCCCATTACCAAGCTGCTGTCAGGATTCTGAGGTATATCAAAGGAACTCTGAAGTATGGAGTGTTATTTCCCTCTGGAGGAAATAATGAGTCAGAACTTCTGAGTTATTCGGACTCTGATTGGTGTGGAGACAAAGTTGACAGAAGAAGTACATCTGGGTACTTGTTCAAATTTCTGGGAGGTTCCATTTCTTGGTGTTCCAAGAAGCAACCTGTTGTGGCGTTGTCAACCTGTGAAGCTGAATACATTGCAGGTGCTGTTACTGCATGCCAAGCTGTGTGGATTATGAATCTGTTGCAGGATCTGAAGATTAAAGTAGACAAACCTCTAAAGTTGATGATTGACAATAAGTCTGCAATCAATCTTGCCAGAAACCCAGTGTTGCATGGAAGAAGCAAGCATATTGAGACTAAGTATCATTTTCTGAGACATCAAGTTCAGAGTGGAGTGTTAGAAGTTGTACACTGCAGCACTCAGAAGCAGTTGGCAGATGTTCTGACGAAAGCTGTCAAGACTGATCAATTTCTCAGACTAAGGGATGGAATTGGTGTTACAAGTTTTAATGGAATATGAATTAAGGGATGGTATTAGAATATTAATAGTAATTCATATTTATTTAATTGTACTATTTTCTTAGCCCCTAAGTTTGTTAGAGGGTATTTTAGTATTTTATATTATTCTAGTAACCCTAGTTTTAGCTTATAAATAGGGTGACAATCATTGTAACTATTATCATGTTTTTGTAGCCATCATTCTTAATAGAATATTTCCTTTGTTCATCATTTATTCACCTTTGCACCAACAGACATACCACATATTTCTAAATTGTCAGTGAAAATGCAAACAAAATTTTGAATTTTATCGAATATTTATAAATTCTAAATATGGTACCGATGATTTTAAAAGTTTAATAAAAATTATATTTTTAATTATGAAAGTATTAAAGTCAAATTAAAGAATATGTAGAGTGTCAGGTATAATTGAAGGGGTGTGGGGTGTCTGATAAAAGTTCCAATGGTAAAATTTCCAAAATTCTCTTGATTCTCATTGGACTTTTAGTAAGAAAAATTCGTTTTTCTCACACCATAGAAGGGAGATTTTATTCTACCACCCACACAATTTGACCTGACACCCCCACATGGGGGTTGTTATTACCTTTATACCTTTATTAAATATTTGTGATTTTTTTTTTGCATTATTAGATGTTTTGAAGAAATATCTGTCATTTTCGAAATTTTTGCTAAAAATTAATTGTTTATAGTAAATATTTGAAGAAATACTAGATTTTTCGAAATGTTTTGTAATTTTTTAAAATTGTCGATAGTTCATATTCGACGACAAAAAAGAAAATTTTAACTCAATCGGATTTTTCAAAAAATCTAAAAAACTACAACACTTTTTAAAAAATCTCGTAAACTATAACACTTTTTAAAAAAATCCAGTAGTGTTAAATTTTATTTTATTTTTTTGCTTATTGAATATGAACAACCGATTTTTTTTCAAAAATCTAGAAAATTACCAAAGATATTGGATTTACCAAAAAATCAGATATGCTAATTTTTTTTAATTGGTAAAAATGCATATTGGACTTTTAAAATACACTATCAAATTTTTATATTCATGTGGAGTTTTTAAATTACACTGCCAAATTTTTCATTTGCTCCTTTTTAGTTAAGTTTTTATAAGGATATTTTTATCATTATAAAAATAAGTAAGGATGTCAGATCAAACAGAGTAAATTTTTCAGAAAATACTTTATTCGATAAAAAGGCCCATGTATGTGTTATGTTTCATTTTTATAAGATATATTTTCCATGACTTAAAACAATTTACTAAAGAAAAAAAACTCTTAATACATTTCTAAAAAAAATATAATTAACTTGAGTTATATAAAAAGTTGGACTATTTTTTTTCATGTGATAAATTTAATTTTAAATACTATTTACAATAGAGAAAAAATGATATGTATGGACAATGTAAAATAATTTTACACTATTAATCAATTACCATCATATATTTTATTACATTAGACTGTAGTTTTAAATTAATAATATGACATTGTTGAGTGATAAATTTTTATTGAATGATAGTGTAAAATTATTCTAGAATATCAATTCATTTAATTAAAGTCTTTAAAATATATTTTTTTAATATATTATTTAGAATTTATATAAATTTGACCAAATTGTATGGGTTATGTATAATTTTAAATAAAAATCGGATAAATTTTAATTGATAAGATAAAATATCTTATCATTGTTGTTTTTATTAAATAATATATCTTCGATAATATGTTTGCAACATTTTTTGTTTTTTATATGTGCGCCACGTTTCATTTTTTTTATAAGCAATTATGTATTATGAGGAGTATTAGGGGTATTCAACCCTTAGTACAAGAAACCACTCCCAACTGGTTCTCTTGATATTATCCAAACAATTCCAAACTGTATCCTCCTTCGGCTTAAAAATAATCAAATTCCTCTGTAACCAAAGATTCTAACAAACACAACACCAGAACAAACACATCAACTGCTTGATGTAAACTTTACTCACATAAGCAAGGAGCAAATCAAAGTGATCAGTCACACACTTCACCAAACCAACCGACGTGATTCAAAGCCAATAACAAACATGAGAGTAGATTTCAGTACTGTAAGTACAAGAGAAAAAAATATGATTCACATCTTCATCAAAAATTGAACACTGCTGGCAAACCGAACCAATCACTCCATCAAGAATCTCACGGAGACCAAGTTGGACTTTAGAAGGAAGGCGATTTAGTATCAGCCTCCAACAGAAAATTTGAAAATTGTTGGGAATTTCAAACCTCTGAACCGATTGCAAAATTTGGAAAACAGAGGCAGAATGCAAATCAGGATTTTGCAAAGCCGTTAGAATAAAATATGCGTTGCTAACCGAGAAAATCCCCCCGGCAGGCCATCAAACAAACCTGTCTGTAGTATTGTGTGAAAGAAAAACATCAAATAGAATTTGATTCAGCTTAAAGAGTTTAGAATGTTCTTCATAGTTCAAAAACTCCTTATTAAGATTGATCTTCCAATACCACACATCAGTGTGCCAAGCTTCTTCATCCACAATATTAGCTTCCGGATTGAAGGTAATGCGATAAAGAAGAGGAAAACATAAGAGAGTCGTTACCCACTCATCCAGCATTCCAAAAACTAATTAAATTACCGTACCCCAATTTGGAGTTGACATGAGAGAACCAATTACAAAAGGATATTGGAGTGACACGGAGATTCAACAAGTCTCTTCCATGTTTCATATTAAGTGCAGAGTAATGGTTTCACTTTATAATTTCATTTTTTTGTGAAAAACAATACTGGAATAACAAAGTATAATCGGTTTTTTGATCAGCAAAAAATCCACAAGGGTATACAAGAGGAAAACAAGAAGAACACAATAAAATTAGTTATAAACTGCTATTCTTTACTTTCTTTTTGAAACAAAAGCATAAGTATTACAAAATAGCAAATAACCTTTCTCACCCTAATTAAGATTTGCACCACTCAACAAAGATGAAAGATTAGCATGTTATTTATAAGAAAACTAACATGCTAACCTAATGGGCTTTTACACATAAGTGCATTACACAAGTTAACTTATGGAGCAAGCTAACTTAAATAATCAGGCTTACAACCAAGGCTCAATTCAAAATGCTAACACTCCTAGCATACTTCGACTACAACATGTGAACAGACTTCGACGACATATTAAGATTCTTTTGAGTTATCGAACCAAAAAACTACCCTTCGACCATACTAGAGTTCAATCTAATATCTCACAAATCTCCACCTTGAACCAAACTCTATTATATCAAGGGAACATACTAGCTTTCTTCATGTAGATTTATCAACTGCATACAGTGGAAGAACTTGCAACTTGGTAATGTCTTAGTGATCATATCAATAACACTGTGAGATGTCGAAACCTTCAGCACTTGGGCCTCTCCACACTTGATTACCCCTCTGATGAAATGCAGTCTCACATTGATGTGCTTGGTTTGTTCATGATAGGTGGAATTCTTCGACAGGTGTATAACACTTTGGCGATCGCATTTAACAATGATACTCAACCTTGAAGTCTCAACTCCTTAAGTTTGAAAATCCACTTACAATGACTAATTTGGCTCTAGTAGGTTTCTTGATCAGTATCCAAGTGTAGTTATCATGAAGAGACTTCATCTCATCATCTATGACCTTCAGCCATTTAGCCTTATTTCGAATCCTCAAAACTTTCTTATAGTCTCTAGGTTCTTCATCCAGAACCTCACTTGCAGAGATTAAGGCATAAGCTATAAGATTTGCATACCCAAGTCTTTGAGGTGTCCTGATGACTCTTTTAAACCTATCTCTTACCAACAGGCAGTCATCAACAGTTTCCTCAATTTCGACAGCAACTTCTGCATCTTCTTCGCCTTTATCTGGGTCATGCAATTCAGAATCACTATGCTTCACCTCAACAGGAATCTCTTATTGTTCCAGCTCTTCTTCAGGTATCTTCGAACTTCAACCAATGTCATCAGTTTTCTTGAAAGCCATCTCAGCCTCATTGAAAATTACATCTCGTCTTATGATACGCCTTATGTGACCTGGCTCTAAGCACGACAACCTATAATCTTTGACTCCTTCAGGGTATCCAAGGAATATACATTTCAGAGCTCTAGATTTAACCTTGTCTTGCCTAATGTGAGCAAAGGCTATGCAGCCAAATACTCTAAGTTTTTCGAGATCTGGTGGATTCCCCGACCAAATTTCTTCAGGTGTCTTCATATCTAATGCAGTCGAAGAAAATTTGTTTATCAGATATGTTGTTGTCGAAACAACCTCTACTCAAAACACCTTATTCAACCCAACACTAGTCAACATGCATCTAATTCTTTCCAAAATGGTTCGAATAAACCTCTCAGCCAAATTATTTCGTTGGGGAGTACATGTAGTAGTTTTGTGCCTTGCAATACCCGAGGTTGCACAAATACTGTCGAACTCCTCATTGCAAAATTTAAGGCCATTGTTAATTTTCAACCTCTTGACCTTTCTGCCAGTCTGATTTTTTACTAGAGTCTTTCAACTTTTGAAATTCTCAAAAGCTTCATCCTTAGTCTTCTGGATGAATACCTATAACTTTCTAGAATAATCATTAACTGTGGATAGAAAATACCTTGCTCCTGAATGTGATGGACACCTTGCAGGTCCCCAAAGATCAGCATGGACGTAATCAAGGGATCCACGTGTTCTTTTTGTTTTGCCTTTGTTGAACTTCACTTTGCAAGATTTTTCTCTACCATTGTCGTTTTTGCGTTGTACGATAACATAATGTCCATGGTTGTGACTCCCTTCAACGCTTATACACAACCATACTGAACCAGTAAGACTTTCATCTTCAAGTGCCACAGACTAAAATCGTTCACTCCAGTAAACTTTTCAATCTCATAGTTTGTTGATGGCGTCTTCTCCACGTTCATAGCACCAATTTGTTGTGAAAAACGATATCAAAATAGCAAGAAACCCACAAGGGTATACAAGAGAGAAACAAGAAGAACACAAAAAAATTGGTTATAAACTGCTATTATTTACTTTCTCTTTGAAACAAGACTACAAGTGTTACAAAATAGCAAATGACCTCTTTCACCCTAATTAGGATTTGCATCACTCAACAAAGATGAGAGACTAACATACTATTTATAAGAAAACTAACATACTAACTTAATGTGTTTTTACACATAGACCCAATACACAAGATAACTTAGGGAACAAACTAACTTAAACAATTGAGCTTACAACTAAGGCCTAACTCGACATGCTAACACTCGTAACATACTTTGACTACAACATGTGAACAAATTTCGACGATATGCTAAGATTCTTTTGAATTGTTGAACCAAAAAACTATTTTTCAACTATACTAGAGTTCAATCTAATATCTCATACATTTAATGAGAAAATATTTCTCTAGTTTTACCCAAATTATAGATAAAATTTGAAATCCATATCTTATAGAAATCACATGATTTTATATACTCTTATTTTGTCGAGTTATTTTCTAGAGATATTTTATATAATTCTTATATTAATGTCTTTCAATGTATTGGATTAAAGTCATGTTTTTTTTTATATATATTTTTTTAATTTATAAAAATGTTTTTTATGAAAAGAAATTCAAAAAAGAATTATATAATTTTAAATTCATATTTTATTAAATAAAAGATTAATTTTGACATTGAGTAATATAAATATATAAAAACCTGAAACATAGTACAAATCATATTTTATATATATATATATATATATATATATATATATATATATATATATATATATATATATATATATATATATATATATATATATATATATATATATATATATATATATATATAAACTTTTTATTTAAAAGAGTTGTAAATTTTTTTAAAAATAAAAAACATTTTCACATATAATTTTGTGCGACCGTAGTACTCAAACCGGTGTTGGTGTATAGCTCCAATTACATTATAAATCTAAAATTTTAGCAACGCTAACTTATTACACGTGTTTATCTAGCGTAGGTCATTGGTGACGCTATTTTATTACACGTGTTTGTGTAGCATCAATTTTTGACTATACTAGTTTGTTATTGGTAATTATGTAGCTTTGGTTTTAGAAACGCTAATCATCTTAGGGGTGTAATTAGCAGCGACCTTAGTCAACACTACGTTAATTTTTTTTATTTTTTTTATTTTGGTGACGCTATCTTAGCACACATTTACGTAGCATCGATTTTTGGCACATTAATTTGTTATTGATAATTATGTAGCTTCGATTTTCAAAAATGCTAATCATCTTAGACGTATAAGTTAGCAGCAGCCTTAGTCAACGCTACCTTAAATTTTTTTTTTTCTATTTTAGGCCCTACTTAACCCTATTTAAAAACCTTCTTTTCGGTTGATGATAATAAAACTGCTATCATCATCAATACAAACCTGCACACATACAAGCACGAAGGCAATTAGACCAAGAGCAATGAGATCAGTTTACTATTTTTTTCACAATATAGTAGAATATCAAAATGTGTGACATTTTCCATATACCTGTATTTAAATTAGAGTGGAATGGATATGTATTGATAGTTTAAAATAATTTTATAATACTATTTAATAAAATTTATTAATTTATTATATTATACTGTTAATTTAAAAATTATAATATAATATAGTGAAATACACGAAAGTGAATAGTTGATAGTGTAAAATAATTTTACACTATTTGTATATATCAATTAAATTCTTTAAATTCATAAATGATAACTATACAATTGTGACTTTGTTTGATGAGTTGAAGGATTTCTAATATTCTGATTAATATAACTTTGCTTATAAAGAAATATAACTGTAAAAAGTTCTCCATTTTAAAAATAATAATAACAATAATATTCAATCAATTTGACCTAGGCGCTACACTAAAGTAAAAATTGTTTTTATTGGACCAAATTTCCATGAATTAAAGAATTCGATTCACAAGAACCAACTAACTAGCTTTTCAATAAAAAAGTCAAGTTTAGCATTTAGAGAATCTTTAATGCAGGTTTTTAATAGTTAAATTTTTTATAGTTAACGATGATTATAAAGAATTTGCATTGGAATGACTATGACATGACATTTAATTCATTAACTTTTAGTTTCCGGCAATTATATAGCTAACATATGCTATTTATTTTGAAACATATAATGAATATTTTATGTATTTTATTTAAAATAATTAAATTAATGGTAACTTCAATAAAAAATAATTACAATTAAAAATTATAAAATATAGGGTCAAGTTTTAATCTTTTATAAGAAACTATCATTAAAGTAAAAACAACTCAAATCAACTATAAATTTTTTAAATCCTACAAATCACTTTGGACCCATAAAGAATATCTTAGTTTATCCACTTAAGATACTCCCACTAAAGATGCTCTTAGATCGTTCATTTTTAGACCATTCCATTTTGATTTGATAGTACAAAACATAAAATGGATACGTCATCTTATCTTGATAGATGGCTTTACCCCGTCAGATATTTATTCTAGTATCTGGAAGACAGAATATAGAAAATAAATAGATTCCAAAGTGTTAGAACTATGAAGTAATTTTGTAAAAAGAAAAGCCCAACAGAGTAATAGAACAAAGAATATATATATTAACGTAGATTTACACGTTTTTATGAATGTATATTTTAACATGTTTTAATTAAAAAAAATTTAAATGCATTTTAAAGTATATGTTACTAAGACAATCTTCGTAAAAATAAGTGGGTGTATTATCGCAAATCTACGTGGAATTTGCTATAATATACTTATTTATTTTTATGAAGATGTGGTTTAGTAAATTTTAATTAAAAAATGGTTAAATATATTCTAAGATGCATGTTGTTAAAATAGACCTTCATAAAAAAACACAAATGGATCTACATAATTGCTACATTTTATATATATACACCCCCAAATGCAGAATTTTTTTCAAAACTACCATATTATTAAACATTATATACTCTTTTGCCACACATTTCAACTATATATACTATATTGTCATAGTTTCAAACAAAAAAAAGGACACGTAAGCACTGACGCCCATTGAAAAGGCGGTCCACTTTAAAAATATACTCTGCCGTCCATTGAAAAGGAGGTAATGTCCAAATTTTTATATACTGCCGCCTATTGAAAGGACAACACCTTTTAATATTTTAACTCTTCCGCCCATTGAAAGGGAAGCAGCCTTATATCAAAAACACAATTTTTTTGAAAATATGACATTATGATATATTTATTGAAAATGATGGCACTATGGAAAAAAATTGTAATAACATAGTAGAGGAGAAACAAATTCTCAAATGCATCTAACCAAGCAATTGTAACGACAGCCACAAAAAACTTAAAGAAGATTCAGTTTGATAAGTTAAATCCACTTAGTACACAGATTTAATGCTTTTGACTTTGACCAAGTTGTTGATTCTGCTTTCCACTTTAATATAAACTCTTTATTCCATGACTCTATAGTGTATAGTAATTAACTATGTATTGATTGTGGCTTTGAAAGTCAGTGACTATTACTCATCATGGTGGCAGTCTTCAAATGTTGGTGTGGAATCATTCAATGTATATTGCATCCTACAAGCTACCCGTTTCTTCATGATAAGCATATTTGTTGATGTAGAAAAGGAGAATGTGGCCAAATTTGAAGGAAAAAAAGTGTTTGTTTTTTTTTATGGCTAATGTTGAAGCCAGCAAGGTGCATAATGTATGTGTGTAATTTTTGTGATACTATTACTTGTTAGTATTTCTTTTGTACTGAAAGGTACACAAACTTTGCATGTGGTTAAATTGTTTCCAATCTCCATATCATTCCTTTAAGAGAAACTATGTACATTATAAAGTGTAGTTATTACTTTGAGAAATGTTTGACTACTATTTTCAAACTAAATTTATCTTTGTGAAATCAAAGAACAATAATTTTAGGAGGGGCACTTGTTACTATAATTTTTATTTTTAAAAAATTGAGTTGAGGTTTATAAAATTATAATATGACTGATGCCTAAGTACATAAAACGTATTTTTTTTCACGGTAAGCCAACATTAAGAACTTAAAGTGTATATATAATTTGTATTTATTTTTTTTTTGTCTTTCATTTGTTTTCCTCTACTTTGAAAGAGGTTTTTAAAGAGAAATATTGATACAATTATTTTTATTAGAAAATTTAAATATGACATTTATTCGTTTAAATTTATGTTTATAATATTATATTTGATGTTACTTTTGACTTTTTATATAACAATTTTTTTTAATATAATGTAAAATAAGTTTCATTAGACTTCAAACGCATCAAATAAAAGAAGACACTTTTATAAATTAAGTTAAATATTGTAAATAACTTCTAAAAAGATTTAGAATGAAAAAGGAAAAAGGAATATCAACTCCAAAGAATACATCATGTTACTTAGATAAAGATGAGAGATACAAATTAGTAGGAAAAAATATAAATGTATGATTGACTTCACTCTTTATCTCACAGCTTCTCTTTCTAATATAATAATTTTTGTCTATATGTGTATGTTTTTTAGCAAACCCCAAATAATCATATATTATTATTGTCAAAAGCATTTTGAAGTATCTCGCTAGCATATCACTTATGAATTTATAGTATCCCGAAATGACCAATTGTATTTTGGTTGAGTACTCTTATTATAATTCCACAAGTTTTAAAGTGGATCAAGAAAATATCAAGGGAACATGGTCTTTACTTGGTAACCGGCACTTCTTGACATAGTAAAAAAAACAAGTTAAGTATTGTCTACATCCAAAATAGAATATGTCGTCTAAGGGTATTTATTGTGCACTGATAATTTGGGTGAAGCCACACTTAATTGATTACACACTTAATTGATTACGCTATTAGTCTCGAAATTGTCATGATTAAGCGCGACACATTAACATCATAAACCTTATTAAAAATGAGATACTTTAATCTCATATCAAATGCGTTGAAATTAGGTATCACTTTTTTCACGTTGAAAAAGAGATTTGTGTAATTGAGTTTGTGAGTTCTTCTTATCAATTATCACTACAAAAAAAACCGTGATATAGCCACGTGAATTTCACATAACTAAAAAGCGAAGCTATTATGTAAAAAACACGTCACATCAGATATAAAATAATAAAAAAATTGAACTTCAACTGATGTAATTTAAAATGTGTGAAAATTTTGTAATGACGTAAAAAAATGTGTCGCTATTAAAAACTTAAAATAATTAAAAAATAAAATGCAGTTTTTCACGTGAGGGAAAATTTAAAGTTTACAAAAAAATTTATTGTGATACGTTGCTAATAAGTTTTTTAAAAAAATTATGTAAAAAATATTACCAATTGATTTAATTATGATCCAGACACCTTGACACACTTTTAATTAGTGTCATGAAAATTACGTCACTAAATTATGATCGGTCTGACATCAAGGCAGCTAGTGGGAAAAGAATCATGTCGCAATGTATTTCAAATTAGTGTCATGATTCACGTCGCAATGTATTTTAAATTAGTGTCACTAAAATCACGTCACAAAATTATGATCGTTCTGACAATTAGTGGGGAGAGATTCACGTCGCAATGTATTTTTAATTGGTGACATAGGAATCACGTCACAACAACCAACTATCACTTTAATTGCGACGTAATTTTTTCAACGAAGAAGTGTATATTTATTGGACAGCCTGAAACACTCCCACACTCCTTAGACTTTCATTTTCCCCCATTTTTGTCTTTCTCCAATTGTGACAACTATCACTTTAATTGTGACGTAATTTTTTCAACAGAGAAGTGTATATTTATTGGACAGCCTGAAACTTTCTCCAATTGTGACAACTATCACTTTAATTGTGACGTAATTTTTTAACTATCAAAAGTGAAAAAAAAAATTAAGAATAATAATAAATTTAAGTTTAAAGAGTAATTCGTGTAAAAGAAGAAAGGTAAACAATAATATCAAGATTAAAAATAAAAACTATTCAAATTTGTAGTAGATAAATTATCGTTTTAATTCTTTTACAAACAAAATATTATTTTATAAGAGATAATACAATTTTAAAATATATATTTAATTTTTAAAAATAATTATCGATAAATTTTTACTATTCAATATTTGAATCAGTAGTAAAGTTATTTTATTTATTCAATATTTGAATCGATAATAGAGTTATTCCCGTTTATTAGATATCAAAATTAATTTGCAACAATTATAAACCTGTTATATTCATAATTAATATTATAAGTAATTTAGATTCAAATTTTTTAAATCCATTAAATCACTTTAAAAATAAAATAATAGTATTTTTGTTTATTTAATTATAAAATTTAAATTATTTTTTGAAAATTTACAATAAAAGTAATTTCAATTATTTAAATTCTTTTCATAAATATGTATTTAAATTGATTTATATAACTTGATCATAAGTATCAATTTCTTTCAAACATAACTTGTCTTATCATAACTATTCATAGTCCTAGTTTCTTTAGCAAGAGAACACCAACAATAGAATAATCAAAGTGTACAATAAAAAACTAACTGACGATTTCCTAAAACAGCAAATTGAACCTTTTTCTCATTTGAATTCTCCAAAAGCCACCATAAAGTAAACCACAAAAACAAAGGATGATTCCAATAGCTATTATATTTTATCTCTAAAAATAAAATCCAACCGAGAATTTATCTGTGTAGAAATCATCCACATGGCTTGTACACTTCTTAAATATCTACTCAATCTTTTCTTAATAAATTTCCTTAATCATTTTTACATGTTTGATAAAAAAATCATTAAATTTCTATTATTCAATATTTGAATAAGTTAGGTTGTTCCTGTATATAAAAATAATATTTTTTTTTACATATATACAAATATTTTAATCATTAATATATTTTTTCTTATATATAAATATTATTTTTATTTTGATATTATTTATAAAAAATATTTGAATCAATAGTAAAATTATTTTCGTATATTAAAATATTTGAATCAATAATATATTTTTTTCTCGTATATATATATATTTTTAATATTTGAACCAATTGTTCACGTTTATAACAATAATATTTTTTTAAAAAAATTGGATCAACAATACATTTGTTAAGAATAATATTTGAATGATAAATACAAATTTTTTCATATAAAAACTATTTTGATCAACCATAAAAATTATAATAATAACATATCCATAGTATTAATAATTATATTAATAATCTATTTAGAAATAAACAATTACTACGTTTTTTAAGTTATTTATAAAAACGTTGATTTTTTATTTAAATCTATAAATATATATTTTTATTAACTTTTCAGTTTCTACAAATAAAAGACTTAAAAAGGTATATTTTAATTATTCTGTATCCATACAAAAATTGTAAGGGTGAACAATATAAAGTGAACTTAGTTGAAGGAGATGAGATAAAGCAGGGGACTATGCTAATTAACAGGTATGTACTTGACAGGTCAGTGCAAATCTGATTTTTAGTGTTGAAATATGATTTATTTTCCAAACAATGTCCATAAAGTTTAGCATTTGTTTGTATTGTTATTTCATAAATTGACATAAATTATATTTAAAACTGTTTTTTTTATATAAAAAGTGTCCATAATGTAGAGAATTCGATTGTATGTTATATCATAAAGTGACATAAATTGTATTTAAAACTCTAATCAATATTAAATTTGACATATTAATATATTGTTGGAAAATGCTACAAAAACAAAAGTAGAAAAATAAAGAGTGAGATAGAAACTCTCTTTAAAAAAACTCACAATTATTCTAGATGAACAGTTTTTAATTGAATTCAAAGCAACCATCACCACTAGGAAAATATATGTATTAGGCATTGAATGAATAATTATCATTTAATATTGTGAGATAGTGGATCGAACTCTAGTATGGTCAAAGGATAGCTTCTGATTCGACAGGAATTAAGCATGAGGTTGAAGTCTGTTTGCATGCTGCTGTCGGAGTAATGCGTGTTGTAGTTGAAGTTGTTTTAACATGCATTACTCAATATTGCTAGGATCGTTAGCATGTTGAATTAGGTCTTGCTTGTAAGTTCAATTGTTTAAGTTATACCCTAAGTTAGCTTGTAATGGGTAATTGTTTAAAAAAAAATCATTAAGTTAATGTGCTATTTTTCTTATAAATAGGATGCTAGTTTCTCATCTTTGCATGAAAAATAGGAAGATAAAATCTTAATTTCAAAAGAGAGAGGTTATTTTGTTATTCTTGTATACTTGTAATCTTGTTATCAGAGAAAGGAAAGTATAACTGTTTATAACCAATCCTTGTTGTTCCTTGTTGTTTTACCTTGTTTTCTAGGTTAACCCTAACCCTTGTGTGTTTCTTGATCATAAAGAAATCGTTTATACTTTGTTTCAAGGTATTCAATTCACAACAAATATAAACGTATAATATAAACATATAGTGTTTCAAAGGTACCCTCAACATTTTCCAAAGTAATACACATGTAAGATATTAAATGAGTATCATAGTGATGTTGGATTTTCTATTGCCAAACTAATACACATGTTGAATTTCAAAACCGAATTGCGACAATGTTTCTTCAGTAAGATCCAAGACACCCCTGATCTCATCTTTAATCTGGTCATCTAAACAAAATATGTGTGCATCGTCCTGTACAAAATAAGTTCAAGTTAAACAATAACCTAACCAATTTATCAGCATGCAACTTTAAAAAATGAATTAAAAACTAAATGCAGAAGTTTTGAGACGGCAATACAATATTAAACATTAAGTTGTTACAGACCATTGATTTAGAAATAAAATAAGTAATGAAATCAACATTCATCAAGTCCAAGACAATCATGCATATGCAACCTTATCAATCTTGGAAAGCTCGTTATTTATTATGTAAGAGTCATAAAAAAACATACAGAATTGACTTTTAGATAAAAGAATCAACATTTTCATTGAAATCTCTATAGTTCACAAGATAATTAGCCAAGTATAACAGCAAACCTGTGTGAAACCTCTAACGCGGAAAACACTGTGTAAACTTTCAAACAACTTATATCTATAAAGAGTCCCCAATTCTGCTACCCTAACAGGAAAGTCTCGATAGGAATGACGCTTCCTTTTGTATATCGAAATATGATAAAGACGATTCATTGGTCGGAGCTAATAAAGCTCATCTTCAATGCTCATCCGATCATACATATTTTCTTTGTAGAGATCCAAATGACCGTTGATCTTCCAAAGGTCAACTTTGGCCACATGTGGTGTATATAATAAATCATAACCACATTTTATGTGAACTTTTTTCCAAAAATCTTCAATTATGTGTCTTACAATAGCACCTTTTGGGTGATAGAAAACTAAACCCCCACCAGTATCCTCCTGCATAAATTTAATAGAAGTCCAATAAATTAAGTGCAAGATGTTATTTATACCCACAAAATTAGGAATCATAAAAAAAATGCTAACTCGTTTGATTTATAAATACAACTAAAATAGAAAGAACAATTAACATGCAGGACAATTGTATACAACATCACAACATATTAAGTTGTACCTGTATAGAAAATAAATCAATATCTTGCCCCAGACGCATATAACCCTGACATTTAGCTTTTTTCAATGCAACGTGAGACTTGAAAACACTCTTTCTGAGCACATATTTGCCTCTTCTTTGTTATCCTACTTTGCACTTCTATCTTCACTCGTCCAATATCAGACACACTACATGCACATGGATTACTGGAGTTACCTATCACATATAAAATCTGTAACATATCACATTTTTAAGACAATAATGATTGGAGTTACTTCAAGTCAAATTAGTTGACCATGAAACCAATGCCTACATGCATATGGAGGCTTCAATGTTGCCTAATTTTTTTAATCGATTGATCATGCTACCTAGTAATCACGATCTCAACTACATTAAATTTCAAGGGAGGCTACATAAAAAAATAGACGTGAAGTTGCAAAACACGGTCTCAACTACTTTTTGATTTGGTAGGATTTTGAAGGGAAGGCAACCATTCAAATCAAGTTTCAAAAGATACAAAATAAAATGCAGCAAAGTTGTCAATGAAAAACTCTTACATGACATGAAAAAAATCAAGAAAACATGACCACAAAATAATCAACTTATACAATTGACATTGGATTACCAACAATCACATAAATAGGGGAATTATAATAAAAAGGTGTGTCACCATGCAAGGGGAGAAAACTGAATAAGAAAAGTCAAGAAAACATTCTCACCAGAGATAATTGAACAGCCTGTAATATTGATATTGATTTTATACATATCATGTAACTGTTCATGGTATATTCAAGAAACTTTCCAACCATACTTTTGACATTATCCTACATTGTCACAAAGATATGTTAAAACATAATCAAATTTGCTGATAATATTGCTTAGATTAAGATAGCATATAGCCATCACAAAACCCATAAAATGATCTTATACAATCTTTTAAAGTCTTTTGTGATGTAGATAAAGTTTCATTAGAAGAAGAATCCATAACAATATTCATTTCTAAACCCAAAGTCAAAGGCATTCAAAATCTATAAAAATGTAAACTATTTTCAAAGATACATGCATCATATTCCTTAGGTTTTGAATTTGTTATTAGAATTTAATTAACAATCTCAAAACATTATTTTAAATCAATGTTGGCAACACAAAATCTTCTATCATAGTTGTAAAGCAAATCTAAATTAGAAGTTTGGTCCTCTACCTCTTATTCAACACATTCAACAAATTTTTTTAAAATTATCTGCTTAGAATAAATCATTATCTTGTTAAATTTTCTTCTCTTTCTGCAAAAGTTGCAACAACTTTCGGTATACCTCTAGCTTTAGTATATATATTCAGTGCAAGATCATTATCTCCTGTCTGCATTATATGCAAAAGTTATATATAATTTTTTAAAACATAATATATACTTTTTTAAATATTTTTTATACATGTTATATTTTATAAAATAATAAAATAAAAGCTATAAAATACTAAAACATAATATATACTTTGTAGTATTATATATATATATATATATATATATATATATATATATATATATATATATATATATATATATATATATATATATATATATATATATATATATATATATATATATATATATATATATATATATATATATATATATATATATATATATATATATATATATATATATATATATATATATATATATATATATATATATATATATATATATATATATATATATTAAAACATAACATATACTTTTTTGAAACATAAAATATATACTTTTTAGCTTTTTTATTAGATTTATTTTTTATTTTTGTAAGTATGTTTTTTATAAGTATGTATAAAATTTATAGTTTGTATGAAATTTAGTATATAAGTAAGTATATATAGTTTGTATGTATGAAATTTATATGAAATATAATTGGTAAGAAATGTATCGTATATATAGTTTATAAAATGTAGTATGAATTAAATTTGTATGAAATGTATCGTATATATAGTTTATAAAATGTAGTATGAATTAAATTTGTATGAAATGTAGTTTAAATTAAATTTTGTATAATACAGTTAATTTGTATGAAATGTAGTTTGTAGTTAATGTTTGACAAAAATTCTCGAAATTGGTTAATAGATTGAAATCGCATTCATAATTAAAATAGCAATGATTTTGTAAATGTGCAGTAGGAAATATTTTTGGTATTATCGTAGTTGGATGTAAGATAGAATGTTACTAGGTAGACGTGAACTTAAACTAAATTTTGAGGAAGGAGTTAAAGAGTTTATCATATGGATATTTGCTCAAGAATGTTGTTAAAGCAAAGGAGAAGTAAGATATCATTGTCTTAAATGTGAATGTAGGCATATAATTAATGACCAAGAGGAAATAGAACGTCATTTGAATAGAATGGGTTTTGTTAAAAATTATTGAGTTTAGACATATAATGGAGAAGAAATGCCGAGTAACATACTAGAGAACAATTTAATCAAGCAGTCGATTGCTTATGCACACTGAAAACCAAACTTTTAATAGTCAGAAATCCCCTTCTCCACTCTCAAATTTTCTTCAAAAAAGTGAGCTACCGTGTTTTAATTTCCAACCAGTTTCAATCTAATTTCTTGATTCAGTTAGCTTCATTGTGTTCCTTTGAAGCTTCTGCAATAATTCTCATGCTCTAAGAGTCCCTAAATCGTGCTGACCAAATCCAGTTTTAGAGCATCTTCGATTATTTTTGGACAAGATAGTTTGAGGCTTCATTTTCAATCAAACAAGTTACTACAATATAGTCATTTTCCTTCTGATTGTTTCCCCTAACCTAGCTGATGTTGATAGTTTGTGTTCATCATTTAATTTTTATTTTCGTGTTTATGTTTTCTTCTGCATTTTCATGAAATTCTTCCTGCTCTCTTTCAATAAATGAAAATGGAGTATGAGGTTGAATACGCCTTTATAAGACGGTTGAAATGACAGTGGTCTCGTGTCTTAACTTTACCACTAACCATTATCATATGTCCTTGAAAATAAGGCATCAACTTTCTTGTTGTTATAACTACCAAACAAATTTTATAATTTTTTTAATTTTAAAACCTAAAATATAATTTTATAAAATCAAATCAAACATGTTAGGAGATTTAAAAAAAAAATTAATATTCGATCTTGCCACCGACTAATTTTATGAGACCAACTTTAATATCCATATGCAAGAAGTCATTTAAAAGTCAAAACAAAACTATGTAAAATCTAACCTAAGACAACAATTATTTATATTTAACTAAATTTAAATATAATATTTTGAAAGTATCCCACTTAAAATCTTACTCCTTTTTAAGAAAGGCTTATGTAGACTTTTGAAATGGATCAAACTTTAAGTAAGTCTTCAAAATACCCTATCTCTTTTATAGGAGGAGATTTACATAGCTAAGGTTTTATATTCCACGACTCTAATATATAGTATTAATTAACTACTATTATTGTTTGTGGCTTTTTTAGGAGTCATAAAAGTTTGAGATTTAGTTGGGCTAGACTTTATATCCATTATAAAAAGGAAATATTATTTAATTTTTAAATTATATCGCACATTAATCGATTAATTCACTCAAAACATGCACTGTAGTACAACGGTATGTTAATCGGTTAATTTTTTACATTGATTCACTTTTATTTTAAGAAATAATTTCTAACTATCATATATATTAACAATTTTTTCATAATATATTCATAAACAAATTATTAAGATAAATTAATAGTTTTAAAAAAATCTGATAAATAGTACTTTATTTTTATAACAATAGTTTTTAAAAAATTATTGTTATATTACTGATTGCAAATTTAAGGAGATTGTTAGTTTTAAATATTTTGTTATCTTTTATTTCGAAATGGCAAAATAACTCAACGAAACTGATTTAATATCAAAGACACAATCTAATCATTTTTTTAAGGTATAAATTATATTTATTTGATTTTATTAATTTAAACGTTAGAGTAATAAATATATGTATGCTCTAAATTACACGTTCGTCTTATATTATAAGTAAATTTTACTTTTTTTACTTTATTGTAAAATTAATGTATATAGACTAAATATATTAATTATTCAAAGAATTTAAAAAGTGAAATTTGTTTATAATATAGAACAGAGAGAATATAAGTTAATTCGTAAAGAAAATTTATCTTAAATTATAAGTCATTTTAAAACTTCAATACAACATTAATGATTTTTTTTTAAATATCTTTTATCATTTATTACTTTTTCTTCTTTTTATTATTTTAATTTCGGTTTTCAATGTAATTAATAAAGGATAATTTTGTAAAGTTATAGATCATTTCACTTTCTCATACAACAATCATTGCATTTCTTAATACAAACATCTTATAATTTAGGACTAAGGAAATAGGAGATTAATATCACCGCATAAAAAGAACTTATACTTACACACATCATTAAGTTTCTATTTCACATCTGATTATTCTCATATTTGAATATTTCAGATGCTCCTTTTTTTAGAGGATGTTAAGGAAGATTTTGTGGTGTGGAAGAAGGAGAGTAATGGAGAATATAGTGTTAAGACTGAATATAAATTGTTGAAAGGTAGTTAATATGAAAAGATGAGTGGTAATATTGAAGGGGATTGAAGTAGTCTTTGGTGGATTTGTGTTTCACGTAAGGTGAAACACTTATTATGGAAGATTTATCGTGAGTATATTCCTACTCGAGTGAGTGTTTGCCAACTTTGTGAATGTGAAGTTGAAGAAGATTTACACATTTTCTTTGATTGTAAAACAAGTGTTCAATGTTGCAATAAAGTTGACATTAGTTCAATCTTATTTTCAAGAATTCAAAGTTTCAATGAACCATAGGTGTTAATTCTTGACAATTGTAGTAAGGAGGATAAGAAGATTGCTGGTAGAGTTACCTAAATGTTATGGATGCTTTGGAAGAATAATAACAATTAGATTTAGAATAATGAAAAATTAGATGCAAATCAATTGGGACTACAAGCGTTCTATAGTTAAAATGATGAGTTCCTAGCACAAAATACCAAGGAGGATACCGAGATTGTCTACCATCAACAAGGGTGGAAACTGCCACGTGAACGGTGGTTGAAATGTAATGTGGATGTTTGATTTGATAATCTTAAGAGAACTACTAGTAGGGGTGATGTGTTTGTGATAGCTATGGTAGGTTTCTTATTTGTGACTAACTTGGTTTTTTGGTATGTGCTCGGCCATTGAAGTTGAAGCTTTGCCTTTAAAAAAAACTATTCAAAAAGTCATTCAGAAGCAAATATATCATATCATATTTAAGAGTAATTTTCAGATAGTGGTCTAAAGAATTCACGTAAACAAAAGCGAAACTTCTGAATTTAATTTAATTATTTCTTATATTAAAAATTTATTAATTTATAATTTCAACCGGTGAAATTTATTAAATGTCAAGCAAATATGACCGTGCATTTATTAGTTAATGCGGTCAATTCTTAATCTAAACATCAATGTTTGTTATAATATGAGTTAAGTTTATTAATGTGAAGAAAAAAATGCTTCAACAAATAATATAATGATAACGAGGCATCACTTTTAAATATTTCAATCACATAGCAATATTTATAAAATTAATTAACGTTCTATTATTTTCACTTTGTCATCATACATTATTTATTTTATACATCACTACATCTTTTTTCCCTAGTATATCGCTACCTTATAATCTATTAACCTAGTCAAAAAAATATTGAAAAACTCAAATAAAAGCAATAAAATAATAGTACTAAAAACAAAATTGCCGACAATAGAAAGGCATGGCCCAGCAGAGAGTTTTCCAATCAACAAGTCCATCCTTTACCACGTGTCTTCTATCCAAACCTCCATATCTTTCCCTTTAACGGCGACGATTTTCCACAAAACTCTCGATACGTCAAAACTGTATCATGATTTTTTCGTCAGATCTTCTGCAACTTCTGACACTTTCATGTGAAATCACCTTTTTACCCCTCATAAAACTACCACTACTTTTTTAAGTCACCAAAAGTTCTTAACACTAGTGACTAAAAAAGAATGGCAATTATTAATTTTAATTAGTTTTCATGTAGGGTGGGCGTGGTGGTCCATCAGTAGAGAGCATGTCACATACTCTTCTTCCCTAATAGGGATACAAAACTATTATATTGGAGAATTGGAGTTTAACCCAACACATTTCTGAAATGGTACACCATTGAAATAATGAAAACTCCACTATAAATAGTTCTTAGCTTTATTAATGGGACAACACTATCCATTTCATTTTACATGTCAATTTATTATTTTCTTTTATTTTAAAATGAGGGTTGTTTTAGTTAATAAAATTTGTTTTAAAAAATGTTTTTTTTTTTACTTTTTAGTTATTATTGTTTACATTACTGTTAATATATTAAACAAATTAATCTAATTAAAATATAATATCATTTTTTAATATAATTTTTTTAATTTATATATAAAAAACTTAAATGACACTCGTCTTAAATGAAATAAGTGCTTATTTAGTGTAATTTTTGGATAATGTATCCGAATTTTGTAAGAATTTAAAATAAATTTTAAAAAGATTCCTTCATTAATGTTTTATGTATACATTTTATTTACTTTTAATTTGGTTTTCATTCCATTAATGTTGTATGTAATGTTGAATCAATTTAGTAGGTAGCTTCGCACGAACATTAGATATAATAACGTGAGTTCAAACTTGTAACATTCTACTTTTTCATCTTTAAAAGATGAATTTCAGACCCTAAAAAATATAATACACTTTTTAAAAATAGCATAACTCACATAATGAGTTTTATGCATCATCAAAAATTTCAAATGGATTCTATGCCATTTGTTATTGGCGAATTCAAATGGAGATTTTGATAGAAATATTTTATGGAAAAAGACTTTCGGTGTAGAGTATATTAGATATATAGGATATATGATGTGTATCAGGATAAAATACAAGATAATTTTTTATTTATATTAAACCCTCTATTTATACATGGCACATAGTTATGACTCCTAACTAGTCATTATAAAGAATGATTGATAATGTCTTCCTTGTAATAAATGATGATGTGTAAGTGGGTTGTTGTCGGACTTTTCTTCCTTCTCACAAGGAATAACTAAGAGGTGGTTGACTTTTTTTATTTGAGTAGGGCGACTACTCCATGTATTCTTACTTATCTAAGTTTAAATCACGAGGCTTTGGAATTTGCGTTATAGGCCCACTAGAAGAGTGACGACTAATCTTACACGCGCGTCTCAATATGGTTTTGTATTAGATTTAGTATGTGTTGGCGCATTAGGTCTTTGTGTCACGATTAATAAGGCACATGATTTGCAATGTAGTGTCTGTCTCACGGCTCTTTAGGTTTATATTGTTCCACGACCCCCTAAGCATAAGACCTGGTAAGAACGATGTGCTTAAAAGCAGTGTTTTAAGAACCAATTCAGACCAATAAGTTGAAAAAGTTGAACCGAGAACTAGAGGAATAACTTGTCTGAATAGGTTATTTAATCAGTCAACTAATCAAATCGGTGGAAAACTTTGTGAATCAGTCAAGATCGCAAAAAATCGATGAACCAATGGTTTCTGCAAATTGCAAGAGTTAATAATTGCTCTATATTTTTCTTCTTAAAAATTAAATTAACTATTTATAATAAGTATTTATTTAAAAATAGAAAATAGATTTTATAATTTAATATTTTTAAATATTAGAAAATTAAGATCTCATAATTTAAACTTGTATCTCTATTTACGGAGAAAACGATTAATAGAGACAATTGTTTATCTAAGATATTTTTTTAGTTTTTTTTAGAACTTTTTAGATATTCAATCATTTGGTTAAATTCAATTTAATAGCTATACAATTTTGTTATCAAGACCAAATTATATAACTAAATCATTCGATTTTATATGAGTTTGTCGTGCACTTTAACCCATGACTTTCTAGTTCAACCATCGACTTTTATCTCTCTGACCTTTTCGGGTTGATGGTAGGGCCAACTTTTACAGCATTTCTTAAAAGTATCATTATTTATCCATCAGTCCCTCAAAGCATGAAGTTTGGTAGGGACAATATGCTTGAGAGTAATATTTTGGTCCACTAGTCCTCCAAGCATGAGATCTTATAAGGACGAGGTGTTTGAGAGTTATATTTATTCCCATCAACCCCCAACATGAAGTTAGTGCAGGTGCGAATTTTTAAATCGACCTCTTGTAATGTGTCACACCTCAAAAAATCGAAAATACGACCCTCGCGCGAAAGACACGGAATGCAGTTCGACAGAGTCGCCGCCGAACTTTATTTATCCTAAAAGAGGGAAAGGAAAATATCGAGAAAACCTTTAAAGAGATAAGAACATGGTCGTCACAACTACATTCTGGGTTCGGGAGTCGGTTACGTAAGAGAAAGGTATTAACATCTCTTACGTTTGTTGTACTCAATGGGAACCTTTTAATTCGAATTATGATGAATGTTAGCTAAGCTTATTTGTTTTCTTCTTAATTATAAATGCGAAAGAAGTACGATCAAGGATTCGGTGGATAGGGGAAATGGGTTGTTTTAGGATAGGGTGCTCGACAAAGATTGTGGCCCTTATGCCTACGTAGGCTCATTTGGAAGAGAATGAGGAATCAGAATGCTCATAGTTTGACTACGGGAAGGATAGAGGGGAAAACAGAAGATGGATAGCAGGTAGACATGGAATGACAGAAAAAGATAGAAGTGTGTTCGCCAAGATCATCGCAATCTTGTGTCTACGTGTCTTACATTCAAATGAATGAAGAATTATATCATTCGTAGTTCGTGGATACAACCACAAAAGAGAAGGGGTAACATTGAAGTTTGGTTTAAATGACGATTACTCGAAGCTTAAGAAAGGTTCATCAGGATCAAGTAATCGGGAGAGTGATCCAAAGGCTTGACTCTCTCTCTCTCTCTCTCTCTCTCTCTCTCTCTCTCTCTCTCTCTCTCTCTCTCTCTCTCTCTCTCTCTCTCTCTCTCTCTCTCTCTCTCTCTCTCTCTCTCTCTCTCTCTCTCTCTCTCTCTCTCTCTCTCTCTCTCTCTCTCTCTCTCTCTCTCTCTCATCTAAGAAAGAGGTTGTGTTTGTTTTGAATGACAAATGATTTGAAAGATAGTTTGAATATTGTCGAGTTGGAAGTGTTTTAGAGGCGTCAATTGCTCACACACGAGTAAGAAAACTCACACCTAAACAACTGAAGTGATATCAAAGGCTCAATCCCCCTATTTTTCACCTTGAAAAAAGTTTAGATAGTTGTTAATTGTTTGAAAGTTTGATTGTGAAAATCTGTTTGACGTTAGATTAAGGGTTTGATTGTATGCGAAGAGGTTAATTGCGAGGCAAAAGGCACTCGTCTTAAAAGTTGATACAAAAATGCCACTTGACGTTGAATCAAGGGTTTGGAAAGAGGTGTGAATCGATCCTAGTCCCTAGGGGTGCTCCTAATAATGAAACCACGATGAAATGTGAGAGTGTGTATATTAGGTTGATGGCAATGCTTACGAGCAATCAACTTACAAAGGTGTTTTGAAAATGGCTCGACGACGAATCGAGAAATAGTTTGAAAATAGTTTAGTCTATGCTAGTCCCTATGGGTGCTCCTAGTAAACAAACCACAATCAAAGCAATACAAATGCGTACATCAGAACGGGAGCGAGGTATATGTAACTTGCACGGGATTGCACAAAATAAATGGGGGTCATTGTTAGGTAGTGTCGCTACTGCGAAAATCGGCGTCGGCTGAACAGAAGAGTCGCCACCGTGCGTTATTTATCCCACAGGAGGGAAAGGAAACGCTCGAAGTAAACCTCGCGAAAAACGGGAAAAGGTATGGTCGTCGCAACCAAAACCTGGATTCGAGAGTCGGTTACGCAAGGGGAAGGTATTAGCACCCTTCACGTCCGTCGTACTCGACGGGATCCACGCTTGTTTTCGGGTATGGATTGTTATTCTATCTAAACTAAAGGTCAGGGGGTTAAAAAGAAAATAAAATGACTCGGCAAAGTATCGCACTTTATGCCTATGTATTCCCGTCTGGAACGAGAAATCAGAGTCAACGTAGTTCGCCTACCTACGGGAAAGGAGGGGAAGGTTGCTCGCTAGGATATCGCATCCTATGCCTACGTACTTTCATACAGCATGAAAGATCAGAGCAAACGTAGTTCGGGCCACGTACGACACAAGTCTGTCTTGATTGATTTTATTTCTTCTGAAAAAGGTTTTTCTGGTTAGCAGTCCAAGCGGACAAAAATGACGTCTTGATGAGTTCACATTCTTTTACGGAAGAAATGTCTTTTATTGTGTTTGAAATTTTATTGTATTTTTCTGTTTGTTTTGAGAAAGAAAGAGACAGAACTCTAACCTACGGTTGCGAAGGGAATCAAACTAACCTAATGTTATCATGCATGGGTTAAGACCTAATGTCTATCATGCTCCTCTCTTGCACAGAGAGAAACAGAGATCCTAAGGGAATAGACGGAAACAGAAACAATAGCAGATATATATACAGTAAAGCAGTAAAATGCATGAATGCAACGATACAAGCGAGGCAAGGGAGTCCCACTCAACCTCGAACCTGGAAAACAATAGGCAAAAGTGAACAGGATTCACCTTCAACCCAACAGGGTAAACAGCAAACAATACAGTCAGGGAAAACCAATCAATACATCAGAAATGAACAGCAAAAATAAACAGCCACAGCAGCTCTGCATCAACATCTGTCTTCAAGTAATCTCCAACCAGCTACAAGCATCAATCTCCATCTCCACAGTCTTCAGGCAAGGTCTTGGTCATCAGTCTCTGGATCTCCAATGGCTCCATCATCCCAAGTCTTCAGCTCTCCCAATTCCCCAAGCAATCCCAATACCCACACAAGCAAGCAATAATCCTCAGAGAGGGCACACCACACCAGTCAATCAAATATAGACAGTAATATACTAATATCAGTAGGGGAATCCTAGTGAGTTCTAAGGGATCTAATAACTACCCATAGTCCCTATAGTCCCATATCTAAAATATTCAATCTCTAAGTCCTAAGGGAAATGAACTAATTCACCTAAGTCATCACTTAAACCCTAATTTTGTTCATGTTATTCACACCTAAACTAAACACCTAAAATTAAGTCCTAAAAATGGGAACTAAATTGTATGTACAAGCTAATCTTATCTACTAATCAACCTAAAAAGAATGGGTGAAAAATATTAAAGCAACTATTAGAACAAAAATTAACAAATTTAAGCATCAAACTAAACTTAATAAAATGCTATTTACAAGAAAAATGCATGAAAAATATTAAACAAAAATAAAATGCCAATTTTATTATTTCATATTTTTCTAGACAGAATAATGGACCTATAGCAAAAAGAACCAATTAAAACAAGCCATTTTCCATTTTTTATGATTTTTTTAAAGATGTCAAAAATATTAAAGAAAATTAAAACACACAAAATGGAAATTAAATGGGAGGGGGTGAGAAAAGTAGAAGCGCCCAGTTGTTTTTATTAAGTGGGCCAGGACCCAGGGGTGCAAGTAGAAACTTTGGTAGGCCCATGCGCTCAGAAAAAAAACTGAAAGAAAAAGATTAAACCTGCGGTGGGAATAGCAACCATTTAACGTGGTATTTCAATTGGGCCGCTTGGGTGGGGTGTGAGTAGCATTCGTTTGCTGAGCCCAGAACCTAACACTTAAGTAAACGCTGCGTTTTAACTTCCAAAGTTCCCTCCATTTCCTGAATTAAACTGGAGCCGTGCGATCAGATGAAGAAGTCAAATATCTGGGACGATCTAACGGTGGGAGTTCATCGTCCCCAAGTGAGCTAGGGTTTGCAGAAAAAAGCAGCTCCCATGCACAACCTTCGAGCTCCTCATTCTCCCTCAATACGCCATGAAAACAAAACTTGTAAAGAGCAAAGTCACTCCATTTCTTCCCCTCTACAAGACTATGCTCTTAGTTTTCCCTAAGGCCCTCCCAAAAACCAAACCCGATAGCCATAAGTTCTGGACACCATTGATTAACTCTGTCATGAACCTCAATAATTCTTGCTCAAATTACCCTAGAATGGTCTACAGATTATGGTGAGTATCCTGAGCCAAAGATCTAACATTCTCTTGCCCTAATTTAGGAGTTCTTGATCATCAAAGTTTCATCACCATTAACCAAACTACCTCTAATGGCCACAACAGTGAGGGTACATGTTCATCTTCCTAACCCTAACAATCCTATGCCAATGATCTAACCTAACAACACCTAATCATAGAGAAAAGAAAGAAAACACCAACCTGCTTAGCAGCTATGGTAGAGGTAGTTGCAGGTGGATCCAATGCTTGAAACCCTTCGAGGATGATCTCTAATTGATGAGAAACTTTCTGTTTGCAACGATAGTGGTGATGAGTGCTTGAATTGTTGGCTGCAGTTCTGATATGCCTCCTTGCAATGTGAACCCTAACTCCTCAATCCTCCATTGTTGGACCTTGCTCCATGCTCATTCCCCCTCACAAACTTCAATGGATGATGAATCAAGAAAAGAAGTGATCAGAAAATGGAAGATTATGGTGGTTCTTGCACTTTCTTACAATGGAAGCAACTATGAAGTTCTCTCTTTTCTCTCCTCCAATGCACCAACCCCTTGCACAAATGGCTTCATTTCATTATATAGATGATGATTAACAGAATGAGAAGTTTCTAGATTGCTCTTGGAGGATTCTAGAAAGTTGTGGAAATTTCATGAACTTCTCGTGCCATGATACTTTGAATTCTCATGATAATCTCTCCTTTATCTCTTAACAACCCCTTAACCATGAGTGAATATCTCCTTGCATGACAAATTGGAATGATAAGAGAGCTTACATACCTTTAATTTTGCTTTATGTTGAACTTTTCATGTGTATCTCATTATGCAAGTAACAAAATAACAAAGCAAGTCCAAAAATTAACCCTTAACTCAAAAAAGTGGCTGAACCAATGTCTCTAAAATGATGTTGGGAATCAATTTGGTATATTGGATGACCCATATTGGATTTTTAGATCTCTCAAACCATTTTTTTATTTCAACTTTTTCAACTTATATGCCTTTTTTAGGTCATTTTTCACCAACTTTGGTCAAGTCTCATTCCATGCATTTACAAACTTTCATGACTTCTTTAATAGACTTAAAATGGCATTTTGAGCAACTTTGATGTTGTGAAGTTTTTCATTTGAAGCTCCCTTGTATGAGTTTTAGGCATAGGCTAAGAATGACCTGTAATCCTCAGATGACCAAAATACCCTTTGCTTGCCAAGACCATAAGTAGAGTTCCACAAATCATGTGAAGGCATACTATACCATTCTAGAAATCTAAGACAATGAGGAACAATTCTTATGTTGACCAGAAATTCATTTGAAATCTCCTTGAGGGGTAAAAATAGCTTGGAAGTCAAGTCACTTTCACAAACAAAATTTCAGATACCTCAGATGACCTGTAACTTGCAAGGACCATAACTTGAGTTCTATAAATCTCCTTGATGTATTCCACCACTCAAATTAAAGGTCTTGAGATCCTCTACAGGTTTCATGTTGGCCAAGGATCCATTTGAAGCTTGCATTTTGACTTATCTTGCTTGGAAATTTGACCTAAACTAGGGGATTTTACACAGAAACCCTAATTTAGAAACTCCTCTTCTCCTTGATTTCTCTTGATTTCTTCTTAGCACAACACCATATCCTTATTCTTCATGTCAAATGAGGAACCCCACATCTCTCCAATAGCCCTTAATGCCTTTCAATCAATCAATTGACCTAGAGTTGACCCAGGGTTGACCCAGATGAAACCCTAGTTGACTGTCTTCATCCACAACTCTTGTGACTACACCAATGACTTGTCTCCTTCTCCAAATGACTTTCTAAGTCTCCCATGATGCCCACATACTCTCCATGCTCCATCCACAACTCATAATTTCTTTGTTGATCCTCAGATACCCTCAGTTAGGAGATAGATGAACTGCTTGATCCATTGACTTCTCAGCTTTCAAATTCTTTCTGATGACTTGAATGAGATTGAATTAGGATAATAACCTCTTGATAGGCTTCTAGAGATGAGAATAATGTCTGGTCCCTGCTGGGTGGTTTGCTATGCTTATGCTATGCAGATGAGTAGACTATGTACATGGCTCTATATGCAAATGCTAATGATATTGAAACATAAACCAAGTGAAGAAAGGTTGGGCAAATTTTAGGGTGCAACAGGTAGCCCAAGAGGAAGTCGTGTGTGTGCGAGGTGTCCTAAACTAAGCCACGAGTAAGAGTCAAACAAAATCTCCATGCTAGGGTTTCTGTTTAAATTTTTTGTATCTTTAATAAAATAAGTTCCAAACGTGCAGTATAATCCCAAACCATATTGAATCTAATGACCCTGCTTTCACTTTTAACTTTGATTCGCCCATTTATCAAGCCGAAGATGAGGGCCAAAAAGATTTCGAAGTTCTCGCTGAACTGGCAAGACTGGTTGAGTAAGAGTACATTGAACTTCAACCGCATAAAGAGCAGGTAGATTTGATCAATCTTGGCACTGATGAGGAAAAGAAAGAGGTAAAGATTGGTACAACACTTGGGGTTGACATCAAGCAGGGATTGGTCAAACTTCTAGAGGAATATGTTGATGTGTTTGCATAGTCGTATTAAGATATACCCGATTTAGACACTGATATTGTTGTTCACAAGTTGTTACTTAAACCAGAGTGCCCACCTGTAAAGTAGAAACTTCGAAGAACTAGACCTAAGATGACTTTGAAGATTCGAGATGAGTTTAAGAAACAACTTGATGCAAGTTTTCTAATAGTTGCGAAGTATCCTGAATGGGTAGCCAACATTGTGTCAATGCCCAAAAAGGACGGTAAAGTCAGAATGTGTGTGGCCTATAGGGATTTGAACAAAGCAAGCCCAAAAGATGATTTCTCCTGCCACATATTGATACACTTGTGGATAATACAACCCGTTTCGCGGTTTTCTCTTTTATGGATGGCTTATCCGGTTATAATCAGATTAAGATGGACCTTGCTGATAGAGAAAAGACTACATTCATTACTCCTTGGGGAACATATTATGATAAGTTTATGCCCTTAGGTCTGAAGAACGCAGGGGTAACATATCGAAGAACAATGTTTGCTCTCTTTCATGACATGATGCATAAAGAGATCGAGGTGTACGTTGACGATATGATTTCCAAATCCCAAAGTAAGGGGGACCATTTGGATCATTTGCTGAAACTATTTAAACGACTCAGGAAGTACCAATTGAAACTGAATCCTGCTAAATGTATTTTTTGTGTTAGATCTGGAAAGTTACTTAGATTTATCGTAAGCCAACGGGGAATCGAAGTAGACCCCGATAAAGTCCGAGCCATTCAAGAAATGTCTGCTCCATAAAATGAAACACAAGTCAGAGGTTTTCTTGGACGCCTGAATTATATTTCCAGATTCATTTCTAATATGACTGCTACCTGTGAACCAATATTCAAGTTACTCTGCAAGGGTCAGATTATTGATTGGAATTCTGATTGCCAGCAAGCATTTCAGAAAATCAATGGTTATTTGAAAAAGCCTCCTATCTTGATTCCTCCTGTTCCTGGAAGACCACTATTCATGTATCTGACTGTTCTCGAGAAGTTTATGGGTTGCATATTAGGCCAACGTGATGAGACTGGACGAAAGGAGCACGCCATCTACTACTTGAGCAAAAAGTTTACTGATTGTGAAAGCCAGTATTCACTTCTGGAAAATACCCGTTGTGCTTTAGCATAGGCTGCTAAACGTTTGAGGCAGTACATGATCTGTCACATTACTTTGTTGATCTCGAAAATGGATCCAATAAAGTATATTTTTGAGAAGCCTACTCAGATTGGAAAACTTGCCCGTTGGCATATGTTGTTATCCAAATATGACATTCAATATGTGACTCAAAAATCTATTAAAGGAATTATCTTGTCAGATTACCTTGTCGACCAACCGATTGAAGATTATGAGTCTCTAAAGTTTGACTTTCCTGATGAAGACATTATGTTAGTGAAGAAAGACTGTGAAGAGTCAGGTCCTGATGAAGGTCCCGAGCTAGGTTCCCGTTGGAAGATGATGTTTGATGGTTCCTGTAATTACAATGGGCATGACATAGGTGCCATTTTGAGGAATCCTGATGGCGGCTATACCCCATTTACAACAAGGTTAAATTTTGAATGTACAAATAATATTGTTGAGTATGAGGCATGCAGTCCAGGCCTTGAAGTAGCTATTGACCTCCGAATCAAAATTCTTGAAGTGAGTGGAGATTCAGATTTGGTGATTTACCAAGTCAAGGGTGAATGGGAGACCAGAGATGAAAAGTTGATCATGTATCGTGCTTATATCGTGGAGCTGATCCAAGACTTTGACGAGGTCACTTTCTAACATGTCCTGAGATCCGAAAACCATATTTCTGATGCTTTAGCCATGCTAGCCTCGATGTGGAAGGTTAGTTTTGTTAATGAAGCACCGCTCATTCGAATTAAGCGCAAGACTAAGCCCGCCTACTGTTAACTAGTTGAAGAAGAAACTGATGATAAACCATGGTTCCACGACATTAAGAATTATCTGTAAAACCAAGAGTATTCGGCCGATGCTACATCTCTTGACAAAAAGGCTCCGAGAAGATTAGCATCCAAATTCTTCCTTGGCAATGATGTGTTATACAAAAGAAACCATGACATGGTCCTGCTTAGATATGTCGACAAACATGAAGTAGACATGTTACTTCAAGAAATTCATGAGGGAACGTTTGGAACTCATGCCAACGGCTATGCTATGTTGAAGAAGATTTTGACAGCTGAGTATTACTGGTTAACCATGGAATCCGATTGCATCCAATATACCAGGAAATGCCATAAGTGCCAGATTTATGCTGATAAGATGCACGTGCCTCCAGCATTGTTGAATGTTTTATCATCACCGTGGTCTTTCTCAAGGTGGGGCATTGACATGATTGGGGAAATCGAACCTAAAGCTTCCAACGGACACCGGTTCATTTTGGTTTCCATTGATTATTTCACAAAATGGGTAGAAGCTGCTTCTTATGCCAATGTAACCAAGCAAGTGGTTTCCTATTTCACTAAGAAAGAAATTATCTACCGTTATGGAATTCCAAGCCAAATCGTAACAGATAATGAGACTAATTTGAAAAATAAAACCATGAAGGAGTTGTGTGAAAGTTTCAAGATCGCACACCATAATTCTTCTCCTTATCATCCTAAAATGAATGGAGTTGTTAAAGCTGCGAATAAAAACATCAAGAAAATCCTGCAAAAGATGGTAGAGACCTACAAAGATTGGCATGAAATGCAACCATTTGCTTTGCACTGATAAAAAACTTCAGTGCGAACTTCAACAGGGGCAACCCCTTTTTCATTGGTGTATAGAATGAATACGGTCCTTTCTATTGAAGTAGAGATACCATACTTGAGGGTATTGATGGAAACCAAGCTTGATGAAGCATAATGGGTCCAAGAAAGATTTGACTAGATGAACCTCATCAACGAGAAGTGCATGACTGCAATGTGCCATGGTCAGTTGTACCAGAAACGGATGAAAAGGGCATTTGATAAGAAGGTTTGAATATGATAATTATGCTTTCACATATTGAATATAATTCAGATTTTGCTAGAGTGACATGAAGTCTAGAAACTCATCTATGATATCAAAACACATAACCTTTTCTTAGGTGTATTCTTAAAAATCATGGGCGTTATAGATCATTCACATCAATCCTAGTATTGTGAAGTGTTTAAAGTTTATTTTTAGAATTTCATAAGAAGTGTCCTCACTACCACATTCACATAGGTGAATTTATCAAGAGTTCTTCTATAGCTATGTATTCTACTCCACATATTATATATTTATCAAGAGTTTTTACTACCTCATCCTTTCATCAGTTCAACAATATTTCTTCTTTAATAACATGTTCACATCATATCACTTCAAAATTGGTTATTATCCATTGAACATAATTCTTAGGATCTCAAGACTTTTACGTTAGAGTAACCACATGGTTGATTTTCTTTTCTAAAGAAAATAGTTCCATATGATGTTTTATTGAATTTTTACCTTTAACTAATCCTTTTTGTAACATAATATAGTAATTTTAATTAATGCTTACATGATCTATTAAAACATCCTTATTTGAGAGTAATTATCTAACAATGTTGTGCTTACATCGTATCTTCTGCTCTTATCATTATAATAACATTTCTTAATTTTTACAATAGTTGTGATACTATCACAATAAATCAACATATATAGTACCAATTTTTCCATAAAGAAATCTTTATTATCAAGTATCTCAACTAATTTGCTTCTCCATTAGCTTGCTAGTGTTATCATCTTAAACTCCATTGTTAGATCAAGACTAATTTTCAAATCCTTGCATAATTAATCACGTCATTGACATCATATGTAAGGAAATCGAGATCATGGTTATCACAAGCCCTAATTTTGTAATCTCAATTAACCAAGTGAATAACATGACCAATTATAATAAATTTGACCTCTTATAGTGTTTTATTTGTCATTCTAAAGTCAAGAAAAACAAGTCTTTCATAGATCATTTCTAAAAGATTCATATGGTGTAAATATTGAAATTCTAGTATCAGATATGAGATGTCGAAAAAGATGTCACGACACTAATATCTGAATAATTACCAATATATGAACAAGATAAAATGCAGTTAACAGTTGTAAAAAGACACAAGCAATTGTTAACCCAGTTCGGTGCAAACACACCTACGTATGGGGGCTACCAAGCCAGGAAGGAAATTCACTAAACAAAATTAGTTTGAAGATTCTCAGCAAACTCTCTCTAGTTTACAATCTTCGCACCTATTCTCTACCCGTGCAATTTCTATCTAAGACACTCTCAGATAAGAAACACCTCCCACCCCCCTCAATCACATGCAGTGATAAAAGCAAATTATTAAAAAGTAGAAGACACTCTTGAAGGACAACACTTGATCTTACTTAAAAGCTTCAATCAAGAACAATGCACTCGTGCTTAAAAGCTTAGAGTGGACAACTTACAACTCAAAGAACTCAGTCCAATTCACACATCAAGGTGATGAGTGAATGGTTGAAAATTAACAATAACACAAGAAGGTAGAAACCTTATTCCTTAAGCAATGCACACTTACAACCCTAGCTTCTCTGATCTTCAAAATAGGATTGTAAAGTCTTTATATAGAAACACTTTGTATGAGCTTGGGCAATTGCAAATTCACTCTGATTTGATAACATCAAATTAAATAATTCTTCAAATCTTTTCATAATTACCGTCATAGAAATAAAACCAAATCAGATTTGATCAAATCAAATAAAATCAACCTTCAAATCTTCTCAAGATTTTCTGCATGAAAATAGAAAAAAAAGATTCCACAGTACTCCACGAATTATCCAGCAGAAGCTTTTTTGTTTAAAGAAGATCTCCACGATGATTTGCACCAGCAAAAACTCTTATCATAAAAGCACACAAGGTTGCACAAAAGCGCAACAGACAAAACATAGCATTCAGACTGAATGTTCTGGACACATATGTCAGGACATCATACATGATATCATGAACTAAACCCTGCAACATCAAGAATAACCACCTGCAGAATGTTAAAATCATATGTCAAGACATCCTATAGGACATCTTGTGATAACACCAAGTTTTACCAAAATTGTTGTCAATCATAGAACTAACAAATGTGATGTGTGAGGCTACATTGTATATAAGTGTTCATAATGACCAAGGTTTTTAGAGCCCATCCTTCAATATTTTCTTGTCTTTTAGTTTGGCTCCATCAACCAATACTTTAACACTTGTATAATCCCAAAAAGTATAAGGAATGAGAATATCTTATCTATCAACACATTTTTTTAATCTCATTACATTTTCCCTTTATTTGGATCACATGTTCCTTTACTAGGACTTCTTTGTAAGGTTTGGTTTTCCGGACTTTTGGCACACATAAGCCAAATCAAGTTCTTCAGAGTGGATAAAACTACAATATCTCTAAGTAATCTCTAGAGTTGTCAATAACCAGAGGTATATTTTTGAGATCATGACCGATTAAATGATTGAAGAGGTGTTCCGACCTTAAATATATTACTTTAAGAATCAATTAAAGAAGGCTTTGGTGTTATTTTCTATTGATTATCAATTTTTTCTCGTAAAATAGTGACACAGACCATTTTTATCCAAGAAAAAGGTATACGGTGAATTTTACTTTATATTAATGATCGTGGGAAAATTACACACAGGATGGAAAAAGGTACTCTAATGAATAAAGTTAGAACATCGAATTATCAAAATCATGAATAGAAAAAACGAGAACAATTGATCATACCCACAGACGAAGCCAATGTTATAAAGTATAATTCAAATTCAGAGGCTTGATAGAAAACTAACGAGTTATTGTTGATTGTAAGTGTCTTGTCGTTCTAGTATGGCTTCAGTGGGAGGGGGAGTTACACCTACGAATAACTTGAAGATTAAGTAAGCAACAATAGAAATTATATAACCTTAAACCTGGACCGAAACACTGACAAAGTTAATGTTCATATTAGAGTTTAGCTCAACTAAATTTGTTTAAATTATAGTTTAATAACCAAATCTTTATTGATAACACAAAATATTTCTCAAATTTTAATAATCAATTCAAATAGAAATTTCACTTCAACCTTTAATTGAACGTTTTCAAATTTTTTAACATCCCTTTTGAAGAATAGTTTCCGAGTTAACTTGCATGGCAAGCTAACCATATAACATTCAATGGCTCCTAACAACATTGCATTGTTCCCATTGTAATTGGATCTTTGATCACCTTAGCTTAGTGAAATCTTACCATAGAGTATTAGATCTAATTTTGAGTTATTTACATTCTGTTAGAGGCTGCTAGAGTTTCAAGTTTCTATTTAAGTGCATGTTGTGACTAACTTCGCCATGATGAATGATATAACTTTCATTTTTTCACTCTTTTTCTCTGATTTTCATTCATCATCATCACGATACATTCAAATTTCATTATGGTATCAGAGCTTTTTTGAGATCTATTACACACCGTATTCTCCCAAATGGTTCATGGTGGCGCCAATGTTTGCATGAATATTGTTGCTGGTGCTCCGATTTAAGATCCGTCGCAGTAACCTAGAAATGTATACTAAGTTCATCCTTCATATGGACCTTATTCCATTTTAGTTAAGCATGTCTTAACACATTCAAACTATATTGCATGGTGAGATCCATGCGACATGCACTTGGTGAAAAGAATAAATTCGATTTTGTTGATGGATCAATTCAAGTTCTAGAAGAATTTGATCTAACTTTCAAAGCTTAGAATCGTGTAACATGTTAGTACATATGGGGATTAGGAATTCAGTTGAAGAATCCATTGCACAAAGCATCATCTTACTTGAGAACTCTATCGATGTTTAGAATGAACTCAAATAACATTTTTCACAAGTGATTTTATTCGAATTTCTAAACTATAATATGAAATCTTTGCTTTGAAGCAAGATTCACGATAAGTTTATGAGTTCTTCACAACCTTGAAGGTTATTTGGGAAGAACTTGAAGCACATTTTCTAATTACTATGTGCTCGTGTCTACATCGTTGTGCATGCAACATATGTTTGGGTAATGCTAAACATCGACATAAAGTTACGTGTTCCATTCGTTTTTTCACTAGTTTAAACGATTCTTTTGATATTGTTCATTTTCAAGTATTATTAATGAATCCATTACCTAACATCAATAAGATTTTTTTTCTATGGTGTTGGAACATGAACGATAGTTCAAAGCTTTAATTTCTGATGAATCCACGATACTCGTCAGTGAAATTGATTACAAGAAGTCACAAGGCAGGGGGCGTGTCAATTGTTTCTCCTCTTTTGGAAACAAGAAAGTTGTGAATACAAGCTTTTCCAAATGATTGTTTTGATGAAGACAAACTATAAGAATATGCTTATGTAAAAAAAAAAAGGATCAAGATTCATATCAAGAGCTAGTGCAATAAATTCTAGTTTTTAAGTTTTAAAGATCAAGCTTGGGATGCTTTAATGGATTGATCATGACATGTTAAGGTGTACGTTTGCATTCTCTCTATGTTAAATATAAGTGCTCAAAATTGCATGCACAATCATGGCATAGTGCATTACGAGCTTTTTGTTGCATCAACTTAGCCAAACCATAGTTTTTCTAAGTTTTTATTCTGCCTATAGCAGTGGTAACCGGTTACCACAATTTATGTAACCAGTTACCTGTCTGTAACATTAACTTGTTTGGCCTTTTTCAAATGGTGTAACCGGTTACCATATATACAGTAATCAGTTACAGGCGTGCAAATTTCAAATTGTTTACACCACTTCATGTGTAACCGATTACACTTTTTTTGGTAACCAGTTACTACTGAAGCAGTGACAGTGTTTCACTCATTTTCTGATGCAAACTAATTTTGGAAATGATTTTTGAACCATGGCATCATTTCATGTATTTTTACACTTTTAGAAAGGTGTCAAGGCTCTATATACACCATACTTTTCAGATTTTGAAACTCACTTCTTTCACTTACAATTCAAAACACATATTCTCTCATCTTTCAAAATCAAGTGTTCTTGACATACATTTTTTGTTGAAACTTCTGCACTTAAATTTCGTTGCAATTTCAAATAGTTTCAAACACAAATAATCATTGAGCACTAGTACTATATATTAGGAATTGTTTACTTGAAGAAGAAGATCAATCCAAGTGATTGATACATTGCTACAACTTCAAAATACTTGTAAAATTACATATTAACGTTAATTTCCTTGTTGTCCAGGATTGTTGGAAACAAGAGAGTGTTGAAAGGAGAATTGTTCTGTTATTTCACTTTGTATAATCATAAGGGGATTTTCCTTATTGATTGTTAGGATCTTGTGTATAGTGGCTAGGATAACTTGTACAAACCGAAAAAATTATCACATCTAAGTCTAAAATCGGAAAAAATTTAAGTACCTAATTCACCTCCCCCTCTTAGGTGTATTCCTTACTTACAATTGGTATCAGAGGAGGTTATAGGTAACTTGTTCCTACTGATCTAGAATGGCTTCCACAAGTGCAAATCCGTTTTTCAAAGATAGCGACAGCAACAATAAACCCCCACTATTTTCTGGTGAATATTTTGATTTATGGAAAATTAGCATGAAGGCTCACTTAGAAGTATAAGGAGAAGGAATATAGGAATCTGTCCAAAATGGCCCACATCATCCCATAAGTGTTGTTAATGGTGTCAGTACTCCGAAGGTTCAAATCTCTTGGGATGAAGATGATAAGAAAAAGGTTCTAAATGAAAATAAAGGATTTATGTTGCATATACTATATGTTGTATGACAAAATTAGTATAGTATGAAGTTCTCTATAACGGTTCTATTTATTTAAGGTGCATTTATGTCTCTTTGTACTATTTTGTATGTGTTACTTACATGCTTGTAATATGTTAAAGTCTTGTCCCATCTTTTCTGTTAATGATAAAGAGGGAGAATATGCTATGTTGTTTAGTATATATCTCTCTAACAGTTTACAGCAAGTATACACTATCAAAATCACTCATTTATGGATCAAGGGGAGAGCATTGATCAAGGGGGAGTTTCATTGTTAGAGGGAGCAGATTGTATCTAACTTTCAAAGGGTTGTCATTATAAAAAAAAGGGGGAGAATTTGAAGACAGACTTCTCTAAATAATTGTTTTGATGAAGACAAACTACAAGAATGTGCTTATGTCAAAAAGAATGGATCGAGACTCATATCAAGAGCTAGTGCAATAAAGTCCAATTTTCAGGTTTTAAAAGTCAAGCTTTGGATGCTTTAATGGATTGATCATGACATGTTAAGGTATAAGTTTGAATTATCTCTATGTTAAATATAAGTGCTCAAAATTTTATGCACAATCATGGTAGTTTGCATTACAAACTTTTTGTTGCATCAACTTGGCCAAACCACACTTTTTCTAAGTTTTTATTCTGCCTATAGCAGTGGTAACCGGTTACCATAATTCATGTAACCAGTTACTTGTCTGTAATGTTAACTTGTTTGGCTTTTTTCAAATGGTGTAATCGGTTATTATATATCCTGTAATCGGTTACAGGCGTTCAAATTTCAATTTTTTTACATCACATCAGGTTTAACTGGTTACACTCTTTTTGGTAACCAGTTACCACTGAAGTAGTGGCTGTGTTTCACTCATTTTTTGATGCAAACCAATTTTGGAAATGATTTTTGAACCATGACATGATTTCATGCATTTGTACACTTTTAGAAAGGCGTCAAGGCTCTGTATAAACCATACTTTTCAGATTTTGAAACTCACCTCTTTCATTTACAATTCAAAACACATATTCTCTCATCTTTCAAAATCAAGTGTTCTTGACATAAATTTTTTGTTGAAACTTCTGCACATAAATTTCATTGCAATTTCAAATGGTTTCAAATATAAACAATCATTGAGCACTTCTACTACATATTGAGAATTGTTTACTTGAAGGAGAAGATCAACCCAAGTGATTGATACATTACTACAAGTTCAAAATACCTGTAAAATTACTAATTAATGTTGATTTCCTTACTGTCCAGGATTCTTGGAAACAAGATAATGTTTAAGGGAGGATTGTTCTCTTATTTCAATTTGTATAATCATAAGAGGATTGTCCTTATTGATTGTTAGGATCTTGTGTATAATGGCTAAGATAGCTTGTACAAAATCCAAACAAGATAGTAAAATCTCTTACTGTGTAAGGGGACTGGAGTACTCTCGGATTGCAGGAAACCAAAATATATTGCTGTGACACTTATCTTTTCGCATTTTACCGCTTTCATAACTTAACAACCAACAAAAAAAAAATCATCTCATCTAAGTCTAAAGCTGGAAAAAATTAAGTACCTAATTCACCCCCCTCTTAGGTGCAATCCTTACTTACAAAAGTGTGCACACATTGCGGGAAAAATGAACACACAATTGATACTGCTATAAGAAGCATGAATTTCCTCCTCATATTTGGCAAAGATGATTCTATGCTCAATCTTTATTCACTTGAATCACATGAATAAAAGGACGATGTCGATGACTCAAGAAGCCACAAAGGGATTGATTCTTGCACTTTTACCAAAGATCAAAATGACCAACTTATGAATCTGTTGCATCCATCAAGCTCCCTTATAAATTCAAGTGCATCATCTAGTAAAGTGAATATGGCATCACATGCTAACCTAATGTTACATCATGTATATCCTAAATTTCTCATTATTTGAATCATGTCAATATTCGATCTTGGATTCTGGATTCTGGTGTTACTAACCACATATATTCCTCCATGAAATTTGTTGAATCTCATCAATTAATAGCACATGTCAACATTAGACTACATAAAGGCCATATGGCAATGGAAAAATAGTTTGGAGTTGTTACTTTCTCATCAGGCTTCATTGTCCAAGATGTTCTATTTGTGCCTGAGTTTAATTTGAATGTATTGTTAGTTCCAAAGTTATGCTTTGATCTTAATTCTGTAGTGTTTTTTTAATAATGAATAATGTTTAATTCAAGAAAAGAAGAGCTTGAGGATGATTTTTTTAGTTGATTTAGTTGAAGGATTGTATTATCTTGCCCTCACACAAGCCTCACATAAAGCCAACACAACTACATCATAAGTCCAACCAAAATCATTATTCATTCCCTAAACAACTCTATGGAACTTTAGACTGGGCCATCTATCTAATATAAGACTACTTAGTCTACATAAACATATACCTATTGTAACCATATATACAGATTCAGTTTGTGACATTTTTCATTATGAAAAACATAGAAAAATTCTCTTTCAACTTAGTGTAAATAAAGCTAATAAATGTTATGAATTTTTTCAGTTTAACATTTAGGGTCCCTCGTCCATTCAATCTATACATGATCGCAAATATTTCATAACTGCTCTTAATGATTTTAGTCATTTCACTTGGGTTATTTTTTGCAAATCGAAATTTGAAGTCACAAGCCTTGTTCAAAGGTTTATACTTATGATTGAAAACCAATACAATTGCAAATTTAAAGTTGTAAGGACAGATAATGGTCTCGAGTTCCTTATGCATGATTTTTACTCTTACAAAGCCATTGAACATTAAACCAGTTGTGTTGAGACTCCAAAACAAAATAGTAGAGTTTAAAGAAAGCACCAACATATTTTAAATGTGGAAAGAGCTTTACCTTTTCATTCCAAATTGCCAAAAGAGTTTTGTTCATATGCCATACTTCATGCAACGTACCTCATAAATCGTATAGATATGGAACTGAACCTTATTTAAATGAGCCAAAAGTGTTTGGATTCCTGCGTTATGCCACTACCTTGTAGAGTCATAAAACCAAGCTTGACTCTAGATCTAGAAAATAAGTTTTCTTGGTGTACAAGCAAAATGTTACAGGAGTTGTCATCTTAGATTTAAATACAAAATCCATTTTTGTGTCTAGACATGTTACACACCATGAGCATATTCTTGATTACTCTAATCCTAACCTGCCATTTTCTTGGACATATCGCTCTAATCACGAGGTTAATATTAATCATGCCATAGTTCTCGCTGATGATGAATATCAAACCTCGAGTCCTTTTATCCATAATGATGATGATCATACACCACAATCCAATCACTACGCCAGAAATGACATTTAACAGCGCATACAAAGACAGCACTTTATGAAAAAGCGCTGCTAAAGAGTCATAAAAAAAAAAGAAAAAAAATAGCATACCTTAGACAACGCTTTTTGAAAAGCGCTGCTAAAGGGGGAGCCCTAAGAAAGCGCTTTTGTAAAGCGCTGCTAAAGGGGGCTCCTAAGAAAGCTCTTTTGTAAAGCACTGTTGTAGGTGTAACCTACGAGAGCGCTTTCTTTATAAGCGCTGCTATATGTGGTATGAAAGAAAGCGCTTTTAAAAGCACTGCTATATGTCATTAAGAAGCGTTGCTATAGGTATAATTAGAATAAATTTAAAATACCCACCAGAATTTTTAAAAGAAACAGAACAATTGTACGTATATCCTTCTTTCCTTCTTTCCTTCTTTCTCCTCTGGCGAATGTTGCCCTATTCACCATGACCGATTCCGTCGATTCCCTCCGTCCGACAGACGCCGACCGTCACCCTCCTCTATTCATTCAGTCTGCATTGCATTTCTCCGCCATTTGTCCATCCGTTTTCGACAGCCTCCGTCCGTTCATTCTGTAGCGCATTTCCGCCATTGTTACGGTATTTGAAGTTTTTCATTTTTCATTTTTCTGGATTATTGTCTTAGTATTTTATTTTTCTGGATTATTGTTTGATATGATGTTAATGTTACTTCTTTTCTGAGTTATTGAGCTCTGAAGGTAGTTCTTTCGAATGTGTTGTTTTCTCACTTATTTTCAACTCTGAATGATTTGCTTATCTTGTTTTGTTGTTTAACAATAATGTCTTAATCTCAGTGTCAGTTTAAATGTTAATTTTCTCATTTATCTTCAACTGTGAAGGATTGTGTTAGAATCTTGTTGACGGAAGAAATCTTTCTATTCTTCTGTTAATTTTCTAGCCAAGGGATTTGGGCGTTAGTTGATTTTTTGATTTAATATTGGTGATTTTACTGCAAAATACAACAATATTTACACTGATTTATACTATAAGGAGGCTTTTATGTAGTATTTGTATCCGTTAGAGTATGCATTCACCAAATAGCAATGTTGTTTCAATGAAACATGGTAAAGAACTAGTTTTTCCTCTTGTTGTTGAGGAGGGTTAAATTGTGAGCAAAATTGAGTTTTTGATTTCAAATAAGTTTAGTGCTCTTTGATTTACATATATCAAGCTCTTTTAAAAAGAAAATGTTTTTTTTTCACGTCTTAGATACACGTCTATCCTATTTTAATGAACATTTTAGAAGTCTATGGTTGAGATTTCAAAGGAAGAGACACCACTTCCACATTAATGTATACAAGTCTATTAAGAGTTCAAATATAATTAGAGTTCGACTTTATAAGAGTTTTAGTCTAACTTTAAAATATGAGTAGCCCGTTTGACCCATATAATTAAAAATTCTTAAATTGTACTAATATTTATGTCAAGTAGTTCGTATGAAATATGAGTAGTCCGTTTTATGGTATTTTATTTTGTTCCTCATTTTATAGTTTCTTAGTTGTTCCACCTTTTTCTTTTAATATTATAAGGCTTTATTAAAAGAAATTATCAACTATATAAGAAGTTATTACATTATTGCAAGTTTTATCAACAATTGATGTTCCAAGAATTATTTAATGTTGATGATGTTATTAATTTTGTCTGTTATAGGGGTTACCTGTGAAGAGCAAGGTTGTGATCGTTTTCAAGCATCCTACTGTGTAACTTTCTTAGAAGTTATTGATTTCTTTACAGGTATTCTCTGTTTTTGTTTAACTTTCTTAGTTTAGTTTAGACTACTCAATTAGTATGGATAAAAAATGGATGTCTTCTAATCGATTGTCTAAAGAGTACGAGAATGGGGTATCGAAATTCATTAAGTTTATTGTTGAACACGTCAAAGATCCCAGTAGGATCACATGTCCTTGCTTAGGTTGCTGTTATGGGCGTCGAATTGACGCTGTTCAGTTGGAATCTCATTTGATGAGACATGGAATTGATCGAAGTTATACATGTTGGACATTACATGGCGAGATAAGTAACGAGAATATCGAACTCGATGATAATACGACCTATGCTTCAAAGAACAATGGCAGAGATACATATGATTGTGATAGAATTGAGGAGATTGCAGAAGCACTTAAAGAAGATCTTCAAGATTGTCCCAAGATGTTTGAGAGGTTGGTAAGCGATGCAGAGAAACCGTTGTATAAAGGTTGCACTACTTTCACAAGATTGTCTGCGGTATTAAAGTTGTACAACTTAAAGGCGGGTAATGGATGGTCGGATAAAAGTTTCACAGAGTTGTTAACCCTACTTCAAGAGATGCTTCCGGAGGATAATGTTCTTCCCAATCGAACCAATGAAGCTAAAAAATGTTATGCTCTATTGGCATGAGCTATGATAAGATACATGCTTATCCAAATGATGCATTTTGTTTCGAAATGAATATGCATCATTAAACGAGTGTTCTAAATGCGGTGTATCTCGGTATAAGAAAAAGTTGTCACCAACAAAAGTCTTATGGTATTTTCCTATAATTCCAAGATTTAGACGCATGTTTCATAGTGAAACAGATGCAAAACACCTGACTTGGCATGTCGATGATAGAATTATAGATGGGAAGTATCGACATCTGGAAGATTCACCACAGTGGATGAAAATTGATAATGAAGATCCTGATTTTGGAGAAGAAGCTAGAAACCTTCGCTTGGCATTATCGACTGATGGAATGAATCCGTATGGTCTGCAAAGTATCTCACATTCCACCTGGCCTGTACTTATTATGATTTATAACCTACCTCCATGGCTATGTATGAAGCGTAAGTACATGATGTTATCTATGTTAATTTTTGGCCCTAAACAACCAGGGAATGACATAGACGTATACTTGACACCTTTAATCGAAGACTTAAAGAGTTTGTGGGAGAACGGTGTGGAGGTTTATGATGGACATAGGAAAGAAAGTTTCAATTTGAGGGCGATGTTGTTTGGCACAATTAATGATTTTCTAGCATACGGAAATCTATCGGGGTATAGCATTAAAGGTCAATGTGCATGTCCTATCTGTGAAGAAAACACAGATTGCACGCGTTTGGAATTTGGTCAGAAGAATGTCTTTCTTGGTCATCATAGATTCTTAAATTCTAATCATCACTACCGTGGGTGGAGAAAAGCATTTAATGGAAATTCAGAACAACGTAGAGTTCCACCTACATTGACCGGTGAACAAATTTTTGAAAAGGTGAAAGATGTGAGTACTCAGTTTGGCAAGCCTTTTGCTCATACGCCTGTCACACGTGGGTGGAAGAAGAGGTCAATTTTGTTTGAGTTGCCGTATTGGAAGTCGTTGTATGTAAGAAATTTTCTTGATGTTATGCATATTGAAAAAAATGTATTTGAAAGTGTTATTGGTACGTTACTCAATATATAAGAAAAGTCTAAGGATGGACTTAAAGCAAGTAAGGACTTGGTAGCAATGGGAATAAAAAATAAATTAGGACCCTTGAAGAAAGGAAATCGCACATATCTACCACCCGCTGCTTATACTTTACCTAGAAAGGAGAAAAAGATATTGTGTAAGTTTCTGAGTGAAGTTAAAGTTTCAGAAGGATACTCTTCAGATATTAGAAGACTTATTTCTATGAAAGACCTCAAGTTAAAGAGTTTAAAGACACATGATTGCCATGTTATAATGGAACACTTTATACCAATAGGTATACGTTCTATTTTTCCAGAAAAAGTGAGAGACACAATAACTAAATTGTGTTTTTTCTTCAGGTCAATTTGTAGTAAGGTGATCGATCCTGCGATCTTACTAAAATTGCAAAAAGAAATAGTTATTACTTTGTGTGAGCTTGAAATGTATTTTTCTCCATCATTTTTTGACATAATGGTACATCTAGTTGTCCATCTTGTGAAAGAGACACAATTGTGTGGACCAACTTATATGAGATGGATGTACCCTGTTGAACGTTATATGAAAATATTGAAAGGGTATGTGAAAAACTGAAGTCGACCAGAGGGATGTATTGTTGAACGATACATTGTTGAAGAAGCTATTGAGTTTTGTACTGAATATTTATCCAACGTTCAATCCATTGGCCTCCCAAAATCTAGTATATATACTTCTTCCACAAAAGTTCTGATATTACTTAAACTTGTTTTTTCAGGTTGTGAGTGGCATACATCGGCAACGGGCATCAAAACCCACGTTTCCATACAAAAAAGGGTGTTTGGGATTGCACGCGTAGAACAAAAAATAGTAAGTATATATAAATGCTTTAATATGATATAGTTACCAAAAATAGTAAGTATATATAATAGGATATGAATGCTTTATTATCCGTTTTAATACGTAGTTAGAAGAGGAGAAAAGTGATGCGACATCTCTTCCGGAACATGTTGTGTGGAAGGTTGCCCGTGTGGGAAGAGATGAAGTCATTCAGGAAGAAGTTCAACAAGTATTTGAACAATGTGTAAGTACAACATTAGTTTTGTCAGTAACTGATCAAAAGTGTATAATATATTTATATATGCTTTTATCTATATTTCAGGAGACTCTATCCCAGAGTATAACTCCAGCTGAGGACGATGATTGCAGGAGCATACTGAGTCGGGTGTTAAATATCCCTGAGTATTTTGGGCGTGTGAGGGGTAAGGGATTTGGTGTCACTCCATCAAAACTGTATAAGCAGCCAAAGAAAAAAAATCCTAGAAATAAAGAAGTGATGGATACGTTGGAGGAATTGAAAGCTCAGATTCGTGAATTACAGAAGGACAAAGAAAGATACATGTCGGAAAGGCGCGGTCTAGAGGGTAAAAATACTAGTGACAAAGATAGTATCAATTGTCCGCAGAAGCTTCCTGAGGTAATTGTATATATTGCATTGAAATTAATTTAGCATAATTTTCTTAATTGACACATTAATCAACATCATTATTTGTTTAGGGCATTTCACCTTGTCGGCTATATTTATCGTCACCGACTTATCGCATGGTTGGCAAGGGAAAGGTGCATAACGTTGTGGGAGACTTACTTCACCATAAACCGCTCCCTGCTGGATTTTTGAAAGTGGCAGTTGATATTGCGTTAGAGGGGGTGCGTTGTTGCCTATACCAGATGATGTTTCAGACGCAACAGTGGTGGGAGACGCAATAGAAGCGTATGTTGCATGGCCGACAAATCTCATTTTCATAGATGATGAGGTATGTTGAACACCATTATGAACCTTATAATATTCAAATGTTTTACGACCCATAGATGAAAGTTATTCTTACATTTACATTTTCTTATTTACATGATGATCTTAGACTCCTACAAAATTCAAATCAAAAGATAAGAGAATCATTGTGCGGGAAACCGATTCAGTTGCATCAAAGAAACAAGTACTACTACAGTTACATGATTATCTTATTATACATTAATTACTGAACTTATATGACTTTTAGGTTCATGATCAACAGTTGCAACAAGTCAGCAAGGGTAAGATGCCTGAATCTTTCAAGGTGCCCAACAAAAAAAGGTCGAGCCAAAAAAAGCATCTGTTCCTCGATTTAGGTTGTGTCTTGAAACATATGTAGGAACAACAGATGTGACTGAGGGTGACATTTGTCAAATACCTATGGAGGAAGGTATTTTCAGTTTTGAATATACCGAAACAATTGCTAAGGAGGATTTGGACCAGATTTTCCAACATTCTGAATTGAGCGCCGGTGTTATGATTTCCTACATCAGGTACTCCGATCCATTTTAATTAAATAATTGAACATTTTAAAATTTGATCATTTAACTGAATATTCTAATGTTGATTATGTTTTTCTTTTAGGCTCTTGTATGACAAGTTGTTGGTCCCGCGTGATTTGACTTCAATATTCACATTCTTATCTGCTAGCTGTATCAACTCATAGTCAATAGATCACACACCAGATGTAGTCAAAGATTACATAGTCCAAAGATTTATGGCCAGGACTACAGAGAAGTTGTTCTTGTTTCCATATAATATTGGTCATGGGTATGACTTCATTCTAAATTCATTTATTATAATTATTCGATTTTTGCCATTCTATATAACATTTACGTCTAAACTATTGTCTTATTTTATAGTGGACACTGGTTGTTGGTCGTGATTAATCCGATGAAAGAAATAGTGTATTATCTGGATTCATTGGATATCGATCAAACAAAATATCCTGATATGAAGAATATGATTGATACGTAAGTGATGAGATATATTGTTCTGAATAATTATATATCTTTATTTATTATGTGACATTGTTCTAAATATGCGTTTATATTATGTTAGAGCTATACAAATATTCAGAGCACAAAGACAAGTAGCAGTGCCAAAAAGCAAGGCTAACAACATTAGCTGGATCAGAGTGCAGGTATATTTTCCCATTTTTGACTGTTATAGTGGTCCTACTTGATAAAACTATTTAAAATATATATCCTGATAAATGTTCGTTTGTTTTTTCCATTTACAGTGTCCTCGTCAGCGCAATGAGATTGATTGCGGATATTTTGTATTGCGCTTTATGAAGAAAATTATTCATTCTGGTCAAATAGAGATTCCAATCATGGCATGGATCAATTCACAAATTATATGATTCATTTTGATAATTAACCGATGTTTCATCTGAATAATTATTTTTAAAACTAAATCGTGCGTGTTCTGTTATATTATGTAGTACTTTGATGAATTCAAATGCGGTACTTACTCGAAAGCAGGATTGGAAGAAATAAAGGAGGAATGGTGTCAATTTATTCTTGAGTTGAGAATTGTATAAGGTATATGTATCATCCTATATTAATGCGGGATAATAATATTTCTGGAAGTCGTATCTATTTGTAAAGTTAACGGATTTGTAATTATATGTAAATTGACTGTATTTGTGATGTTGTAATTCTGAGGATCGGATTGTGTTGTAATATATTTAAGCAGATTTATGTGTATTAAAATGATTATGGGCAAAGTGATGAATTACAATGTATACTTAAAGGCCAAAGTGTTGAAATAAAGGTCTGAATTATAAGCAGGGAATGTAATTGTTATAAGCAGGTTTATTGGAAAATATATAAAAAATGTGATTATTTTTAAAAAAAAAAATTTAAATCGCGAAGATTAGACAACGCTTTTACAAAAAAGCACTGCTAAAGGGGACACAGAGAGCGCTAAAAACGTGCTGCTATAGGTGGGGAAAAGGGGGGGGGGTCTAAGAAAGCGCTTTATAAAAGCGCTGCTAAAAGGGGAGGGGGGGGGGGGGGGGGGGGAGGGTCTAAGAAAACGCTTTAAAAAAGTGCTGCTAAAGGGGGGGGGGTGTCTAAGAAAGCGCTTTCTAAAAGCGCTTGCTTAAGGGGGGAGGCGAGAGGGGAATAGGCAACGCTTTTAAAAGCGCTGCTAAATGTGCTGGTAAACGGAGCATATAGCAGCGCTTTTTCCATAAAAAAGCGCTGCCTTTACCTTTAGCAACGCCACTTTAGGCAGCGCTTTTAAGCGCTGCTAAAGGCAAAAAAAAACACTGCTAAAGGTCTTTTTTGGCATTGTGAATGATGTTGAGTTTAAATAAGACATCATTTTTGAACCTACACCATAACCTGAAACCATCCATGAACCTCAAGGTTTGGAAAGATCAAATAGGCAAACTCAAAAACCTATTAATTTATCAGATTTTATATGCAATCTTTCAAAGAATCCATTTGATCATGATTATTCAGATATATTCTATCCTATTGAAAATTTTTGTTCATTAAATTATATTTCTACTACACATCAAAACTTTATTTTGTCCATCATTATTTTAGCTGAGCCTAATAGTTACAAAGAGGCAAGTAAGCACAAGTGTTGTGTCAAATCAATGAATTCTGAACTTGAAGCTTTGAAACACAACAAAACTTGGACCTTTGTTATCCTCCACCAAGTATCAAACCAATTGGAAGGGAATGAGTTTATAAGCTGAAACATAAGGCTGATGGTTCCATAGAAAATATAAAGAAAGACTATTAACTAAATACTATAATCAAGTTTAAGGGCTTGATTTTTTGACACATTCTCACTTGTGTAAAAAATCACTACTGTTAGGACCTTTGTTGCCATTAACATCCATCAATTCATGGCATCTACATCAGTTGGATGTAAACAATGATTTTTTTTTTGTTGCATAGAAACTATTGTATGGATTGAGACAACCTAGTAGAAAGTGGCATGAGAAATTAATAGGTTTTCCCATTGGTCAAGGCTACAAGCAATCCAACTCTGATCACTCTTTATTTACACTTCACACTAATTCACATTTAAATGCTTTATTAGTATATGTAGATGATATCATCCTGATAGGTAATTCTATGGATGAAATCAACAGGGTGAAGGCTACACTTGATACTAAGTTCAAAATCAAAGTTCTTGGGAGGCTGGAATATTTCCTAGGCATAGAGGCTGCACACTCTAAAATTGGCATTAACATATGTCAAAGGAAATACTGCTTATATTTGCTGAAAGACACAAAGTCTTCTTGCTTCCTAGTCATCCAAAACTCCTTTTGATCTATCTACCAAACTGCATCAATATACAAGTGTATCCTTTGAGGACATACTCAACTATAAAAGTTTGGTTGGGAAATTACTCTACCTCACGACCACTTGACCCGACATTGCATTTACGACTCAACAACTGAGGTGATTCCTTGCATCACCAACTATTACACACCATGACACAACTTGTAGAGTTGTGAAAGACTTGAAGGGTTCACTTGAGATATGGTTATTTTTCAGAAGAGATTCAAAATTCCAACTTCTTGGATTCATTGTTGCTGATTGAGCTGAATGTTTGGACACAAGAAGATCTACTTCAAGCTATTGCTTATTTATTGGTTCTTCCTTGGTTTCTTGGAGAGATAAGAAACAAAAAACTGTATCTCAAAGTTCTTTTGAAGCTAAATATCATGCACGATCCTTTGTTAGTTGTGAGCTTAGATGGCTCATTTATTTGTTGCAGGATTTTGGATTTCATTGCAGTAAACCGCCAGTGCTATATTGTGACAACATAAGTGCAATCCATATTATATCTAACCCAGTTTTTCATGAACACATAAAACATTTGGAGATTGATTGCCATTTTGTGAGAGATAAGTTATTGCAAGGAACATTCAAGTTGTTGTCTGTCAAGTCTCAAGCACAACTTGCTAATTTATTTACAAACCATTGCCACCAAAAAACTTCAATTCTTTCATTTCCAAGCTTAACATGTTTAACTTCTACCATGCTAAGCTTGAGGGAGGGTGTTGAAGTATAAATTCAGAGTTAACTTGCATGACAAAGTAACCATTTAACATTGCATGCTTCCTAACAACATTGCATGACTCCTAACAACATTGCATTGTTCCCCTTATAATTGGATATTGGATCACCTTATCTTAGTGAAGTCTCACCATAGAGTATTACAACTATGATTGAGTTAGTTACATTCGGTTAGAGGTTGTTAGAGTTTCAAGTCTCTGTATAAATACATGATGTAACTAACTTCACCATGATGAATGATATAACTTCCATTTTCACTCCATTTCTTTGATTTTCATTCATCTTTATCATGATTCATGCAAACTTCGTAACCCCTAATAAAATATACAATATTTTTTTTGTATAATATTAAATATCAAAATAAAATAAATAAAAATTTAGTTCTGAAAATTTTGAGAATTTTTTTTAATCCTAACTAAATGTATTGAAATTTTAATCATATCAACTATTTAACATATATTTTTTGATTTTCTAACCACCATTATTTTTAGTATATGAATGTATCCACTGTATTACTTCTAAAAATATGATTTCCCCAAATATCAATATCATGAGATATAATTAGATATCCTAGTAAATAAATACTTTTAACATAGCTTAGAATAGTTAAATTCTATTGGTAACAAGAAAATAACCCATAAACTCATGGCAAGATTTACGACATAGTTATTCAATAATATCCCATATATTTTTTGATTCGGTCAATGAATTCTCATATAATACCATTTATTTTGTTCCCACTTATATAATACCACTATCATATCACTTAGTAACTAATATCTACTTCATAATAACGTATTAGATGCTAATAATTCATTTGAATTTTATTTATTTATTTATAAATTTACGATATTTTTAGAAACCAACTTTGCACGTAATTTTAGAGAATAATTTCTTGAATGGAAAGGATTGCAAAACTTAGTAAAATCCTCTTTTAAAAGAATCTCCAATTAAACCGAAAAGAAATCCCTTTAGATATCATTTAAGTGCTCTTGCATTATACAAATTGCAATTTATATCTATAAATTTTAAATTTAATTTATAAAAAACAATTTATTATTTCATTTTTGTGTTTTAAAAGTTTAAGTGATTCATCTAAATAGACTCAAAACTTAAAGAATATTTATATAATACCAACTAAAGAGATTTTTATAACGACAATACAAACTAAGCACATTGTCTGAACTAATTTCTTATCTATTGAACTGAAGTATTTTATTCTTTTTGTTTTAAAATAAATGTTGTTTAAAGTTTTCACACACAAATTAAAAAATATAATAATATTATTATAAAATATTATATTTTTATTAAATTAATTTTATAAATATATTAAAAATAATATAAATAGTAATAATAATTAAAAAATAAGAATATTTCTATATAAAATATATAAAAAAGTAACATATATTTTGAAATAAATTTGATTTATTGAAAGTATAGTTATAATCATATTAAAAGATAGTAAGTTATGAAATATTTAATATTATCATTTATAGAAAAAAAGAAGTTGAATTGTCAACTCGAAAATTAATAAAAAAAAATCCAAGGGCATAGATCTTGTTACCTGAGAATAAAATCTACGGTTGAATTCCCACCTAACATCATTGGCATCTACTTTTCAGGCCAATTAATAATTTCTCTAAACAGTCCAAAACATGTGAAATTAAAAATCAATTAATTATAGCGGTGATTGCACCCCACGCGCCAGTAATTAATACTCTCTCACGTAACATTACTCTTCAACTGCCACGTGGAGGGCAAATTCGTCACTTAACATATCTGTTCGTACACGCGCGTAAGAACCTTATTTTATTTAATATTAATATTTGTTCTTGTTTTTATTATTTACTTGTCGGGTTTCACATTCAAAGATCCAAAATGTTGCAAAGTTTGCAGAACCACCACAACCAGGAAAATCTTTTTTGACGAGAATTTTTTCATCCCTTTGGAATATTATTATAATCTTTTTTCAAGATTTCACATTCGGGAAATTCCTCTTTTTTTAATTTTTTATATATTTTTTTGGGATTTTAATTTTGATTTACCTTTTTAATATCTTGGTGAGTTAATTTCTGAGTGTTGTGCACTGATTTTTTCTCTTAAAGGCTTAAAGGGTCATAAGGGTTTGATTGAACGACCATAAAAATTGTATCTTTGTGTTTCAATTTCAACGCTATCAGATGCCAGAAAATCGGCAGGTTTTCAAGAATGTTGGTGCTAATCCATCTGGTGCTAACATTGAAGGTGATTCAATCATTAGTTTTTTATATGATGTGTTGTTTTGGTTGGAAATGTTTTGTTTTCATTCATGATGATGTTGTTGATGATGATGATGATGATGATTATGATGATGATGATGACGATGATGATGGGTTTCTATTTTTGGTAGAATGAATTTGATTTCAATGTTTTTGTTCTTTTTTGTTTTTTTTTGTTTGGGATTCGTGCAATGTTGTATTGTGAGAGTTTTGATGATTTTTGTGAAACTGAATATGTGAGTTAACTTGCGTGAGTGAGAAAGGTTGATTATGAAAAGGAAATTATTATAGTATTCAAATTCCATGTTTACTTCCCTAGAATCAAGTGTTGTTTTGCTTGATCGCACATGGTTTTTGAAAAGTCTATGTACTTTGCTTCATGATGCAATAAAGGGTTGTGATTTTCATGTTTTGATCTTGAATTCTCTTTCAAACAATAGATTATGTGCTTTGTGAGGTGATAGTTTTGAGTTTCTGATCTTGTTAGTTGCATTGTACTGTGATTTGTATTGCAGAAGCGATTCGGCGATTGAAAATCAATAATAACCGGGACAGGGATGCTGCGGCTCAATCGATGCCTTATCCGGATCGACCTGGTGAACCTGACTGCTTATATTATTTGAGGACTGGAATGTGTGGCTACGGGAGTAACTGTCGCTATAATCACCCTGCTAATGTTTCACTTGTAATCGAGCCTTTTCTTTTGTATCCTTTTCGTGAATTATTCATCTTAAGTTTTTTTGATTTGGTTTTATCGTTTGTAGTTTAGATAAAAGTTTCTCATACTTTATTAGATTTCAGGTTACTCAATATGGTGAAGAACTTCCTGAGAGAGTAGGGCAGCCTGATTGTGAGGTATGTCTACTTTTGGTAACTAAAATTGTATTTGTTTTGTAAATTTTTTCCGTTTTGAACGGTGCTTCATGAAACTGAATATGGACATGTTTTAGTTTTATGCAAGAGTGAATTCAAGTATAGGCCCTTTTTAAGGGAAGAATATGATGTAGGACTTGGAATGAAGGCAAAATTTGAATTAGTTATGCTTCCGATATGGAAAATTATCATTTTTGTTTTCACCGATCATTTGTTAGATTTTTTTGTTTGACTGACATTATAGTGTTTATCCTCTAAAATTTATTTACCAGATCTCTTTATGGCAAAAACGGCAAGTTTCATTCCGTGCCAGCGAATACGAGGCATCGGTTACAATAGAAATATCTAATTCCGGAAATGAATGTAACCTATAGATTTTGTTATTGTTAAATATTACGTAATCCATTTTCATTAGAGGCTTCATCGCAATTCCGTTGCCTTGAAGCCTGTTAAGGACATACAACCTATATAAAGCTTAATTAAGCAAGCACTTAACTTAAGTGCTTTTGATATGAACACTTTTGTATAAGCTATTTCTGTAACAAAAGATAAAATAAGATGAAAACTACTTATGGACATGTCATAGGCTTTTTTTTTTTGTAAACTCTCTCAATTGGTCTATCAAGTGCTTATGTCGGTAGATAAGTTCAAATAAGCCAATCCAGACACGCTTTATACTACTTGTAACTCATCATCATGTTTGAAATGTGTGTTGCAGTATTTTCTTAAGACAGGAACATGCAAGTATGGATCGACATGTAAATATCATCATCCAAAAGACAGGCGAGGTGCTGCACCCGTCGTATTCAATACTTTAGGTCTTCCTATGCGTCAGGTTTGTGCATTTCTCTTTTGATGGACAATGTTGAAGCGGTTGTATTTTCTTCAATACCCTACTAATGTTACTTTTTAGGAAGAAAAATCGTGTCCTTATTACATGAGAACCGGGTCTTGTAAGTTTGGAGTTGCGTGTAAGTTTCATCATCCGCAGCAGGCGGCGGCTTCCTTTGGAGCTTACCCGGCGGCTGCCTCTCCTCCCCCCACAACTGTTACTTCATCAGGGTTTCCATATGCTGGCGGGTTTCCTGCATGGTCGGTTCCGAGAATGTCGTATTTATCTGGACAGGGCATTCAATCTTATGTGCCTCCTTTTATGCCTTCTACACAAAGCATTATGCCTGCGCTGAGCTGGAGCAACTACATGGTTAGTTAGAAACCGATGAATGAAATGTCTGTTTATATTTGCGTTTTTCGTGTTACTGAATATAATGCTCGCCCACTGGTATTATTTCTGAGAAATTAAATATTGCAAGGGCTATTAAACCGTCTATCGTATATTTCTACTTACCGAAATGTTTTGATTATGTTAAATTTTTCAACCACATGGATTAAATGGCACTTTTTGCTGATTCAATTAAGATATTCTGTTTCTGACCGCTGTTTTATTTGTCGAAAAAGGGAAGTATTAGCCCCGCAATGCCTACCGGTGTTCTCGGATCTAATCTTTTCTATGACTACATGAATCCGGCGGGAGATACACTTTCTGGCGGACAGGTAGTGAATTCGTTTCTTCCGGATAGACCCGATCAACCAGAATGTAAATACTTTATGAGCACCGGAACATGCAAATATGGATCTGATTGCAAGTTCCACCACCCGAAAGAAAGAATAGGCCAATCATTGTCCATTAATCCTCTTGGCCTTCCCATGAGACCTGTAAGTTCATTTTCTACCATTGCTTAAGATTCACACTTTTAAAAGAAATCACTTTTAGAAGTTTTCGCGTAAGTTTGGTTTCACGGTTGGAGCATTTAGAATTGACTCTCGACATGTAGAATTGATTTTTACGTCAATTTTGTAAGAATTTATCCAAGTATAGATCACTTTACATTCAACTCACTTGTAGGCAGAATCAATTCATTCAGAATCAATTTTTTTCACTGCGGAACCAAACACACATTTGTTATGGATTTTGAAAAAATCACTTTAGGAAGATATTTTCATGAAAATCACTTTTAGTTACACTTTAAAAGATCTGATTCTTATTTTCTGATTCTCTGCAGGGGAATGCTATATGCTCATATTACAGAATCTATGGAGTATGCAAGTTCGGTCCAACATGCAAATTTGATCATCCAGTTGTAGCCATCCCTCAGAACTACGCCTTACCCTCGCCCACTCTCTCCGTATTCGACGCATCTCTTCTCAATACTCCAAGAAGGATATCGACTGTCCAACAAGCCGACACATCTCCGTCGAAACAATCATCTGACAAGCTTCAACAATCCGACACAAAAGATGCGACCGAAGATTCATCTAAACAAGCTGACGACACTACATCAAATTCTCGCACACCTTCGTCCGAGTCTTTACACGACGAATAAACTGCTTCATGTTTGATTTTTCTTTTGGACCTTTTCTCTTTTTGGTGAAATATATATCATACATACCATCTATTCCCCCTTTTAATCTGCAGGGTTGGATAGTTTGTTCAATGGTTGTTGTAACAATCATGAGCTTGTGGGGGATAGAGGGCATTTTTTTGTGGTGAATAAAATGCAAGTGAAAAGTTTGTGACTTTCATTTACCCTTTTCTCTCTTAGGGTCAATTTGGTAAAGACACCTACAAATATATTGAGTGAAAATCTCAAATATGTGTAGCATTTCTTGCATGAATAGAGTTTCTATTGGCTACAATCAATCAAGATACATTAAAGTTCAAGAGGAATCAAAACTTGCATGGGATATTCTTCTATATATAATTACACTAGTGACATGAACATTACATTGAAATTGCTCCTAGGATAACCTTGTGTAATTAGGATATTTTACTGCTTGTTTTTTATGTTTATTTCATTGCAATTGAATCCCTCACAACATTTTGACTTCCACCTTTTTGAATTAACTTTTGCATGCATATAAAATACTTTTGGACCAAAGTCAACATAATTGAATCGAGTCAGAAAAAACTTGAATAGGATTATGTAATTTTGGAGTGCATGACTAAAATCATAAGAAAGTATGAATCAAGTCATGATCATACATGTTTCAGAAATTTGATTTAACGATATGTAATTCGAATTAAGGTTCCATTTGAATCGAGTCATGAGTATATTTCTATAAATTAAGTTGGTTAGGGAAATGTAACTCGATTTGTGGCTCCATTTGAATCGAGTCATGGAAAATATTTTTACAATGCTTTTCAATTAAGGTTTTATGATTTGGCCTAAAAAAATTGGCGAATCAATTCAAATATTTTTCAAACTTTATTTTGTTTTGAGATACATGACTTGATTCATATAATTATTTGATTCACTTCACATGACTTTGAGTCATGAATCAATTTACGTGTTGAGTTTTTCCGGCTTTTTCATATACTTGTTTCAATTCATTTTGTATTTTTACTCGATTCATTCATGTGTTTTGACTTGAATCAAAAGGTCATTTTTATACTATTTTTGTGCATTTTCTCAAACACATATAAAAGCTTTTTCTCTTATTTTTTAATAATCAGATCAAAAATCAAATGAGTATTTTTTTTTAAAATTCATCTTTCTCAAACACCATAAAATTCATCTTGTGCATGAAAGTTAATTCACTTAGAGAGTGTAAGCTTGTTTGTTAACAACTCATTAGATTACTAATGTGTCGGTGACTGTTTGAGTTAGAGGATATGTGGTAGAATTTTAGAAGTAAATTTTCAATGAAGAAAAAGAAATTTCTTCTTCAAAAAAGTGTTTGGATTTTCTCGTTTGCACCTTTCATTCAAAGATTTCGGGTAGAGTTTGAAGAACTGATGACAATGAAAATGTTGATGATATTGAAGGCATGAAAATGGTGATATTAGAATCAAGAAGGTGATTCTATCTTGAGGCTTGGTTTACGGTGTAAAGATGGAAGAAGATCAAGAAAGAAGAATATGTTATTTTGTGCTAAGCATATTCTGGTTAATTTTCTATGATATTCTTGCACCAAAATTATGTAACCATAATCTAAAATAGTGGAAGACAAATTTCGAAGGACCACCATCAAAGATTGGATTAAATGCTTAGGAAGGAAAAAAAAACATTGAACCAATATAAATTTTGGTGCATTGATTCTCTCACCTCACATGAGTTAACCCCTTTAACAGCCTTAAAAAATTACCGTACAGTGATGCTCGCCGCCACGATCTAGCCCTTAGCCACCAAAGTTGTAATATACCTACTAGGACCTCTGACTCTTTATGCCTTTGCAGGGGGAAAATACACACCCTATACATTTTGGACAGGGCCAAGACCTTCCCCACAGTCGGGTAGATCCAACCCAATACTACGTTGGGGAGGCCCAACAAAACCCAATCCTCCTTCATGTCAGGCACACTTAATTCTGTAGTCGGGCAGAACACTACATAGCACGAGAAGAGCTTACACGTCTTCTCCACGTGCCCCCACGTAGGAACACGTCATCAATCAACTATCCACTTCCGAAAGAACTGGTCAGTCCACCTTCCGAAGATCACGGGGCAGTTGATCCTGGGCGAAGACCACGTGCTGATCTTGCCTATGCCACGTATGCCCCTGCAGGGGGAAAATACACACCCTGTACGTTTTGGACAGGGCCAAGACATGCCCCACAGTCGGGCAGACCTAACTCAATACTACGTTGGAGAGGCCCAACAAAGCCCAATCCTCCTTCATGTCGGCCACGCTTAATTCCGTAGTCGGGCAGACCACTACCTAGCACGGGGAGAGCTCACGCGTCTTCTCCACGTGCCCTTCACGCAGGAACACGTCATCAAGCAACTACCCATTTCCGAAAGAAATGGTCATCCCACCTTCCGGAGATCACGGGGCAGTTGATCCAGGGTGAAGACCATATGCTGATCTTACCCACGCCACGTAAGCCCTGACAGTTACTCGTATTGGGCCTTGCAATCCAATCCAATGCAAAGTAATTGTTGATCCTGCTCTGGGGGCACATTATAAATACCCTCTTTCACTAGAGGGTCTGTTATTCTATTCTCCACTCCTATTTTCTATGTACTTGCTCTTCCTAACCCCGTTACTCAGTTAGGCATCGGAGTACCTTGCAGGTACACTCCCTCCTCCTCTTCAACACCGGTGAACACAGGAGCTCGCAATGCGTGACAGACTGTTGATTCCTTTCTGATCAGGTAAAACCAGTGGCGCCGTCTGTGGGAATCCTTTGCTCCTTCGTTATTTCTCCTATAGAAGCATAGAATCAAGAACCAAAGCAACATTAAACTTCCGTTTGATCATGGCCAACCCACGCAATGACAACGCTCTAGAAATCGCCTTCGCTTCATTTATCAACAGTGACAGCCACAAACCTAATGTGACCGTTCACATCGAAGAGGGCGACTCCAGGGACGGGAACACCGATTCTTCCTCCTTGGAAGACGCGACCTTCAATGCCGCCCGACGCATTGATAACACGACTGTCTACCAGCCAATCCCGATGCCACCCAGCGTCGACTCGACCATGGTAGTTATGTTCACGGCGATCAACTAAACCAATCTGATGATCTTCCAATAGAATGAGCGGATAGGGATGCTCGAGAAGGAGCGACAATCACACTCTCCCCTGTGGAGACATCGTCGCCCCGTTTCCAGCAGCCCCTTTCCTCCCTCGCAGAGGACACGACACGACGACTCTCAGAGCCTTTCTCCCCGGCAGACTGGACGTCGCCTGCGATCGATCCTCTCCCCAAAAGGAGCGATGCTCCCCCACTCAGAAGAGGAACAAAGCTGAAGGAGGCCTCGAGAAGCCAAAGAGTCGGCCAATGAGTCCTCCCCGACGAAACAGAAATAATAAATAATCAGGGTGACTTTTCCCCTTCTCGGTCACCTGTCAAGAGCGACAAGGACGACCAGTGCTCACCACTGTCCAGGGCCATCAGGAAGACTCAATCATGTGTAGCATTTCTTGCTTGAATAGAGTTTCTATTGGCTACAACAATGAAGATACATTAAAGTTCAAGAGGAATCAAAACTTGCATGAGCATTTGCATGGGATATTCTTCTATTTATATAATTATATATGTGCTTGAAATTTTAACAATTAATTTTTTAGCCAATTTTTATGAGTCTTTATTTTGTTGATTGAATACCATGGTTCTTGTTTCTACCACAATTCAAGAACTGTGAATTTTATGGATATAAGACTTGAGGCATTGGAAGGCTAATCTAATGGGCTATTGCACGGTGATGAGAAACCATGATTCTTAAACCAAGGATGCTTGGTGAATGATAATAATTATTAGAGGCTTTATGTGTGTTATTGTGTATGTTTGATAATTATCTTGTTTGTGCTTAATAACCTAAAATGTTGATATGTGAGAATAATTATGATGACATCTAGGTGAATAAATAGTAACCTAACTTAAGCTAGGATAATAGAGTTAGTTGGCAATATCCAAACACAATGATACCTCAGTGTGTATCATGGATGGAAAATTGCTACTAATAAATCAAATAGTGAAATAATATCATTTATATGGAACATGATGTTTGTGTGAGGGTGAAAGTAATCACCTAGTGATTAGAGGTTAACCACGTTACTTTTAACGAGCAAATCATGTATTCGGAAATAACTCCATTTTCGTGCCCGTTCCAATGTTTGATGATTATGAGATGTAAGAATTGAGATATATGCACCAATGTTTCGCTCAACCAAATGAGTTAGAGTCCCATATTGAACCTCAAAGTGGGTTAGAGTCCCATACGAGGAATAAGACTCCAAATGGGTTTAAGTCCCATAGGAAGTGATGATTCTTAGATTGGGTACGAGTCCCATGAAATAATTCGAAATTCACAAGAAAGTCAAAACATAATACAAGGATCTGTGACCCCTGTCGAGAATCCTAGACGTAGGGTTGGCCAGGGAAAGATGCCTCGGTACAATTTCTGAATAATGATTTTTTGTTTGTTGGTGAACTCAAGTGTACATATTTCTATACAATGCGATAATTCCCTAGTTGCTTAAGTCTTTATCCTCTTTTAAGACATGAGTTAGGAAATTGATTAGAAACCCTGCAGAGCTGAGTGAACCCATAAGATAGGGGAACTCACTAAGATTATTATCTCACCCCAATATTATTGTTGCTTTTCAGGTGTTATTTGCAGGTTTAATAGAAAAGGAGTTGTGCATTGATGTTTCAAAGGATTCAGTTTACTATGATCTTCCATTGTGGATTGTGTGCAATGAAGAGATTGCACATAGATCTTAGTTTTATTTTAGGCACTATTGTATAACATGTGCTATATATGTAGATTTTATTTATGGACATGTATATATAATTATGCCGTTAGGCCCTTTTGTTAGATCGGTACCAAGAATTAACACTTGTATGATATTATTCATGATATATATTATACAGGTTGTTACACCTGTGTTGCTTGAAGTTGGAGTAAACATTCATCCATCTCGATATCAGATGCATCTTCAACTTGTTCAAATGAATTAATAATAAAATAATCAATCGGTGGTTAAAGTGTTTCAGTCGCTTTCACCTCTTGAGCAACTTCTTCCATCATGTCTTTCATGTAACATTGCAGGTTTTTTTTTTGGTGCTTCATTTCTTCAAACACGTTAAAGATAACTTTCTCTTTGTTAAACCTCAATGTTAACTCACCCAATTTTACATCAATGAGAGCTTTATGTGTTACCAAGAATGGTCTTCAAAGGAGTAATGATGTTTCAAAATCTCATGGCATGTCTAAAACCACAAAACTGCTCGAAATATTAACCCATCAACCCTAACAAGGACATCATCAAGAACGCCATAAGGATATGTGATTGATCGATCAACAAACGTTAGAGTCATTTGATTCAGTTTCGACTCACCAATTTAACTTCCTCATCATATATAACAACATTAGATTGATGCTAGCTCCTAAATCACGCAAAGCATTACCAATAGTTAGTAAACTAATGGAACAAGGAATATTAAATCTACTTGAATCAGTGAGTTGGGTTGAAGCTTTCGTTTAATGATTGTGCTGCACTCGTCTGCCAAAAAGACATTTTCATCATGCTTCAACTTACGCTTTTCCGATAAGAGCTCTTTCATGAATATAGAATAAACAAGCATCCATTCGAGAGCTTCAAAGAATGGAATATCAACCTGTATCTTTGTCAACATATCCACGAACCTTTTAAACTGAACCACTTCCATCTCTTTCTTGAGCTTCTTCTTTAGAATTGGAAGATGGTTTGATGTAATTAGGTAGCTCGTGATTTGGTTCACTCAAGATTTGTTTCTTTGTTCTTCTGAAAGGTGAGTTTTTATCTATGAATTGGTCAATGGTGTATCCTCTAACTTCATCCTCACTAGCACCCTCACTTTTTTCTCCCTCAGAATTTTTCTCATCCTCCTCTTCAGTTATCACCTCTTTTCCACTGTTCTTCTTGACCTCACTCAATGGTTTTAAAGGTACCACTATATTTTTCAACTCAATAAATTAGCAACTTTCATTTTTTGGGTTATTTACGGTGTTACTAATAAATCCCCTACTTGAACTAGCTTGTGCTTCCATCTGTTGAGACGTTTAACAAATTTGCATCTCTATGTTCTTTATTGAAGCTTCAGTGTTTTTGTTCATGGTGATTTAATTTGGTGTCATCTCCCATTTAGTTTTAAACATGTCTTCTTGAGTCTTTCTAACTTCTTCAAAACTTATTTGAGTTGCTTTCATTAAGTTGGACAAGGTTTCGTCTAGAGGTGATGATTTTTGTTGAGGTGTTTGAGGAACTTGTTGAACTCTTTGATTAACATTCAAGGTTTGATTGTTGCTGCATTTAAAGTTCTAATGATCATTCCAACCTAGATGAGCTTCAACACTATAAACATTTGGCACACAGTTTTCATTCACATGTCCCTCTCTATAGAACTCACACTTGAGTGTCTGAACTTGACTCTTATTTACTTGGGCTAATAATGTTGTTTTTGAATCAACTACAAGAATACCATTTTGCTTCATCGCTCGATCAATTGAGCAATATTCATTTTAGAACATGTTTTTAATCAACACTTTTACCTCATCTTCAGTCTTCGCTCTCAATGTACCCCCGGTTGAGGCACCAAGAAGCATTCTCATTAGTGTTTTCATTCCACTGATAAAGTGTGTCATATGTTCCATAACACTTATATTATGTTTCAGACACTTACAAAGTAACAACATGAACCTCTCCCATGCATCAAATAATGACTCAGACTCGTCTTGGTCAAAATTTGAAAATGTAGCTTTCCTCTCCATAAACTGAGCATTTGAATAATACCTCTACAAAATTTTTCTTCCAGTTCTTTCCAAGTTTGAATAATACCATTTGGTATGCATTGCAGCCAATCTTTAGCGCCACCTATTAAAGAAAAACCAATCAAGTGTAATTTTGCCTAATCGTCAGTTACATCCGTCGATTTTCACATTGAGCAACTTTCGTAGAATTTATCAAGATGCTCCCAAGGGTATATGATATCTTTCCTATAATACATGATATCCTTCAAACTTAAAGCATACAATTTTTAATATCAAAGGTTACAAGGTTTAGTCGGTTGAAATTCTAAGGATATCTGTCCAACGTCAGTTCTCCTACAATAATCCCCCATCATTTGTTGTGGTGGATTAGCCATCTCTTCTCTCTCTCTCTCTCTCTCTCTCTCTCTCTCTCTCTCTCTCTCTCTCTCTCTCTCTCTCTCTCTCTCTCTCTCTCTCTCTCTCTCTCTCTCTCTCTCTCTCTCTCTCTCTCTCTCTCTCTCTCTCTCTCTCTCTCTCTCTCTCTCTCTCTATATATATATATATATATATATATATATATATATATATATATATATATATATATATATATATATATATATATATATCCCATAGCATTCAATGCTTTTTTTTCCTCTCTTTCTGAATTGAGTGTGTTGTTCTTTCAATTTCTAAATCAAACGGTATCAGTATCAAATCTTAACCTCGCATAAACGAACAAACAATACCTTACTAGCACTGCACAAAATAGAACAAAATAAAAGTTGAAAATAAAATATAAATTAAAACTTTAAAATAAAAAAATACCTAAAAACAAAAAATGAAAATTAAATTTAAAACACCGTATTAATATTGTCTTGTTGGAATTATCAACAATCTCAAACAACTGGGCCAAAAACTTGATGACTAAAGAAACAAGTGAACTAATATTGTCGAAGTAATAAAATAATTCGCCTCCACAAGGATTTCGAATTTTAACAAGGTTATACTAATGCGATTGAAAATAAACAAAGCGGTTTTTTTAATTATGATTGGTACGAAAACAAGTACGAGAGAACTTTTGGAGTAAAGGTCTATAATGAAAAAACGATTAGATCTTTCTTTCGAATCTCCTAATTATACTTGTTGATGAATGTGTATTAGTTGAATAACAATTACTCAATAATTATACGGAGAATTAACAAGACCATTACACCTAATTCTTTGGCGTGCAACTCGATAATTCCTCAAGCGAATTCAAAATAAAACTAAGCGTTTCTAAGTTTGTTAATTCTATAGAACCACAACTTATAATTACATATTTCTAGTTAATTACTAAGTTGAACAATTGTACTAATTCAGATTGGCAGACTTATAGTCAATAATATCTACTCATCTAAAATCACTTTGTGCGCTCGTCAACATGAAAATAGCACTAAGAACAAGAACAATTGAATAATAGTTATAACATAAAAGTATTCAAATATTCTCAAATATTCATTTGATCCATTAAAGTTACAATTAAGCTCATTTCTAAAGACCTAATCTAAAATAGCTTAGTCACTCATAGTGAAATTAACAATTACCATGAGTTGATAAGAAGTATTCATGAAAATTAATGGAAAATAAACTTTCCAATGACTTAAATGCTCTCCAAAATCGCCCGCAAAAACTCTTTGCTGTCATTTTTCTCCATGAAATTCGTCACCTCCAAAAAGTTTTCACCTTTCTCTATTTAAAGTAAAAATAATGTTTTAGAAAAAGCTTGCGTCGCGACTGTGTTAATATGCATCGCGATCTTCATATGTGCTCATCTTGCCCACGATGAAAGCTCTGCGACCACATGAAAAAGAGAGACAAATATTATTTTTTCTTCCTTGTTCTTCTTAGTTTTTCTAAGTTCCAACTTTCTGCACCTTTGGTAATTTTTCTCACTTATTCATCATTTTGGCTTCCATTTTGTTTATTATTTCACCGATTCCATAAAAAATAGTCATAAATATTACATAATAACAAAGGTTGTCATAATGCTTCATGGAACCTTTCCAAACTAATGCATCCACTCTTAGAGATTTCTAAGTGTATATAAATGACGTTTTAACATATAAAACAAATCAATAACTTTCATATTATCATTTACACAATTCAAATATAATTTTCAAGAAACATACTTTTTTCAAAATGGTTTGAAACTTGTAAAGTTTCATAAACCACAAAAGTTTCAAAACTAGAACATAATATATGCAATGTGTAATATATATTGAATTGTGATATTGATAACAATAATTAATCAAAATTTTAATCCAATTATTTAATATCCAACATAAGTTCTTCATTTCTCTACAAAATCAAGTGTGACTTGTTCCACCATAGTATTTGGTGAAAATCACCATGGTGTTTGGTGATGGTGAAAAATGTTCTTTGAGTTGGGGTAATAAAAAAGTCCATCATAGTATTTGGTGTTTATTGTTGTAAAAATAAAGTCGTGTTCTTTCTTTATGTGTGTTTTAGAAGGTTTTAAAGAGGATTTGGTGAAGACTTGTACACGGATCTAAACATAGTGGAAAATACACTAAGGAGTAAAGAGACTAAATGTTACTTGGTTGATAAGAAAAAGTCCTATAATTTTGGCATATCTTTTAATTTTATGCTTTTAATTTTGTACACTTTTTATTCATATAAAAGTTGTAACAAATTATTTGTTTTCCGAAAAATTAAAAGATAAGAAATTTTTCATAAAAACAAGAAAAACCCATCAATCTAATTAACCCCTCCCCCGTCTTAGATTGCTTCTCATACTTACAAAATATCAAAGTTGTGATTAAGTTGCGTTAATGAAGTTGAGGTGATCAATATTGTTGTGTTTGAAGATCAAGTTATTTGTGCCTATTTGTGAAGACACCACTTTAATTTAAGCGACATTCAAATTTCACCTTTTCTTACAAAATACCCAACTATGTTTAATCTTTACAAAGGTTAATCACGATCATTTGTTATATTATATTTTTTATGTTTAAGTTTTATTGAGCATATTATTCTCATATTGTAGAAGTATGCTTGTCCAAATTGTGTTTGTGGTTAGGGTTGTTCATGGTATAAATTTGTGAGAAAATAGAACCGAATCATTATATAAGATTATCCGAACCGAACCAAACAGTTTCTATTTTTTTTAGACTGAACCAAAATTTTTTGATTTGATATAACGGTTCGGAACTTCAAAATTTTCCAAACCGAACCTTTATATGTGTTTTTTTTTTTTTTTAATATTTTGTTTAATAAAATTATTTTAAGCTTGTTTCTTGATATGTCAAACCAATCTCGTAATATTCAAAACAGCTAATGATGCTAACATAACCGGTTAATAAAGTTAACAAACGGCATGCAATTTCAATAACAAAACCAAATGAGTCAGCATGAATAGCCTAGTGTTTTTAATCAATTGCCTACCATCATACAAATTCTAAGCTCTAAAATATTCTTAACATACTGTTTTTTTTAATGAACAACCTACTTAATGAATAACCTAATTATAATAAAACTAAAAAGATTGACATTTCCACTTATAAAATTGATATTGTCAAAATGAATAGCCTAATGAATCACTCAATGATAGCCTAATTAATATACTTAATAAATAACTTACTTTTAACAATTAAGATATGTATCATTCAGCGTTATCAAATATCAATATTAAAAAATATCGGATCAATAAAAAATCGACATAAAAAATATCAGATTGTATAGTAGACAAATATCAAAAACCGCAAAGCGGTTAAAACAAAAATAAAAACTCAAAAAAATTAAAAATTAAAATTAAAAATTTTAAATCCAATAACTAAAACAGAAAAGCTACAAATAAAAAATTTAAAAGAAATTAAAACTCAAAAAGTTAAATAGTTCACACTACTAACTAGTAGTTCTTCTAAGTTTAACTAATGATAAAACATTTAACTGTTCTCCTTTTCCTCTTCCTAACATAATAATTATTCTCCTTTTCAATTAGTGAGGTATATCCTTCAGCTTCTTCTTCAATTGAATCATCTATATCAATATCCTCAAATTCTATTTCTCCTTCTTCGATGACAAGATCTTCCATTTCAATCACTTGTTGCTTTCCCTTCCTAGATGAAGAAATTGTCGACTGCTTTGTTTAAATGAAGTGCCAACAACATTAGGATTGAGAGTTTCTTTTCCCTTTTTAGTTGTTTCTCAATTAAAGGCTTCCTCATCATTCTCATCCTCAAAGACTTTTTCTAGTATTGTATATAATACTAGTCACTGATTGACTCATTAACCCACATTTTCTTTTTTCAATGCTTCCACCTCTTTAGATTCTATTTTTCCACCTCAACACCTTAGCATCTTTAATGTTTCTACTTTTCCATCTCCTCACTTTACCCTCTTTAATGCTTTTAAAAATAATTTATTTAAAATAAATAAATAAAAATATTGCTTCAAATATTTCATTTATAATCGGTATATCAGAAAATCGCCGATATCACGAGCATCGTGAAATTGAAAATTTATACCGACTTTCGTATCAGATAGTCAAAATTCTAATACGTAATACCGGTATACCGGTGTTATACTGGATATTTAACCAGACTGATATCATTATCATTAGGGCTATATTTTTTGATCTGTTTCTTTTTTCCTTATCTAAGGATATTTTGAAAGATTAACAATCAAAATTTGCATCCATCTCATGATTTTAAACCATAAGCTGTACTTCAAAGCTACCAGAAGAGTTTTACTGGATTTATTGGGAAGTTGACAGAACATGAGGCAGAAAAATTAGAGGCAAAAGAAACATAATCAATTTTGGGCACAAATTGATATTGTACTTCACATTTCTTTTAATAGATTTATTGTCTTACAATTTACCTATGTAATTATTGATGTAAGATCTCTAAGCATTTTCAAAAAGAATTCCTGAATGAAACCAAAGCAACAACAAGATTGACGCAGTTCTTGGAAGGATACAAGTATACTATAAAGTATTCTCCCTATCGTAAATTATTCTTCCTATCATGAAATGTAATTCACACACCAGCACAACATGTCAGAGCTAAAGAGGAATGAGTTTAATCATGCTTTGACTCAAGAAAGACAATAATAGGTTTTATACATGAATTAAAACATGCAACTCAACATGGGAATGCAAATAAAACCACAGGCATTAAAAGCAAAAATTGCAAAGAGTAACCAAGAAATGAAACTAACAAAAAAAAAACTAGTTCAGAAAATCCTCACACAAAACACAGAATCTCAAAACCAAAGATGGCTTTAATCTTCAGCTAAATCAGCAAGAAAATCGATACGAAAATGGAACCCAACATACAATAAGTCTTATGTTCAAATCTATGGGGAGAAGGAAACGTTCTCATCAGAAGAAGCAACCAACACAATCCTAGGTTGTTCCACACAAAGAAACTTACTAAAGATGAAATGAAATGAAAGAATGAGATGCGGAATTGTGAAATGAGAGAGAAGGAAAATGTTGCACTTGAATGTGAGAATGAATTTTGATTTTGGAAAATTCAACGATTTGAGAATTTAAGGTTCTTCATCTTTAGAGCTTCAATGGATTTTTATTTTTAGAGCTTGCAAGTTCGGTTCTAGAGCTTGCAAGTTCGGTTCTAGAACCATTAGTAAAATAACAGTTCGGTTTACTAATCAAACATAATAGTTCGATTATTTTAACTTTAATTCAGTTTGATTTGACGATTCTATTTAATTCATAATTTTTTTAAGAGTCCTATTTGTGGTTATTGGAAAGGGGACTTCTATATTTTGTTTACTATAGTGTGCTAAAATTGGTTATAATGTTAAGTTGTAGTCCAAATTGTGTTTGTGGTTATAATGTTTACTATATTTGCAGAAGATATTGTTAGAGAAGATTTTCATTAAGGAGTATTGAACATTGAGACTTTTTTCTTTCTAGAGCAACATCTTTGTGAGAGACACACCATATACTCACCCAAAACCTTAAGGTGATAGGTGTATGAATTCTCACTACTCACACTCCTCACACTTGTTAGTACTTAACACTCCCCCTCAAGTCACCATATTCCTATCCAATGTGAGTCTATTATCCACACTACTCACACTTGTTAGTACTTAACACTCCACCTCAAGTGTGAGTATATCCACAATGCTTCTACAATGCTCCCCCTTAAGCGGAAGTTTCAACTGTGCAACTGCGCTCTTGTACCGCCGTTGACACTATTCAACGAGACACTTAATCCACGACCTATGGAGATACTTTTGATACAAGTAAGTTGGTTCCTCACTCGAAGCAAAGACTCATGATACTACTGTTAGGGGGAGATTTTCACTAGGGAGCATTGAACATTGTGGAACTTTTCTTTTGAGAGCAATACATTTGTGAGAGACACACCACATACTAACCCAAAACCTTAAGGTGATAGGTGTATGGATTCTCTCACTTATAAATGCTCGAGTCACCATATTTCTATCCAATTTGCGAATATTATCCACACTACTCACACTTGTTAGTACTTAACACATATCAATCTCTTCATCCTGGTAACATCTTTATACTCTGACAATGTTAATATTTATAAATAATTTCTTGCACTACAAACTTGTTTTTCCCGAGGGATGAAGGGGTAATTCAAGCTTTCTCATGTCATGTTAGAAGTACTTTCGAATGAAGTAAAGAGAAATGATAATTAGTTTTTACACTATGAATAATTTGGAAGTCTTGCAAGTATGGGTGTTATTGAGATAATATTAAATGTCACATTGGAAACTTGGTAGTGCTGATATTTTAATTGTACGCAACTGTTTTGACAAGATCTCACTTGATTGTGGATTTTTTGGCAAGATCTCATTTGTTTGTGGTGTTTTTGTTTTCAGGTGAAAAAGATCCGATTTGTTTGTGGTTGTTTTATTTTCAACTGATAAATGAGTAAAACAATGAGAATTTCTTAAGGCGCCCTATATGTTTCATAGACACCATGCATATTTCCTATAATGTCCCTAGTTTTCGGAGATATATCTCCAAATGCACCCTTTATACACTAAAGGAAGACCATTCTGCATGGCGCCACATGCATTTACTAAAGATTTATTTCGAATATAAATCTCCGGAACCATTAGGAGAAATATGAATATTAATTAGTACAGTGAAAGTTTCGGAGATATATCTTCGGAAGACGTGGACGAAAAATTTGAATTTTTCTGCCACCTTTGCATGTCAGATTTTTCCAGAGATATATCTCCGGAAGTATCTGATATATTTTCTAATTGCATGATCATTCCCATTGTTGCCATACTTATATTTCAACTTAAACCATCACCTCTAAAAACCCTACATTCTCAATCCCATTTTCACTCCAAATCTCCATCCTTTTGGTTCAACATATCACAGGGAGTAAAAGAAGATCGAATTTTAGATAAAGATTATTTATTTCCATCTACATTGCTCAGATTAATCATAAAATTTTTGAAAAAAAACTTACGCAGTGCCCAGAGATATATCTCCGGAACGTGTTGAACATGAACGTTTCCAGAGACACATCTCCGTAGTGTTTCTGCGTTAAAATTCCATCCCCTTTTGCAGCAGTAGATTAATTAATGTTTTGTTATTATTTGTATTGTTTCCAATAGATATGGTGCACCCCGATAATATCACAAAACAAGTAGTTTCTTCGAACGAAGTTCCTCCAAATGTTAAAAGGGTTGTTGTTAAGGCGGTAGATGTTTGCGACGAATTTATAAACAAGCAACAGTTTGAAATTTGTGATAACATGCTCGAATAGATTCATATGGTGGCATCTAGACTTGGATTTGACGTGGTTATCAGAAGGTCAGATAATGGCTTGGATAGAAGAAGCACCTTTGTGACTATGTTGTGTGAAAGAAGCGGGAAATATCGAACTCCTCTCCAAAATTTTAAGAGAGAAGACACTGGTCGTGGAAAATGTGAGTGTCCGTTTAAGCTTCGCGATTACATGTTGGCTAGCAAAAAATGGAGATTTAATGTCACTTGTAGTGGGCATAACCATGAATTGTGCTTAAAATTAGTCCGACATCCTAGTGTATGTTGGCTTAAGCCGGAAAAGAAGGTATGTATTAGTGACATGACCTTGAATCTTGTCCAACCGAAAAATATACTTGCAACATTGAAACGGAAGCAAACCGACAATATATAAAAAATCAAGCGAGTGTATAACATTCACTACCTCACTAACAAGGCGATTATGGGAGATAGAATTGAAATGCAACAACTGTTGAAATTGTTGACCAATAACGGTTATGTGTCCCGTATCGAACTTGTGACGATGGAGTTACGGTTAGAGATATTTTTTGGACTCATCCGGATTTGATAAAGTTGTTCAACACGTTTCTGACAGTGCTCATACTTGATTCTACCTACATGAAACTCCACATCAAAGAACAATTGATGAAGATTGCTTATCCCGAAACCACCGACATGAAATCGCCTTCTAAACTAGTAAAAATAAAAGGTACTCCGAAGAAAATGAAGCCTACACCGAATGAAAACTCGAATACATGGTCTCCTTCATACTTTTAACACGTTGATAAAGTATTTCCCGACTCCAAAATCTCAAAAAAGTGTTGTGAAAAGAGCTCGAATTAGAAAACCACCTCGGACGCCGCTTCCATCGAAGATTCCATTCATTGACGAGATGCCGATTTTTATGCACGATATATCGACCGTATCGTCAATGTTGAGGGAGACGGTAATTGCGGTCGGTTACCGAGTCGTTTCGACTTTACTTGGTAAAGGAGAAAATAGTCATGCTCTAGTCCGTCATCAATTTATCGAAGATTTAAAGACACATAAGAAATCATACACACGCTTGTACGAATAAAAGAAAGAAAAATTGCAGTTTATGAGTCACTTGTTCCTTGCTTGAGCGGTCAGGCACCAGAGTCAAAATGGATGAGCTTCCCGTATATGGGTCACCTAATTGCATTTGTATATGATAGGGTGTGCATTAACCTGACACGCTACGGGTTTTCGGAAACCTTTTTTCCACTGTGCACCGCACCACCCCAAAATCCAAATGATCGCATCAAATGTATTGGATGGCTTTCAAAATCAAGTCATTTTGTTCAAGTTTACTTGAAATCGGGATGCCCCATACCACTTACATCAGCGGAATCAACGACTAATTCAACCGCAAATGCTGAGACGTGGCTGAATCATTTTATACAAAGGATGCAAGAATTCGATAGATTGAACAACATTGAAAAGGAATTGAATGCACAAAAGTCCAAGGGGGTACCACCTATAGATTTAACCGGCGACACATGTTTTGATTCGTTTTTCTTTTTTGTGTAATCGGAAAAATATTGTATATAAGTGTGTCTCAATATAAATGAAATGTTACATATTCATTTATTATTCATATTTGACCTTTATTCATATTTAGTCTTTGTGAAGTCTCTGTCATATGATTCTGTTTTGAAAATGTATCAGGAAAAGTTCCGGAGATACATCTCTGAAAAGTTCTTTTATTTGCTTTGTTTTTGAATGATTCAGGGAAAATTCCAGAGATGAATCTCCGGAATAAGATAATGGGGTGCCGTTCCGGAGATATATATCTCGAGTATGAATGACATCCAATGAGTTGTTCTTATTGAACTTGTCTTCTATAAATTTGGGTGTTCTTGTGTTATACTTCACATAAACTCAAAATGTTTCAAATGTGTGAAATAAACATTTGTTTGTATGTCGCAAGTGTCTCCTACTCCGGTGCCTCTACACCCGGGAGGACGTTCAAGCTCATCGATCTAACATCCTTTGACGATATCATAGATGAAATCCACCCTATCTCCTATCTTACGGAGACACGCGAAGGGTTGTCAAGCTTGAGTGTTGTTCACCATCTGTTGACAACGACGAGAATATTGTGTTCAACAAATTTGAGCTCAAGACTCGAGCGGATGTTATTGCGATGTGGCGAACGTTTTTCGATTTCGAAGAGAAAGTTTCACTTGAGATGGAAGCGACACTACGAAGATCGGTCGAAGATATATTGGAGATGTGTAAGCGTCCACCGAGACATTGAAATGTAGTATTTAATTTCTTGTTGAAATCATCATTGTAATGCTCATTTTATGTTATGAATTCTCATTTTATATTTGAAAAGTTCATTTTGTGTTGATTCTGTCTCTGGTTTTGTTCTAAAAATATAATTACGGTATGGCTTCAGAAATATATCTTCTGAAGATATCTTTAGCAAATGCATGAGTGCCATCCAAAATGGCTTTCCTTAAATGTAAAAAGGGTGGGTCCGAAAATATGTCTTCAAAATCTAAGAGCATCGTAAAAAATTCATATGGTGTCTAAAAAACTCATGTGGTGCCTTAAGAAATTCTCAAAACAATTCATGCTTTAGATATTGAGTTGCAGCCCAATACAAATCATATATTCCGTAACTTATGTAAATGTGGAATTGTTAATTTTAAGTATTAGTCATGTTAGAGGTGATGGTTGAGAAAACTCAAGAATGATAAAAGAACAATCATGCATCAAGCTAGATGATTCTCCAAGTACTACATTGAACAAACCTATGAATGGTTTTTCGCAAACAAAATAGGGAATGCAACACAAACTTACATCTGAATCTAGGTTAAAATTTAGTGTTTTAAATAAGTTTGATATAAGAATTTTCTTATGCTTGAATTAATTATATGACTAGGAATTAGATTTCCCTATTTTTAATTAAATTTTTTTCTTGTTTCCTTTAATGAAACTAACCTTAAATATGTAGAGTTAGAAGTGTTTGATTGTGAAGATATTTTTAAGAACACTCTTCTAAAAAATAGAGATTAAGACCAAAATAAAGATTAAGATTAAGATAAATATCAAACTTAAGAAAAAGACCAAAAACAAAATTAAACAAAAATCAATCATAACAAAGAAACAAGTAATGTTCATCAGATCCTTTTATAGACAAGGTTCAAAACATTGTCTATTTAAATAACATTTAAATAGTAAGGTGGACTGATTCTTTTATAGACAAAGTTGTTTTTTTAAATACTCTAAAAACTTTACTTAAAGTGAAATATCTTAATAATAGACTTTTATTAGCTCTAGTGTCAGATTTTCTAAAGTTATTATTCTAATTATTAAGAATAAAATATTTGCATCCGAAAATATTGATGTCAGAGATATTAGACTTTCTTTTTTATTATAACCACTAAATTATGGGTTAAAGACTCTAAAATATATTTCTAATAGGTAATAAGTAAGTTTAAAATACATACTAATGCTATATGAAAAAATTGTTTAGACATATAATTATAATAAATTTAAATTTTATCTTACTATTTTTTAGAATTTTTTCTACTCAAATTAAACATAAAATGAATAAAGTTAATTAATTTTACAATTTGTAAATTTTATCTTATAAATTAATAGTATGTTTTTTCAACTAAATAATGCTTCTTCGAATTTATAATTTATATCACCTTCTTCAACCTTGTCTATTTTAAAAATATTTAAACAAAAATATAATCAAATTTTACTTTATATATATATATATATATATATATATATATATATATATATATATATATATATATATATATATATATATATATATATATATATATATATATATATATATATATATATATATATATATATATATATATATATATATATATATATATATATATATATATATATATATATATATATATATATATATATATATATATATATATATATATATATATATATATATATATATATATATAAGAAAATAATTTTTTATAGAATTTTTTTAGCTAAGGTGTTATAAGAATATTTTGTTCATTTTTATATATAAATAAATAAAATAATTTTATAAGACTAATTTAAAAACACTTTTTGACTAGTCTAGGTGTTATAATTGTTTTTTTTTTCATTTATCTATATAAAGTAATAAAATATCTTTTATAGAATTATTTTTTCTCTAAGATCTTATAAAGAAACTTTATTCATTTTTTATTTATTTAAATAAGTAAATTATTTTTATATTAACATTTTTTCTAGATAATATTTTATAAAGATAATTTATTCATTTTTACTAAGTAAAATAACAATAGTTAATGAAAATAAATTTTTGAAAATTACATTATTATATTTAAGTATAGAAATTTGTAAAGTAAATGCAATAAAAGAAAAAAGGAAAAAAAGGAATTAGGATTGGATCTAAAGTTGCTATAAAAGTGATAGGGTTGCCATCATGACAACCATAAACTTATATTATTTTAATTATTCAGAAATAAAAGGATCAAACTTATTTAGAAAAAAAAAAACAATTTTTTAAAATAGACAATTGTATTGACTCTACAATTTTCACAAAATTATAACTTCATAATGTAAAAACATTATACGTTAAATTAATGAGTCATAATGTTTCAAAATTTAAAATTATCTTAACTATTTATATATAAATATTATATATACAAATTGAATAAGAAGCTTTGTAATTTTTTATTCATATTAAGAAAATATTACTATTTCTTATTTCTTATCTACTATAAAATATTTATTTAAATGATATTATTTTAAGGTATCTACTCCCTCCATTCTCTTTTATAAGCAAATTTTGACTTTCTAGATTCATTCAATAAATGATGTATTTAGACTATATATAGGTTAGATGCATTAATTACTTAATGAACCTAAAATGTTGAAATTTGCTTATAAATAGGAATGGAGGGAGTATGTATTAGTGATGTTAACTAAGAAAACTATTTTTCATAAGAACACTTTCTGTAACTAAGATTTTATAAGGATATTTTGTATTTTTATAAATATAAATACGTAAAATATTTTTTATAGAGACACACTTATTTCTAGTTAAGGTTTTTAAAGGAAATAGAATATGAAAAAAAAAAAATGCTAATAATATAAAATCTTAGGAGCTAATATTGCATGCAAAAAAAAAGAAGCTAATAATATAAAAACGTTACATAATAAATTATTGAGTCCTAATGATTTAAAATCAAAAAATATTTTAACTATTTAGTTCTAAATATTATATACAAATAAAATAAGAAGACGTGTAAAATTTTATTTATATTAAAATAGTATTTATACATTTTTTATTTCTTCTCTAATATAAATTATTTATAAAAATTTATTATTGTAAGTGATCAACGTAGTATTTATGTTTTTTTTTTAATCAAGAAAAAATATATTAATTCAAAAAAATTATACAAACAAGGTGATGCATGTATTTTGACATAGTCCAAACTCATTGGACATAATATATTAGCCTCATATAAATATGGTTCGGCATCGTGTTACCTTCGAGATGCATTTCTTTCAACAATTCAAGCAATTCAGTGAAACTTTTATCTGTCCACCCACCTCTTACCTTAAGATTAAATAGTCTTAACACAATTAACAATCTTGTAAAATTTACATCCCGGATACAACGGATCTTCTATGTCTCTTTGCAAAGTATCTACCAGCTTAACTTTCTTGAAAGCATCAACTCCAAAATCACGAATGATGTCTTCTACAGTATCATTCATAACTTCATCATCTTCAACTGTATGTGACAGAGGTCTCTTTTTTGTCGCATCACCATGTGTAATACCCCAAAATTTACCCTTAGATTAGTCGATTCATTTTGCATTCCATTGCATTTTTGCATTACATTTAACTAATCAATAACGGGTTTGTGTAGTCTGTTGGTTTTTGCAGGAAAAATCACATTGTGCGCTCTTTAACTTTTGAAGGGCGAAATGGTCATTAATTTACGGTTGGCCGATGGTTTAGGAAGCAGAATAGTCATTAGAAATCCCTCGAACGATTAGGGTTTCAATCTCCGAGTCCTGTGATTTATTTGAGGATGATTTTATTTTTACAGCAATTTTCAACGTCGGGATTCTCGAGACACAATAATTTATTCAAGAGCCGAGATTTAGTTGTCAGCGGATTTCAGAGATGTTGTTTAACCATATGGAGCTGAATGTGTTGAGATATCATGTGGTTGGGTTTAAATCGGCGCGAGATTTCACTTTGCGGAATTTATTTTAATAGATGCCCATTTTCTTGTGTTCGGCTACCTGTCAGTCAGTTTTAAAGGAAACAGTGGGAATTTCGGCTCGTGTTTGGATTTATCATATCGGTTTGGTCATGATTTTTAGCCAAGATGGTTCAGAGCATCGAATTTAGTCATTTGAGATACGAGGTGAACTTTTCAATACAGAAAACAATTTGTTTCGCTGTTAGTCGAATTTCTCTGTTCATTCGTTCAAGACCGTATTCACCGTTTCTATTATCAGGCGCGGATTGATTTGAAAAGGGAGTTGTTTGGAAATCAGTTATGTCAGGTTTAAGTCGAGCAATATGATTGATTGTCGAATCTGGAATTGGAATGGCAAAGTTTATTCGGATAATTTTCAAGGGTTTTTTTTGGACAAATTAATTTGGCAAATTTTAATCCGTTTGGTTGAGTTTAATCAGTTGAGGATAATCGGTTATGTTTAACCGATTAAGTTCATTCGGAGGCACTTAGTCACTTGAGTTTAGTCGGATAATTTGGTTTAATTAAAATTATTCGGTTGGAGTAATCAGACAAGTTATTTTAGGCAGTATTAATCATGAGAACTTTAATTGGAGAAAAATAATGTGAATTTTATTCATATTTATTTTTATTACAAATTGCAAAGGAAAATAAAGTATATTTGATTCCTAATTCTAAGCCCTATGTTCTTAAGGTTAATCTTCGTGTCCGGTTCTTCGGTTTCGATTCTTTTATACCTACACAGAAACAGACAAAACATAGGAAAGACGTTAAAGTTAGAATAATAGAAAGGTGCTTTTTCGATGGTTCCGATACCCTCAGAAAATATTCAGCATCGGGTACGTCGGGAGGGCAACGACGAAGTCGAAGCCAATTCCCGACTTTACTTCTCGACATCGGTAAATCCGGTAACATCTGTTCTTTTCAAGAGAGAGAGAGAGAGCGAGAGCGAGAGCGAGATAGAGAGAGAGATAGAGATAGAGATAGATAGATAGATAGATAGATAGAGAGAGAGAGAGAGAGAGAGAGAGAGAGAGAGAGAGAGAGAGAGAGAGAGAGAGAGAGAGAGAGAGAGAGAGAGAGAGAGAGAGAGAGAGAGAGAGAGAAGGAAAAGTGATTCTGAGAATAAGCGCTTTTGGAAAAGCACTTTTTCAGAAAATTAGTTTTTGCCAAACAGAGAATAAACAAGTTTTCCAAAAGATTCGGAACCCATAACGGATCAAAATCAATTTTTCCCATGAAAGCGTAACAAGCCAAAAGCACAACAAATCCAGCATGCGTGTAGAAATCCTGGAAAAACGCTCATCCAACAACGAATTCGCAGCGGTTAAAGCATAGCAACAAAAACACAATAGCACATCCAATTCCAAAACGGATTCACCAACAAATCCATAAATTTAGTTTCAACATCTAATAAAACAGAAGAATCGAAAGAAACAAATCTAGGCCCATATGAAGAACAATATAAGAACATGCATCATCATCAAGAAAAAGGGGGACAGTTTTGAAGCAAAAAGATTCAGAGATCCTTAAGAATCATCACCAAAACGATTCAGAAAGGGGATCCGCGAAAAAAGGCCGGAAGAACTTTCAATCAGCATCTCGAAAAGCATCAGCACCAAGCGGCGACCGTAAATCCCCCGAGGACTTACTACCACCGCGCAGTGGAAAGCTCAACGGACAAACGACCACGCCTCAGCTGTTCATCATCATCGGCGAGTCGCTTCTAGGCCTCAAAACTAGCCGTCTCCGGCGTGAGAATCATCACCGCGTGAACCTCACCAAACCGCCATCGTCGCCGTTACCGTAAGCTTTCTTATTCCTTTGATTTCGAATTTTACGATTATTACATGTTGTTTTTTTAGATGGTCGATGAATGGGGAGAAGAACAGACAAGGACAAGGAAAATGGAAGAAGAAGAGCGAAAAACTTCAAGAACTCCCTTGGCCGCCGCACCGTGTGGGAGAAGAAGAAGATGGGACAAGAGGGCAAGAAGGATATGGGAGCAAGCGAGCAAGGAGGAGAATGGGTAAGGGTCTGCTGCCTCTCTAAGGAGGAAGAAGGGTTTGAAACCCTAGCTGCACCCAAGCCAAACGCAAACTCCCTTTTCCTTTTTATTTCAGATTTTGCTTTATTTTTGATTTTTTTTATTATTTCATTATGATTGTAATAAAACTCAATTTAGGATGTTTTAGCACTTAATCTCTAACACTTAGTAAAACGTACTTAGGTTGATTTTGTTCTTTTAACATTTAATTTTAAAAATCAAATCAAACTTAAAATTTATTTTTAAAAAAAGGGGTTAAAGATTAGAATTTAATACCATAGTTTCAAAATTAAGGTTAAAACTATCTTTTTCTCTTACCATGTTAAAACCATTTTAAAATAAAAATCAATTAGAACTTAATTTTTAAAATCCATTAAAACTATTTTCTTTTGTTTTTAAATTAGAATCTAATGTAATTAGTTTAGTAGTTTATTAATTTTCAAATTAATCCTAGCATTTTCGGAAATTGTCTAACATTCGTTTACGATTTTGAGTCGGACCTCGCCGTTCATTTTGTCTTATTTTTATACCATTCCATGTTCTGGTTTATTAGTTGTACAATTTAGCCTTTTCGTTTGCATTTCTCTTTCTCCACAATTTGTAATTACGCGAGGCTATCGTCGCTTTTATTCTGTCATTTTTGTTTTTTCCTGGTTGTAATTTAGGCGAGTGATCATCGCTTTGAATTTTTTGCTTTCAAATATTCACTATATTTCAAATTCTGGCATGTAATAATTCGTCATTTGCATTGATTCACCGTTAAAAATCCTCCGAAGGATTAGGTCTAACTGTTTGATCGCCGAGTCAGTAGCCTTAACCTTTGACCTTTTCAAAACCCTAATTGCCTAAGCGTCCCGCCGTGGACGAAAATACCCTTTACCCTAGCATTAGGTTAAGGAGTCGCCGTACTCCATTTTAGGTTTCCCGTCGTGGAATACCTAATTTCACCCTAAATTTTAATTCAACTCTTTACAACGTAGAAATAGGATTCTCCGCACTCCACGTAAGCGCGTCCGTAAGAAACACTTATTCCCCATTGAAATCTTAACCACAGTTAAGAATTTTCTATCCTCCCTTTCAAGGGGAACTACGATTACTTTGATTCCATTCCCTATCCTGGATACGTAGACACAAGATGCGAATCTTGCTGAGTAAACTTAGGACTAACCCTTAGGTATTTCTGTCACTTCTACCCCTTAGCTCAATATATACTTAAGGCAAATAATTTAACAAAATAGTAAATTTTAAACAAAAGGTTCCTGTATAGTACTACAGAAGTTTAGGGTGCTAATACCTTCCCTAAACTTAACCAACCCCTTACCTAGGTCTCTCCCCGCATCGTTTACGATACAAAAATTAGGTTTTCCTTCATTTGACCTTTTCCTTCGGATAAATCAAAGATCGGTTGTGAATCCAAGATTTGCGATTCAAACTAATTAATAGTTTGATATCCTATTCTCACCGCAACAGAAAATGGCGACTTCACTGGAGAATTCTAACTTTTAAGGGTTACCCTTACCTTGTTTATTATTTTTGCTATTTGCTTCATTATTTTCATGTATATATATATATATATATATATATATATATATATATATATATATATATATATATATATATATATATATATATATATATATATATATATATATATATATATATATATATATATATATATATATATATATATATATATATATATATATATATATATATATATATATATATATATATATATTCATATTGTACCTTGCTTGGGGTATCTATTTTGTTGTGAGATAAGTCCTACACTCGGACTTGAGTGAACTTATTATAGGAGGTGATATATTCGACGAGGCTTATAGGGAGTGATTCCCGACCAAGCTTACTCGTGAAAACACTTACTATCTTCGATTGGAGCCTGTGATACTGGGGACCGTAGTACCTTAACACCAACTTGGCCTTATCTAGGACGTAGTGCAGAGACTATTAGGGAGTATTCCCTAAATAGTTGCTACGCGATACTACATTCAAAAGAGGTTCTCTTGAGAATATTATTAACCACCGAGTCAATCAGGAAATTGATAATATCCGAAAGATGGACTGATGAATTTGGGCACCGCTTTAGAACCTTGTTCTGCAGGTACAACTAACCTTAGTACATACCTTTTGGGATGGGTAGACCTTAACTCCACTCATATACCTTAACCTAGGACTTGTGTATATTAGTGCATTGCATCCATAAAGCATCACATGGCATTACATTTCATGGAATTCAAACGTTACTTATGAACGTTGAAGGATACCATGGATTACAATAGAAAACATACTTTGAAATATACTTTTAAGAGTCTTAAGTTGGATGACCTAAGGAAGCTAGGAGCTTTGGTTCAAGATCAAGAAGGTTTCCGAAACAAATATGGAAGGTTGTTACCTCTGTTAGGACTTCAAGTAGACGAAGGACTTCTTTCTACCTTGTTACAGTTCTATGATTCGGATTATCAATGCTTCACTTTCCCAGATTATCAGCTATTTCCTACCTTAGAAGAATACTCTCAGTTGATAGGGTTGCCTATTTTGGATAGATCTCCTTTCCCTTTCTTGGAGAAGGACCCTAAAGAACAAGACATTGCTAGAGCCATATGCTTGAAGGTATCCGACATCAAGAACAATATGACTAATAAAGGGGAGACTTTTGGGTTACCTACAAAGTTCTTAATCGAGAAAGCCCGGTACTATGCCAATCATTTGAGCATGCCTACGTTTGAGGCAATCCTCGCCTTGCTAATTTATGGAGTGTTGCTTTTCCCTAGTTTTGAAGGATTCATTGACCTTAATGCCGTCAAAATCTTCATGATGAGTAATCCAGTACCGACTTTATTGGGTAACACTTATCATTCCATACATCTCCGAAACTTTCATGGGGGAGGGATGATCGTCTGTTGTGTGCCTTTATTGTACAAGTGGTTTATTTCTCACTTGCCTAAGTCTGGTCCTTTTTGGGATATCACTAAAGGATGCTAGTCACAAAGGGTTATGGGAAAGCCTAATTGCGTGTCTATGGAACCATATCTTCTTTGGGTCTGAGAAAGAGCCATCAAGATGAAGATGCCTTATCCTCGCCAAGATCTTTTACCTTCGAGAAGGGAACCTATTCTAGTATTCATGTCCGAAGCTGAAACTTTGAAGATCGCTTTGAGAAAAGCACAACATGAAGCAGAAGCATGGAAGAACAAATACCAGGTTATCGTCAGTGAGAATGCTGAACTTCAAAAGCAATTTCAGTCGAAGAATGAAGAGGTACTCTCCTACAAGAAGAGAAAAATCTACGAGGATTTATTTTCCTCCAAATGTCTGCCTACTCCTTGAAGTTGTGGATAATGCTTCCTTAGGGACTTATTAGCTTTTATTTAGCTATTTTTGTTAAGACTTTCTTTTAAGAATATTCATTTGTAATCCATTTCTTTGGTATTCCGCGATATCCGTAAATATTTGAATTCTATGAAATCATTTCATTCACATTCTGCATTTTAGCGTCTTATTTTTGCATTACATGTGTCTCCCGATTTCTCATTATCGGTTCTCTCGCCAGCCACGCCTTCTGTCACCCTGGGTCCTCCGCATCAGTACAACACTAGAGCCCAAACTCGAAAAAGGATGGAAGAGCATATTCAAGAGATCGACCGTGTCAGCCATGAACTCGAAGATCTTCGAGGAAGTGTGGGGCAGATTATGGAGATGCTACAAGCTCTTAATGCAAAGATGGATACTCATCTCACTGTTGTTACTGAGACTACCAATATTGTTGTGGATCCTCAACCCGCTGCTACTGTTGAGAACATACCTCCTCATGGTCTTCAATATAGTTTGGGGCCTCCTACTATTGCTTAACCAGTTCAGCAAGGCGGTTCCCCAAAGTGCAAAACTCCGAGCTCTAACCATCATGAAAGTGCTACACGCCAGAGGAGTCCCTCAAGCAGGCATAACCATAAAATGGTTGCTCACAAACCTTGGCAACGTCCGTCTAACTATGTTCAGGGTTATCTGATTCAGTATGCTCAACAATCCTATGTAGCTACTGTCGCACCTCCTTTCAATCAGCAATTTCCTACCTATCAGCCTGTGCAAACATCTCCGGTCTATCAGTCTCCAATTTACCAACAAACTCCTGGTTATCAGCCTGCACAAACTCCTGTCAACTGTCAACAAGCACCCAACACTCCTGCCAGTCAACAACCTACGAAGCAAGCGCCCCGTCATAATGGCCCGAGTAGGAGATAGTACAAGCCTTGTCCTCCGATTCCGATGACTTTTATCGAGTTGTATCCTTTCTTAGTGCAATGAGGTCTGGTTGTTACCCGAGCTTTGGGTCCACCTCCCAATCATTTGCCTGCCAACTACAAGGCCTCCTCTCATTATTTATTTCATGAGGGTGCGCCCGACCATGATTTGGAAGATTTTTATGCTCTCAAGTACATTGTCAGAGATTTGTTAGAAGAGAAGATTTTGTCTTTTGATGATCCTCAATCGAAGATCAGAACTCCTCTCCGGGTTTTCCGTTTGCCAAGATCAAGCTCTGCAAAGCCTGTTTCCAACATATCTAAGCATGTTACTCCTACAGTGAGTCAGCCGAAGTCGGTAATTGCTCAGAAGCCTAGTCCATTTCATTTCAGTATTCCTCAAGACGACGTGATTGTGATCAACCAAGAATCCGGGAAAGTTATTCCGAAGGAATACTTGAAGACTGATAATGAAGCAGTGACCGACACAATTGGGGCAAGCAAGACGACTCGCAGTGATTGTATCCACACTCCCCATTCCAGTGAGGCTCTGCCAGAAGAAACCACTACTACCATGCCGGTCTTGAATACGAAAACTTCATAAACTCGTCAGATAGTTCATTTTGTTTATTTATATTTTGTTTCTTTGATTGAGCATAATTAGCATGTACGAACTTTTTTACTTTGAATAATTAATGCAATGCATGTTTGTCTTGAATAAATCCATTCGTATTCACTCAAAAAAATATTTTTTTCATAATCTATAATGCCAACTTTACCCGATCTCTTGCTCTGGTAGAGAATTGGGAGGAGGATGATGAACCAAAAAAATCAGATCTTTTATCGTATGCTTTCGATTGAAACCTGCTGAGGATGTAAGGCATTGTTTCAAATCCTAAACGCTGGAGATATAAGGATGATAATCCCTCTTTAACCCCTTTGAGCCTTGAAATAGGAGTTTCTTTTTCCAAATAAAAAAACCCTCATCTTAACCTGGTGCAGGGTAGTTTTTTCAGTTAAGCTAATCGAGCGCTTAGACTCTCAAAAGGGAGGAGCATGCATTCGAGAATCCATTGTATCCTTAACATATTAGGAGGATGGAAGTAAATAAAAAACACAATGACCATCCCTCTACTACCTAAAAGAGTGGGGCAGTCACAAGTCTTCAAAAGAGTCACACAACTCGTTCAAAAAAAAAACCCGCTAAATCAGAACCTATGAATGAGACTTAGGCAAAACTGGGGCATCCCACTGGACTCCAATGTCAAATCCAAAAGACGTCGTCCAGAAAAAAGTTAGGAATAAAAGCAAAAAAAAAAACAAAGGATTACAATAAAGAATCCTAATAAAGAACAAAGTCGTGTTGATCAAACACAAAAGAAATAGGTGAGTGACTGTCACTGTCCAAAGCCTTAATGAGTTCTCGACCATATCAAATCCAATTGAGATATGAGTGTTCGTATCCAATTAACTAAATATAGGATTGAAGAACATCACGAAGAATGAGTGGGTACAAATAACTTTGAGCCTTTATCCTTTGTTGATTAAACCGTGAACCAAACCACGATACAATATTTAAAAGACCTAATTGAAGTAGGAATTATTTTGAAAGCATACTCGACGAGATAACGTTTCCTGACTCCTATGAGCTATGCTCAATTTAACGTTGGCATCATAAATTATATTCATATCATAACTCGTGATTTCGATCACAAGCTATTGCGATATATTTTTTCAAAACAAAACAAAAAAGTTTCAAGACAAATATACATGTTGCATTGATGATTTCAGGATATGCATCTCATGCGTGTTGATTTTTGCTTGATATCTTAGAAATTTACACATAAGCATCGACAATGGAACTGGAAGATGCTGCTAAACAGGGGCAGGCGGTTTCCAAATTGTGTACGGATGCAAGCCTTACATTCTTAAGAGCTATTCTTGTAGACTCAGTCGTAACACGGTTGATCCGTTCCAGTTACGTCGAAATCTGACAAATCTCTCCATGACTTTGAAAACAGTGGGGCACTTGGACTCCACGTTCTCTGTAAAATCCTCTCAAGATGACTTTCTCACAAAGCAGGTACGCTGGGGCATTATGTTTTTCAAAATGGCAACTACTACCAAGTCCATTAAGAACAAACTAACTTGTTTCATAACCTTCTCCGTGCACCCGATGAATTTTACTCCCGGCGGTCTTCATTCCCCAGTAAATCTCGTCGTTGCCGAAGCACTGCTAAACCATTGCCTCATCACAGTCCCCGACGAGACTTTAAACTGAAGTAGTCCTCAGAGAGACTTTAAGCCGACATAGTCCCCAGCGAGACTTTAAACTGAGACAGTCCCCAACGAGACTTTAAGCTGACAACATTTTGGACAACACTTCTGGGCGAGTCCGGTAATCTTCAGTAGTTTTCAAGACTGCAGAGATCATACCAGCATCTTTCAAGAAACAGTCCCCAGCGAGACTTTAAACCAACATTTTTGGGATTCAACCGATAAATCCCCAGTGACTCTTAAGACTGCAGAGATATCCCCGGTATCCTCTAAGTGATATATGTTTTGGAAGATCCATTCTCAGTGAATCGTTTGTTCCTCAGTGAAATTGCCTTACCTTCCTCAGGAATATTCCCTAGGAGATGACCATATTCTCCCCAAGAAGCCAAGATACTTTCCCCAGGAATATCTAGTGGATTCTCCCCAGCAAGTCTGATGAACTCTCCTCAGGGAAGTCAGATATAGTTTATCCCCAGGGAAAATGGATGCACCTTTCTCCCAGGAAGCCGATGTACTATTCCCAGGAAGTGGCTACACTTTTCTACATGAAGCTGCCTAGCTCTACCTCTTCCCCACGAAGCGGATATTTATTTTATCCCCGGAGGTCTCTAATCCTAAGATTTCCCATTGGCTGGTTATGATTCATGATAGCAATCCCTCCAGTGAAGTCATGATATCATACTCTCCGGTGAAGTTGTATCGTATCCCCTAGAGAAGTCATGATACCGTATCCCCAAGTGGATTACTTTCTCCCCAGAGAAGTTAGAACTTTGAAGCCAGAGTTGGTTCTACCATCAAATTTTCCTATCCTTGATAGATGTATCATTTCAGAGGTCACCGGGTATCCCGTCGAGATGTTTATTTCATCTATCGTCTCCTCCACTCATCTGTTTTGTCAACATGTGCATGAGCCTAAGCATCGCATGCTCATTACATTTTCATTTACATACGCATTGACATACGTATTAGCATCCACATGTTTGCTATTTGTCGCCATCCTTTGTCGTTACCGCCGAGCAACTGGGTTTGTTCGTTTTCTCAAAGTAGATCGTCAGCCCTAAGCATAAAATACCTATTATTTCCAGTTTCCCCACAGAGTTCGACCCTCGTGGACGATGGTTATTTCTGTTATCTTTCCGCGCACGGATAAGATAATTCCCATTTGCGTTCATTTCCTCAATAGAGTCTTGTTTGACAATTTATTTCTAGTTCGAGTCTAGATCGAGTGTCGGTCCTGTCGGTCGCCGAACTTAACTGGACGTGCATTTATTTTGCACTATCTTTCAAAAAGAGCCTCTTACAACGCCTTTACTGATAAGCTACAATTCTCACCTAAGAAGCCTATCATTATATCAGTACATTTTACAACAACCGGTATGTAACTGTTCTCTGCCGAGAAGCTTATCATCACGCTATAACGTTCATTACATTATAAACATTACAACAATGGTATGCGACAATTCTCGTACAAGAAGCTTATCATTACATTCAATCGGTATGCGACAGTTCTCGTACAAAAAGCTTATCATTTCATTACCGTCTTCATTACAACCTTCATTGCAATTTATATTACATGTTACCACCTCTCCAAGCAATGCTCATCTGAGATGCTTATCCTTGTTACTCTTGCAAATAAGCAGTATTTTTCGCCTGAGAAGCTTATCCTATCTTCATCATGAGGAGCAGAAAATAGCCATCTCTATCGAGAAGTTGGTTTCCATTTCCTTTTCATCTTGATGTGCGGGGAGGTTTGAACTGAATCATATTCAGGAGAGCACAGATCTTGAAGTATGAAGAAGTTCATTTTATCCTTTAGTAAAAGAGGGAGCTGAATCATATTCAGGAGAGCACAAATCTTGAAGTATGAAGAAGTTCATTTTATCCTTTAGTAAAATAAGGAGCTGAATCATATTCAGGAGAGCACAAATCCTGAAGTATGAAGAAGTTCATTTTATCCTTTAGCAAAACAAGGAGCTGAATCATATTCAGGAGAGCACAAATCTTCAAGTATGAAGAAGTTCATTTTATCCTTTAGTAAAAGAAGGAGCTGAATCATATTTAGAAGAGCACAGATCTTGAAGTATGAAGAAGTTCATTTTATCCTTTAGTAAAAGAAGGAGCTAAATCATATTCATGGGAGCATGACCTTGAAGTATAAAGAAGTTCATTTTATCCTTTAGTAAAAGAAGGAACTGAGTCATATTCAGGAGAGCACAAACCTTGAAGTATGAAGAAGTTCATTTTATCCTTTAGTAAAAGAAGAAGTTGAATCATATTCAGGAGATCACAGATTTTGAAGTAAGAAAAAGTTTATTTAATCCTTTAGTAAAAGAAGAAGCTGAATCATGTTTTGATCATGTAAGCTTATTTTATCAGATGAGCGACAGTCCCTCTAGTGGAGCTTATCAATCTATTCGTCTATTATCCCCATATAAGCAACAGTCTCTTTATTTGAGAGCTTATTCATTTTGGCATATAAATCCCTTCCAACGATAAGTGACAGTTCTCTCTCGAGAAAACTTATCAGGGCATACAGCCGGTTTTACCCTGTATATTTTCTACGGATTCCCGAAAATTCTGTTCGATCTGGTCACAAGGAAAGTTTCCAGAAGCTTGGATATTATTCTTTGCTCAATGGTCCAACATTCTGTTTACTTGGTCCTACAGCCGTGTGGATCCAATTTTTACCTTTTATCCTAGAATATCAGTCGGTCACACCTGAACCTGTTGAACAATTACTCTCAGAAATTCCCCAGTGGAGGCCGTCTTACCGGTGCCATCTCCATATTGAGGATCGCGTTCTTACCGTTTCATCTTAAAGTGACAATTGATCGTGTTCGCACCAGTTGGCCATCCCTTTAGAATTCCCTCAGTGTCGTATTGTTTCCTCAGTGCGCTGTATTCCTCAGTGTGGTTTATTCATCCCGTCTGTCACTTGTGTCATCGTGTCGTCTGCATCCGTACAGTTAGCATTCCATCATATGCATCATGCTAGATTCATGGCATTGTTAGCCTTATAGTCAGTTTCGGTTGTCCATAGCGGTGCATCTCACTGCATCTAAGGGCAAAATTTTCGTTTATCTGCATTTTAATCCCTCCACCATGATTTCTCGAGCCTTCGTCGCTCAAATCATCCGGTGAAGCTATTTAAATAAGGGCAACTGTAATACCCCAAATTTTACCCTTATATTAGTCATTCATTTTGCATTCCAATGCATTTTTTCATTACATTTAACTAATTATTAACGGGTTTGTGTAGTATGTTGGTTTTTGCAGGAAAAATCACATTGTGTGCTCTTTAACTTTTGAAGGGCGAAATGGTCATTAATTTGCGGTTGGCCGATGGTTTAGGAAGCAGAATAGTCATCAGAAATCCCTCGAACAATTAGGGTTTCAATCTCCGAGTCCTGTGATTTATTTGAGGATGATTTGATTTTTACAGCAATTTTCAACGTCGGGATTCTCGAGACACAATAATTTATTCAAGAGCCGAGATTTAGTTGTCAGCGGATTTTAGAGATGTTGTTTAGCCATATGGAGCTGAATGTGTTGAGATATCAGGTGGTTGGGTTTAAATCGGCGCGAGATTTCACTTTGCGGAATTTATTTTGATAGATGCCCATTTTCTTGTGTTTTGCTACCTGTCAGTCAGTTTTAAAGGAAACAGTGGGAATTTCGGCTTGTGTTTGGATTTATCATATCAGTTTGGTCATGATTTTTAGCCAAGATGGTTCAGGGAATCAAATTTAGTCATTTAAGATACGAGGTGAACTTTTCAATACGGAAAACAGTTTGTTTTGCTGTTAGTCGAATTTCTCTGTTCATTCGTTCAAGACCGTATTTACCGTTTCTATTATCTGGCGCAAATTGATTTGAAAAGGGAGTTGTCTAGAAATCAGTTATGTCATGTTCAAGTCGAGCAGTATGATTGATTGTCGAATCTGGAATTGGAATGGAAAAGTTTATTCAGATGATTTTCAGGGTTTTTTTTGGACGAATTAATTTGGTGAATTTTAATCCGTTTGGTTGAGTTTAATCAGTTGAGGTTAATCGGTTATGTTTAACCGATTAAGTTCATTCGGAGGCACTTAGTCACATGAGTTTAGTCGGATAATTTGGTTTAATTAAAATTATTCCGTTGGAGTAATCAGACAAGTTATTTTGGGCGGTATTAATCATGAGAACTTTAATTGGAAAAAAATAATGTGAATTTTATTCATATTTATTTTTATTACAAATTGCAAAGGAAAATAAAGTATATTTGATTCCTAATTCTTAGCCCTATGGTCTTAAGGTTAATCTTCGTGTCCGAGTCTTCGGTTTCGATTCTTTTATACCTGTATAGAAACAGACAAAACATAGGAAAGACGTTAAGGTTAGAATAATAGAAAGGTGGTTTTTTGATGGTTCCGATACCCTCAGAAAATATTCATCATCGGGTACGTCGGGAGGGCAACGACGAAGTCGAAGCCAACTCCCGACTCTATTTCTCGACCTCGGTAAATCCGGTAACATCTGTCCTTTTCAAGAGAGAGAGAGAGAGGAAAAGTTATTATGAGAATAAGCGCTTTTGGAAAAGCACTTTTTTAGAAAATTGGTTTTTGCCAAACAGAGAATAAACAAGTTTTCCAAAAGATCCGGAACCCATAACGGATCAAAATCAATTTTTTTCCATGAAAGCGTAACAAGCCCAAAGCGCAACAAATCCAGCACGCGTGTAAAAATCCTATAAAAACGCTCATCCAACAACGAATTCGCAGCGGTCAAAGCATATCAACAAAAACGCAATAGCACATCCAATTCCAAAACGGATTCACCAACCAATCCGTAAATTTGGTTTCAACATCAAATAAAACAGAAGAATTGAAAGAAACGAATCCAGGCCCATATGAAGAACAATATAAGAACATGCATCGTCATCAAGAAAAAAGAGGGACGCTTTTGAAGCAAAAAGATTCAGAGATCCTTAAGAATCATCATCAAAACGATTTGGAAAGGGGATCCGCGAAAAAAGGCCGAAAGAACTTTCAATCAGCATCTCAAAAAGCATCAGCACCAAGCGGCTACTGTAAATCCCCCGAGGACTTACTACCACCGCGCAGTGGAAAGCTCAACGAACAAACGACCACGCCTCAGCCGTTCATCATCATCGACGAGTCGCTTCCAGGCCTTAAAACCAGCCGTCTCCGGCGTGAGAATCATCACCGCGCGAACCTTACCAAATCGCTGCCATCGTTACCATAAGCTTTCTTATTCCTTTGATTTCGGAATTTTACGATTATTGCATGTTGTTTTTTTAGATGGTTGATGAATGGAGAGAAGAACAGACAGGGACAAGGAAAATAGGAGAAGAAGAGCGAAAAACTCCAAGAACTCCCATGGCCGTCGCGCAGTGTGGGAGAAGAAGAAGATGGGACAAGAGGGCAAGAAGGATATGGGAGCAAGCGAGCAAGGAGGAGAATATGGAAGGGTCCGCCACCTCTCTAAGGAGGAAGAAGGGTTTGAAACCCTAGCTGCACCCAAGCCAAACGCAAACTCCCTTTCCCTTTTTATTTCAGATTTTGTTTTATTTTTTATTTCTTTTATTATTTCATTATGATTGTAATAAAACTCAATTTAGGATGTTTTAGCACTTAATCTCTAACACTTAGTAAAACGTAATTTGGTTGATTTTGTTCTTTTAACATTTAATTTTAAAAATCAAATCAAATTTAAAATTTATTTTTTTAAAAAGGGGTTAAAGATTAGAATTTAAAATCATAGTTTCAAAATTAAGGTTAAAACTATCTTTTTCTCTTACCATGTTAAAACCATTTAAAATTAAAACTCAATTAGAACTTAATTTTTAAAACTTATCCATTAAAACCATTTTCTTTTGTTTTTAAATTAGAATCTAATGAAATTAGTTTAGTAGTTTATTAATTTTCAAATTAATCCTAACATTTTCAGAATTTGTCTAACAGTCGTTTACGATTTCGAGTCGGACCTCGCCGTTCATTTTGTCTTATTCTTATACCATTCCATGTTCTGGTTTATTAGTTGTACAGTTTAGCCTTTTCGTTCACATTTCTCTTTCTCCATGGTTTGTAATTACGCGAGGCTATCGTCGCTTTTATTCTGTCATTTTTGTTTTTTCCTGGTTGTAATTTAGGCGAGTGATCATCGCTTTGCATTTTTTGATTTCATATATTCACTATATTTCAAATTCTGCCATGTAATAATTCGTCATTTGCATTGATTCACCGTTAAAAACCCTCTGAAGGATTAGGTCTAACTGTTTGACCGCCGAGTCAATAGCCTTAACCTTTGATCTTTTCAAAACCCTAATTGCCTAGGCGTCCCGTCATTGACGAAAATACCCTTTACCCTAGCATTAGGTCAAGGAGTCGCCGTACTCCGTTTTAGGTTTCCCGCCGTGGAATACCTAATTTCACCCTAAATTTTAATTCAACTCTTTACAACGTAGAAATAGGAGTTGCCGCACTCCACGTAAGCGCGTCGTTAAGAAACGCTTATTCCCCATTTAAATCTTGACCACAGTCAAGAAGTTTGTAACCTCCCTTTCGAGGAGAACTATGATTACTCTAATTACATTCCCTACCCTGGATACGTAGGCACAAGATGCAAATCTTGCCGAGTAAACTTAGGACTAACCCTTAGGTCTTTCTGTCACTTCTACCTCTTAGCTCAATATATACTTAAGGCAAATAATTTAGCAAAATAGTAAATTTTAAACAAAAGGTTTCTGTAGAGTACTACAGAAGTTTAGGGTGCTAATACCTTCCCTAAACTTAACCAACCCCTTACCTAGGTCTCTCCCCGCATTGTTTACGATGCAAAAATTAGGTTTTCCTTCATTTGACCTTTTTCTTCGGATAAATCAAAGATCGGTTGTGAATCCAAGATTTGCGATTCAAACTAATTAATAGTTTGATATCATATTCTCACCGCAACACCATGTCATACCGATTTCGTGTAATTTTGAATAATTACATCACAACAACAATGATTGAATATAAAATCCCTATGATGTTTTTTCGTATTACAACAGTTTTTACAGGGACGTAAAAAAATCTCGTTATTGTCAGGAAGGTTTTTTTCCACGAAATTAAGAAATTATTTCACTCCATTATCATAATCTTTACTTAATCTATTGGCTTTCATCCAAATACGATCCATAATCACATAAAGCTTTTGGAAAAAAATAAAAATAGTACACAACCAACAAAAATAAAGCTTCTCAATAACAACAACAAGAACAACAAGAACAACGATAATTGATAACAACAAGAATATGAGTAATGGACAAAAGAAACAACAACAACAACAACAATAACAACAATAATAACATACCATAGAATAATGGTGAGAAATTTTTTTCGTTTGCTAGGACTCCTTGGAGAATAATTGTTCTTTCGTTGGCTAGAGAAGAAGTGTTCTTTCGCTAGGGCTCGAGAAGTGAATAAGGTAGACACTGAGAGAATAAAAGAATATAAAGAGAATAACAAGAACAACAATAATGGAGAATAAAAAGAACAACGATAATGGACTAAAGCAACAACAAAAACAAAAACATACTGGAGAATAATGATGAAAGAGTTTTTTTCTTCGCTAGGGCTCTTTTGAGAACAAATGTTCTTTTGTTGGCCGGAGAAGAAATGTTTTTTTGCTAGGACTCGATAAGTGAATGAGGTAGACACTGAGTGAATACAAAATATAAAAAGTATCTATCGCGGTTATACTGAACATCGATGTAACATATTTGACGTAAAATCTATAAAAAAAAATAAAGACACCTTTTTGGTTCCAAAAAGAATAAAAAACTAGAGAGTATTTATCTTGGTTTTAATGAAAACCGAGGTAACATATCCGGCGTAAAATCTATAAAAACTAAAGGCGGCTTTTTGGTTCCATATAAAACATAAAACTGCGGGAGTTAAGAATCGAATCTCAAACCCTGAGCATATATTTATGTCGATTTTTTATAAAATCGAGATAACAAATTGCTTTTTTAAATAAAAAAAGGCGCTCCTGTTACATACACCCTTTGTTTTATATTTTTCATGGTGAAAGCTTCATCATAAAAAGTATTTGTTATAGTGTTAACTCTTCAAGATCCATATGTTAGCATGCTAAGGAAAATAAACCTTATCAACGTTTCAAATAACTTACGCTCAACTCTCAAGTACTCTAATTCCCAAGAGTTATTATGAGTGTACTTGCAAAAAGAAGTTTGAAGTGTGGGGCACATTAAAGGCGTGAATTCCCAAGACCGTAACGCCTCCTTTTGACTTTCAAAAGTAGCTGAAGAAACAATCGGCCATCGGGGAAGATAGAACAAACTATTGTACTCGCATGTAGAAACAAGGGCATATGGGGCAACTGTTATGAGGTGATCATAAAGGTCCCTGACCGACCGTTCTAGAAGAAAGACACTCATCTAGAGCCTTCTCAATACATGACAATTATTTTGTAGATGAGTAGAGGTCTACATGGGTCGATTTGAGTTGGGTTTGCCCAAAACCACAACCTAAACCATATAAAGTATACTGGTTTGGATGATATAAAATAACCACACATAAAATTATTGGATCAGTTTGAGTAAAATTGTAAATTTATAGGTTGGATTGGGTTGGACAGTGGGTTACCCAATTTTTTTATACATTTTTTCTCATATAAATATGAATGTTGTATCATATTCTTTTTCAAAAAATACTCCAAATATATTTTTTTCGTAAAAAAATAATTTACCTTATTACCACTATTCTTTTAAGATTAAATGTCTAAACATAATATACAATTTGAAGTAAAAATAATTGCAAAAAAAAATTGAAATTCTATTATGGTAGTACCTAAAATTACATAAATCACTTAGAACATACTAGCATTAACATTAATCAACGTGTTACATATTAAATAACTTAAAATAATGACTCACAAAATCACGAATGTAAGAGTCTTAAATAGAAGCAATCAAGTATAAACACATCAAAGTCATCACTCATCAAATTACAAAAAAGAGTCAAGAACAAATTCCATATATCCTCCACAAACCACAATTCAAAAGTTAGTCTTTGACTTCAAGATTAATATCTTCAATCAAAATTCAATATTAAAAATATAAATATTAGTTCATATATCAATTCATTATGAAACCTGAAAAAATCTAGTAGTTAGTGGTAAAATTTATGGGTTAAGTGGGTTGATTAGATTTGTTAGCTTGGGTCTGTGTTTACTCGAAACCCAATTGTTTTGAATGGTTTTTCAGTTTTGAAAACTATGTTGACCCACTAACCCAGTCCAACACACTTTTTTGGATCGATTTCAGTTGGGTTTATTGGATTTCGTGGGTTTACCCAACCCATGTACACCCCTACAGATTAGTATCCAAGTCTAATATACATCTAACGACTCCTCGCATAGCATTGCACACTTAACAAATAGTAGATTGTTATAACCCCTCCATTATAAATAGAACGTGTGTTTGCCTCATGTATTCAATTTCAATTCACTCTTCTCCTACACGTCCTGAGTTTCGTTTGGAGTGCTAATCTTGTAGGTCAACCCCTCTCAACCGCATCGAATACTCATATTAGTCGTAACCCTTCATATATATATATATATATATATATATATATATATATATATATATATATATATATATATATATATATATATATATATATATATATATATATATATATATATATATATATATATATATATATATATATATATATATATATATATATATATATATATATATATATATATATATATATATATATATATATATATATATATATATATATATATATATATATATATATATGTGATTATCCACCGCCCATGTAAATTAGTTTTGAATTAATTAACTTATTATTTTCGTTAAAAGGTAATATAAAACTAATTTTAATATTGATGTATAAATATTAAATGATAATTTTATTTTATGATTTAACTTGAATAACTTTTTTAAATAAATATATTTTTTGTATTTTTTTATAAATATTTTATGAGATTCATTTTCATATATTGTCAATAATTATCCATCTTACTTTGACCGAATTAAAAAACATTAATTATTTGAATAAAAAAAATCAAATGTTACTACCAAAAATATAAATATTATCTTGTTTTTATTTTTTATAATATCTTACTCCTGAAGTAATATTTTACGCTACACACTCTTTGCATCTAGATACATTTTAGTTGATATGTATTTTGTATTAAATATATTTAATCTTTTTAATTATATTTCATTTTCGATGTAGTATTTTACGCTACACATTTCTTGAATTTGGATACATTTTAGTTGATTTAATTTTGTATCAAGTATATTTAACATTTTGGTTATATATTTAATTTCCGGTGAAGTATTTTACGCTACACGTTTCTTGTATTTGAATACATTTTAGCTTGTTTTTATTTTGTCTCAAATACATTTAACCTTTTGGTTATATATAATTTCTAATTAGTATTTACGCTACACGCTCCTTGCATCTAGACACATTTTAATTTAATTGCATTTTGTATTTACATTTAACTTTTTAGTTGTATCTCATTTTTTATGTAATATTTTATGCTACACGTTTTTTTTTTGTATTTGGATATAATTTAGTTGATATGTATTTTGTATAAAATATATTTAACTTTTTGACTATATTTTATTTTCGAGGTAGTATTGTAGGCTACACACTTCTTGAATTTCAATACATTTTAGATGATATGTGTTTTGTATTAAATACATTCAATTTTAGAGTTATATTTCATTTCTAAGCAACATAATTATATTTCCTTATATCTCGTTATTTTTTAAAATTCTATTTTGCACCAAATACATTTAATTTATTTAATTATATTTCATTTTATAGGTAGTATCTTATGCTACATGTTTGCTGTATCTCAATATATTTTAATTGAGCCACATCATTTAAAAGTAAACTAAATTGTTGTGTGTATTTTGGTGTTGTATCATAACTCAAAATTTGATTAATTGTTATACAAGATTTCGAAAATATATGATTAATTAGGTTTTGAATATGGATTTGCGATTTATTTTTTTGATTAATGTTTTAGGTATAATATATTTTCTTGCAAAATCTTGTATTAAGAAGATTGAAATGAACATTTATGGAAATGGATTTTCATTGAAGAAGAAGAAGAATACAACGGGAGTTATATACAAGATGATGATTTGCACCATAATCTACCTTCATTCTACTACACCATAGTTTTTCTTAGATGATAAATATCTAACATTAACAACATTCTAACTAACTTCTCAATTGTAAAAGAAGAGAATTAGTGATGTACATCACATGTTCTCATGCTCATGCTTCAATACCCCATCCCTTGCCATGCAAGTTAGAGGTTGATAGATGTCTATCATCTTTAACTTGGCTAGTATTTCATTAAAGGTTTGAGGGTGATATGCCTTAGTGAACAAATCAACACGTTGGTCCTTTGATTTGACTGAAAGTAACTTCATAACACCTTGACTTTGTTTGCCTATAACAATGTAATAATCTATATCCAAATGTTTTGTCCTATCGTGAAAAACGGGATTCAAAGCAATGTGGAGAGCACTTTTATTATCACAATAGATCACAGGAATTCTGGTACAGTTCATGTGCAAATAATTCGTGAGATATAAGAGCCATTGAAGTTCACAAGTGGCTGTTGCAATGGATCTATATTTTATTTTTGATAAAGATCTTGAGTGTGTTCATTGCTTGTTTATTCTCCATGAAATAAGTGATCTTCCAAGAAAAACAACATTGGCCTGAAACTAATCTTCTAGTGTCTATGCACCCTTCTTAGTCAGCATCTAAGTAACCATTCAATTGAAGTGTTGAATCTCTAGGGAAAAGAATACATCGAGTTGGGTATGTTTTGAGATTTATGAGAACTTTGCACGCAACATTGAAGTGAGTGGCAATAGGGATTGACAAGAATTGACTTAGTTGTTGAGTGTATAAAGTTGTCATACCCTAAATTTGCCCGCCAGCTTTTGTAAATATTTTTGCTTTTTTTTCACTTAATTTCATGCCGTCTAGACACGTGTCCACTTTGAGCGTCTTTTAAATCTTGATTTATTTTGCCTAATGGGAGCGCGACACGTGGCCTAAGGGCATTTTCGTAAATATTTCAATCCTTTTTAATTTCTCTTTTTCCTTGCAAATATTACTATTTTGTTCTTTTTTTATTTTTATCACCTATTTAATTTAATTAGATGTAGAATTTTGTTTTATTATTTTTTTAGAATTAGAATAGTTATTTATTTATTTCTTTAGAATAGATTTTATTTTATTAGTTTTTAAATAGATTTTTTAATTTAGTTAGAATTTTTATTAGAAATAGTTTTTTATTTATTTAGAATAGAATAGATTATTTTTATAGCATAGATTTAATTTGTTTTAGAATTATTTTAATATTAGAATTAATTAGATTTGATTTAATTTTAGAGATATTTTAGGATTTTAGAATTAAGTTAGTAATGTTAGAGATATTTTAGGATTTTAGAATTAAGTTAGTAATGTTAGAGATATTTTGGGATTTTAGAATTAAGTTAGTAATGTTAGAGATATTTTAGGATTTAAATAGTTTTTAGATTTTGATTTTTTATTCTAGAGTTTTAACTGTTTTTAATTTTATTAGAAATAGTTTTTATTTTAAATAGATTTAGTTATATAGTTTTAAAAATAGTATATTTTAGAATTAGTTTAAATAGATTTAGTTTAATTTAATTATAGTTTTCATTTAAGTTAGATTAATTAGAATTTATGGTATTTATTAGTATTATTAAATTAGGAATTATTTATTTCATTATTAATAGTCAGATTTTGTTTAGTTAAATTTTAATGATTTAGATTTTATTTTCTTAGTTTAATTAGTTTTAATAGAAATTTAGTTTTTTAGAGTTCTCTTTTAGATTTTAATATGATTTAGTTTTTTTATAATTTTTATTAGAACCTTTTTGTTTGTTTATAGAAATAGCTTTTCAATAGTTTAATAGAATTTGTTAAATATATGATAGTTTTTTTAAATAGGTTTATTTTATAGGTTTGATAGAATTATTTATAATTTAGTTTAAATAGGTTTTTTATATTATTTTAAATAGAAATAGATTTTTTTAAATTAGAGTTTTTTTAAAGTTATTAGATTTTTATTTATTTATTATTAATTAGATTATTACTAAGATAGAATTATTTCCTTTTATTTATTCATTTAAATTAATTTAATAGAGTTTAAAATAGATTTTAATTATTAGTTTTTAGAATGTTTTAATATTATAGAAATTGGTTAATTAGCATTATTATTATTTTTTATTATTGTTAATTTCATTTATTAGTAAATTTATTTTGTTTAGTTTAGACTTTTAATTGTTATTAGATTTTTATTTTTCTTTTAATTCTTCAATTTCAATTAGTAGATATTATTAGATTACAATTATTTTAGTTTATTATTATTTAGAGTTTTCTTTTAATAGAATCATTTCCTTTTAATTATTATTTATTATTAGTTATTTGGGAGTTTATTTATTTAGATTATTTATTAATTAGGATTTTAGTTTATTTAGAGCTAATTAGTTTAATTCATATCTAAGTTAGTTATTTTATAATATTATTTGAATTAGTCATTAGATTTAATTAATTTACTTTAATCATCATTAGTTTATCATTAGTTAATATAATCAGTCATTAACCCCTGCCACGTGTCATATGTCTATAAATACATGCACTATTCATTGTCCCCCTTCTTAGGGACTGAAACCCTAACCCTAGGTCAGCCGCCCCTTCCTTGAGCCACTGAAACCCTAAGCCCCAATGTTGCCACCTCACCACACACATGCAAAAACCCTAATCCATTTCGCCGGACAAATCAAGCGCCGCCTAACATCACCGAAAAACTCATCAGCCCCACCGAAAAACGCATCGCGTTCTTCACATTCATCCAACCTTTATCATTTTTCCAGCAAAACTCATCCGTGTTCATCAACCTTCATAGCTTTAACCGTCTTTTTTTTCCAGATCTTCATCCAGTTCATCATGTTCATCAATGTTCATAGTATTTTTTCCAGAATTTCTCCAACTTCCTTGATCTTCATCTTTTTCATCCCAACATTCATCATGTTCAAATCAATTTTCCAGAAACGCATACAATCTTCCTCCGATCTTCCACTTTTTTTCTTTTTTTTCTTTTTTTTTCCAGAATCATTCAAACCACACTCAATCTTTATACATTCTTTCCGATTTACAAACTTCATATCCAGATCTACAACATCCGCCTCCATAATCTTAACACTAGATCTAAACTCAATCAAAACCTAAAGCCACTGATCTAAACCCAGATTCCGTTCAACTTTTTTCCCAAATACATTCACCAAACTTCTTCCACACATCTCCATACTTTTTTTTCGGATTCAAACTTCACACCAACAACTCTCCATCTTCACAGATTTACAACTTCAAACACGCATGAACAGGTTCTCCATCCAAACTTCATCGTGTTCGCCGAAGATCTCCAACCGTGTTCGTCACTAACTCTTTAGATTCATCTTCAACCAACTCGAATCTCCTTCCAAATCCAGATCTGAAACTTCATAAACCTCACCTTCGTCAATCTACCATGAACTCACAGATTTTCCAATCTTCAAACATCCAACGAACACAAACCAGCGCCGGATTCCGTGAAATATCAACATGCAACCTCAGATCGCGAACAACTTCGTCAAATTGAAATCTCCTCCAAACGATATTAACGATAGCTCTATCGATCTCTGAGAAAAGAAGAAAAGGAAGCTTGAGACCGGAGAGAGAATGGTCGAATCAGAAACAGAGAGGGAGATTGTAGGTGATAAAGAGTTTGAGAGAAGGTTGAAATAACGAAGTGAAGCAAGGCGGTGAGGGTTGGAGTTTTTTTTTTTTGAACGAAGATGGTGAGGGGAGAGGTCGGAGGCGGCTATGGTGAAGGAGTTGAAACTAGGGTTTCAAATTGCTGAGAGTAAGAGGAAGAAGATTGTTCCTGAGTCTCCATGGGGTTAGTGGACCGTAAGGCCCAATTGTCTGTTTTCAAATTGTTCCCCTATGTATTACTCATTGCACCCCCCGGTTTGGTGTGTGTTGTTGGTTTGGGCCAAGCCCAACCAGAATTGCTTGTTGTTGCTCCTGTCTGCTGATTGCACCCTCCCTGTATTTTATTTGGTAAATTGAATATATGTTAATAATATTTTATTTTGTTAATAATATTTTATTTTGAATATAATATTTTCTTTTGTATATATTACTTCACTATTTTCTTTATAGAATATTATAGTTTTATTTTAAAATATATGTATATATTTAGTATATAGTTTATATATAGTTTTATATTTCTATTATAACTAGATTTTGGATTCTATATATAGTTTTATATTCTATTTCTTTTCATTTCCTTTCAATATTTCTTTAGGAATTTATTAGGAGTTTTCAATTTTAGGAGTTGAATATTATTTTTCTTTTGTTATTGAAATTTATTTTTATTTCATTTTCTTTTTGTGGGTCGATGACGAGACCTCCGTAATTCATTACCAGTCAAATTATTGATAAGTAATGTTGGATCTGAGACCACCTCTTTTCTCTCTTCATTACTTGTCCCAACTCGATTCAAAAGCATTAACAAACCATCTTCAAAATCAATTCTTTGTATTGAATTAAAAAGAGGGGATTAAGTGTAGACTTTCTTCCTCTCCGAGTGTTGGGATGCCAACTGTAGTGAGGGTGGTTTCGACACTCGTCTTTCAATACGAAGACGCTTCCCATCCATTTTCAAATCTCATCTCCTTAAAATAAATTCTTTGTATTGAATTAAAAAGAGAGGATTGGGTGTAGACCTCTTCTTCTTCGAGCGTTGGGATACCCACTGTAGTGAGGGTGGTTTCGACGCTCGTCTTTCAATACGAAGACGTTTCCATACCATCTCTCCTAAAACCTCGGTCTCGTACCGAGTCCATTTTCAAACCATAATAAATTGATTTCTCTTTGTATGGAATTAAAGAGAGAAGATTGGGTGTAGACCTCTTCTTCTCCGAGTGATGGGATGTCCACTGTAGTGAGGGTGGTCTCGACACTCGTCTTTCGATACGAAGACGCGACTTCTTCCACCACCTCTCCTTTCACAACTCCTTTCCGAAACCTTTCCCACCTAAAACCTCGGTCCTGTACCGAGTGCATTTCAAATTATTTTCATAACAAAAACTTGAATGATCGTGGAGTGGTTAGGCGTAGGCCTTCTCCTATCCCGAGTGCTGACGTTTACCGTAGGGTTCTCTGTCGCAAAAAGCACTTACCATTCAAAACCAAAAACACTTTAATAAGAGAATGAAGTTCTCTTTGTGTTGAACTAAAGAGAGAGGATTGAGTGTAGTCTTCTTCCTCTCCGAGTGTCAGGATACTCACAGTAGTGTGTGTGGTCTTGATACTCGTCTTTCAATACGAAGACACTACGTTTGCCACACATTTTTACAACAAAAACTTTGAGATAAAGAATCGGGTACTACCTGTAGGGGTTACTATCCGAGGACCTATCTCGCCCCAAAAATCAATCTCACCAATCAAACATGACACCTTGCCTCGTATGGCGAAAACCAACCTTTCAAACAGGATATGTTACGTCCGTTCTACCGCAAACAGGTACGCATAAGTCTCCTCACATGCGAGCAGCAAAACACCTAAACTGCTAGAACGCGCACGATAACATCATCCACAAAACACACTGGTTATCCGCACCGTAAGCACGAACTACGTTGCTCTGATTTCTCTTGCATGTTGAGAATACGTAGGCATAGGATTGCAATATCCTAGCGAGCACCCTTTTTCTTTTTCACCCTTTCCCAGAAAGGCATGCTACGTCCGTTCTACCGCAAACAGGTAACGCCTAAGTCTCCAACGAGCGAGCAGCAATACACCTAACTGCTAGAATGCGCACGATAGCAGCGTCTACCAAGACTTCCCCGCACACCGTAGGCCGAACTACGGCTGCTCTGATTCTTTACTTCATTCAAGTAAAGATACGTAGGCACAAGGGCCACAATCCTTGCCGAGCACATTCCCCCATATATCTGTAGTTCCCCGAACTACGTCGACTCTGACTTTCTCATGTCTATTGAGAATACGTAGGCATAGGACAGCGAAGTCCTACCGAGTCTGTTCTTTCTCTTTTTCCCTGTTCTCTCTTTCCTCCTAACTTTCCTGTTTCCAACCCTTCTTTTACCCCGTGGAACATTTTTTATAGCATAATATTTTAGCAAATAAATTCACACATCGACAAACAAAAGGTTCCCATCGAGTACGATGGATGCGAGGGGTGCTAATACCTTCCCTTCGCATAACCGGCTCCCGAACCCGTTCTTGGTTGCGAGACCAATCTTATCCGTTCTTTTCTTAAGGTTTTCTCGATATTTTCCTTTCCCCTCATGGGATAAATAAAGTTCGGTGGCGACTCTTCTGTCCTTTCTTTTCGCCTCCCCGTCGTTGCACGATGCATTTTTCGAGTAGCGACAAAAGTAATGTCAAGTCTTGTTGCATTGAGGTACAACAATCTGCCTACAAGTCTTCTATAAGAAGGTATGTCATGATAAGGTTTACTAGAGTCCTAATGCAGCTTGATGGCATGATCAAATGTAGCAGTGACTAGTTTGGCTTTGATGAAGCCTGATTTTTCTAGAAAGTCAAGGCAATACTTTCCCTAATTTAAGAAGATTTCCTCTTTTGATTGTGCTACTTCAATGCCTAGAAAATATTTTCGGCTGCCTAAATATTTGGTTTTGAATGTGTTATCCAATGCTAACTTGAATGAATTAAACTCATTCAAATCACTACCAACTAGAACTACATCATCAACATATACTAACAATATAATAAGAGGTTATGAGGCATTTTTCACAAAGAGAGAATGATTTGAAGTGCCTTGTTTATATTAATGCTCAATGAGGAATGATGTGAGTCTTTCATACCATCTCCTTCTAGCTTGTTTAAGCCCATAAAGGGATTTGACAAGCTTACACACTTGGTTAGGTTTAGAAGTAGACACACCTGGAAGGATAAACATGTAAACATCCTCGTTAATGTCACCGTGTAAGAAAGAATTATTTACATATATTTTATGTAAATGCCAATGCATGTATAAAGCCAAAGCTATGATGGTTCTGATAGTTTTGAGTTTAGCAACTGGTGAGTAGGTATCAAAGTAATCAAGACCTTTTTACCTAATTATATCCCTTGGCTACCAATCACGTTTTAAACCTGCCAAAGGAACCATTAGCTAAATATTTGATTTTGTAAACCCATCTACAATCAATTAGTGTAACACCAGGTGATAGGTCCACAACCTTCCATGTGCCAGTCTTCTCAAGAGCTAGAAGTTCAAGTTGCATAGCTTGCTTCTAACATTCATGCTTAGAAGCTTCAACATATATATGTTTTAGGTTTAGTATGAGAAACTAAGAACAATGCACAATAAGAATAGAAAGGAGATATATTGCAATGTGAGATGGAATGTGACAATGGATAAGAAGTTTCTTTAAAAGTTTGAGTTGATGTATCAAGAGAATTGTAAATGTAGTCTTGCAAATAAGAGGGATGATGACTCACTTTTGAAGAAGTTCTGGCTAGTGGAATGAGTTGATCAATCGTAGGAGATGCATGATGTAAAGTATTGTCTAATGGAGACTCATTTGTAGGGGAATTATGTGAGATGTGTGTTGAGATAGGGTCAGGTTGGTCAAATATATTAGGATCATTGTCAACATGATCTGATATATTAGGAGGCTTTTGGTTTATAGATGCAGATTTGTCAATGATGGATAATAAGTATGGCCATGAAGTAATGAGGATGATGTGGTGGGTTTTTAAGGTAAAATATGTTCATGAAATATGACATATCTAGAAACAAACACTTCATTAGTATGAAAATCAAGCAAGACATAACCTTTCATACCAGGTTTGTATCCTAGAAATATATACTTCCTTGCCTTAGGTCCCAACATGGTCTTATGAACTTAGAGAGTTGAAGCATAACATAAGGAGCCAAAGACCTTGAAAGAGTTAGATTCATGGAGTTTATTATGAAGGATATGATATGGTGATTATTGGTTAAGGACGCGAGTTGGAACTCTATTGATAATGAAGGCTGCAAATTGAAGGGCATATGTCTAATATGTTTTGGTAAGTTTGGATTGGTACAAAATGGATCTACCTACATTCAATAGGTGTTGGTGTTTTCTCTCGACTCAACCATTTTAACGAGGATTTTCAACACATGAACGTTGATGTAGTATGCCTTTGGATGTATAATATTGATGCAACATGAACTTAGGTTCATTATCTGACCTGACAGTTTTTGGTGTAATGTGTAATTGTGTAATGATCATATTTGTGGTTGATGCTTCAGATTTATATTTCAAAAGAATGATCCATATGAAACATGTGTGATCATCAAGGACAGTAAAAAATATTTGTGGTTGTGCATGAAAGATATAGCTAAGGGTCCCCAAATATCAAACTGTAAATGTTTAAATTTGTGAGAAGCAATAGAATTACTTAAGGGGTAAGGCAATTTTCTTTGTTTTTCCAAATGGAAAACGTCACAAGTAACATTAATGTCATATTCAAAGAAAGGGTACATTTTAGACATTTGTGCAATTCTCTTAGAGGACACATGGCCTAGTCTAAAATTCCATAAAGCAGACTTACAAATTACAAAGTTTTGGAAATGTGAGGTAGATAAGGGGTTGGTAGCATGGAGGGTATTGGCTTGTGTTGAAGATTTGAGTTGAGGATAAATTTGGTAGTTAGAAACTTGAGCTTCAAAGTGACTATCCTTTAAGTGCAATTTATACAAGCCATTCTCCTTGTTATTCAAACCAGTCATCCTCTTGGTATTCATTTCCTACAAAATACATTAGTCAATAGAAAAAATAGCATAGAATTTTAAATCTTGACAAATTTTTGAAATGGAAATAAGGTTAAAGTGAAAATCTGGTGCATATAAGACATGATTAAGATAGAATATAGAAGAAAACCTTATGTTGCCATCATAGTGAACAAAAGTACAATTACCATTAGGGAGTGTTACTTTGATATGTTTGATTTTATAGTAAGAGTTAAACATGTTTAGAGAGGAACAAACATGATCATTAACACTTGATTCTAAGATCCATGTATGAGAAAGTATAGTTGTATGAGAAGTGGTATTGCATACAATACCTTAGAATTGATCAACATGAGTGGAACTAGAGGAGTCCTGATTGGTATTTGAAGTAGGAATTGATGGTGATGTGTGTGAGTTTTGAAGTCGATTTAGAAGTTGTTCATACTGAGCCTAAGAGATAGAAAGTTGGTTACTTGTATGAGAAGTAACTCAAGTTTCATCAACTGGTTGAGAAGAAGGAGTGGGCTCAACCTGAGTTGCATTCACAAAAGACTTATTTTTGTTGAAGTTTGGGTGGCCATGCTTTTGATAGAAAAAATCAATTGTGTTGTCAGTTCTATGAAAAAATGTGCACACTCTAGGAGCATTCTTGGTGTTATTGAAACCACATTAATGCTTTAAATCTAATTTATGTGAAACATTTACCAAAATAGGATTATCTTCAACAATGGTGATATTGTTGTGATGATTATCTTCTTGAATTACAAGATAATATATGCAATTAATTGATGGAAATGGTCCATGAGCTATACCTGAGTTCTAACCACAGAGAAAGTGTCATTCAATCCGGTGAGCAATTGAATGACTTATTCCTCAAGTCTATGTTCTTAAGCTTTTCTAACAACATTGCAACGAAATCTATGAGCACACGTGCAAATCGGTAATGGTCTATGAAAATTGAGCTCTTCCCATAGCTCATTTAACTCTAGAAAATATTACACAATTGACTTAAAATCTTGCTTCAAAATGTTAATGGTGGAACATAATGTCAAAATTATAACACGGGGTCAACTTTGGAAAAACTTTCATGCAGATCATTCCAAGCATCTAATGCATGATCATGAAAAAGGATTATCGAAGAAATGTTACCACTAACCGAATTAATGATTCAAGAATGGATGAGGTGGTTACAACGTTCCCATTAAGCAAAAATGAGATCATCATCATCAGGGACTTAAGTGGATTCGTCAACAAACTTCCACTTGTTATTGGCTCCCAAAGCGCATTTCACAGATCTGTTCCATGAGAGATAATTAAAACTATCAAGTTTTGAAGTGACATTTACAGAATTAGGATCTTCACTTGGATGAATGTAGGAAGTGGAATCAAGATCAAGTTAATGATTTGGTGCAAGGAGTAGCGGCATGTTGGATCGATGATGAAGATGAAGTAGAAAAAGTGACAACAACAAGCAATGCAGTGCAAGAATGAAGAACAAAAACTACAAGTAACGTTGTAGTGTAAATAAGAAAAGGAAGAAGAAATTGATTATGATTGAATCACAATAGAAATAAGACTTAAGATCATGTGATTATGCATGGGTAAGAAAGCTCAAGTTGTTTAAAGGAATGTGAATGAGACGAAGAAGAATGTTCAATCATTTAAAAGGTTGATACCATATTAAGAAGATTGAAATGAAAATTTATAAAAATGGATTCTCATTGAAGAAAAAGAAGAATACAAGGGGAGTTTTATGCAAGATGGTGACTTGCACCATAAGCTACCTACAATTTACTACACCAGTGTTTCTTAGATGATAAGTAACTAACATTAACAACATTCTAACTAACTTACCAACTGTAAAAGAAGAGAATTAGTGATATACATCACATTCATGTATCAGATGATATCATGTTTATGCTTCAATATTATCATGTTCATGCTTCAATATGTTGTATAACTTTGGAGCATGTTGACTTCTTTGAATGTTATCATGATATACATCACATGTTTTTCATTTAAAATATGTGTTGGAGACCAAGTTATGTTGTCTATATAAAGGGGTATAATCTATTTAGTATTAAACTGTGAGATGTTGGATCGAACTCTAGTATGGTCGAAGTCTGTTCGCGAGTAATGCATGTTGTAGTCGAAGTCTGTTTTAACATGCATTAGTCAATATTGCTAGGGTTGTTAGCATGTTGAATTGGGCCTTGCTTGTAAGCCAAATTGTTTAAGTTAGCTTGTACCATAAGTTAGCTTGTAATGGGTAATTGTTAAAAAGCCCATTAGGTTAGTGTGCTATTTTATTATAATTAGGATTCTAGTTTCTCAATCTTAGTATAAGGAAAAATGGGAAGATAAAATCCTAATTTAAAGAGAGAGAGAGGTTATTTTGTTATTCTTGTATACTTGTAATCTTGTTCGAAGAGAAAGGAAAGAATAACAGTTTAATAACCAATCCTTGTTGTTTTCTTCTTTATTAACCCTAACCCCTGTGTATTTCTTGCTAAGAAACCGTTTATACTTTGTCGAAAGGTATCCGATTCACAAAAATTGGTGCGGTGAGCATGGAGAAGATGCCTTCAACAAAGTATGAGATTGAAAAGTTCACCGGAGTGAACGACTTTGGTCTGTGGCGCTTGAAGATGAAAGCCCTATTGGTTCAGCAGGGTTGTTTGGAAGCGTTGAAGGGTGAGGCAGCCATGGACGTTGCGTTAACGACAAAAGAAAAGACGGGCATGATCGAGAAAGCCCACAGCGTAATATTGTTAAGCCTTGGTGATAAAGTTCTTCGACAGGTATCAAAGGAGACTACAGCATCGGGATTATGGGTGAAACTTGAAAATTTGTACATGACCAAATCTCTGGTGAATCGACTCTACCTGAAGCAAGCTTTGTATTCATTCAAGATGAGTGAAGACAAAGTGTTGGCTGAGCAGTTGGATATGTTCAACAAGTTGATTCTTGATCTTGAAAATATTGATGTGAAGATCGACGATGAAGATCAATCACTGTTGCTGTTGTGTGCTTTGCCCAGATCACATGCTCACTTCAAAGAAACTCTCTTGTATGGAAGGAAGTCCCTGACCTTTGAAGAAGTTCAATCAGCTTTGTACTCTAAGGACTTGAACGAACGAAAGGAGTATAAACCTTCGACGGTGGGTGACGGTTTGGCCGTTAAGGGAAAATTCTTGCGAAAGGATGGTAAGTTCGACAAGAAGAAAGGTAAAAGTCAACAGAAGTCTTATAGTGGCGAAACATCTAGTATTCGATGTTATCACTGTAAGAAGGAGGATCACATAAGAAAGGTATGCCCTGACGCCTAAAAGATCATGGAGGTAATGGCAATGCAGCTATTGTTCAATAGAACTTCGACTCATTTGATGTTCTTGTGGTTTCAAGTGGCGACTCGAGGAAAGAGTGGATTATGGATTCAGGTTGCACTTGGCACATGACTCCAAACAGAGAATTGTTCGAGGAGCTATGTGATCAAGATGGTGGATCTGTGCTACTAGGAAACAACAAATCTTGCAAAATTGTAGGTATTGGATCTGTGAGATTCAAGCTCCATGATGAGTCAATAAGGTTATTGACTGAAGTCAGGTACGTACCTGACTTGAAGAGAAATTTGATTTCTCTTGGTGAATTCGACAGAAAAGGATACGTTTTTCAAGGAGAGAAAAGTATCCTAAGAGTCATTAAGGTGTCGAAGGAAGTCTTGAGAGGCGTGAAGAAACAAGGCTTGTAGTTGAGGTTGTAAGTGGTTTGACAAATGTTGCATCCACGAAACTTATGTCGAAGACAGAATTATGGCACATGAGATTGGGTCATGTCAGCGAAAGAGGCATGGTCGAATTGGGGAAGCAGAACCTGCTAGGAGGTGACAAACTCGAAAAGTTGGAATTTTGTGAATCTTGTGTATTAGGTAAATCCTATAGGGCGAAGTTTAACAAAGGCAAGCAAAGAACACATGGATCCCTAGATTACATTCATGCTGATCTTTGGGGGCCTGCAAGGAATCCTTCACACTCAGGTGCAAGGTATTTTCTATCCATCGTTGATGACTATTCCAGAAAGCTATGGGTATTCATTAAGAAGACGAAGGATGAAACATTTGAGAATTTCAAAAGTTGGAAGATTTTGGTTGAAACTCAAACTGGCAGAAAGGTTAAGAGGTTGAGAACCGACAATGGCCTTGAATTCTGCAACGAAGCATTCAACAATTACTGTGTTGAGTCTGGGATTGCAAGGCATAAGACTGTAGTAAGTACTCCTCAATAAAATGGCTTAGCTGATATATTCAATCGAACAATCCTTGAAAGGGTCAGATGCATGTTGGTTAGTGCTGGATTGAAGAAGGTGTTTTGGGCGGAAGCTGTTTCGACAGCAGCTTACCTGATAAATAGATGTCCCTCGACTGCCTTGGGAATGAAGACACCTGAAGAAGTTTGATCGGGACATCCACCTAGTCTCGACAGACTGAGAGTATTTGGTTGTGTGGCCTATGCTCATATTAGGCAAGATAAGGTCGAACCTAGAGCTCTGAAGTGCATGTTCATGGGATACCCTGAAGGAGTCAAAGCTTATAGGTTATGGTGCCTAGAGCCAGGTCACAGGAGGTGTATCACCAGTCGAGATGTAGTTTTAAATGAAGCAGAGATGGCTTTCAAGAAAACTGATGATGCTGACGAAGAGCTGGAATAGGGAGAGATTCCTGTTGAGGTGGAGCATGTTGATGCTGAATTGCTTACCCCAGATGAAGTCGAAGAAGACGCAGAAGATGTTGTCGAAGATGAGGAGATTGATAATGACTACCTGCTAGCAAGAGACAGATCGAGGAGAGTCATCAAGCCACCTCAGAGACTTGGGTATGCAGATCTTATAGCTTATGCCTTAATCTCTGCTAGTGAGGTTCTAGATGAAGAACCTAGAGACTATAAGGAAGTTATGAGGATTCGAAAGAAGACTGAATGGCTGAAGGCCATGGATGATGAGATGAAATCTCTTCATGATAATAACACCTGAGAACTGATCAAGAAACCTGCTGGATCCAGGTTAGTCAGCTGTAAATGGATTTTCAAAGTTAAGGAAGGAATCAAAGGAGTGACGTCGAAAAGATACAAGGCAAGATGGTTGCTAGGGGGTTCACTCAGAAAGAAGGTATCGACTTCAATGATGTGTTCTCTCCTGTTGTGAAGCACATATCCATTCGAATGTTGCTTGCCATGGTGGCCCAGTTCGACCTTGAACTGGAACAGATGGATGTGAAGACTGCGTTCTTGTATGGTGATCTAGATGAAACAATCCTGATGAGGCAACCTGAAGGGCATGTCGAAAGGGGGAAGGAAGATTATGTGTGCAAACGGAATAGATCTTTATATGGACTGAAACAATCTCCTCAACAGTGGAATAGGAGATTCGACAAGTTCATGGCACACATAAGTTTCATCAGAAGCCAGTTCGACCACTGTGTTTACTTCAGATTTCGACCGGGTAATTCATTTGTTATTTTGTTGCTCTATGTGAATGATATTCTAATAGCAAACAACAATGTCGGAGAGGTAATGAGGGTGAAGGTTGAACTCAATAAAGAGTTCGACATGAAGGATTTGGGAGCTGCGTCCAGGATTCTTGGGATTGACATCCGGAGAGAAAGAAAGCAGTCGAAATTATGCTTATCTCAAGAGGCATACCTACAGAAGATTCTCGAAAAGTTTGGTATGTCGAATTCAAAGCCTGTTGTGACTCCGACAAACCCTCAATTTAAGCTGAGTATAGATCAGTGTCCCAACACTGATGTTGAAAGAACTTATATGAATAGCATTCCATATGCTAACATAGTAGGTTCTTTGATATATGCTATGGTCTGTACTAGACCCGACATAGCATATGCAGTAAGTCTTGTAAGCAGGTACATGGCGAATCCTGGAAAGGCTCACTGGCAAGCATTAAAGTGGATTTTAAGGTACATAAATGGGTCACTAAATAGAGTCCTTATTTATGGTGGAACCTTGGGTGAAGATAGTAAAGCAGCAATCGAAGGATATGTCGACTCTGATTATGCAGGTTGTATGGATTCCAGAAAATCTATCTCTGAATATGTGTTCACTATGTTTGAGACAACAATCAGTTGGAAAGCAACACTTCAGAAGGTCGTTGTCTTATCAACCACTGAAGCGGAGTATATTGCCCTAAGTGAAGTTGTGAAGGAAGCATTGTTGTTTGAAGGTTTTGCAAAGGAGATAAAACTTCAAGGTCGAGTTATCACTGTTAAATGTGATAGTCAAAGTGCAATACACCTGTCGAAGAATTCAGCCTATCATGAGCGAACCAAACACATTGATGTGAGGCTGCATTTCATCAGAGGGGTAATCGAGCGTAGAGAAGTCCAAGTGCTGAAGGTTTCGATAAATCATAATGCTGCTGATATGATCACCAAGACGTTGTCCAGTTGCAAGATTTTCCACTGTATGCAGTTAATAAAGCTGCATGAAGAAAGATAATTTCTTGATGTTATAGAGTTAGACCCAAGGTGGAGATTTGTAAGATGTTTGATCACGAAGCTAACTCCCTTGCGGATCAACTAACTAAGTCGGCATTGGTCCGTTCTATCTAAGATGAATTTATGAGTATTGTTAATTATCAATTTAAGATTATTGATCGCAAAACTAACTCCCTTGCGGATGAGCTAGCTAAAGCCAATTTCAATTCAAAATATTTGGATTGTCCTTTAGACTATTGTTCAACCTTCTTATTTGGACTTGTCCAGCCAGAAGTTGTTAGTATTGGACTATTGATTAGTGTTGTTGGTTGGACTTCGACCCTTTTTTTTATAATAATAATATGAATAATTAAAGTTAAATACTTTCAGTGGTCTAAAGCAGTTTTTAATCAAAAACGGACATTTTACCTATAATTAAGATGATTACTATGGATAATTAAGATGAAACATTTTACTGTGACTTTAAAAATTATTAATAAGTATTTTCACTTTCAGTTTTTTTATATTATAAAAAATAAAATATGATAAGATTTATACTTTTGGTAATACATATGTTTTATTTTATTCAATTAAAAAATGATGTTTTTATTTAGTTAAAGGTGAAAGGGATGATTATGGATATTATATCAAAATTTATCTCAAAAAAAATATTAAAATTAAAAATTACTAAAAATATATTTATTTAAAAAATTTATATAATTTATAGTATAATAAAATAATAATTTAATGGCCGGTGTATATATTTTTTTAACAAAATTATAAATAAAGTATAAAATTGAAGAATGAAATATTAACATTAAAAATCCGAATTTTCTTTTATTTATAATTATAAGGAAATTCAGATTTATCAGTATAAAGTTATAATTATAAATTATGTAAATTATATAACTGTTGAATATCTTTTTTAAATAAATGTTTTTTCTAAAATATTTTAATATTCTTATGTGATTAATTTTCTTATATTATCTATAATTATTCCTCCTACTTTGACCGAATTAAAAACATAATAATAATTTGAATAAAATAAATCATATACTAAGTATTTCATATAATTTTATAACTGTAAAAATAATTAATATGAAATATTTTAAAAACAATACCTTATTAATAATTTTATTTTTATCGTATTACTTATTTTTTATTTTGAAAATGATTAAAATATTTCATATACCAAGTATTTTATGATTTTATAACTTAAAAAATAATTAATATGAAATATTATAAAGACAATACCTTATAAATAATTTTATTCTTATCGTACTATTTATTTTTTATTTGGAAAATGAATAAAATATTTCATATACCAAGTATTTCATATAACTTTATAAATTAAGAAATAGTTAATATGAAATATTTTAAAAGCAATACCTTATTAATAATTTTATTCTTATCGTATTTTTTATTTTTTATTTGGAAAATGTATAAAATATTTCATATGCCAAGTATTTCATATAATTTTATAACTTAAAAAATAATTAATATTAGATCATTTAAAAACACTACCTCATTAATACTTTTATTTTATTGTGTTATTTATTCTTTATAATATAAAAACAAAAAATATATATATTTATTATTTTATTTTATTATATAATTTTATTCCATAATTTAAAATTTTTTTAATTGAAAAATAAAATTTTTTATTTTATTTTTGTAAATTCATTTTTATATTATCCATAAATATCCTCTTTCCTTTGACTGAATTAAAATATTATTAATTAATTGAATAAAATAAATTATTTTTATTACCAAAAACATAAATCTTATCTTGTTTTCATTTTTTATAATATAAAAAAACTCAAAATGGAAAAAGTTTTTAAAATATATAATTATAATTTTAAATACCAAATTTACCCTTCTTCTCTTATACGAAACCCCAAGAGCAGCTGCTATATAAGTATTTCCTGACACGTTGAAATCAATTCAAGCAAGAGGTCCTAAACTAAACTTTCTCTCTTTCTTTTTGTAAAATAAGTGTAAGAAAAATAAAAACTCTTTTTTGTCAGATTAAAAATCGCTGTTTCGGGGCGTGTTTTTTTTGTTTGGGAAGAGTTTATTCATTTTCACTTCTCAAAACAAAAAAAACTAAACCTTCTTTTCTCTTTCAGTTTTTTCTGTGACAGCATCGATGGCTCCGGTGAGAGCCACACCCTGCGTCGATCGAAGCCCGGTCCCGGGACTGATTCCTCCTGCGGCACCGGAAATCCGTTACCGCGGCGTTCGAAAGCGGCCATGGGGCCGATACGCGGCGGAGATAAGAGATCCGTGGAAGAAAGCTCGTGTCTGGTTAGGCACTTTTGATTCGGCAATTCAAGCGGCCCGGGCTTACGACGCAGCTGCAATATCCTTATGCGGCGCCAAAGCCAAGACCAATTTCCCTCTCCCTCCGGAGGCTCTTGCTACTCTGCTTCCTCCTCCTCCACCTCCGATTAATCGTGGGCCTAAACTCAGGCATACGGAAGACGACATGGTTTTCGTTAATTATCCTACTTCAAGCGGTATGAGTAGTACCGTTGAATCGTCCAGTGGACCTAGGGCTGGTTCTTCTTCAACCTCTAGGGTTCATGTGTTTCTTCCTGTTAATGATGAGGCTTGTCACAGTGATTGTGATTCTTCTTCATCTGTGGTTGATGATGATGAAGATTGTGTTGTCGTTTGTTCATCGGTTCGCAAGCCTCAGCCTCGAGATATCGATCTCAATTTGCCTGCTCCGATGAACTATAGTGATGAAGAGATACGCGCCACCGACCTGCATCTCTGACTTGATTCCGTCCGTCTGTCCGCCGCTTATTCTGGTGCTGTAACTTATGTCAATTAATGTTCGACAGTTTAGTTGTTCTTTGTTTTGAATATATAGAGAGATGTTAATTTAAATCAAAATTAAAAAACATAAAAAAGAAAAAAATTATAATGGATGGATAGTAGTCATCTATAGATTTTTTTTTAAATAATATTTTTTTTAAATTACCAAAATAACTAAAATAACCAATAATTCAAATTCATTACAATAGTAACTATTTTTAAGAAGGGAGAAAGAGAAGTAGTCATTGTGATTAGTGTATATACTAAATGTTAACATATATGCGCCATTAACAATGGTTTATGCTTGTATGTGTCACCATTTGCATTGGCGCATACATTTATGCATTAGGTGCATATGTTATTTGTAATGGTGCATTATTTTTTTTAATTTTTAATATTTTTTAATTAGAATAAATACAAATATAAAAGAAAATTAAAAGTAATTTATACTATTATTACATAAAATTCAAGGTTACAACAATTGAATTGAAAATCAATGACCCGCCTAATTGAAATGTCTCCCTGTTCCATATCTTAACGCATTAGTCTTCCTTCGAGATCTTCCACTGTTCCATATCTTGACGCATTAGTCTTCCTTCGAGATCTTCCACGATTTTTTTAAGGTGTTTGGGATCTTTGAGTATTTAGGAAAATCCATTGTCACTATAGTTTTTTTTCCAGAAATTCTAGTTTTCATCATACGATCTCCACCCTCTCACCCCTAAACCTTCATACACGTCTCTAAATAATTCTTTCACAAAATCCATTTATTCAAAAACGAATTTGATAGTGATTCATATTAGCAAAATCATTAACATAAACAACACTTATTTCATCACAACCATATCAATTTCATTAATAATTATTAACAGCAAGTTTTCACATCCTCATCAATGGAAGAACCTCATAGATACATATTCATGATCATTCAAACATGGATTCAATCATAACAACACATATAAACACAAGATCAATCAACCAATTTCCATAATTTCATCATATAACAAATCATCAAAAGAAAACCTAGAACCCTAATGAGATTAAGGACTTCTCATCTCTATCCCCATCATGCAATACACCTAAATTGATAGTCATTTCTCCCCACTTGCCTTAGATTTTCCAACAAGATGATGAATCAAGAAACTTTTATGGTTTCTCTCTTTAAAACCCTAGATTTTGCTTTTCTCCCTTTCAAAGCTCTTTCTCTCATTTTGCCTCTTTTCTCAAATTACACGTACTGATAAAAACTAGGCTATTTTTCTCTTACTTCAAATATATCTTTAGGTATCTCTACACAATTCTTTCTAATTGCCTCATTAACCCTCAGTTTTCTTGATTAACATTATTGCCCCAACTCTCTAACTCCTTACTCCCCTTTATTTCTCCAAATTCTCCATATTGAATCAATTCTATCATTTTACTATTTTATTTAATTAATCATAATAAAATACTATTTATTCTAATAATTAATTAAAATTCTAATTAATTCTAAACAATTTATCAAACACTTACTCTCTTTATACCTCTAGCTCAAGATACTTAACCTCAACCACACAACAAATAATTAAAATACCAATTAATCAAATAAAATTCTAAATAATTCAATTAAATTAATTAATCGAATTTGGGGTGTTACACCACCAATATGTGCATTCTGCGCATGAGTGGCAGAGTCCACCCCCTTGAAAATGCCCACGAGTTTTAGGTTCTCAATTTCAACTAATGAAGAGGACTCATCATTATCAAGTCTAAGAACCACATTTATAGATACATTTCTCGAGTTCGCCATAATAGTACATAGAAGGAAGATGAAGACGCACCTTAAGAAGCGAAAAGACACGAGAAAAAGAATGACATGTTGAGAAGATATGTCGAATGGAAAAAGTTTATGGAACTTACAAACATAAGAATGACATGTTGAGAACACACACACACGCACGCACACACGCGCACGCGGGCACACACACACACACCCACGCACATACGCGTGCGCGCGCACCCCCCATACACACATGCACACGCACGCACACACACGCACGCACCCATGCACGCACGCACACACTCATACACGCACACGCGCGCGCGCGTGCCCCGCACACACACACACAATTTTGTATAAGTACATTCAACTTTTGAGTTTATTTCATTTCTAATTTAATATTTTATGCAATATTTTATGCAACATACTCCATGTAGCTTGATACTTTTTTTTATTGAAATGTATTTTGCTTCAATTACATTTAACTTGTTAAATTATATTTTATTTTATAGGTAGTATCTTGTGCTACATGTTTGTTATATCTCAATATATTTTAATTGAGCCACATCATTTAAATTTAAACTAAATTATTGTGTATATTTTGGTCTTAGATCACAACTCAAATTCGAATTCATTGTTATACGTATCTTATGATTTATAATAAGATTTCGAAAATATATCCTTAATTAGATTTTGAATATGGATTCCCGATTTAATTTTTTGATTAATGTTTAGATATAAAATATATTTTTGCAAAATCTTGTTTGTTGAATAACTTTGGAGCATGGTGATTTCTTTAGACATCATAATGGTAAGTGAATAATTTTAAAGATATAATATTAGATTTGATAATATAGTAAAACTTTTGTTCATCGCTACTCTCTCTCAAATGAACAAATTTTAATTGAATAGGATTAGGGTACACACTCTAAAAATCAAGTGTAAAAGAATGAAAGTGATCCTATATTTAGTGGTTTAACAAATGCTGATTATTTCATGTACAAATACCTCGGCATTTGATTTAAATGTTTTAGAATATTCTTGCATAACCTTCATTCTCTTTTAATAATATAAGACATATATTTTTCATCTAAAATATATGTGTTGGAGCCAAACTATCTTGTTTATATAAATGGGTATAATCTACTTAGTACTAAACTAAATAGATACTAAGTGTCGCTACTGCGAAAATCGGCGCCGGCTGAACAGAAGAGTCGCCACCGTGCGTTATTTATCCCACGGGAGGGAAAGGAAACGCTCAGAGTAAACCTCGCACAACACGGGAAAGGTATGGTCATCGCAACCAAAACCTGGGTTCGGGAGTCGGTTACGCAAGGGGAAGGTATTAGCACCCCTCACGTCCGTCGTACTCGACGGGATCCACGCTTGTTTTCGGGTATGGATTGTTATTCTATCTAAACTATAGGTCAAGGGTTAAGAAGAAAAGAGAATGAAAATAAAATGAAAATAAAAATGACTCGGCAAAGTATCGCACTTTATGCCTACGTATTCCCGTCTGGAACGAGAAATCAGAGTCAACGTAGTTCGCCTACCTACGGGAAAGGAGGGGAAGGTTGCTCGCTAGGATATCGCATCCTATGCCTACGTACTTCCACACAGCATGGAAGATCAGAGCAAACGTAGTTCGGGCCACGTACGACACAAGTCTGTCTTGGTTGATTTTATTCCTTCTGAAAAAGGTTTTCCTGATTAGCAGTCCAAGCGGACAAAAATGACGTCTTGATGAGTTCACATTCTTTTACGGAAGAAGTGTCTTTTATTGTGTTTGAAATCTTTATGTGTTTTTTCTGTTTGTTTTGAGAAAGAAAGAGACAGAACTCTAACCTACGGTTGCAAAGGGAAACAAACTAACCTAATGTTATCATGCATGGGTTAAGACCTAGTGTCTATCATGCTCCTCTCTTGCACAGAGAGAAACAGAGATCCTAAGGGATAGGCAGAAACAGAAACAATATCAGATATATACAGTAAAACAGTAAAATGCATGGATGCAACAGTACAAGCGAGGCAAGGGAGTCCCACTCAACCTCGAACCTAGAAAACAATAGGCGAAAGTGAACAGACTTCACTTTCAACCCAACAGGGTAAACAGCAAACAATACAGTCCAGAAAACCAATCAATACATCAGCAAATGAAATACAGCAAAAGAATAAACAGCTTCAGCAGCTCTGAATCAGCATCTGGCTTCAAGCAATCTCCAATCAGTTACAGGCTTCAACAAGCATCAATCTCCATCTTCATGACCTTCAGACAAGGGCTTTGACATCAATCTTCAGTCTACAATGGCTTTTCTTCCAGCTCAAACCTCCAGGATGAGGGATTAGTCACAAGAGTGAATTGGGTGTTAAGCAATCAGCTGACTACCAAAGGTGGTGAACAGACTGCTTCTAACACAAGAGACAGTTTCTCTCAAGAGTTCTATCTCATAGACACTATCACCAAGCCTTCCAAAGGAAGGGGGTGAGTGTCTTAGAGAGACTCTGAATCACAGAGAAGAATGGATGCAGACAAGGCAATCCATGTTTGAGAAACAATCATTCTAATCTAGAGCTCTGCCTAGCTCCTAAACCCTAATCTCCTCAGCATCTGCTAGCAAGAAACTCATCCTCAACTCTGACAGTTGATCTTCAGTCTTTGGATCTCCAATGGCTTCATCTCCACAAATCTTCAGCTTCCCCAGGGCCCCAGACAAACCCAATACCCAATCAAACAATCAACAATCCCCAGAGGGCACACCACACCAGACAGCAGATATACAGATAGTAATAATATCAGTAGGGGAATCCTAACTGTTCTCTAAGGGATCTAATAGTTACCCATAGCCCCTATAGTCCCCTAACTAATCTATTCAAACCCTAAGTCCTAAGGGAAATGAAATCAAACTCCTAAGTTGTCACCTAAAAACCCTAGTTTCATTCATGATATTCAAGCATTTATTAATCACCTGAAATTAGCCTCTAAAAATGGGAACTAAAATATTCCTACAAGTTTAACATCTCATTTAAACAATATGAAAAGAATGATCAAAAAATATCAAAGCATGTGAGAGAACAAAAATCATAAAAATAATGCATGAAATGGATCTATTTAATATGCTATTTATTTAGAAAATATGAAAAAAATATGAAATAAAACTAAAAATGAAATTTTATTTTCCTATAATATTCTAGACATTTTAATGAAAACATGGTAAAAAGAATGGATTAAAAAGCATTTTTTATGAATTTATTATGGATTTTAGAAGATTGGTAAAATAATGAAATGAAATAAGAAAATAAAAAGAAATGAAATGAAGGAGGGGGTGAGAAAAGCAGAAAAGCACGTTCAAAGAATTGGGCCTGATAACATGGGGGGTGTGGATAGCGCTCTGAGCCCAACCCCCCAATTAGTGAAACGCCGCGTTTGGTCTTAGCTCAGCTTTCCCTCACAAACGAAGTTTAAACATCAGCCGTTGGATCCAAAGTCAGTCAACTGGTCAAAAGGTGATCTGAGGGTGAAAATATCATCTTCCTCCTTGGTTCAGGGCTTGGAGGGAACTCCATGGATGAACACTCCACCTGCCTCAAACCCTAACTCCCTCGATTCTCCATGAAACGTCAAAATATAAAAATCAACTCCGCTCCAAAACTTACCAGGAATCCAACCATGGTGTCACAACTAACTGAAATCTCCTCTAACCCTAAATCCGATAGCTACCTCCAAGAAAAGATCAAGAACTGATTCTCACTATCTTCAAAATTAAAGGCACAGGCATGTTCCTCTCTTCACCTAGATCATTTCCCCCTAAAGAACTAAGATTATCATTCAATATCGAGGGAGCTCTTGGTCCACACAGAAATGGTACCTCTAACAAAATCATCACCAAATCATCTCTAACTTTCCAGAAAGCTTCCCCTAATGATTTCTAACCGTTCTAACCTACTAATTCTAATCAATTCTACTTAGATTAAGGTGCACGAAGAAATTTACAAACCTGGTGAAATGAGATGCACAGATGGTAGAATTCTTCAAATCAATGCCTGAATTCCTCCAGAATCGTTCAGTGATCCATCTTCTAGCTTCTGTATGCAAAAAGGAAGGTTGAAAAGCTCTGAATCTTGGAAATGGATCTGAAGCTGCAAGCTGCCAAACTCAAGGTACAGAACACGATTTGGCCTTGAATTCCCTCTGATTTTGATTGCCACACCTTCAATGATGATGATAGAACTGAACCAGATCAAGAAATTGAACAGAATGGAGAAGAAATGAGAAATTGGAGAATGACTTGCTATGGAGGAACTTGGATTTCAATCTCTCTTTCTGCAGCAATTCTCTCTAACTCCTGCATCTGAGCACACTCCAATCCATATATAGATGATGTTAGAATCATCTAGAACCAACTGGACTCTTCTTATGAGAAATTGAGTTTCTCATGTCATGACTTTTTCATTTCATGCTATGCATAGTTCCTTCCAAGTTCTCCTTGTTACAGCCCATGATTATTAATTGAAAATCTCCCCAAATGGTATTTTGAACATGTTGAAAAGCCTTGCAAGCTTGTGTGTTAATCCCTTATGTGAGGTGGATATGTAACTTGAATTATAAGCAATCCATGGCAAGTCCCAAATTATGACCTCAAATCCAAAATCTAATAATGCCAATGATCACAAAATATGTTTTCTAGTCAAAATGATATGTCACTTGCCCCATTTTGATCATGTAGTATAAAATTCCCAAAAATGGACATTTCATGTATTAAATTTATGCCTTTTTTAGGTCATTTCTACAAGCATGAGTTACAAGCATTTCCAAACTTACATGGTCTTCTTTCTTGACTTAAAATCCCATTTGGAGCAAGTTTGATGTTGTAAGTTTTTCCATTTGAGGCCTCCTTGTATGAGTTTTGGGTATAGGTTAAAATGACCTGTAATTCACAAATGCCCAAAATACCCTTTGCTTGTCAAGACCATAAGTTGATTTCCACACATCATATGAAGGCATGCCATACCATTCTAGAAAGCTAAGACAATGAGGAACAACTCTTATGTTGACCAAGAATTCATTTGAAATCTCCTTGAGGGGCAAAACTAGCTTGGAAGTCAAGTCACTTTCACAGACAAAAATTCAGATACCCCAGATGACCTATAACTTGTAAGGACCATAACTTGAGTTCTATAAATCTCCTTGAGGTCTTCCACCACTCAAATTAAAGGTCTTGAGATCCTCTACAAGTTTCATGTTGGCCAAGAAGCCATTTGAAGTTAGCATTTTGACTTATCTTGCTTGGAAATTTGACCTAAACTAGGGGATTTTACAGAGAAACCCTAATTTAGTAACTCCTCTTCTCCTTGATTTCTCTTGAATTCTCCTTGTCATATCTCCATATCCTTCTTCATATGTTCAATATTGATCCCCACATCTCTCCAATAGACTTGAATGCCCTCTTAAGTCAGTCAATTGACCTAGGGTTGACCTAGGGTTGACCCAGATGAACCCTAGTTGACTGTCTTCAACTGTAGCTCTTGTGCCTTCATCAATGACTTGTTTTCTTCTCCAAATGACTTTATAAGTCTCTCAAGATGTCTAGATGCTCTCCATGCTTTCATTTCACAGCTCATAACCCTCTTGTTGATCCTCAGATACCCTCAGCTAGGAGATAGACTCAAGGCTTGATCTGCTGAACTCTTTGCTTTCAAATTCTTTCCTGATGACTTGAATGAGATTGAATTGGGATAATAACCTCTTGATAGGCCTCAAGAGATGAAAATAATGATTGGTCCCCTGTTGAATGACTTGCTATGCTTATGCTATGCAGATGGTTAGTCTATGTACATGACTCTATATGCAAATGCTAGTGACAATGAACCATGAACCACATGAATATGGTTGAGCAAATTTTAGGGTGCAACAGCTGCCCCTATTCAAGCGACTTGGACCCGATTGGATGAAGAGCCCGGAGCCTTCAGACATTCGCGGTACGAGACGGTTGAATACTAGTGAAACCAGAAATTTGCCAACCGCAGAAATAAACTGTGCTCCTGCTTGAGGAATGACATTCATCAGCTGAATCTGACTGTTAGAGTAACCCACTGATCTTGCGCGACCGTGCTGGGGATTGTCTTCATCGTTCTGAAGAGGATTCTGTCATAACAGATTGCTTGCTTGCCCACGCTAGGACTCTGTCTGTCGTCGATACGAAGAAATCTCAACTAGAATTGGTCCACGTTAGGACTCCACTTACTGTCAACCCAGAAAAATCTCAGCAACTCCGCTGGGGATAATTCACCTGCATTTCAATAAGCTGAATCGTCCACATTAGGAATAACACTCTTCCACGTTAGGAGTAACACCTGTCCACGTTAGGAGTCACATCGTCCCCGTTAGGAGTAACGCTTTTATCTTTCCACGTTAGGAATCATCTTTTCTGCGTCTGTCCACGTCAGGACTAACCCTTTCATCTTTCCACTTCAGGAAACAATCTTCTTTCCGCGTTAGGAAAACTACATCAATCTATCCACGTAAGGACTCCAATACCACTTGACATGTCCGCGTCAGGACTCCGATCTTTCCACGTAAGGAACACAACTATTTCTGAACTTGTCCACGTCAGGACTCAACTTTTCTTGCATCCGTCCACGTTAGGACTAATTTCCTTCTTCTTCCACGTAAGGAATCAATCTTGATATGTCCGCGTGAGGACTTAATCTTGCCACGTAAGGAATAAGCTCGTCTTTCCATGTTAGGAACACAATCTTAATCTGTCCACGTAAGGACTTTCTCTTTCCACGTAAGGAATAAACTCGTCTTTCCACGTAAGGAAACCACTTTTCTTCCACGTAAGGAATGCTCTTGATATATCCACGTAAGGACTCTGATCTTTCCACGTAAGGAATACCAACTTCTTTCCAATTTGTCCGCGTCAGGACTCATTTTTTCCACGTAAGGAAACCATCTTTTTCCACGTAAGGAATCATCTTAATCTGTCCACGTAAGGACTTTCTCTTTCCACGTTAGGAATACTGTCATTTCCACGTTAGGAATCACTTCTATTGATAGGTCCGCGTAAGGACTACATCTTTCCACGTTAGGAATAATAATCTCTTTGATCTGTCCGCGTTAGGACACTGATCTCGTCTTGATTTGTCCACGTTAGGACTCAGGCGTCTCCGACTCACCGAGGAAATAAGACTTGTCCACGTAAGGAATCACACGTCTTCGACTTGCTGGGGAAATATCCGCGTTAGGACTTATACTTTGCCAACAACACGAAGAAGGATAAATTTGTCCACGTCAGGATTCTTGTATCTTGTCATCACAAAGAACTACAAACTTGCCCACGTCAGGACGCACATTTCACCATTACGAACAAAGATATCTGCCGAAAACAAAATGATCCACGTCAGGACACCAACACGAAGGATAACCAATCTTTTGTCAACGTCATGACCTCCCTTTCTCCAAATTTCGAGAGACCGAATCTATCCACGTCAGGATTAACACGCCTTACCAATCCAGTAAGACAAACCTGTCCACGTTAGGACGCCCACTTCTGAAGAAACCCCGTCATTCTAGGAGTAAATGGTCCACGTCAGGGCTTAATTCTTCAATGATCCTTACCCACAAACTGCTCAGCACTGACGTGACAGCGACTTCGAGATGGACTCTACTGGGGATGTCTGGAAACCAACTATCGGACACCTGCTTCGAAATTCTGATTCATGCGACTCGTTGATGACAAACGAACTTTGCTTGGGGATAAGAAGACACTTATCCTGGCCACTCTGGCTGGGGAAAATAAGATACATTTGCATAAATGACTTTGCTGGAGACAAAGAGAGTTTTATCATGACAACTCTGTGGGGGAATACCGCCGAAACTGACATTGTCATTGAATATCTCCTGCCGAGATCTTGACTGTTTGGTAATTTATTTGAGCAAGAGCTCTCTCCACCTGAACTACTAGAGTACAGAAACTGCTTCAGCAAAATAAATGCTGGAAGGATAACGCCGACTCGCCGGGGATAGCCTGATGCTACAAAATTATTCTGGCAAAATAAATGCTGTAAGAGTGAAGTCGCCCCTGCTGGGAAGTTGGGAACTCAAACCACACGTCTTATTGAAGTAACCCCCTGCTGGGGAATAATAACTCTGCTGAGGAATAGCAGATGCGCACAGCACAATCGGACTTTCTGCTGGAATGTGAACCGATATCACCAGTATCTCTGACAAAATAAATGACAGGAACCACCATCGACTCTGCTTGGGAGAGTCTTGACCTTCGAATTCTACTGGAAGGAATGAAAACACTTGCGAAGAGAATTCCGCTGGGGATGGCTGGATTCTCTTGGGGAAAATTAACTGACTCCACCGGGGGAGAATGCAGGACCCTGCGGGGGGAAATGAACCTGTCTGAATACAGCCTTACGATCTTGGAATCGCCAAACTCTGCTGAGAACGATGAACTTCTCTGGAGCACGTCCTTTGGATAAGCTATGGCTAGCTGGGGAATTCTATCCTTCTTCGGGAAAAACATGCATGACCTGCGTGGGGATCAAGCTTTTCACTATTGCAATCTTTTGATCACCTTCCTCGTACGGTTATGAAACCTGCAACAACACAAACAAGACACGACAAGCCTATGCAATCGAGTCAATTCAGGTTAATGACGTTACACTCAGTTAATTCAAAGCTTTAACAATTGTTGGCAAGGGCCAGTGATGTTATACTCATGCTAGCTTCAATAAACTTAGGCGTTTTATCATGCGCAAAACAGTAAAGAACAGGCATCAAGTACTGAATAACACATTTTCATTGATTGGGCCCCTGAATGGGCGGAGTTTTTGTACACGGGATGTAACTCCTGAAAAGAGGAAGCTACACAAAGCAAATATACAAGTATGCAAGTATTCACAAGAAGCATAAATATTGACAAATTAAATTTTGTACACATGTCGGCAACTGGATGGAGATGAACACCACGAACTGATCCTCCCATTACTCGTCCGACTCTAATACTTTCCCGGTATCCCTACTTCTGAAGAGGTTGTATCCGATAACTGACTTCTCGAACATTTTCTCCCGCACTAATGCTCATTGAATTCGAATTCGGACCGCAGTCATTTGCTTTTCTCATCCCTAACTTTTGCGTGAACCGCCCTTTACGGGTTTTCAGTTCACCGGGATACCCTTTTTTGCCGAAGCCGCCCAGTGTAGGTTTTCAACTTCGCGGGTGTACATTTTTTCAATTTTATCCCTAACTTTTGCCCGAACCTTTCATTCTGTTTTTGGTTCGCCAGGATGCCCCATTTTTGCCTGGACTCTCTTTTTCTGTCCAGCGGGTCTATTTTAAGCAAAGTATTTTTTAACTGCGTCCGAATTCACAGGTGATGCAAAGTCTTCCCCGTCCATGGTGGACAACAATAAAGCTCCTCCTGAAAAGACCTTCTTGACAACGTATGGCCCTTCGTAATTGGGGGTCCACTTGCCCCTGTGATCTGCTTGCGGCGGGAGAATCCTTTTCAGCACAAGGTCGCCCGTCTGAAAGCTTCGCGGAAGTATTTTCTTGTCGTACGCTTTCTTCATTCGTCTTTGATACAAACGACCGTATGCTAGAGAAGCTAGCCTCTTCTCATCCATCAAACTCAGTTGGTTCAATCTGTTCGTTACCCATTCTGCCTCGTCCAGCTGAACGTCTCGCAATACCCTTAGAGAAGGGATCTCAACTTCCAGTGGTAATACCGCTTCCATTCCGTATACCAACGAGAACGGAGTTGCCCCGGTTGATGTGCGTACCGTCGTACGATAACCGTGCAAAGCGAAAGGTAGCATTTCATGCCAATCCTTATACGTCACCACCATTTTCTGGACGATCTTCTTGATATTCTTATTGGCCGCTTCGACAGCGCCATTCATCTTGGGTCGGTAAGGGGAGGAGTTGTGATGTTCGATCTTGAAATTCTGACAGAGCTCCTTCATCATTTTGTTGTTCAGATTAGAACCATTATCCGTGATTATCCGCTCGGGAATTCCGTATCGGCAAATGATATCTCTCTTGATGAATCTAGCCACCACTTGCTTCGTTACATTTGCGTAAGACGCTGCTTCCACCCACTTGGTGAAATAATCGATTGCTACGAGGATGAACCGATGCCCGTTAGAAGCCGTCGGCTCAATTTTTCCAATCATATCGATTCCCCACATTGAGAATGGCCATGGAGATGACATCACATTTAGAGGACTCGGAGGCACATGGATCTTGTCAGCATAAATTTGGCACTTGTGGCACTTTCTTGCAAATTTGAAACAATCAGTTTCCATCGTCAGCCAAAAGTAACCTGCCCGCAGCAGTTTTCTCGTCATAGCATGCCCACCAGCATGCGTACCAAATGCACCTTCGTGAATTTCCTCCATGAGAAGCTTGGCCTCTTTCTCGTCTACACAACGCAACAACACCAAGTCGTGGTTTCTTCTGTATAAGACGCCATCCGGGTTCAAATAGAAATTACCCGCTAATCTCCTGAGAGTCTTCTGATCTTGACTGGATGCCCCAGCCGGATACTCTTTATTCTTCAGGAAATTAAGGATATCAAAATACCACGGTTTGCCATCAGACGCTTCATCAATAGCAAATACATAAGCTGGCCTGTCTAACCGAGAGATAGTGATTTGGGGAGCTTCGTTCCAGAAATTGACCTTGTACATGGAAGACAAGGTGGCAAGGGCGTCAGCCATTTGATTTTCTGCCCGCGGCACGTGATGCAATTCAACTTTGTCGAAGAAAGGCAACAATCTCCTTGCATAATTCATATAATGTATCAAATTGGGCTGCCGTGTCTCCCATTCCCCTTTGATCTGATTCACCACCAGAGCTGAGTCTCCGTATACGTCTAAATGTTTGATTCGCAAATCAATGGCTTCTTCAAGCCCCATTATACAAGCTTCGTATTCGGCCTCATTGTTGGTAACGGCAAAGGTCAATCGGGCAGTAAACGGGATGTGGGACCCGCGTGGCGTAGTGATAATTGCCCCTATTCCGCTACCGTAAGCATTCACAGCTCCGTCAAATATCATCTGCCATTTGGACCCCGGCTCTGGTCCTTCGTCTGGTAACGGCTCTTCGCAATCCTTCATCTTGAGATACATGATATCCTCGTCAGGAAAATCGAATCTCATTGATTGATACTCTTCAATAGGCTGCTCCGCCAGATATTCAGACAACACACTCCCCTTTATTGCCTTTTGCGAGACGTATTGAATATCGTATTCAGTCAAGATCATCTGCCACCGGGCAATTCTTCCTGACAACGCCTGCTTTTCGAATATATACTTGATTGGATCCATCTTCGAGATGAGCATGGTTGTATGATTCAGCATGTACTGCCTCAAACGCTTGGCGGCCCAGGCTAGCGCGCAACAAGTTTTCTCCAGCATTGAGTATCGAGATTCACAGTCTGTAAATTTCTTACTCAAATAATAGATCGCATGCTCTTTTCTCCCCGTCTCGTCGTGTTGACCGAGAACGCAACCCATGCTTCCCTCAAGAACCGTCAAATACATTATCAAGGGTCTCCCTGCCACCGGGGGTATCAAAATAGGAGGCTCCTGCAGATACTTCTTTATTTTATCGAACGCCTTTTGACAATTATCGTTCCACGTTACAGCTTGATCTTTCTTTAGCAACTTGAATAATGGCTCGCACGTAGCAGTCAGGTGAGATATGAACCGGGCAATGTAGTTCAATCTCCCCAAAAACCCGCGCACCTCTTTCTCTGTTTTAGGCGTCGGCATTTCTTGAATCGCTTTTATTTTAGCAGGATCGACCTCTATTCCTCTTTCGCTTACTATGAACCCCAGGAGCTTACCCGATCTCACCCCGAAGGTGCATTTGTTAGGGTTCAGCCTCAGCCTGAACTTCCTAAGCCTTTTAAGCAGCTTCAACAGATTCACCAGATGTTCTTCCTCCGTCTGGGATTTAGCAATCATATCGTCAACATAAACTTCAATCTCTTTATGCATCATGTCATGAAAGAGAGTCGTCATCGCACGCTGATATGTTGCCCCAGCATTTTTCAAACCAAAGGGCATCACTTTATAGCAAAATGTTCCCCAAGGCGTTATGAAAGTAGTCTTCTCCATATCCTCTGGCGCCATTTTAATTTGATTATAGCCTGAAAAGCCATCCATGAAGGAGAATACAGAGTATTGAGCGGTATTATCAACTAACACGTCAATGTGAGGAAGTGGAAAGTCGTCTTTTGGGCTAGCTTTATTCAAATCTCTATAATCCACGCACATTCGAACCTTGCCATCTTTCTTTGGCACTGGTACGATGTTAGCAACCCATGAGGGATACTTCGTCACAGCCAGGAACCCAGCGTCCCACTGTTTCTGAACCTCCTCTTTGATCTTCATTGCCATATCTGGTCGAGTTCTGCGAAGTTTTTGTTTGACAGGCGGGCAGTCTTCTTTTAGTGGCAGGCGATGTACAACCATATCAGTATCGAGCCCTGGCATATCTTGATACGACCAAGCGAATACATCATTATACTCTCGGAGCATTTCAACCAGTTTTCGCTTGATATCACTCTGCAGTGCGGCTCCGATACGAATATTCTTCTCAACCCCTTCCGACCCCAAATTGATAATCTCGATAACCTCGTCGTGAGGCAGAATGGCTCTTTCCTCTTGCTTCACCAACCAAGACAGTTCTTCAGGAACGTCGCTATCTTCGACAACCTCTTCTTCGGTCTGGAATACCGGGTGCTCGAAGTCGGGACGAGTCATAGGTGGTTCAAGGATGTCATCTGAAAATGTTATCCTGCAAAAGGAAGGGTTAAGTGCTTCAAAATGCGTATAAAGCGGATAACCACATTGCCATTTTATTGAAAAAATACAAAACAAGAAAAAACAAGGATTACAGTATCTACACATGAAAAACGCCATTTATTTAATGATTAACGAAGCAATGTTTATAACAACACAGCCCTAAGCAAATCCTGATGCCCCGGGCAAGACATCAGATTGTTCAACAATTAATGAAGCAAAGCATTACTGTTTAAAAGTCACAGGAACAAGCTCCTGAATAGACCAGTTGCACAGTCCTTGTCCTGGCGTGCTTGGCTGAATCCAGGCATCCATATCACAGTCGCTGTCCCCTTCATCAGATTCTGAAGCAGCATTGACAGATTCATGGCATACTCCACTGGCAGAGATGGTGATTGACTTTCTGAAATGAGGGGCCCCCATGGAAGGAGTTGATGACGACGGTCGGTACCCCAGTCCGAACCGGTCCATCTTCACCGGAATGTCCAATACTTTGCCCCAGCCTTTGGCTTCTCCTGCTTTCACTAGCGCTTGAGCTTCTTTGTACGATGAGACAGCTATCTCTGGCACTTTGCTTGGCCCGGGACTCTTGTCCTTTATGCGCAAACCTTCGAATGCTTGGCATGGCGTCTCGTGGATCTCCCCGTCGACTTCCACATATTTAAACGAAGAAAGATGGCTGACCAGGATGTCTTCTTCTCCGCACACGGTGACTACACTGTCTCCGACCATATACTTTAACTTCTGATGCAGGGTTGACGTGACTGCCCCTGCCCCGTGAATCCAAGGTCTTCCCAGCAAGCAGCTGTACGCAGGCTGTATATCCATGATATAAAATTCCGTTGCAAACACTTCCGGCCCCACTTGCAGAGGCAATGTAATTGATCCGAAGACTGTTCTCCGCGTGCCGTCAAACGCTCTGACTACCAAATCACTTGGTGTGCACAAAATCCCTCGAACATCCAGCTTCATCATAGCCTTCTTAGGCAGCACATTCAAAGACGACCCGGTGTCAACCAATACGTGCGACATTGTTGACCCTCTGCACTCAACAGATACATGTAATGCCATATTATGATCCCTTCCTTTCGGAGTCAAGTCGAAATCAGTAAAGCCCAGACTGTGGCCTGCATTTACATGTGCCAATACTCCTTCTAGCTGGTTCACGGAGACATCCTGTGGTACAAAAGAAGTGTCCAGGACTTTCAGCAAAGCGTTCCTGTGGGCCTCCGAACACAACAACAATGACAGAATAGATATTTTGGACGGTGTTTGCTGCAGATGCTCCACAATTTTATAATCGCTTTTCCGAATTAAGCGCATGAATTCTTCGACATCCTTAGATGCTGCTTCTTTTTCATTTACTTGAACCGGAACATTCTCCACCGCTTTCCCTTTTCCCTTCGCTAGCCTTTCGGCTTCTACTTCAGGAGATATAAAGATCCTGCCGCTTCTTGTCATGCCTCCTGAACCCACAACATTATCCACAACCTCCGCTGACGGCTTGTTAACATCGATTTTAATCCCGTCACAATACACCTCTAGCCCATATGACCATGGGACCGCTTTCGTGCTCTCATACGGGATTGGCCCGGCTTTAGTTATAGTAATCGGTGGTCGCTGAGCTGGTGCTGAAATAGTGATCGTCTTCCTAGGAATTGTCACTGTGGCAACATCACTCCGATTATCCACTACTGCCCCTGCCGGCTCATCAGTTGCTGCTCTATCAAACTGCAGTACACCTTCATCAATCAAGGCCTGAATGCCTTTCTTCAGATCCTCACACCCCCCAAACAGGGCCCAACAATCTAAGCAGTACTCATTACAACCCGGGTAAACACCTCCTTGCAACAGTCGGCTTTTTATTTCGCTCAGCGGCGTCTTCAAATCCTCAACATTCATAATCAGATTCAGACCTTCCTCGGTTAGAACGGCGTTCGCCCCATGATTAGGCATGGGTTTCTGGACTATATTCGCACCGGTCGTTCCGAAGTTGATAGACTTGTTGTCCAAGAGATCCTGCACAACATGCTTAAAAGCATGACAACCTTCTATATCATGGCCCGGGGCCCCAGAATGAAACTCGCAGCGCCTATTTGCATCATAGCCGAACGGGGGAGTTCCCGTTATCGGTGCCAAGGTTCTTTTTTCTACCAGATTCAATCCCAACAAGGTCTGCAATAAATCAGCATAGTTAGAGGGAGGCTTCTCGAACACCCTTCTCGGCTTATTACCCTGGAATCTTCTATGAGCTTGCTGTGCCCCCTGCTGAGGCTGCTGCTGCTGTGGCATTGGTTGCTGCTGAACCTGTTGTTGTTGCTGAATTGGTGGCTGTTGATACGGAATAGTGACACTCGACACTTGCTGCGGCTGACGATATTGATTTCTTCCCCTGCCTCGGCCTCGGCCTCGGCCTCCAAATACCGCGCTAGCTTCGCTCTGACGGCGCCCACCATAAGCTTTCCTATTACTGCCAGATGCAGCTGACTCGTCAACTTGGAACTTTCCTTGCTTAATGTTCCGCTCAATCTTTTCACCCATCAGAATCAAATCTGAAAAACTGGCCAGAGAAGTATGAAACAGCATATCATGAAACAGCCCGGTGAATGTACCAACAAACATATCGTTCATTTCTTTATCTTCCACAGGAGGACGGACCCTGGCAGCCATATCGCGCCACCTTTGCGCGTATTCTTTAAAACTCTCCCCCTTCTTCTGCGAAAGCCCGGCCAACTGGACCCGATTGGGCGCCAGGTCACTATTGTATTTGTAATGGGCTACGAACGCCTCTGCTAATTGCTTCCAAGTCTTGATATCAGTGGGCCCCAACCCCATGTACCACTCTAAGGAAGGACCCGATAAACTATCCTGAAAGAAATGCATGAGCATTCTTTCGTCAGTGGAGTATGCAGACATCTTTCTGTAATAAGCTCGTACATGCACCTTCGGGCATGTATCTCCTTTGTACTTATCGAACGCAGGCGCTTTGAACTTGATCGGCACCCTCAGCCCAGGTACCAAGCCCATTGTTGCCATGTCCAGACCCACAGCACTCTGGTTTAGGACTCCCTTCATTTGCTCTTCCAGCATTCTAATCTTTTGAGAATCATCCATCGGCCCTTCAAAACCTCCTCCAGAGAAGGCATCCTCCTGTTGATCCTCTTGCCACATACCGTTTCCAGCCCCGTATCCATCATACGCATTATTACGTCCAGCTCTGACCTGATTCATCCCCGGAACTCGGCCTCTGTTGCCATACCCTTGAACACCTCCAGCAGGACCACCAGCCATAAATCCAGCACCGTTTCCGTTTCCAAAACCTCCGTAGCCCTGATTGACCATACCATAACCATCTTGCCCAAAGCCTTGAGCATTAAAGCCATACTTGCCAGTGTTGTCGAATCCCTGATCGTTAAATCCGAACCCAGTGTTGACAAAGCCATTGCCTCCGAGATTATCTCCCACATTGACATCACCCAGCCCAGCGTTGTGGACAGCAGTTTCATTTCCAACTCCGACGTTACCATTTACAGCAGTGGTAGCGTGGTTGACGTTAGCAGCATTCACATTGACGACAGGCGGAGCCACTGGCGTTGGAGTGCCATCTCCATGAGCAGTATCAACCCGGACAGACTGATGATCTTCGTTACCATGACCAGCGTTGCGAGCCAATAGAGGCTGGACCATGGCCTGCAAGTTCTCTTGCCCTTTTGCTATAGCCTCCATGGTCTGCATGAAGAGGGCGAGCTTCTCGCGTACATCCTGCATCTCGTTCTGAATCTGGTCCATGACTTTCCGACAGTTGGATCGTGTAGAATAGCGGTGCGGATGTTGATCTGGAATCCTGTTAAGTACCTGGTACAGAGCAAGGGATAAGACACCGTTCATAGATTACCTGTTATGCAAGATGAATATGAATGCAATGCAATGTGTCTGTGCATTAAGGAAGTTCATTCCCCCAGTTCTAGTGCGAAAGTGCCGGTGCAGTGACAGTATTGACAATAAGAATACCGGAGCTGAATCATAGAAAGCCTCATATATAACAGAGAGAATCAATAAGCCCAGGGTACAATATCACTGAGAGTACAAAGATGGCATGACCTCAACCAACAATCCTGGTGATGGTCAGCACTATGCAAATAAAGCATACAAATAATGGAATGATCAGATCCTCCCAAAAGCCTGGTACTCCTCTATCAACTTCTTGGTCTCCGGATGGCTTGGTCGATCAAGCAGCCCTTCAACAAGCTGGTTTCTCTTCTTAAGGACACGGCGTACGTCTTCAGCAGTTTCTTCCCATGTTGCTTCTCCGAAGCAATCTTCTAGCTTTCGCTTCTGAGATACCGCTTCATCTCTGGATTTGATTGCCTTGTTCAGTGCATGCTGGACACTATACCGGTTCATCACTTCTTCCTCACACCTCTTGATGCTAGACTTCAACTTCTCTTCGAGGTCGGAAATTTGCTGCTTCAGCTTATCTTCCCTCTTCTTGTTGTTAGTGAGTGTAGCATTCCAAGTCTTATTGCAAGAAGATATCTCTCGGTGTGCTGCGTCAAGCGCCTTCTTTTTGGCTTCCAGCATGTCATGGGAACTTCTGAACTCTTGCCCCAGACGTTCACGCTTCTTCTTTTCCTCGGTCAACTCAGCTCCTAACCTGTTTACCAGCTCAATCTGTTGTTGGAAAGCATATACGGCCTTGTTTTTCTCACTGCGTGCTTGGGCTAACTCTTGCTCTAACCCTTCGTTAATCTTCACCAGGGCTTCTTTCTCCTTCACAACCTGTTCATAGACTTCCCTAGAAACAGTGATCGGCTCTTCTACCGGAATAGGATCAAGAATTGGTGCATCTGGAAATGGCATCTTCAACTGACTAGCCCTCTCTTGAATCCAAACTCTATAAGGTGCATAGGCCTGACAGTCATTCTTTCCTAACAACGGCTTCCCTTTGCGGTTAATACGCGTCCAAGCATGTCGCAACTTGGCTAATAACTCCCCCTTCACGTCACCGGTGAAGTACAGAGATTCCTGTACTTCCTCCTTCTGAGGTGGATTCTTCAGCGCATATCCGAACTGGCGAATGAATAGAGAAGGGTTGTAACTGATACACCCTTTTCTTCCTATCAATGGCACATTAGGGTAACCAGAACAACTGAAGATAAGCTCGGATCCCAGCAGATCTCTATCAAACCACTCCATATCTTCCGACGATAGCCTCATCAAACGCTCCGGCCAACCAACTGGAACTGTAGTCTCGGCAGCAGATCCTCTCTTAGGAAGATGACTCTCAAACCACATACTCAACAAGGGTACACACAGATGAACGTTCTTCCCTCTTCCCTTCTCATTCTTGTAATGCAGTGAGTGATAGAGGTCTCCGAGTAAGGTAGGTACAGGATTACCAGCGGCAAACAAGTAGAAAGCATCAAAATCCACAAAATCAGGTATATTGGGGAATAGTACTATGCCATAGATGCACAAGGCCAACACAGCATTGAAAGCAACCCAGCACCCATTCTTAGCATACTCTTGGGCTTTGCCAACTAAGAACTGAAATGAGAAGCCTGGAACTCCACGGGAAACAGTAGTCACAAGTTCAGAAGCATCCACATGCAAGGCTTTTGCCAATTCCTCCGGCTTGGGTTTGGCATCAAAATGGATGAACGGAACCTGGTTCTGCACAGGCAGCTCAACATACTCAGCGTATTCCTCCAGGGTTGGTCCCATAATAAAGTCAGAGAACGTGAAGCACCTCAAAGCAGGGTCGTAGAATTGCATCAAAGCATACAACCCATCTAACTCTACCTCTGTAGGTTTGCACACTAATCTCAGTAGTCTACCATAGCTCATCCGGAAGCTCCTACGAACACCCTCATCAGCAAGAGAGATCAACCCAAGTAGAGGAACAATATCAGGCGTAGGCAATTTGTAAGCAACCGTTCTCCGTAGGCTAGTCATGATCAAACCTCAGAAGTCTGGGCACTAGAACTAGGGAAATGCAAATGCACCTGCAGCACAGACACACATTAGTGAAATGCAAATGATAATGGATATGCAAGGATGCAATGCAAGTAACATTCAACAGGGACCAAAGCTGCAACTGCATAGCCTAAACCCAATCAAGAAAGGTCTCAGATAGACCGTCCAGAAGTCATCAAACCCTGGTCTCAGATAGACCTAAAATAAAACTCCAACACTGGTCTCTGACAGACCTCAAACCATAACTCACTGGTCTCTGATAGACCTCAAACCACATCCATAATTGGTCTCTGACAGACCTCGTAGCACATCTCTAAATGGTCTCTGACAGACCTCAGAATAAATCTCCACATGGTCTCTGACAGACCTCAGAATAAATCTCCACATGGTCTCTGACAGACCTCAGAATAAATCTCCACATGGTCTCTGACAGACCTCAGAATAAATCTCCATAAATAACCAAGATCTCTGATCAAGAAATAAACGGTAGTCTGGAGGTCTAGTTACCTGCATAACCCTGAATCCCCTCACAGGTGGGTGGCCCTATAACTGGCACAAGGTACGGCATCCTATGCGGTCGTCGGCGTCACAGACTTTCAGGGTTGATGATACGATTCCCAGAAGGAGTGGCATCATCAATTCCTGAAGAGGCCTCACTCAGCCAATTTCCAAATGATCGGTCCTCAGAGTCGACAATCCAACTAACCAGCAACCCACGCCAACCAAAGGAAGGGGCAGGAGGCCAACCAGAGGAACCTCGTCTGAGTGTAGATTTCATGGGACACCAAAGCAAGCAAAGCAAGCGGGCGCCCACTAATTTCTACTCTAATTCTAGGTGCACTCAAGCCCAGGTCCGGCTTATCTCTCAATATCAGGACACCCGTCACACCCCAGATACAGCAACAATAATCAATATATAAAGCTGAAAATACAAGGTTAGAAATATACAAACTCCATACAAAATCCTCGACGGGAAAACAAGCGCTAGGATTGACTCTCTCAAGGGACGTTGGATCCCAAATGCATAAGAACCATCGCAGTCCTTAGCAGCCAGGGGACGTTGGGTCCCCAGCAGAGTCGCCAGCTGTCGCTACTGCGAAAATCGGCGCCGGCTGAACAGAAGAGTCGCCACCGTGCGTTATTTATCCCACGGGAGGGAAAGGAAACGCTCAGAGTAAACCTCGCACAACACGGGAAAGGTATGGTCATCGCAACCAAAACCTGGGTTCGGGAGTCGGTTACGCAAGGGGAAGGTATTAGCACCCCTCACGTCCGTCGTACTCGACGGGATCCACGCTTGTTTTCGGGTATGGATTGTTATTCTATCTAAACTATAGGTCAAGGGTTAAGAAGAAAAGAGAATGAAAATAAAATGAAAATAAAAATGACTCGGCAAAGTATCGCACTTTATGCCTACGTATTCCCGTCTGGAACGAGAAATCAGAGTCAACGTAGTTCGCCTACCTACGGGAAAGGAGGGGAAGGTTGCTCGCTAGGATATCGCATCCTATGCCTACGTACTTCCACACAGCATGGAAGATCAGAGCAAACGTAGTTCGGGCCACGTACGACACAAGTCTGTCTTGGTTGATTTTATTCCTTCTGAAAAAGGTTTTCCTGATTAGCAGTCCAAGCGGACAAAAATGACGTCTTGATGAGTTCACATTCTTTTACGGAAGAAGTGTCTTTTATTGTGTTTGAAATCTTTATGTGTTTTTCTGTTTGTTTTGAGAAAGAAAGAGACAGAACTCTAACCTACGGTTGCAAAGGGAAACAAACTAACCTAATGTTATCATGCATGGGTTAAGACCTAGTGTCTATCATGCTCCTCTCTTGCACAGAGAGAAACAGAGATCCTAAGGGATAGGCAGAAACAGAAACAATATCAGATATATACAGTAAAACAGTAAAATGCATGGATGCAACAGTACAAGCGAGGCAAGGGAGTCCCACTCAACCTCGAACCTAGAAAACAATAGGCGAAAGTGAACAGACTTCACTTTCAACCCAACAGGGTAAACAGCAAACAATACAGTCCAGAAAACCAATCAATACATCAGCAAATGAAATACAGCAAAAGAATAAACAGCTTCAGCAGCTCTGAATCAGCATCTGGCTTCAAGCAATCTCCAATCAGTTACAGGCTTCAACAAGCATCAATCTCCATCTTCATGACCTTCAGACAAGGGCTTTGACATCAATCTTCAGTCTACAATGGCTTTTCTTCCAGCTCAAACCTCCAGGATGAGGGATTAGTCACAAGAGTGAATTGGGTGTTAAGCAATCAGCTGACTACCAAAGGTGGTGAACAGACTGCTTCTAACACAAGAGACAGTTTCTCTCAAGAGTTCTATCTCATAGACACTATCACCAAGCCTTCCAAAGGAAGGGGGTGAGTGTCTTAGAGAGACTCTGAATCACAGAGAAGAATGGATGCAGACAAGGCAATCCATGTTTGAGAAACAATCATTCTAATCTAGAGCTCTGCCTAGCTCCTAAACCCTAATCTCCTCAGCATCTGCTAGCAAGAAACTCATCCTCAACTCTGACAGTTGATCTTCAGTCTTTGGATCTCCAATGGCTTCATCTCCACAAATCTTCAGCTTCCCCAGGGCCCCAGACAAACCCAATACCCAATCAAACAATCAACAATCCCCAGAGGGCACACCACACCAGACAGCAGATATACAGATAGTAATAATATCAGTAGGGGAATCCTAACTGTTCTCTAAGGGATCTAATAGTTACCCATAGCCCCTATAGTCCCCTAACTAATCTATTCAAACCCTAAGTCCTAAGGGAAATGAAATCAAACTCCTAAGTTGTCACCTAAAAACCCTAGTTTCATTCATGATATTCAAGCATTTATTAATCACCTGAAATTAGCCTCTAAAAATGGGAACTAAAATATTCCTACAAGTTTAACATCTCATTTAAACAATATGAAAAGAATGATCAAAAAATATCAAAGCATGTGAGAGAACAAAAATCATAAAAATAATGCATGAAATGGATCTATTTAATATGCTATTTATTTAGAAAATATGAAAAAAATATGAAATAAAACTAAAAATGAAATTTTATTTTCCTATAATATTCTAGACATTTTAATGAAAACATGGTAAAAAGAATGGATTAAAAAGCATTTTTTATGAATTTATTATGGATTTTAGAAGATTGGTAAAATAATGAAATGAAATAAGAAAATAAAAAGAAATGAAATGAAGGAGGGGGTGAGAAAAGCAGAAAAGCACGTTCAAAGAATTGGGCCTGATAACATGGGGGGTGTGGATAGCGCTCTGAGCCCAACCCCCCAATTAGTGAAACGCCGCGTTTGGTCTTAGCTCAGCTTTCCCTCACAAACGAAGTTTAAACATCAGCCGTTGGATCCAAAGTCAGTCAACTGGTCAAAAGGTGATCTGAGGGTGAAAATATCATCTTCCTCCTTGGTTCAGGGCTTGGAGGGAACTCCATGGATGAACACTCCACCTGCCTCAAACCCTAACTCCCTCGATTCTCCATGAAACGTCAAAATATAAAAATCAACTCCGCTCCAAAACTTACCAGGAATCCAACCATGGTGTCACAACTAACTGAAATCTCCTCTAACCCTAAATCCGATAGCTACCTCCAAGAAAAGATCAAGAACTGATTCTCACTATCTTCAAAATTAAAGGCACAGGCATGTTCCTCTCTTCACCTAGATCATTTCCCCCTAAAGAACTAAGATTATCATTCAATATCGAGGGAGCTCTTGGTCCACACAGAAATGGTACCTCTAACAAAATCATCACCAAATCATCTCTAACTTTCCAGAAAGCTTCCCCTAATGATTTCTAACCGTTCTAACCTACTAATTCTAATCAATTCTACTTAGATTAAGGTGCACGAAGAAATTTACAAACCTGGTGAAATGAGATGCACAGATGGTAGAATTCTTCAAATCAATGCCTGAATTCCTCCAGAATCGTTCAGTGATCCATCTTCTAGCTTCTGTATGCAAAAAGGAAGGTTGAAAAGCTCTGAATCTTGGAAATGGATCTGAAGCTGCAAGCTGCCAAACTCAAGGTACAGAACACGATTTGGCCTTGAATTCCCTCTGATTTTGATTGCCACACCTTCAATGATGATGATAGAACTGAACCAGATCAAGAAATTGAACAGAATGGAGAAGAAATGAGAAATTGGAGAATGACTTGCTATGGAGGAACTTGGATTTCAATCTCTCTTTCTGCAGCAATTCTCTCTAACTCCTGCATCTGAGCACACTCCAATCCATATATAGATGATGTTAGAATCATCTAGAACCAACTGGACTCTTCTTATGAGAAATTGAGTTTCTCATGTCATGACTTTTTCATTTCATGCTATGCATAGTTCCTTCCAAGTTCTCCTTGTTACAGCCCATGATTATTAATTGAAAATCTCCCCAAATGGTATTTTGAACATGTTGAAAAGCCTTGCAAGCTTGTGTGTTAATCCCTTATGTGAGGTGGATATGTAACTTGAATTATAAGCAATCCATGGCAAGTCCCAAATTATGACCTCAAATCCAAAATCTAATAATGCCAATGATCACAAAATATGTTTTCTAGTCAAAATGATATGTCACTTGCCCCATTTTGATCATGTAGTATAAAATTCCCAAAAATGGACATTTCATGTATTAAATTTATGCCTTTTTTAGGTCATTTCTACAAGCATGAGTTACAAGCATTTCCAAACTTACATGGTCTTCTTTCTTGACTTAAAATCCCATTTGGAGCAAGTTTGATGTTGTAAGTTTTTCCATTTGAGGCCTCCTTGTATGAGTTTTGGGTATAGGTTAAAATGACCTGTAATTCACAAATGCCCAAAATACCCTTTGCTTGTCAAGACCATAAGTTGATTTCCACACATCATATGAAGGCATGCCATACCATTCTAGAAAGCTAAGACAATGAGGAACAACTCTTATGTTGACCAAGAATTCATTTGAAATCTCCTTGAGGGGCAAAACTAGCTTGGAAGTCAAGTCACTTTCACAGACAAAAATTCAGATACCCCAGATGACCTATAACTTGTAAGGACCATAACTTGAGTTCTATAAATCTCCTTGAGGTCTTCCACCACTCAAATTAAAGGTCTTGAGATCCTCTACAAGTTTCATGTTGGCCAAGAAGCCATTTGAAGTTAGCATTTTGACTTATCTTGCTTGGAAATTTGACCTAAACTAGGGGATTTTACAGAGAAACCCTAATTTAGTAACTCCTCTTCTCCTTGATTTCTCTTGAATTCTCCTTGTCATATCTCCATATCCTTCTTCATATGTTCAATATTGATCCCCACATCTCTCCAATAGACTTGAATGCCCTCTTAAGTCAGTCAATTGACCTAGGGTTGACCTAGGGTTGACCCAGATGAACCCTAGTTGACTGTCTTCAACTGTAGCTCTTGTGCCTTCATCAATGACTTGTTTTCTTCTCCAAATGACTTTATAAGTCTCTCAAGATGTCTAGATGCTCTCCATGCTTTCATTTCACAGCTCATAACCCTCTTGTTGATCCTCAGATACCCTCAGCTAGGAGATAGACTCAAGGCTTGATCTGCTGAACTCTTTGCTTTCAAATTCTTTCCTGATGACTTGAATGAGATTGAATTGGGATAATAACCTCTTGATAGGCCTCAAGAGATGAAAATAATGATTGGTCCCCTGTTGAATGACTTGCTATGCTTATGCTATGCAGATGGTTAGTCTATGTACATGACTCTATATGCAAATGCTAGTGACAATGAACCATGAACCACATGAATATGGTTGAGCAAATTTTAGGGTGCAACACTAAGGTTAAACTTTTTATGCTTTTTCCTGTAACTACGCCCCTGCCCGTGCCAACGGCTAGTTATGGGCATGTCTACTCGTTCCAACGGCTATTTATGACAGTTACCTATTCTTTGGAAAACGGTTATCTTGCCCCGAAAATAGGGACCAATGGCCAAGCGCTGGGGGCATTATATAAACCCTCTCACTTGAGAGGGTCAGGTATCCAATTTTTCACCTTGAAACACACATATTTTGTACTTGCTCTCTCTCTTGCTCGTTTTCTTACTTTAGCATCAGAGTGTCTTACAGGTACATCTCTTTCTCCTCTTTCACACCCAGCATCACATACATTTGTCTTTGTCCGATCTCAGATTCTGATCGTTCAGTAAGATCAGTGGCGCCGTCTGTGGGAAACTTGTTATCTCCATCTTCTCTCTTTTCGTAGACACTAGACTAAAAAAATTCTTCAACTTTCTGATCATGGCTGCCCGTGACAACAATCTTGATGCTCATAACTCTGCTTTCCTCCCCGTCAGCAAGACTGATGCTGAAGGACCTCCACCTCTCATGGCGCCAACACCCTCTGACAAAGAGATGGAGTCACAGCTTCTCCATCCCTTATTCGTGCTGATCACGACGAAGTAGTTGATGCCGACTATCAGTGAAGTAGTCGATACCGACTATCAGTGAAGTAGTCGACACCGACTATCAGATATTTATTTCGGTAGGACCCGGTGACGAAGGGCTCGAGGATGTCCATCCCCCACCATGCAAAGGGTCATGACGACGAAAGTGTTTTGAGCTCGTTTGATGGGGACATGTGCATATCCCCGCGCTGCTGGAATTTGTCGCACTTCTTGACGTGCTCTTTGACGTCTTCCTGCATGGTGGGCCAATAATATCCTGCTTGTAGGGCCTTGCGGGCAAGTGATCTTCCACCGAGGTGTTGGGAGTTGATCCCTTTGTGGATCTCTTGGAGTATGTCTGATACTACTTTGGATTCATCGGCGCACTTGAAGAGAGGGATGGAGAATCCCCGTCTGTACAGTTTGCCCTCGATCAAGATGTACGAGCAGGCTCGGCGCCTTACCACGCTCGCCTCCTTGGCATTGTCGGGCAGGTGTCCCGTGGTGAGGTAGGTATATACAGGGGTCATCCAGGATTTGTTGTCGCTGATAGCATTTACCTCGACAATTATCGTGCCTCTCTCGATGTTAGGGTGAAAGAGGACTTCCTGGATTACGGATTTGTTTCTGCCCTTCCTCTTCGTGCTAGCTAGTTTTGACAATATGTCCGCTCAAGTGTTGTATTCGCATGGAACATGTCGTACCTCTACAAAATTAAAGCTCTTCATTCTTTCTTACACCAAGGAGAGGTATTCGGTGAGGTTGTCTTTCTTGGCCTGATATTCTCCCCGTACTTGGGATGCCACGAGCTGGGAGTCGGTAAAGATCTTTACTTCCTTTGTGCCAAGGTTATGGGTCAGACGAAGTCTTGCAAGGAACGCTTCGTACTCGGCCTGGTTGTTTAACGTTGGGAACACCAAGGCGAGAGAGACTTCTATCAGGATACCTTCTTCATTTTCCAATATGATGCCCGCTCTACTTCCCGTCGAGCTAGAGGCGCCATCGACGAAGATGGTCCATTTGTATGCCCCAGGGGTCGGGGACTCTGTAGAAGCCATCTTTGCGACGAAGTCGGCTAGGTTTTAAGCCTTCATGGATTTTCTGCTCTCATATTGGACGTCGAATTCATAGATTTTGAGCGACCATCTGAGCATTCTTCTTGACATGTCTAACTGCCCGATTAGTTGTTTGACGGGCTGGTCGGTTCTGACTATGATCGTGTGGGCCAGGAAGTAATGTCGTAACCTTCTAGCTACGGTGACGAGGGCTAAAACGACCTTCTCAATCTGCTAGTACCTGAGCTTAGGCCCTTGGAGAGCTTTGCTCGTGAAGTATATCGGCTTCTGCCCTTCGGGGTTTCACGGATCAGTGCTGCACTGGCGGCTTCTGTGGCGACGAAGAGATACAGGTATAAGGTTTCCTTGACCATGGGTCTCGACAGCACTGGCGGCTCTGAGAGAACTTGCTTGAGGTGGAGGAGAGCCTATTCGCTCTCCTCAGTTCATTTGAGCGCGGCCTCCTTGCGTAGCAGTTTAAAGAAGGGAAGGGCATGTTGTGCAAACTTGGCGATGAATTGTGATAAAGACGTGAGCATCCCATTTAGTGATTGGATAGACTTCTTTGTGTTCGAGGTGGAAAACTCAGAGAAGGCCCTGCACTTGTCCGGGTTGGCTTCTATTCCTCATTCTGTTAGATAGAAACCGAGGAACTTGCCTGCTCGTACGCCGAAGGTGCACTTTTCAGGGTTAAACCTCATCCTGCACTTCCTCGTCGTTTCGAAGACCTTCCTGAGATGGGCGGTATGGTCGACCTCTTCTCATGACTTCACAATCATGTCACCCATGTAAAATTCGAGCATGTCTTTAATTTCTCCTCGAAAAACCTTTTTCATCATCCTGTGGTAGGTCGCCCCGACGTTTTTCAGACTAAATGGCATTATGTTGTAGTAATTATTGCCCGACTCGGTCATGAAGGTCGTGTACTTCTTGTCGGCCTTCTCCATGGGGATTTGGTTGTATCCCGAGTATGCATCCATGAAAGACAACAATTTAAAACCTACAGAATTGTTGACGAGTTTTTCGATGTTAGGTAATGGGTAAGCATCATGTTTATCGCGACCTCACAACAACTTAAAGCCCTTACCCCAGATCTACAAGCTGCACATGAAAAGGATTGAGGAGGTCAGAAACTAGTGGTGCAGGATGAAGATAGAAGGATAGGATGATGAAAATCCTAAAAGCCTCACCAAGCCGAGACCACCATAGCTGACAAGAACAAATACCTTTTGCATAACATGACTCACATATTCAAATTCACCAAACCAATGTCAAGTAACATGTCAAGATGTTTGGAAATAACATTACCCATGGTACAAACTACAAGATATTTCACAAATGTTATGGCAAGAAATTTAAAAAGACTAAGAGCATTCTTTACCTTTCATGTCGGAACAAGCCGTTACACCACTGCCAGTAGCGGTTTTATTGCTAGCACTCTTCATGGATCAAGCATAATAAATCCTAATGGGAAATAATTGATCATGTTAGTTCAGTTCTTATCACAAAAGAATAGAATTTAGAAGAATATGGTGAAGAAAGTAATTAGAGAAATGAGGAGTTTACCTGGAGGGATAATAAAGCTTCTTAATGTCGTTTTCAATGGTTCTTCGAGTGCTGTACTATTTGCTACAATTATGGCAATGTGTAATACCGCCATACCCACATGAAGCAAAACTAGAGATATCCTGTATACGACACAATCTCGGGATGAAGACGATCTTGTTCAACCTGCAACTCAGATGCATATGATTTTCTTCAATAAAAGTCCGTGGAAGCATCCGCATCACGGTTCGAGCTTGAGGGATCCCGAGCAATATAGTCGTTGACAGGATCATCCACAAAGCTACTCACGAGCCCTGCATCACATATGGAAGAGTATTAAGAAAAAACTGCAAGAACACGGTTGGTTTTGAAGATCAAGCAAACAATGGTCAGACTTCTAACAGTATGAACAATACAGATCATGAAACCAAGGATCCATATTCAAATTCAGAAGTTTTGCATAAGTATTCAAAAGTGATTCAAAAACAATGTTAAAGCAAAAGTTACCATGTAACCACAGTAAAAAAATCCCAGGATTTTACATGGTGAAAATCATAGGGTAAAAAAATAGATAATTCAAAAAAACTGCTACTGACAAAATTAGCAAAATCGTACGATTTCCATCCCACAACCAAGAAAGCAACCCAATTTAAACCTAAAATTCACACGTTTTGCTGATAAAAAACCCTAACTCACACGTATGAAAGCCATATATATAACGTGCATTATTCATATCAAGAGGAAAACAGAGGCTACATCAAAAACACAGAAAATTGCTACACAGATAAGAACCCTAATTTTCTGTTTCTGCAAAAAGCTAGAAGACTAGAATCTTTCACGCATAAACAAAGACACAGAGGGAGTAGAAGAAGAAGAGATTAAGAAGAAAAGGGAAGGCGAAGATTACCCGAATACACTCTAAAGCTGATTCTGGAGGGTTCTTCAAGAGGTACTCTTTCAAGCTCCATTTCCCTTTGATTCGAGCGTGTTGCTTAATTTTACGTTTTTTTATGAGCAATGTAGTTGCATTCTTTTGCGTGGAGTGTATGATTTTTGGTTAAATTGGGAACTAGGTTTTTACTTGAAACTATCGATTTGATTAACTTGATCAGGTTCTAGTGTTTTAGGGCTTGGGTCTAGATTTAGATTGAAATTTAGGTTAGGGTTTAGGGTTCTGATTAGGTTTCGCCGGAGAATGTGGTGATGGCCGCCGTTGGCCACCGTCTTCTTTGGCCTTGTTCTAGGTTTCCGGTGAAATGAAGTTCAGTAAGAAGGTTTGAAAGGAGAGAGTAGGTTCAGAAGAAGAAAAGGTTGGAAGATCGTGGAGAGAGAGAGACGAATAAGAGAGAGGGAGAGTTTCAAGAGGTGAAATTTGAGGATTTGGGAGGCCACGTGGCGGCCTTTTGGAAGGTGGTAGGGGCGGCCGATGACAAGTGTCACCTGGTTGGCCCTTGCATATGATCAAATGCATCATCTTACCATGTGTCTCACTTTCTTGGCCGTTAGATCTAGGTTTTGATTTACTTTTGGTGTGAGATCAACGTCCCATATTTGTCCATGTTATGGGCAGTTGACCGAAGGTCCATGTAAACCCTCTCCTCCGAATGGGCTGTTACTGTTATGGGCCTGGACTAATTTTAGATTGCACCCCCTACTTGGCTTGCAGACAGGCCCATTTATTTGTTTTCTACTAACATTATTTTATTTTAGTTAAATATATTTTATAAAAAGCAAATATTTCAAAAAAAGCATTTATTTAATTTTCTGTTGAGACAAATTTAATTAATTTTATTAAAATCTTTTATTTAATAATAATTTATTTATTTAATAATTAATATTATTAAATAGTTGATTTTAATTTGATTAATTGTTTTAAATTAGTTTTTAAATTTTAAAACAACACAAAAATACTTAATCTTAATCTTATTTTCTTTTAATTTAATAATTATCTTAATTATTTATTTTCTATTAATTCTAAAATAATCTAAAATAATTTAATTTCTTATCTTTTACTAACCTTAGATAATTAGGATTTTAATTAGGTTAGCATGTCTTGATTAGCCTATCCCCCATTTTATTTAGTTTACAATCTTTCTTGTGATGTTTACATGTGTTTTATTATCATGCCTAAATTGCATTTATGTTATTCATTGCATTGCTTATTCAAACCGATTATTTTCAAACTAATATCTTGACTTAATGTCAAGCCCATTTTCAAACACCATTGTAAGCCGATTGTTTTTACGATCGCCATCGACCTTATAGCCTCTTCTTGGGCTTTGTACAACGATGTTTGACACACACTTCACATATAAAATTAAAATCAAATTCTTTGCCAAACTTGATCCAACGTCAAGTATCTTCAAAGCAAATGCAATTAACCTTCCTCCTACTCACCTTAGTCGAGTGCTTTGGCCTCGCCATCAACCTTATCCTATACCATAGGACCTCCTATCCATTTAGTTCAACCTTGTTCGTTCCATACGCAAGCGTAAACCTCGATTCATATCAAGCTTTTTCTCAAATCAAATTAAAATACTTAATAACTACTCAAATACAATTTCAACACTTAGATGAAAAAGAGAGAGCTTCAAGTCTTTGGTTCACTCTCCCAATTATTTGGGTCCGAGAAGTCTTTCTTAAGCTCGAACAATTGTCTTCTAAAAACGATTAACGAATCCAAATTTATTTTCTTGAACACTTAGATGAAAAAGAGAGAGCTCCAAGTCTTTGGTTCACTCTCCCGATTACTTGGGTCCGAGAAGTCTTTCTTAAGCTTTGAGTAATCTTCATCTGATTAATACACTCTAATCATATCAAACATCTTTCATAATATTAGATGAGGAAAGAGAGATTCAAGTCTTTGACTCACTCTGATTACTTAAAGTCCGAGAAGTCTTTCTTAAGCTTTGAGTAATCCTCATCCGTTAAAATACTTTAACCACATCCCATCGTTCAAAGCCTTCCAAACACAACTAATCTTTGGGATGAAAAAGAGAGAGCTCCAAGTCTTTGGTTCACTCTCCTGATTACTTGGGTCCGAGGAGTCTTTCTTAAACTTCAAGTAATCGTCACCCCTAACCAAAAAACATCCAATACCTCTAAACACTAATTCCTTGCCCCCGTGTAACCAAACCCTTAAAACCTATTCAAACTTATCTTCTTCTCTAAACCAAATACTTAACCAATCAAAATCTATTCCTCACCCCCGTGCGATCTTCAACTCAAACAACCTTTTCCCGAAGAACATTGTTTAGTCCATTCTTCCACGCATACAAACTCGTGCTTCAGCCTCCCCTAGCGAGCAAACAAGCCAATGTTTAGCAGTTAGAATGCGACATAAACTCTCGTTCAACTCAACCAATTTACCAAAGAACATTGTTTAGTCCATTCTTCCGTGCATAACAAACTCGTGCTTCAGCCTCCCCTAGTGAGCAGACAAGCCGACGTTTAGCAGTTAGAATGCGACCTAAACACTCGTTCCATTCAAATACAACCTTCTTTTAACGATGAAAAAGAGAGAGCTCCAAGTCTTTGGTTAACTCTCCCGATTACTTGGGTCTAAGAAGTCTTTCTTAAGCTTCAAGTAATTGTCATCCGTACCCACAAACCTTTTACCGTAGTAGGCCGAACTACGGCTGCTCTGATTCTTCATTCTCTTTCGAATGTAAGATACGTTGGCACAAGATCGCAATAACCTTGGCGAGCACATTCCCTCTTTTTCCGTAGTCCCACGAACTACGAATGCTTTGATTTTTCACTTCTTACAAGTGAAGATACGTAGGCACAAGGGCCCCAACCCTTGGCGAGAACCCTATCTTAAAAACCATCCCTTTCCCCTTTAGCAAGCAATTCTTGTAGAAGATAAACAAGCGTATTTAATTTCTCTCACGAATCGAATCAAGAGGTTCTCGTTGAGTACAACGGACATGAGGGGTGTTAATACCTTCCCCTCATGTAATCGACTCCCGAACCTAAAATATTGGTTACGATGACCATGTTCTTATCTCCTTAAAGGTTTTATCGATATTTTCCTATTCCATCCTTGGAATGAATAAAGTTCGGTGACGACTCTGTTTCAAACGTATTTTCCGCGTCCATCGCGAGGATCGTATTTTTCGAGGTACGACAATCCCCACAAGGGTTGTTTTCTTGGAAGCCATCCAGGGAATTTTCCTCAGCAGAGTTCTGATTCCCAGTAGGGTGTTTCGTTGTTCTCTTTAAAACGGTTGTATCTGAGAAGGTGTTTTACAAGGAGGTCATCCGAGGCTTGTTTGTTCCCCAGTATGAGTCCGATCATACTCGGCGTCCTGTTTCTCCCCAGCAGAGTTTGGTTTCCTCTCTTTAGAATTTATTTTGCTAAGGTGGTTCCTTTGCATTTGCATTTTTGCATAGCATCCTCCCAAATGCGTAGCATTTCCATTTCGTATGGAGCATTACACCATTTTCAAACATATGCATCTGAAGCATAAGCCAGGTTTGGTATCTTTAAGACCGGGTATCTTCTCAGAAGAGACTATTTTATTCAAGGGGTTTTCGTGTTATCCGCGTCAGGATGGATCTTTGGGTTGGTTATTTTATCGAATTCCTCCCAGCTGAGTCGTTTGGTTAAACGTCTTCGCTCTCCCTCAGGTGAGTCACTTGCGAGTGTTGTCTTCCCTGGTCAAGCCTGTTGTTCTTTTCCCTAACAGAGTTGTTCGAATTCTTATGCAAAGTCCTTATTCCAACTTTTGGTTGGTTATCTTTGCTTTATTTCAACTTTTGGTTGATGACCCCATGACGTTTGTTATTCCAACTTTTGGTGGTTAATCCTTATTTTCCTCGGCAAAGTTGGGGATTCCAACTCTTGGTTGGTGCTCTCCAGCGTAGTTCAGATTATCGTGTTTGGTGTTCCAACTCTGGGTTGGCCTAGAAGGTGATCCCAGCTTTTGGTTGGTAATCTCTGGTTTCCCCTCGCAGAGTCTCTGTTCCAAATTTTGGTTGACAATCTTTGTTATCTTAACTCTTGGTTAGTAGCTTTTATTCTAACTCTTGGTTAGTAGCTTTTATCCTAACTCTTGGTTAGTAGCTTTTGTTTTGACTTTTGCTCGATGAAGATCTTTCCCCAATAATTCTAACTCTTAGTTAGTAGCTTGTGTTCCAACTTTTGGTCGATGATGATATGTCTTGGTGATTCTAACTTTTGGTTAGCAGCCTTGTTTCCTAACTTTTGGTTGGAGGTTATTCCCTGCAGTCATTTTTCCAACTCTTGGTTGGTAGCCTGTTGTTGGTTAGCCGTTTTATCCCAACTTTTGGTTGGTGTCCAGGACCGTTGTTTTCCAACTCTTGGTTGGTATTCGTAGTTGGTATGCATGAATACTTATCTCAACTCTTAGTTGAAAGTCCTCCTCTATTCCCCAGTAAGGCCGGTTTGGGACGTCTGTTTGTTGTCTAACTTTTGGTTAGTAGTCCTCCCTTATTCCTCAGCGGAGTTGTTATCCCAACTTTTGGTTGGTAATTGGTGACTCGACGGGTGTTTTTTCTTAATTGTTGGTTGGCAAAGTTTTAGTGATTTTATTCTAACTTTTGGTTGGTAGCCTTGTTTTTTATTCCCAACTTTTGGTGGGTAAGGTTTGGTTGACGTTATCCCTACTTTTGATGGGTAGGCTTTGATTCCCCAGTAGGGTCTTAATATCCGGTTTTTTCGTCTTGTTGACGTTATTCCGACTCTTGGTTGGTAACCTTGGTTCCCGGTCGTGGATTCCGACTTTTGGTTGGTGTATCTCCCCAGCGAAGTTATCTCGTCATGTAAATTTCGGTTAGTGTTATGGTGATTCCAACTCCTGGTTGGTAGTGTGTGGTTTTATCCCCAGAGAGCAGCCCTTATCCCATCTTTTGGATGGTACTGTACGATCACTGTCTTGTGATGGATATTTATCCAGTGCCGAGTCGTCTGGTTAGTCTACTCTTTCCCTGATGAAGTAGCCATAGAACTATTTGGTTATTTTCTCTTTTGTTCCCCAACAGGGTTGTCCCAACCTTTGGTTGGTATTCAGAGTTCTCTATCCCAACTTTTGGTTGGTATTTTGTGGGAGAGTTTGTTCCAACCCTTGGTTGGTATTTGTTGTTGGTTGCATCCTAACTCTTGGTTGGTATCTTTGGTTGGTATCTGGTGTTCGTCATCCCGACTCTTGGTTGGTACCCGAGGTTCGTTTTCCCAACTTTTGGTTGGTATCCCGAGTTTGTTGTCCCAACTCTTGGTTGGTATCTTTGGTTGTTTCCCAACTCTTGGTTGGTATCCGAGTCGTCATCCCGACTCTTGGTTGGTATCTTTTGGATGAAGTTCAGATTGTATTGGATTGTAATTCCCCAGAGTGTCGTATTCCGAATCTTGGTTGGTATTCGCTGTTTTGCATCCCCACAGGGTGCAAATTTTCGGGTTCTTTTGTATTTAATCACCTTATACCTTGAATGTTTGAAAGCGGATGCTTTTCCTCCCTTCAGGTCCAAGTTGTTTGAATAAGGGCAGCTGTTGCACCCCAAAATTTGCCTTTTCGTTTTGGTAGTATCTGGCTTTTTCTTCTTTGCATTTTCGCATTTGCATAGTGTCACTACTCGAAAAATGCATCGTGCAACGACAGGAAGACGAAAAAGATAGATAGAAGAGTTGCCACCGAACTTTATTTATCCCATGAAGGGAAATGAAAATATTGAGAAAACCTTAAGAAAGAAACGGATAAGATGGTCTCGCAACCATGAACGGGTTCGGAAGCCGGTTATGCGAGGGGAAGGTATTAGCACCCCTCGCATCCATCGTACTCGATGGGAACCATTTGTTTGTCGATGTGTGATTATATTTGCTTAAAAGTTATGCTATAAAAGTGTTCCAAAAGATAGAGAGAGAAGGGTTAGAAACTGGGGAAAGAGAGGTAACGAAGGAAGGAGAGAGAAAGAACAGACTCGATAGGACTTTACGGTCCTAGGCCTACGTATTCTCAAGGATGTGAGAAAATCAGAGTCGACGTAGTTCGAGGCTACGGATATAGGGGGAATATGCTCGGCAAGGATTGTGGCCCTTGTGCCTATGTATCTTTACTTGAAGAAGTAAAGAATCAGAGCAGTCATAGTTCGGCCTACGGTTTGTTGATGTTTTTATGGATGATGCTATTGTGCGCATTCTAGCAGTTTAGGTGTTTTTGCCGCTCGCATGTGAGGAGACTTATGCGTTACCTATTAGCGGTAGAACGGACGTAACATATCCTTTTTGAAATGATTAGGTTTTCTCCATGCGAGGCAAGATGTCACATTTGATTTGTGAGATTGTTTTTTAGGGGCGAGATAAATCCTCAGATAGTAACCCCTTGCGAATAGTACCCAATTCTTTATCTCAAAGTTTTTGTTATGAAATTGTATGGTGAACGTAGCGTCTTTGTATTGAAAGACGAGTAACAAGACCACCCCGACTACAGTGAGCATCCTAATACTCGGAGAGGAAGAAGACTACACTTAATCCTCTCTCTTTAATTCAATGCAAAAAGAACTTCGTTCTCTTATTAAAGATGTTTTTGGTTTTTGAATGGTAAGTGCTTTTGCGACAGAGAACCCTACGGTAAACGTCAAACACTCGGGATAGGAGAAGGCCTACGCCTAACCACTCCACGACTATTCAAGTATTTGTTATGAAAAGAGTTCGAAAATTCACTCGGTACGGGACCAAGGTTTTAGGTGAGAAAGGTTGCGAAAGGAAGTTGTGAAAGGAGAGGGGATGGAAGAAGTCGCGTCTTCATATTGAAAGACGAGTGTATAAACCACCCACACTACACTGAGCATCTTGACACTCGGAGAGGAAGAGGTCTACACCCAATCCTCTCTTTTTAATTCAATACAAAGATAAATTATTGCTTTAAGGAAGTGTTTTGAAAATACAATTGGTACGGGGTCAAGTTTTTCTAGGAGAAAAGGGATTGGAAACGTACAAGCGTCTTCGTATTAAAAGACGAGTGTCTAAACCACCCACACTACAGTGAGCATCTCGACACTCGAAGAGGAAGAGGTCTACACCCAATCCTCTCTTTTTAATTCAATACAAAGAGAAATTGAATCTCTTATTGAAAGCGTTTTTTGAAAATGGACTCGGTACGGGACCGAGGTTTTAGGAAAGAAGGTTTGAAAATGAGAGCGTCTTCGCATTGAAAGACGAGTGTCTAAACCACCCACACTACAGTGAGCATCTCGACACTTGGAGAAGAAGAGGTCTACACCCAATCCTCTCTTTTTAATTCAATACGAAGATAATTTCATGCTTTATTGAATTATTTTTAAAGTGGACTAAAAAAGCCCAAATAAATAAAATGAGAAATAAAATAAAAGAGAATAAAATGGCTCATTAAATAAAAAGATAAGACTCTTGGGAATCTTATGAGTCTTAAGGTTAAAATAAATGAAATGGAAAAAAGGAAGGCCCAAAACTAGGCCAAACCAACCATTAAACGCACTTGAAAAGAAATGGAAAAAGAAAGCAAAAAAAAAAAAGAAAATGGATAAATAATGAAAAGTAAAATAAAAATACCCCCGCTGGGGGTCGAACACGAGACAAGGGCAATGCAAGGCAAGTTGTGAACCACTGGGTGGCGATACATCCGTTGTATAACGCCACCCTATTAATACATATACCAAACGCGTGTTCTAGACAAGGCAAAGGGCAAGCTCAAGGCAAGTTGTGAAATACGATTCCGATCCAAACTCTCTCAAATCTTAATCAATTTTAATGAAATAAAAGCCTATCTTGCTTGAAATTCCACAAGGATTACAATGGTACCAACCAAAATTCCAGATGATGCTTGCAAATTAAAACACGAATGAACATGCAAATGGATGCTTTTGAAATACAACTTGAAACCTCAAAGTTGAAACAGATGCAATTGAAGGCAAGAAAAGGTTTGAGCAAGTTCCAAACATAGTGCTTATGGATTATGTCCTGAGATAAATCTCAGTTTCTCATTGAATCAAAATATGATCATCATGTTGCAAGTTATTGAAATGACTTAAAGAAAACAACTTTGTGTAAAAACCAATGCTAAAACAAATGACAGCATATGCTTATGAACTTCATACATACATTGGCTGCAAGATATTTCAAATCAAATTTAAGCACAGAAGATTGATCAATCTGTAAACAGAAATTAAACAGGCAACTTAAAGGAATATGCTTCAGCAGCATTCATGAGGAGTAACAACAGTGCCTTCACAAGAGTCAAATACCCTCATACAAACTAAACTGATTTACACAACTACACATTCTTCAAGATTGAAAGCAATTTTCCAAATAATGCACATACATAGAAATTCGAGTGAACATGCATAATGGAGACTTGAAAGTGCAAATGGAATTCAATAGATCAAAACATGCATAATGGTGCCAGCAGAGAGTTTGTGAAGGTTAGACAAAATTAAATCCAACATAGCAGCAAGTTCTCAACGCCAAACATGATAAATCTTAACATATGCAGAGGGCTGACTGCACAGCCAGTCAAAAAAACTCTCATGAGAGCAAAAATTGGTCATCATCCCTCAGATGAAAATCAAAGCCAAACCAAATTACAATAAGAAAATAATTCTAGCCACAAATAGGTATGAGTTGACAGACTCACCCCTCATAACAGTCATTGACTAAATGGTTACAACCTAACATTGAGAAATCCCAACTCAAACTATCAAATTCAAACCCACAGCATGAAGTAACAACTCAAGCAAAGGAACTAACCTAGAACTAAACAGTACCAAATTAAGAAAAAAATATACTCAAACAAAAAGTCACCAGCTCTAAGCATGTCATCATGAATTGACATATTCAACCTCAGCACAATCTCTATCAATGAAAAATGCAAACAAATGTGGCAGTTGGTAGTTATCTCATCATGACAAGGTTGATATGAAAAGAACATCAAAGTACTTTGCTTAAAAACAGCTAAAGGAACAAAATTCTATCATGGTTGGAAATGATAAGTCAAAGCAACATGATATAGTAGTTGTTTATGCATTAGAACAACTCTAACACCAACCCAAGACAACTCCAAAATTCCCACAGGCTAAAGTGATGAAAAAGCAAAACACATAAGACCCAAACTGATATTGAAAATAGCAATTTGCCATGACAAAATCAAACCCAATAAAGTTCATTTCAGCCAACATACAAACTAAATTTTAACACAGAATCTCAAACAATAGCAGCAATAGGTTTTTGGATATGAAAATACCAACCTAAGTGAACACATTAAGATAGTTTTGAATTGAACAAAAAAAGCATCACAAAGCAAACAACACATACAACAATGTATATTTATAATTTAAGTAACCTCAATTCACATATAGCTGCTGACAGTGGACAGATACAAATTTGTCCTTAGCACTCATATGGATCATCTCAACATTAGTCATAACCATGCCAATCACCAAACATCAGCCTCAATACATGACCCTAAAGACAAACAATTAACTACAATAAACAAGAGGAAACAGCTCTAGCAGCAACAAGGCATTCATGTTTCCAATCATAATACCTCAAGCCAGTGTCTTAGACAAGACCAAATCAAGCATACACAGCTCCATCAGCAAGCTTAATAAAATAAAGTGAGAAGTTTTCCAACATAGCAAACTGTAGTAAGAGGTTGAACTTGATGGTATCAAACCTCAAGGCAAGAATCTGCCAGCACCAATGTACTAGAATCTGCACTAACAGTTTTGACAACCACATGGATCTAAACATCACAGACCAAATTGAGTCAACTAAAACAACTTACCAAAAGCTTGAGCTACATGGATCAAAAGGAATTCTGAGAAGAATTCCAGTTTGACAAACCTCTCACCCAGTTTTAAACAGCAAACAGAAATATAGAGCAAGAGAAGAAAACAACCCTTGTGAAAAGTAAACCAATGCAGGCAAACAATCTCACTTATGAACTTTTAACAAACACAAAGTCATTGCAAACCAACAAAAAGTTTGATGGATCATAATTTAACAAACTCCAATGCAAGGCATGACAACCAATATGTTTTGGTATTACAATGCCCAATCCCACAAATGTAACCTTAAACAATGAACTAAGAGTCCCATGTAAACTATCATGAATTGACAAGTTCATAGTCTAGACAGCTCTAACAGTACTGCTATGAAACCTAGCATGACCAGGCTAACATCAATCAGTCATCAGTCTAAAGTTTCATTCACCTAATGACTTACAAGCCAATTGAAAATCTGATGAAAATGTAGGTTGACAAACCTCTATGGAAAAACTGGACAACAAGCACACATACACAAATCTAACAGCAAACTCAACATGATTAACACATTTTCACAACAAGACCAATAACCAAAAGAGTTTTTTTTGTTTAAAACAAGAATAACAGCAAGTTTGGTTCACTAAGTCACAGTTTCAAACAGCAGTACATAATCCTGCAGCAAAAGCAATATGCACACATACATAATTTCCACACCAAACTCAACTTGGCTTGAACAACCTATCAATAAAAACAAACATGAACATTACACCTAATCCAAACAACACAAACATGTTTCATGGTTGGCAGAATAAGCAAACAAGCCTAAAATCTGTCATATATGCCAGCTGCAAATACTCTCGCTGAACAAAAAAGTTGGTTCAATACATGACCTAAAATCTCATGATAACACAGACTTGCATAAAAATGAATGTTTTGAACATGGCACATATATAATACATTCAAATGTCTTTCAACACACAACCATGGTTACACCTCAAAACAGTATGTAGGATGCAAGGGAAACAGTTTATGTTCACAGATAAAGACTTACCTCTTGCAGTTGCCTTTCTAAGTAATAAAACCAAGGATCCTTAATGTTTTTCCACAGCCTTCAAATGCTCCTAAGATGCAAGACAGCAGCTCTAATGATTCACAAATCAAACAGTTGGCAGTTAGGTCTGTTTTGAGTAAAAGGTCAAAGTTTGTTAGGTAGAAGATTGACTTTTTGAGAGGTGGTGTTTTTGACTGGTTTAATGCTTTGAACACCTTTCAAAGACCATGTGTGGATTGTGAGGATGGTTTATAGAGAGTTTTTATGTATGGAAATGGTCTTAGGCAGCTAACTACCCCAGACAGATTTTTAGGTTTTTTGAGGGTTTTGAAATGGTTCACAACATGAGAGTTTTCTGGTTTCTCAATGCAAACTGGTGGCTCGGGTTTCTGTTGGCTGATATTGGGTCTTAAATATGGAGTCCATTTAGGTTTGAAAGAGTTTCCTCATGGTAGGGTTTGAATGGCCAGATTTTCATCTCCATGGTTATTTTTGAATTGATGGTGTATGATAGATTTTAATCTCAGCAAGCTTGCTCATAGACATGTCTTTGTCTCTGTGAAATGAGCAGCATAGGGTAGCTGCAAAGGATCAGAACATTGGGAAGCCCCTTTGTCTTTCACCCTTTTTGGCTAAAACTCAAAAATGGGGCAAAAAGGTACAAAGTTGTGCTAGTCCAATTTGGGAAAAGTTAGGTAGCTCCCAATGCTGTACATTTGCGCATGGTTTGGAGGATGGTATCTATATTGCAAGCTGAGAATACATAAACATGCTAGTTGTTCATATTTTATGCCTTGTGAAAATGTTCAAGTCAGCCACTTTGGACCATGATATCTTTGTGCATACAGCTCCAAATGTTTATGTCTTGGGCTCAAACGAAAGAGGACATGGAGTAGAACAAATTTCATGTTGGGGTCAACTTGATTTGAGGATTGAAAGGCCATGAAAAATTCTGTTGAAAACCATGTCATGAAAGCTGTCCAGAAATAACTTAGAAAAAATTCTAAGTTATAAAAATTTGCTTATTTTTCCTCAACTTTGATTGATCATAACTTGAGCTCCAAATATCCTATGATTATGAATTGGTACTCAAAATAAAGCTTGAAGTACAAGGAACAACTTTGATATTTGATCCAAGTTCATTTGAAACCTAAATCATGAAGAAAAATGGTTTTGAATATGGTTGTTCCAAACATAAAACTTTCCATAAATAGAAAGTTCTAAAAACCTAATTTTCTTAAAATGGCAACTTTCACTAATTCTTGATTTTTCATGATTCTTTCGACTTTTCTTGATCAAATTCCATCCATTGGTTATATTGAATTCAAGGATCATGATCTTGACCTCAAAAAGTCGGGAGTTGACTTTTTTCACTGCACAATTGACTTTTTCCCCAATCTCCTGATTTTTAATTGACTGATCGATTTAAACCCTTCTGATTAAAATTGATGGTCAATCTCCCATCTCCACACACCTTAAGACATATGGATGACCATGGAAATAATTATTTCCATCAAAAAAAATTTTATCAGGATTAAAATTGAAACCCTAATTTTAACCTTCTTGCTTGGGCATTGTGCAGATGAAACGGGTGATCATTCCAGCTCCACCATGACCTTTGAGGTGCTCAACAAACCTCCACCTCATGCCTCTAACAATGATGAAACCTCAAAACTTCTTGAAAACCTTCAGATGGTTTGTATCAATGCCTTTGATTATCAAAAAAAGTATGGGCAAATTTAGGGTATGACACATAACATTCGTTCTTGAGGCAGGGGATCAAGGTTTTCCCATGGTTCAGTTTTCATCTCAGTGCATGAATCTGAAAAGAGAGCATCGAAGGCTCTGGCATTTATTTTGCCCAATGGTCGGGCGACCGATTTTATTTTATTTTGCAGGATATTTTCAGCTCAGAAAGCAATGTTCAGGTTATCGCAAGCATTTTCATGGTTAGGATATTCAAAAGCAAGTTTCAGAAGTTGAACAGGGCTCAAAATAGTTGGAAACGGACAAATGGGCAGATTTCCTTCCAAAAGGCGCCAAAATTCAAATTTTGGAGGTGTTAATCGGTTAACCTATATGGTTAATCGATTAACCAAGGCAAAATTAGGGCAAATTGGGATTTTGTAAAGGTGTTAATTGATTAACCTATATGGTTAATCGATTAACTGGTGTAGATTTTCCCTCTGCACGTGAATTTTCAGTTCAAGCCATTTTGGGGTCCAATTTTGGTCATGTTCAAGCTTGATTTTCACTTTGGGAAGGATCTAGAACCTATTTGAAATTTGGTTGATTTCATTTTCCCTCCAAATTCCCATTCCTCATTCCAAACCAAATGTTCCAAACCATTTTTCAAACCTTACCTTTGGATCCAAACCTAAGGGGTATTTATTTGAATTACTCCAAACCACACACATCTAATCACTCATAATTCACTCATTTTCAGAGTTGATCTCAATTCTCTCTCAATTTTCCAGTCTCCAAAACCCTCACCAAAGCTCTTCTCATTGAGATCATTGATTCTTCATTGGAATTCTTGATCTCTGAGAGCTAAACCTTCATCCATTCTCTCCATTGAATCAATTTCTTCATCCAATTTTTGTGCAAAATTGGATCTGAACTTGGAAGTGATTTTGGAAGTGATTATTTGGCTTGATTTGGTTTTATCTTGAAGGATCTTCATTGCTACTACAAGAATTGGTGTGGATATTGAAGTATTCCGGACTTCTAGCATTGGATCTATTCAATTACAGTTGAATCAACATTAATCGGAGCAAAACTCCGCTTTGAAGGTTGGATCCGAATCTGTTTTTAGCTTATTTGCATAATCATGTGGATTTTCATCTTTGATTAGCTTGTGGTTAATTTGATCTGTTTGATTCGTGATTTGGTTGTGTTAATCTGTTTACATGTTGTTTGAATCATGATTTGCTGGTTTAATTTTGCGATTAAGGGATTATGCGATCATCCGGTTGATCGAATAAGTGCTTATTTGCTGAAAATGTTATTCTGTTGCTGTTTTTCTGCTGTTGGCATAGTGTTAATCAGTTAACACATATGGTTAACTGATTAACCATTACAGACTTTCAAATTTTTCAAAGTTTTCAGAGTGTTAATTGGTTAACGCATATGGTTAACCGATTAACATGAACAAATTTCCAGATTTTTAGCCAAGTTTAAGTGGTTAATCGGTTAATGCATATGGTTAACCGATTAACACTGTGCCAGTGGGTCTGTTTTGCTGATTTTCTTGCTTGTTTGGGTACTGTTTCATCTCGGATCATCGTAGATCAATATGATGCATCAGAAGTGAAGTGTTTTGGATATTTTGTTGCTGTTTTGGTTGTTTAATCAAGACTTCATCGACTTGCATTTGTTTTCCACTTGGATACACACTTGTGTGTTGTTGTTCATAGTGATGATGTTTTTGTTTTTGCATTTTCTCTTGTGCTTGCATTTTTATTTCTTGCATTAATAAAGGTCGAGATGTGCTTGTGGTGGTATTTACCCCACACTTTGTTCCTCCCTTTTCTTGTGTGTTGCATTCCATGTTTACATCTCTTATTTGTGATTGAATTTATTTGGTGCTTTCTTGTGCTTTTTGCCATGATCCCCATAGGGTTCCTAGTCCCTTCGTTTAGGATAGGAGTAGGAGAGACATTAGGTGTTCAATCCAAGCATAACATTAGGGTAGATGTTCCCCCTTTTAATCTGAACCTTAGGACCACTTTGCATGACAACGTTAGAGCCGAGTTTGCCTTAGACCTTCCGTGCGTCTTCTTCTTCTCATATCAAAACAATTCTAACTCATCTAATAAATATGATGAAATTTGTGCGCTACAAGCCTTAAGGTACTCGGGAAATGGTGATTGGGGGGCTTCCTCTCAATGGCCTAGAGTGTTTAGTGTACACCCTTTGGGTGATATGCGATGCATTCGCTCCTAGGTCATAGTCTTTAGTGCAATGTGAATCACAAACCGAATTAATTCACTTCACTAAAAAACACAAACAAAGTTCAACCCTTTTTTCTTTGGGATTAATCGGAAACATTTTTCATAAAAAGAGTGTTGTTAAGTTTTGGTTCTACCGCAATCAGGCTTTGTCCCTAACTGTTAGAACGGAGGTTAAACCCTACTCGGTTAAAACACTTAATCAACTTGTGGTTTCGTGTCATCCCGAACTACATTTGCTCTGATTTCTCATACCAGATGAGAATACGTAGGCACGAGACGGTGATGTCTCGGCGAGCAACCTTCCCCCCTTTGCACGAGGGAATACGTAAGCACAAATCGGCGATGCTCTGCCGAGTCTCTTTTCTTTTCTTTTTGTCCTGAAACCTTTAGCTACGTAGTTTAAACACACCCTTAGATAGACAACAAGCGTGGATCCCGTCGAGTACGACAGATGTGAGGGGTGCCCATACCTTCCCCTTGCATAACCGACTCCGGAATCCAGGACTTGGTTGCAATGACCTCGTCTTTTCCCTTTTTCGTCAGGTTTTTCCGATCGTTTCCTTTCCCTCTCTCTGGGATAACGAAAGGTGGTGACTCTTCTGTTTTTCGCCGGGTGTTTTTCGCAGTTGCGACAGCTGGCGACTCTGCTGGGGACTGTGATGGTTCCCTATGCGAGTCAACCCTAGCGTTTGTTTGTTTATCTTGGGTGTATGTATATGCGTGTTGTACTTTCCCGCATTTATTTTCAGCATTATATATCATTATTGTTGTGCTGTGGGGAGGGAATGTTCCATTGAGTGATAAGCCAGACCTAGGCTTGAGTACAAACCTAGCATTAGTAGTGGAGACTAGTGGGGGCCTGTTTGCTTAGCAGCCACAGTTCCCCATGAAATTCACGCTCAGACGAGATTCTCTTTGATGATTTCCCTTCTGATCCTTAGGATCAGTCGGGATTTTAGATTTGAGAGTTGTTGACTCTGGGGACCGATCATTTGTGATTCAGCTAAGTGAGGTCTCTTCAAGAGATGATGATGCCAAACCAGAAATGGTGAACATATCATCATTTCTTGAAAGTCTGTGACGCTGATGAACGCATAGGATGCCGAACCTTATCAGTGGATAGGTCCATACCTGTGAGAGGGATTGGGTTATGCAGGAAACCTTGACTTTCAGATTACCCGGTTTTCTTTGTAGTGTGAATCTGTATTCTTGGTATCAGAGGTTCCTATTATCAGAGTTATGCTATTGTTCATGCTAAAGTGGAGCGCTGGTTCTTCTCGATCTATAGCATAACAATCCTGATCCTCTGTTTGCATTTACATGTGCATTTTCATCTGCATTTTCATTAACATGTATTTATGTTGCAGGTGCATATTGCTTCCCCGATTCTAGTGATCTTGTTCCTTATTTCTGACATGGAACCCTTGAAGAGGACAGTGGCCTACAACAAAGCACGGGAAGATGCATTGAAGCAACAGATCAACAAGCTGAAGGCTCAGATCAGAGTGAAAGACAAGAGGATTTTAGATGAAGCCTCACTCAGACGACACAGTGATTGTAAGTTACACGAAGCGCTTGCAACCTTGGAAGAATTCAGAGCTAGGGCTGATTCGAAGAGGCGCAGGCTGGAAGAAGTCTTTGGTGAAGGTTCTTGTGAAGACCATGTTGAGGACCTACAACGCACTATTAGCCAGCGAGAGCTACTCATCCAGGGGTTGCTTACTAGACCAGACCATCCTGAGATGTAGGAGTTGTTAGAGGAGTTTCGGGCCTGGCGTCGCATGTGATGTTTTACTTCTTTATAGCTTGTTGTTGCTATTGTATTGACCATCACCAGACTTGTTGGTTGAGGTCATTCTGTTTGTACTTAGTGTTATGCCTGTACGCTGCCTGTTTGGCTGTTCATCTTGATATATGAGGTTTTTCTCTATGCTTGTCTGTGGGTTCTCCATTGTCGACCTGTTATTCTCGGAACTAGAATCGGGAGGAATTTCCCTGTTGCATATATACATGTTTGCATTTTGCATATCACATTTTCATTTGCATCACAGGTGTTCTCAGTGGCTTATGTTCCTAACTCTGCTTAGTTTTCTTTAGTTCAGGATTGAGGAAGTTGAGGAGTTCAGTTTCTACAGGTATCCAACTCGAGGGAATCAGCGAAGAGTGATGGATCAGGTTCAAGCCGAATTACAGGAGGTCAGGGCTCGCATGGCCCAATTCATGGAGTTGATGCAGACTGTTGCTAGTGGGCAGGAATAGTTAAGAACTTTGGTCATGCCATTGATAGCACGGGTTGATAAAGAAGGCGTTTTGCATGGAGGAGCTGATGTTATTCCTCCCCAGATTGGTGGATCTATTCCACAGGGTATCCCCACTGTTGTCGTACCTCCGGGCGGAGGAGTTGCGAATGAGAATGGTAATGTTGCTGGTAATGGAAGTGTGTACACTGTACACAGGGCTGCTGGCCCTCATTGGGAAGATAACCAGGATGATGTGTTTTCCGTGAGAGATATAGAGGGTGGTTTACCGATTGAAGCTAGCCGAAGGTTTAAATTGATCGAGGAGAAAATGAAATCGTTTGAGAATCAGAATTCTTTGGGCCTTGATATGTCTGATCTTGGTCTAGTTCCTGGGGTCCGGATTCCCCCCAAATTCAAGGTGCCCAATTTTGATAAGTACAAAGGGACGAATTATCCAAGAGTGCATATTCGGACGTATTTCAGGAATATGTCTGCTTACTCCAACGATGAAAAGCGGCTGATGCATTTTTTCCAGGACAGTCTGGCATGGACGTCTTTGGAATGGTATATGGGACTTGAGAGAACTCATATCCGCAGCTGGAGAGAATTGGCCGAAACTTTTGTGCGTCACTATCAGTATAATATTGATTTGGCACCAAACCGGGTACAATTACAGAGCTTGTCGCAGAAGAGTACTGACAGTTTCAAGGAATACGCCCAGAGGTGGTGGGATTTAGCTGCAATAGTACAACCCCCTATGGTTGAAAGGGAGTTGATCGACCTGTTCATGGCCTCATTACCTGGTGTGTGTACTTTGAGAAGTTGATAGGCTGCATGTCTGCAGGGTTTTCTGATTTGGTAATTGCTGATGAGAGAATTGAAAGTGGAATTAAGTCTAGAAAGATTCCAAATGGTGGTGGATCCTCTTCGGGAGGAACGAAGAAACCATATTCAGCGAACCCTAAGAGAAGGGAAGGGGACGCGAATGCCATTTCTCACAAGGTTAAAGGTAGAGCTTAGTCCTGTCATCATCAACAAGTTGCTATAGTGAATATCCCGGCCGCAACACCGCAACAAGTCAACGCTTCGTGACCTTATGCTGCTAGGCGCAGAATGCCCGATAGACAGTTCGTGAATCCTCCGATGCCGTATTCTCAGTTGTTACAACACTTGCTGCAGTTACAGTTGGTTCAGAAGAGGACTCTGGCTTCTCTCACTGGTACACCACCTCCTGGCTACAATGCGAATGCTCATTGCAATTTTCACTCTAGCGCCCCAGACCATGATATTGACCATTGCAAAGCTTTCAAGCATAAACTACAGGATCTTCTTGATTCCAAAGCTATCAACTTTACCAACAATGGACCGAATGTGACTCAAAACCCGATGCTGAATCATGGGGCGGCAGGAGCCGATGCCATTATTGAGGGGTGTCGCTACTGCGAAAATCGGCGCCGGCTGACAGAAGAGTCGCCACCGTGCGTTATTTATCCCTCAGAGCGGGAAAGGAAACGCTCGAAGTAAACCTCGCAAAAAACGGGGAAAAGGTATGGTCATCGCAACCATAGCCTGGGTTCGGGAGTCGGTTACGCAAGGGGAAGGTATTAGCACCCCTCACGTCCGTCGTACTCGACGGGATCCACGCTTGCTTGGGTTGTCTACTGGATGCAAAACAATCTTATCTACGGCTGCTAAATCTAAACGGAAGGGAATTGACTCGATAGAGCATCGCACTCTATGCCTACGTATTCTCAAGAGAGAAAGTCAGAGTCAACGTAGTTCGGGACTACGGGGAAAATTGGCTCGCCAAGACCTCGCGTCTTGTGCCTACGTACTTCCACTGGATGGAAGATCAGAGCCTTGCGTAGTTCAGACTAACTACGGCTAAACAAACAGTCTCACACAGCAGTGAGAAAAGCAACTGGTTTCACAGGGTCGGGAACCTATGGTCAAACTATGGCTGAGTCTCAAATGCACTCGGGCAAGAGAGAAAAAGGGTTTGCAATTAGTCGTCAGCGGGAAAGTCTCGATCGCACCGCCGCGAGAGAACAACAGGTTAGTCGTTAGTGTGCTCGCTAGGATATCGCATCCTATGCCTACATATCTTCGTCTGGTACGAAGAATCAGAGCAGCTGTAGTTCGGCTACTATCGGACCACAGCTCAAATCTCGTTTTATTAATCTCTGAAAAAATGATTACAATGAGTTGAATACTGAAATAAATCTCCTAGGAAACGCTATCCTATTCTATCCTGAAAAGTCGAATGAAAATAGCCCCCTAACAAATGGGCCTCTAATTCTATCCCTAAAAGTCGTAAAATAAAGTCTATGAAAATATCCCTAAAAGAAAATGCTTTAAAAAATATTAAACCGACACTTTAATATTTTTTCCTTTTTTCTCCTTTTCTTTTCTCATATTTTTTCTTTTCTCAAAAATATTTTCTTTTATTTTTCACAATATTTTTCTCTATATTTTTCACAATATTTTTCACAATATTTTTCTTCACTCTTTTTTCTATTTCTTTTCTTTTTCTTTTTTCTTTCACTTCAAATATATTTCTTTATTTCTTTTTTCTATTTTTTTCACAATATTTTCTTTTCATTTTTTTTCCTTTTTTTTTGTGCAACAAGTAAAAATAAAAGAATAAAGAAAATAAAAGGGGCTGGGGGGTTATACTATTACAAGGGTATAACAACAAAAAAACAAAAAAACAAGTGATCTGGGCCCAGCCCAAGTCTCCCCAAAAATGCAGGGGGGTGCGTGTTGTGATTCTGGGGCGCTGCTGGTAGAAGTTGGGGCCCAGAGCCCAACGTTTGCCCAAAAACGTGAGGGGCGCTGACCAAAAAAATGAACTGGGCCCTGAGGCCCACGACCCAGTCTCTCCTTCTCCTTTCTCCCTTCCCAGATTCTGAAGAAACCAACCCTAGATCTGTCTCTAACTTCCTCCGCCGCCGTCCACCCTGCTTGAACTCCTCTTCTCCGTTTCAAACATACCTGAATCCACAATCAAACAAACCTTTCCTCCATTTTATTCGCTTAACCATTTTTTGCAAACAAGCTATGGTGGTGACAGTTGAAGTCTTGTGTGGATCCTGTTCATTGTTGATAAACTTCCTGGAAATTGGTAAAGAACGCAATGTGTTCTTGAATGTTGTTGATGATCTGAAGAACAACAAGCAAACTCTGGAAAACGCTGAAGATTTGTTCTTCGTGAAGATCCTGTTTGAAGGCGCGATGAACAAATCTGGAGATTTCTTGAACACTTCTTGAAGGTCGTTGAAGTAACGAAGCTGGACCAGAGATTTCGTCTGGAGATCGTTGATGAACAACCTGGAGATTTAATGAAGTTCTTCCATATGGTTCGATGATGCTTGGAGTTCTTCTGAGGATGAAGATTGAAGACGTTTCTGGATCTGATTCTTGAATGAAGATGATGATGATGTTCGTCATTCTGGAGTTTTCTGGAAATTCGTTGAAGCTCTTGAAGATGTTCTTCGGGAAGGTTGAATTTCTGGGATTCTGAGTTTGATTGATGAAGATCTGGGGAGGTTGACGATGAAGATTCATCGTCTCTTAATGATTTTCTGGAGTTTGTTGGTGGAGGCGATGGAGGTTGGTGGATCGGTTGAAGGTTAGTGATGGTTGGTGGATCGATGGTGGTTGGATGAAGGTTGGATGGAGGAAGATGAACGGATTGAAGGTTAGTGATGTTTTCTGGGTTTGATGATCGCCGGTGAGGGTTTGGGGGTGGCCGCCGGCCATGCAGGCCGGCCGGTGGCGTTCTCAGGTGAAGGATGAGGACTGGACGCGTGGTGGAGGTGCGCCCTGCATGCGTGCCACGTGGTGGCAGCGTGGCTGAGAGAGAGAGAGGGTCTGATACGTGGCTGTGTGGTGATGCAGCGAAGTGGGTCCTCCAATCTTGGACACGTGTTGCTCGCTGGACTTTATACTGAGTCTTCGCTGGATTGCTCTGGAAGCTTCCAGCACACACTGGAACAAGCTGGAATGCGCTGGATCTTTCTGGATTACTGCTGAATCACTTGGACCAAATTCTGGACAAAATACATTCTGGGCCTTTTTGGACAGTTGCTAAACATTCTGGACAAAAACCCCCATACTGGGCCTGCGAAAAAATGAACTAAGCCCAATATGAAAATGCATAAAAAAAACTGTAAAAACTGAAAAAACAATATTAAAACTAATCACCACTTAATCCTATTTAACTGCACTAATAATACCCTAAAAAAAACCCTAATATCTACTAATCTGAAAATTATTCTAATAATATTCTATATTAAAATCTAAAAGACTATTATTTATTTAAACTCTAAAAAAGAAAAAAAATCTATTTAAATCTAATATTCTGAAAAAAGAATTAAAACTATATTAAAACTATTTAAAAAATCATATTAATATTCTAGAAAATCCTATATTATTCTAAAATGCAAAAATGCTTTAAAAAATATTAAAATTTCTAAAAACTATATTATCTAAAAATATTAAAAATCTATTAAAACCTATTAAATCCTAAAATGAATTTAAATTCTATAAAATGCTAAAAATTGATTTAAAAAGAATTAAAAATATCAAAAATCCTATTAAATCCTAAAAAATGACTTAAAAACTATTTAAAGCCCTAAAAAATCCTATAAAATCCAGAAAAATCACGATAATTCCCAGAGGGACAAAATAAGCACCGAACGACACAAAAATAATCGGTAAAAATAAACGGGCACCGAAATATCCCAAAAATCAATTCTACTGATTAAAAACACCTGAAACACGAGACGGGAGCTGTGACCCCTGATAAAATCAATACAAATGAAAAATGCAATGTATGCGATATGCAGATGCGAATGCGATTATGCGTCGAAACATCGAACCAAATGCGAGACCCGGTTGGTCAAATTTTGGGGTGCAACAAGGGGGAGAAGCTAAATCTAGTAACTGTTGTTGGGGATTTGAAGACTCCGCTGGGGTTTGTGAAGTCTAGCTTGTTGAAGAAAGGGTGTTTCCAGGATGTTCTTTTGACTGCTCAGAGTGTGAAGTACACCCAGAGGGTTGCTATCTTTTAAGAAAGGGTATTCCGAGAATGATGGATGAGGGCTGTTTGCAATTTGATAGAGTTGTGAAAGAAGATGCCGAGAATAAAGTGAGTAATGATGGAAGCGAAGTTGCTACGATCTTCATTCCATACCGGACAATCAATATTTCAGCGCCTGCTAGGCCAGCTCCGGTTATCATTACTGTACCTGGACCTGTGCCATATAAAAGCACTAGAGCTATCCCATGGAATTATGGGAGAGAGGTGTTCTTTAATGGGCAAAAGCAGGAATGGACATCATCTACAGATGGAAGTTCGTCGGTTGAGAATATCGTTGGGGCCGGAGGTATACTAGAAGTGGTAGGGTATTTTCATCACCGAAGGTCAATGCTGATAAGAATGACAAAGGTAAAAGAAAGGCCGTGATTGAAGAGAATTTCCAACCACAGGTCGGTGCTGATGACCTTTCGAAGGATGCAGTGGAATTTATGAGGCTCATTCGAAAAAGTGACTACAAGATTGTGGATCACTTAAATTAGACTCCTTCGAAGATTTCTATCATGTCATTATTGTTGTGTTTGGAGGCACACCGCAATGCATTATTGAAGATCTTGAATACAGCATACGTACCCCAGGAGATTTCTGTCAATCAGTTGGAGGGGGTAGTGGCTCATGCGAACGTCGATAATGGTCTCAGTTTTACTGATTTAGATCTGACTCCCGCTCGGAGGAACCATAATCGTGCTTTGCATATATCTTTGGAATGTAGAGGTTCTTTGATATCGCATGTCTTGGTTGATACATGATCATCTCTCAATGTGCTTCCAAAGAAGGCATTGATGAAGTAGGATATTCAAGGTCTGATATGCACGCCAAGTGATTTGGTCGTGAGGGCTTTCGATGGATCTAAGAGATCAGTGTTTGAGGAGATCACGTTGCCTATTCAGATAGGACCATAGATCTTTGATGCAATTTTCTACATTATGGATATTCAGCCAGCATACAACTGTTTGCTTGGCCGACCTTGGATACACGCTGCAGGGGCAGTCACCTCAACGTTGCATCAAAAGTTAAAGTATATGGTGGAGGGGAAGATAGTCATGGTATGTGGTGAAGAGGATATTATGGTTAGCCATTTGTCGTCTTTTAAATACGTGGAAGTGGATGGGGAGATCCATGAAACACTCTGCCAGGTGTTCAAAACGGTTTAGACTCAGGGGAAGTCTCCTGTAGAGGCCAAGGGCCCAGAGGTTTTGATGTCATCGCTCAAGGAAGCTTGTGCTATCGTAGAATCCGGTTCATCGCAGAAGTGGGGCCAAGTTCTTAATGTTCCCGTCAAGCAGGACAAGTTCGGCCTGGGATATAAACCCTTCAGTTCTTCTCAGAGCACTCCAAAGTTCAGGGGACCTGTGCAATTCACCAGCAGTGGCGTGATATTTGACAGGATTAATGTCGTTAGAGAGGATGAAGGGACAGTGACTGCGATATGGATGCTTGGATTCGTTCATGTACTCCTGGCCAGAAGCTGTGCAACTGGACTACTGAAGAAGTCATTCATGTTACTTCCGCAGAGTAATGTTCATTGTTTTGATTATGTTTAGTCCTACGTTCTGCCCAAGACGTAGTGACCCATTTGTGGGGCCCTTTTGTTATTCACACTTTATCATTAAATAAAGGACGTTTTCGCATTCAAATATTGTGATCCCTGTTTTTCTTGTTTTTGTTTTGCATTTATATTAAAAACAGAAAAATGGCAATGTGTTTTGTTTGTTGCATCGCATAATAAACATAACATCATCATGCAAGTTTTTTCTATCAGATGCCATCGATTCAGGTTCGGCTATGACTTTGTATGACTTTGAGAATCCCATTTATCAAGCTGAAGAAGAGACTGACGAAGACTGTGAACTACCCGAAGAGTTAGCCAGGCTTCTCAAGCAGGAGGAAAGGGTTGTTGTACCTCATCAGGAGGATATTGAGATTATCAATCTGGGCATCGAGGATGATAAGAAAGAGGTTAAAGTAGGGGCTGCATTGGAAGACAGTATCAAGAGAAGGTTGGTTGAGATACTCCGTGAATATAAAGATATCTTCGCTTGGTCTTACCAAGACATGCCTGGGATGGATACAGTTATTGTGGTACACCGGTTACCTCTCAGAGAAGAATGCCCACCAGTCAAGCAGAAGTTGAGACGAACGAGGCATGACATGGCAGTCAAGATCAAAGAAGAGGTTCAGAAGCAGTTGAATGCTGGGTTTCTTGCTGTCACAAATTACCCTTCGTGGGTCACTAATATTGTTCCTGTGCCTAAGAAAGATGGAAAGGTCGGGATGTGCGTCGATAAAGCGAGCCCGAAAGATGATTTCCCGCTCCCCCATATCGATGTATTGGTTGACAACACCGCTCAGTATTCCGTGTTTTCGTTCATGGATGGCTTCTCTGGGTATAACCAAATCAAGATGGCCCCAGAGGACATGCAGAAAACTACTTCCATCACACCGTGGGGGACTTTTTGCTACAAAGTAATGCCCTTTGGATTAAAAAATGAAAGGGCAACTTATCAGCAGGCGATGGTCACTTTGTTTCATGATATGATTCATCATGAGGTGGAATTCTATGTTGATGACATGATTACAAAGTCAGAAACGGAGGAAGGACATCTGGTCAATCTTCTGAAATTGTTCAAAAGGTTGAGGAAGTTCAAGCTGAGGCTGAATCCTAACAAGTGCACCTTCGGGGTGAGATCTGGAAAGTTATTGGGTTTCAGTGTCAGTGAAAAGGGTATTAAGGTAGATCCTACCAAAATAAAAGCTATACAAGACATTCCTGAGCCGAGAACGGAAAAAGAGGTTCGTGGTTTTCTGGGGAGATTGAACTATATTGCAAGGTTTATATCTCATCTTACATCCACTTGTGAACCAATATTCAAATTGCTAAGAAAAGATCAAACGGTCAGGTGGAATGAAAATTGCCAGAAAGCGTTCAAAAGAATAAAAGAATATCCGCAGAAACCTCCAATACTCATGCCTCCAGTTGCAGGGAGACCACTGATCATGTATCTCACGGTTCTTGAGAATTCAATGGGATGTGTGCTCGGTCAACAAGACGAGTCGGGTAGGAAAGAGCATGCCATCTACTACCTGAGTAAGAAATTTACTGATTGTAAGTCGAGATACTCCATGCTGGAAAAAACATGTTGTGCACTCGCTTGGGCCGCAAAGCGTTTGAGACAGTACATGTTAAACCACACAACCCTATTGATTTCAAAGATGGATCCAATCAAGTACGTCTTTGAAAAGCAAGCGCTCACCGGAAGGATTGCCCGATGGCAAATGGTTTTAACAAAGTATGATATTCAGTATGTTTCCCAGAAAGCCATTAAGGGAAGCGTCCTGTCGGAATATCTAGCGGAACAGCCGATTGAGGATTATCAACCGACGAAGTTTGATTTTCCAGATGAAGATGTCATGTTTTTGAAAATGAAAGACTATGATGAGCCTTTACCGGACGAGGGTCCTGAGACTGGTACTCAGTGGAAACAGGTTTTCGATGGAGCGGTTAATTCATATGGCAATGGGATCGGGGCTATTATTACTACTCCTCACGGTTCTTATATACCATTCACTGCCCGATTGACTTTCTCCTGCACTAATAATGAAGCTGAGTATGAAGCATGCATATTGGGTTTAGAAGAGGCCGTTAATATGAGGATCAAGAATCTGGATGTATATGGTGACTCAACATTAGTCGTTAACCAAATTAAAGGAGAGTGGGAAACTCGTCAGGCCAACCTGGTGCCTTACAGGGATTATGCAAGGAGACTGTTGTTGTTCTTTAATAGAATCAAGTTTCATCATGTGCCAAGAGTCAAGAATCAGATGGCAGATGCCTTAGCCACGCTATCCTCGATGTACAAACTGAACTTCTAGAATGGAACTCCAGCCATCACCATTATGCATCTTGATAGACCTGCTTTTGTGTTCGCGATTGAGAAAACATCAGATGGAAAGCCTTGGTATTTTGATATCAAGCATTTTCTCAAGACTCACGAATACCCATCTGGGGCATCTGACAAAGATAAGAGGACCTTGAGGAGGTTAACCGGTAACTTTTATCTGAACAAAGAGGATATGCTCTACAGGAGAAATTTCGACATGGTCTTGTTGCATTGTGTTGATGAACTTGAAGCAAACCTGTTGATAGAGGAAGTCCACGAGGGTTCTTTTGGTAATCATGCCAATGGGCATGCAATGGCTAGAAAATTCTTGGGATCTGGGTATTATTGGATGACTATGGGATCTGATTGTTTCAAATACGCCAGAAAATGGCATAAATGCTAGATTTATGCGGATAAAGTGCATGTGCCACCGGCTCCTCTGAATATGTTAACGTCTCCTTGGCCTTTTGCTATGTGGGAAATTGATGTGATCGGAAAGATTGAGCCGACTGCTTCCAATGGACATGGCTTCATTCTGGTCGCGATTGATTACTTTACAAAGTGGGTAGAAGCAGCGTCTTATGCTAATGTCACGAAACAGGTGGTCACCCGATTCATAAAGAAGGACATCATTTGTCGTTATGGAATTCCTGAGAGAATCATTACTGATAATGGTTCAAATTTGAATAACAAAATGATGAAGGAACTGTGTCAGGGTTTCAAGATTGAGCATCACAATTCTTCTCCATATCGTCCGAAGATGAGTGGCACTGTTGAGGCAGCTAATAAGAATATCAAGAAGATTATGCAGAAAATGGTAGTAACCTACAAGGACTAGCACGAGATGTTGCCCTTTGCTCTTCACGACTATCGTACTTCGGTGCGTACATCAACCGGGGCAACTCCTTTCTCACTGGTGTATGGTACGGAAGTGGTCCTGCCATTGGAAGTTGAGATTCCTTCTTTAAGGGTATTGTCGGACGTAAAGCTTGACGAAGCTGAGTGGGTGCGAACCAGGTTGAATCAACTGAGCTTGATTGATGAGAAGAGATTGGCGGTTATTGCTCATGGCCAGGTGTACCAGAGTAGGATGAAGAAAGCCTTTGATCAGAAAGTGCGTCCTCGGTGCTTCCAGACGGGTAATTTGGTGTTGAAAATGATCCTTCCTCCTCAGACAGATCACAAGGGAAAATGGACTCCTAACTATGAAGGTCCGTATGTGGTAAGAAAGGTTTTCTCTGGAGGAGCCTTATTACTATCTACCATGGATGGTGAAGATTTTTCGTCCCCTGTGAACGCAGACGTGGTTAAAAATACTTTGCTTAGAGAGACCCGCTGGACAGAAAAAGAAAAGTCCAGGCAAAAATGGGGCATCCCGGCGAACCATAAAAAGAAAAGGTTCAGGAAAAATTAGGGAAAAAGAAAAAGAAAGATGTAAACCCGCAAAGTTGAAAACCTAAAAAGGAAACTTTGGCAAAAATGGGTATCCCGGTGGATTGAAAACCCGAAAGGGCGATCCAGGCAAAAGTTAGGGATTTGAAAGGAAACAATTGCGGTCTGCATTTGATCTGTGAGCTTAAGAGCAGTTATATCGAAGGAAAGGAATCAGTCCAGTCAGTCTTTTTAGAAGGAAAAACACGGGGCACATCGAAGACATACAGGTCATAGCCGAATCGACACATGGTGGTTGTCTGTTTCCATATTGCCGACATTTGTATATATTTCTTTTACTTTTTCGTAATTGCCTCATTTCAGGAATTGCATCTGAATTGTAATTTGCCTATTTACAGGCCTTTTATCAATAAAAGTATTCACTTCAGTCAAAGAGCTTTCCTTTGCTTGTTTTACTTTTTACTGTTTTGTTTGCAAAAACGTCCGATATTTTGATAAACATTACAGGAAAAAACAGGAGGCTTTACAGAGCATAACGAAAGCAAATGATTTTGCTCGCGTGGTAAGTGTCATGAATGGTAACTGAGGTAACCATTTCACATGTAGGCGTTTTGTTGTTTCATTGTAGGATGGCAGCACTACCCAGCATAGGTGTTCCTCCACGACATTGAAATTATAATACAAATTCATTTCTCCCTTAGCAGAGATTTTTCCGTACCCGTAGAGTCTCACTATCAGGTCAGGTATCACCAACAGAGGTGTGTAGTGAATCTCCAGCGGAGTAGGGTTCTAACTCCTTGCAAAGGCTAACCCCCGACAGGGTGGACTTTCTGGTGTTCTCCCGGTAGTATCGGTATTCTGGGTTTCTTCCCCAAGCAGAGTTCAATGCTGATTCCCTCGACGTGACCGATGTTTAGGTGAAGCATGATCCGTTTCTCAATAGAGCAGAGCTCTCAGCATAAGTGTTTGATATCCTCCAGCAGGATAGGATTTCTTTCCAAGCAGAGTGGAGCTATTTCTTAATAGTTTACTTCCCGGTAAGGTCGTATTCTGAATGCTTCTCCCCAGTTGAGTGTGGATTCCCTAGAATGTTGGAAGGTTGTTCCGGGTGTTTCCCCAGTGTAGAAGCATGCCTCAGTCTCAAGTTTTGATGATGTCAAATGCTACTCAAAGTTAATATCTCTTGATTGCAAAAAGACAAGCCGTTCAAAGTCATCAAGATCAAGTCAAGCTATATGGAACTGATTCTTCCAGACTTGCCTGCATTACTGGTATATCAAATCCACCTTTTTAATTTTGATATACAAGTGTTCAAAAACATCAATCTTTTGTGCATAATACATACACATGTTTTTGAAACTTTAAAAATGGTATAACATTAATTTTAAAAGCATTTTTCTGAAAATTAGTAGTGTTAACCGATTAACCATATGGGTTAACCGGTTAACCATTTTGAATTTTGAATTTTCTGGGCTAACGTACCAGTGTTAACCGATTAACCATATGGGTTAACCGATTAACACTGAACGTGCAGTGAAAAATTGCTTTGTTTTGAGTTCAAAATTATTTTTAAAATCATACCTTTTCATGGTTTGAATCTTTCAAAATCATACCTTTTGTGAAAGGTTATTTTACTCATATAAATTCTGAGTTTCTCATTTTTTGAAATGACACCAACCACCAACAACAAAAAACCAATACTCATTTTTAAAATTGTCTTAGAATCAAATTCATTTTTCAAAAGTGTTCATACTTGCATTGAAAATTTCACATTCATTGAACACTTGTATTGAAAAATTACAAAGAGTGAACTTTGATTCATTGGAGAAGATCACTTTGACAATTATACTCAATCCAAATTCATTACAATTTTTTTTTGTATTTGACTTGTGATCCAGGATTGTTGGACACAAGGGTGAGTGTTTACAAGAGGATTGTTCTTGTACACTTGTGAGTTTTTATTGTTTGATAGTAGGCCTCACCGGTTGATGGTGTGATAGGTTGTACTGTTTTAAACAATAGTGAAAATTCTCTTTCATGTTGAAAGGGGAGTGGAGTACTCTCGGATTGTAAGGGGAACCACTATAAATCCTGTGTCTTTCTTTCTTTCTGTTGATTTACTGCTTTCCATAACCAAGAACACCATCCAGTATATTTCCAAGAACCATATAAAAACCGGAAAAATTTCAAAAGTCCTAATTCACCCCCCCCTCTTAGGCATACTCTGTTCTTACACCCATCATATGCATTTGATCCCCACAAGGGTTGTTTCCTGGGAAGCCATCCATGGCATTTTCCTCAGCAGAGTTCTGATTCCCAGTAGGGTGTTTTGTTGTTCTCTTTAGAACGGTTGTATCCGAGAAGGTGTTTTACAAGGAGGTCATCTGGGGCTTGTTTGTTCCCCAGTATGAGTGCCATCATACTCGGCGTCCTATTTCTCCCCAGCGGAGTTTGGTTTCCTCTCTTTAGCATTTATTTTGCTAAGGTGGTTCCTTTGCATTTGCATTTTTGCATAGCATCCTCCCAAATGCGTAGCATTTCCATTTCGTATGGAGCATTACACCATTTTCAAACATATGCATCCGAAGCATAAGCCAGGTTTGGTATCTTTAAGACCGGGTATCTTCTCAGCAGAGACTGTTTGATTCAAGGGGTTTTCGTGTTATCCGTGTCAGGATGGATCTTTGGGTTGGTTATTTTATCGGATTCCTCTCAGCTGAGTCGTTTGGTTAAACGTTTTTGCTCTCCCCCAGGTGAGTCACTTGCGAGTTTTGTCTTCCCTGGTCAAGCCTGTTGTTCTTTTCCCCAATAGAGTTGTTCGACTTCTTATGCAAAGTCCTTATTCTAACTTTTGGTTGGTCATCTTTGCTTTATTTCACCTTTTGGTTGATGACCCCATGACGTTTGTTATTCCAACTTTTGGTGGTTAATCCTCATTTTCCTCGGCAAAGTCGGGGATTCCAACTCTTGGTTGGTGCTCCCAAGCGTAGTTCACCAACTCTGGGTTGGCCTAGAAGGTGATCCCAACTTTTGGTTAGTAATCTCTGGTTTCCCCTCGCAGAGTCTCTGTTCCAACTTTTGGTTGACAATCTTTGTTATCCTAACTCTTGGTTAGTAGCTTTTATTCTAACTCTTGGTTAGTAGCTTTTATCCTAACTCTTAGTTAGTAGCTTTTATCCTAACTCTTGGTTAGTAGCTTTTGTTCCGAATTTTGGTCGATGAGAATCTTTCCCCAGCAATTCTAACTCTTGGTTAGTAGCTTATGTTCCGACTTTTAGTCGATGATGATATGTCCTGGTGATTCTAACTTTTGGTTAGCAGCCTTGTTTCCTAACTTTTGGTTGGAGGCTATTCCCTGCAGTCATTTTTCCAACTCTTGATTGCTAGCCTGTTGTTGGTTAGCCGTTTTATCCCAACTTTTGATTGGTGTCCAGGACCGTTGTTTTCCAACTCTTGGTTGGTATTCGTAGTTGGTATGCATGAATGTTTATCTCAACTCTTGGTTGGAAGTCCTCCTCTATTCCCCAGTAAGGTCGTTCTGGGACGTCTGTTTGTTGTCCAACTTTTGGTTGGTAGTCCTCCCTTATTCCTCAGCGGAGTTGTTATCCCAACTTTTGGTTGGTAATTGGTGACTCGACAGGTGTTTTTTCCCAACTGTTGGTTGGCGAAGTTTTAGTGATTTTATTCTAACTTTTGGTTGGTAGCCTTGTTTGTTATTTCCAACTTTTGGTGGGTAAGATTTGGTTGACGTTATCCCTACTTTTGATGGGTAGGCTTTGATTCCCCAGTAGGGTCTTAATATCCGTTTTTTTCGTCTTGTTGACGTTATTCCGACTCTTGGTTGGTAACCTTGGTTCCCAGTCGTGGATTCCGACTTTTGGTTGGTGTATCTCCCCAGCGAAGTCACCTCGCCATGTAAATTTTGGTTAGTGTTATGGTGATTCCAACTCCTGGTTGGTAGTGTGTGGTTTTATCCCCAGAGAGCAGCCCTTATCCCATCTTTTGAATGGTATTGTTCGATCACTGTTGTAGTACCTCAAATTTGTCCTACCTTTACAGGGTTTCTAGTGCCACTTTATTTTGAATGAATAAAATAGCACAATTGGCAAGAGACCGTGTGTAAGGAGTTGTGAGTGTGAGAGGTCGAGAGTTCGAATCTCACCTCAATAACACAGTAGCAACGCCCCTCTTTATCTTCTGTCTCTTTTGTTTTTTTTTCTTTTCTATTTTGTAGTATTTATTATTACTTTTTATTTTAGCGCTTTATTATTTTTATTATCTTATTGTAAAACTCATTATTTCCCTTTTTTTTTTTAACTGAAAACTCATTCTTTCCCTTTTTTAAAAAAAAAAACTGAAAACCTTTTCAAAAAAAAAAAATTGTAAAAACCTTTTTACTAAAAACTGAAAAATCTTTTTAAAAACTAAAAAATCTTTTTATTATAAAACTTTAAAAAAAATTTATATACAAGTTAAAACTTAACATTCTTTTTATAATTTAAACTTAATTTTATTTATAAAATAAAAAGAAAAAACTTAAAATTTATATTAACTAAATAATTCTATTTTAAAATTAAAACCATTTTTTATAATTAAAATATTAGAATTGAAACCAATTGTCATGAGTAAAACATAAAAATTAAAACCTTTTCGTAAGGAACTCCTGATGTATGTCAGTGTTATTTTCAGCCAACCATCGTTACTTCTTATTCATTTCAGCTTATTTATCTTTCATTTTTTTGTATTGTCTTTTTTTCAATTGTAATTATGCGAGGCTATTGTCGCAGTTATTTTCTTGCATTTTTTTGGGGATTTGTAATTTACGCGAGTGATCATCGCGATGCTTTCTTTTACCGCTTTTATTACTTTCCGTACTTTAATTCCTCCATGTAATGATTTGTCATGTTTGCATTATTTACCGTTTAAACTCCTTTTGAAGGATTAGGTCTAGCCGTTTGACCGTCGAGCCAATAGCCTTACCCTTTGAATGTTTCAAAACCCTAATAGCCTAGGTGTCCCACCGTGGACGAAAACACCTTTCATCCTAGTTTTAGGTCAAAGAGTCGTCGTACTCTGTTTTAGGGTTTCCCGCTGCGAAATCCCTAATTTAACCCTAATTTCAATTAACAAATTCAACGTAGAAATAGGAGTTTCGAGTCTCCACGTAAGCGCTTCCTTAAGAACGTTTACTCCCCTTTGAAACCTTGACCACAGTCAAGAAGTTTCTAACCTCCCTTTTGAGGGAAACTACAATTACTCAGATTCCATTCCCGCCAGGATATGTAGGCACAAGATGCGATGTCTTGCCGAGTAAACTTAGAATTAACCTCTTAGGTCTTTTTCTTTAACTTTTAATCCTTTTGTATATATCTTAAAATATAATAAAGCAAATAATAAAATTTGAACAAAAGGTTCCTGTAGAGTACTACAGAAATTTAGAATGCTAATACCTTCCCTAAGCTTAACCAACCCCTTACTTAGATCTCACCCCGCATTCTTTACGATGCAAAATTAGGTTTTTTCTCTTTTGACCTTTGCCTTCGGATAAATCAAAGAGTGGCTATGAACTAAGTTGTGATTCAAATTAATTAATAATTTGTATCCTATTTCCACCGCAACAGAAAATGGCGACTTCAATGGGGAATGTTTCTAAGTTTTGAGGGTTACCCTTAATTTGTTCATGTTTAATTACTTTGCTTTATTATTTATTTGGATGTATATGTATTGTATCTTGATTGGGGTTTGGTTCCATGTGTTGTGAGATAAGTCCTACACCCGGACTTGAGTGACATTATTATAGGATGGTGATATGTTTGACGAGGCTTATAGGGGGTGAGTCCCGACCAAGCTGACTTGAGAGTCACCGCTCAGTTGAGACCCTTTCGAAAATGGTTCGGTTGATCGAGTGTAGTCGTGAAAACTTTTACTATTTTAGATTGGTGTCTATGATATTGAGGATCGTAGTATCTTAACACCACATTGGCCTTATTTAGGACGTAGTGCGGGAACTGTGTGGGAATAGTCCTACAATGGTTGCTACGCGACACTACACTCAAAAGAGGTTCTCTTGAGAATATTATCGGCCCCCGAGTCAGTCGAAAGATTGATAATATCCGAAGGATGGACTGATGACTTTGGGCACTTTATTTAGAACCTTGTTATGCAGGTACAACTACCCTATAGTACATACCTTTTGGGAAGGGTAGACCGTAACTCCATTCATGGTTCCTCAAACCTAGGGCTTTGTTTGCTTATGTGTATTTATGCTTTGCATCCATAAAACATCATTCCTAGTTTCAAGGAATTCAACTGTCCTTTGCAAATTCAAAAGTCTTACATTTTAAAGTCTAAAACATTTTTCAACTTTTCCTAAAAATGTTCGCAATCGACCGTTGAAATTCTTGAAACCATTGCATGGTATTAGCATCACATTTTTGCATTGCATTTTCCCCCGGTTTTCTCATTCTTGGTCCTCTCGTCTTCCAGTGTTCCTTTGAATCGTCAAGCTGATTCCTCGACAAAGATATCAGACCAGAGCTAACTATAGACGGAAGATGTCAGAACAAGAGGCCTATAATGCAGAAATCCGATTGGAGATTGATGAGTTAAAGTCAGGCATGACCAAGCTCATCGAGATGCTCCAAATACTGATTGCCAGAGGAGAGCCATCTCAGAAGACTGTCATTCAGGAAGTTTCAAGTGCTGATTCACCTCCTGTTCAGACGCCGCCATCTACTTGGCCAGAGTTTGGTTTACCTCATAACTACTCTCCACCTATTGCATCTACTGCTACAATTGGTCAGACTGTCGGACCAATTTTTCAAGCTTCCGTCCTTACCGAGCCCAGACCTGCGGTCCACACTGTTAGCCAGACTGTCCGAGCTCTCTTTGAGAATCCTCTATATGAGCACAATGTTGCCAGTATTCAAGGGGAAGACCATGAAGATTTGGTTGAGCCTGAGATTACCCGTGAACAATTTCAGGTCATCAATAAGAGACTCAAGGCAGTCGAAGGTACTGACTTCTTCAACGTTGATGCAGACAATATGTGCCTAGTTTCTGGTCTTATTATGCCTGCCAAATTCAAGACTCCTGAGTTTGTGAAATATAAGGGTCACTCATGTCCAAGAGCTCATTTAGTCATGTACTTCCGAAAGATGGCAGCTTACACCAATAATCAGAAGTTGCTCATCCATTGCTTTCAGGATAGTTTGAGTGGTGCCTCTCTGAAATGGCATATGAACTTAGAGCATAACAACGTCCTTTGTTTCTAGGATCTTGCCAATGCTTTTATGAAACAGTACAAATACAATTTGGATATGGCTCCCGATCGTCGTCAGCTTCAAAGTATGTCTCAGAAGGAAAAAGAGTCGTTCAAGGAATACGCTCAGCGCTAGAGAGAGTTAGCTTCTCAAGTTGAACCCCCTATAGCAGAGAAGGAACTGACAGGAATGTTCATGGATACTTTGTCTCCTTTCTATTGGGAAAAAATGTTCGGAAGTGTATCTACAAGCTTTACAGATCTGGTAACTATCGGCCAAAGGTTAGAAGAAGGGTTAAAAAATGGTAAGGTGTCCAAAGCTGCCGAATCTTCTAATGGGGCAAAGAAATCCTATGGGGATTTCCATAAGAGGAAGGACAAGCAAACCAATGTTGTCATGACTGAATCAAGAAAGCCTCGCCAGGGATCTCAACCTGTTGTTGCTCCACAGCCAGCTCAGACTCCTCAACATCCAGTTATTAGACAAGACCAGTATCGAAATAGGAACCAATTTGATCCTATTCCCATGACTTACACAGAGCTATATCCTTACCTGGTTCAACGAGGGCTGATCATTACAAGAGCTTTACCACCTCCTCCTAATCCTCCTCCAGCTGGTTTTAGGGCTGATCTCCACTGTGCTTTTCATGAGGGTGCCTTGGGCCATGACTTGGAGCATTGTTTTGCACTGAAAGCCAGAGCGCATGGGTTGATTCGGGATGGAACACTTGATTTTGCGGATAATCCTCCAAATGTCCAGAAGAATCCTTTGCGACTGCATCAAAAGTGAAGCTTCCCAGCGGATTATTTGTGTTTCAGATAGAACGGCTCACTGATTTAGTCATTAGGCTTTTTGTTTCTCGTTGTTTGTACTTTCCTTATTTTATTAGTTGTTTGCTTTCGGATTATGTTTGTACTTTTACATTAATAAACTGAGCATTGCAACTTTTGATTTAATTCATTTTACCTATTATTTGCATCTTTATGCTTTATCTTTCAAATATTTACTTCTTGTCCAAATTTTTGGTATTCGAAGATTAGAGGGAGGATGACGAAAACGTTATACCCATAACTGCTATCAATATGCTTTCAATCAGACTTTGTTGACGATGTAAGGCATTATTTCGATTCCCAAACACTGGATAAATAAGGAAGTTATTCCCTTGTCACCCCCTTTGAGCCTAGAAGTTGGAGTTTCTTTCTTTACAATAAACCCGTAATCTTAACCTGGGGCATGGGTAGTTCTCAGTTAACTTGACTGTGTGTTCCGGCAATACACCTTTCATATAAAGGTTGCAACCACAATTTATTTTCCTTCGCACACAACAAACAAGTGTCGAAGATGTTTTTTAAGCCAAAAAGGCGATGATGGTTCACCGTAATCATTAAGCCAGTCAATCATTTTCTTTCTTTCAAAAAAATAAAATAAAACAAGCCCGCTAAGTCAAAACCTGTGAAGGAGACTTAGGCAAAACTGGGGCATCCCGCTGACTGTGTGCTTTAAAAGAAATAGTTCAGGCAAAAATTAGGGATAATAAAAAGAGGAGATCTTTAAATCCTTACCCTGAAAATCCTCAATGTCAAAAAAAAAAAAACCAAATGTTATCGAAAAGTAGTGACTGCCTTTTCGTAGGTCCCTTGACTTCTGAACCATCATTGCTCCCATCAGTGCAATTCCTAACCTATAGGAACCTGAATGCATAATACGAGTTAACTGAGCGTAGGACTGAAGTTCATCACGTAGATTGGGTGGGTACAAATAAAATTTGAGCCTTTATCCTTTGTTTCTTAAAACCATGAACCAGGCCACGTTACAACCCTTAAAAGACCTAATTAAAGCAAGGTTATTTTGAAAGCATACTACAGCAAGGTTGCGTAACCTGACTCCAAAATATTTTTGCAAATCAATTATTTTGGCATTACATTTTTTTTACACTTTGAGTATTTTGAACCGCCGTGTTCTGATATAAAACTCTCATATTTTACATCTTTCAAAAATAATTTTGATTTCAAAAGTTGCATGAACTTTACATTACCATGTTTGTATGAATATGTTTGTTTGCAAACTGGCTTTCCTCTAAGGAATTTTCAAACAGTTGAGAAACTGGGTCGGTGATCCTATCAGGGGCAAGTTCCTTCCACATCCCGTCTAAGAATCAATTCAAGATTTGTTCAAGACAAGGTATTCTCAGATTGGGTTAGTCACAAGATTTTTCAAGATGCAGAATGGGACAAGCCTTCCAAGGGTACAATAAAACAGTCAGTTTCACGAATCAGACAAGCTGAAGTATTTACCAATTCAGTCTATAAATAGTTTAATCTGGGGCAGTTTATTTGAAGAATCCTCAGACAGTTATTCATCCTTCCTACAAGGACCATCAACCTGATTACAATTTAGCAGAGGGCAGTTGATCTCCGTGTTGAGGAATCAGTCTTCCAGTCTTTTAATCTTATCAGAAGAGTTGAGCATTGTCGTCGACATCTGCATCTGCATTTAATCATATATCATAGCATAATTCATATACATATACATATCATGGGTGTTCCATCCTCATTTTCATTTCTCCCGAGGTCGTGTTTTATCCACGTCTTACTTGGTGGTCAAAGTCCAACTCACTTGGCACCTACCAAACAATCTTGTGTCGTGTCTATCTGACGTTCTTCCAGATATGATATTTCTTATCTGATGGTTTTCTGGATATGTATATCCTTATCTTATATCCCATACTATTCTCATATATTGTGTTTATACCTTTCATTCAAAGCAATTATTGGATGTCGGGTACCCTTATTTCTCTTTCTGATGGTTTTCCAGATTGAGTATCTTTATCTGATGGTTTTCCAGATAATTCCTTGTGATTTTGACGGTTTTCCAGAATCTTATACGATGTTTTTCCAGATACATTCCTCCTTCTGATGGTTTTCCAAATCGAGTCTTTGTTCTGATGTTCTTCCAGAACTCTATCTGACGGTTTTCCAGATACCCTTGTGATTCTGATGGTTTTCCAGAATCTCATTTGATGTTTTTCCGGATCTATCTCTTTCTGATGTCTTCCCAGACTGGATTTTTGTTCTGATGTTTTTCTAGAACTCCTTTGTCACTTATCTGATGTTCTTCCAGATATGTCTTCAACTTGTCCCTTACATTTATGGTTTTCCTAAATGTTTCGGATTTACCTTCAGAGACTTGTCTTCATCTCATGCTCCTATAGATGTTGTTCTTTTGTTTCTGGATGCAGCCCAGAGTTATTCGATGTTTTTCCGAATATCTCTGATATGTTTCAGAATCCATTCGATGTTCTTCCGAATGTCCCTGAAATTGGTTGATCTGTCCCAGAGTTTATTCGATGTTCTTCCAAATATCTTTGGTATGCTTCAGAGTCCATTCGATGTTCTTCCGAATGTCCCTGAAATGTGTTTCTTTGTCCCCGAGTTCATTCGATGTTTTTTCGAATATCTCTAGTGTGTTTCAGAGTTCATTCGATGTTCTTCCGGATGTTTCTGATATTTGTTTCTCCTTATATATTATCCGACAACTCCTGAAGATCCCACTCGATCTCTTCGTTTAAAGGAATGACCCGAAAACTCCCGTACTTGTCGTTTACATGATACTACCTCCGTGTGGATCCTGTATCTGTTCTTTCTAAAGTGACAATTAGTCGTGCTTGCACAAGTTGGCCATCACTTTAGAATTTCCCCATGTCGTGTTGTTTCCCCAGTGCGTTGTGTTCCCCAGTGGTTTGTTCATCGCGTTTGTCGTCGTGTCGTCTGCATCCTTGCATTCATCATTCCATCATACACATCATATTAGATTCATGGCATTATCAGCATTATAGTTCCTTTTATTTTGTCCATATTATTGCATAGCGCTGTGTCTAAGGGCAAAATTTTCGGTTATCTGTATTTAAATCTCTCCACCGTGATTCCTCGAGTCTCTGCTACTCATATCATCCGGTGAAGCTATTTAAATAGGGGCAACTGTAGTACCTCAAATTTGTCCTACCTTTACAGGGTTTCTAGTGCCACTTTATTTTGAATGAGTAAAATAGAACAATTGGCAAGAGACTGTGTGTAAGGAGTTGTGAGTGTGAGAGGTCGAGAGTTTGAATCCCACCTTCTTCACTTTTTGTTTTGTTTCTTTTATTTTTATTCTAACTTTTCTATTTTCATAAAAAAAAACTGTTTTTTTGTTTCAGGTTAGGTTAAGAAAGAAGCAGATGGAGGTATCAATGGAGGCCGCGCAGACCCTAAGAAGAAGAAAAGAGGAATAACCAAAACTCTAATGGAAATAACACAGTAGCAACGCCCCTCTTTATCTTCTGTCTCTTTTATTTTTTTTTCTTTTCTATTTTGTAGTATTTATTATTACTTTTTATTTTAGCGCTTTATTATTTTTATTATCTTATTGTAATTACTAAATAATTTAAATTTCTAACTTTTATTAATTCATTTTTGTTAAAGTAAAAATTTAAAACTCATTATTTCCCTTTTTTTTTTAAAACTGAAAACCTTTTAAAAAAAACTGAAAAAACCTTTTTACTAAAAATTGAAAAATCTTTTTAAAAACTAAAAAATCTTTTTTTTATAAAACTTAAATTTTTTTTTATATACAAGTTAAAACTTAACATTCTTTTTATAATTTAAACTTAAATTTTTAAATAAAAAAAAAAGAAAAAACTTAAAATTTATATTAACCAAATAATTCCATTTTAAAATTAAAACCATTTTTAATAATTAAAATATTAGAATTGAAACCAATTGTCATAAGTAAAACATAAAAATTAAAACCTTTTCGTAAGGAACTCCTGATGTATGCGAATGCTATTTTCAGCCAACCATCTTTACTTCTTATTCATTTCAGCTTATTTATCCTTCATTTTTTTTGTACTGTCTTTGTTTCAATTGTAATTATGCGAGGCTATTGTCGCAGTTATTTTCTTGCATTTTTTTGGGGATTTGTAATTTATGCGAGTGATCGTCGCGATGCTTTCTTTTACCGCTTTTATTACTTTCCGTACTTTAATTCCTCCATGTAATAATTTATCATGTTTGCATCATTTACCGTTTAAACTCCTTCCGAAGGATTAGGCCTAGCCGTTTGACCGTCGAGTCAATAGCCTTACCCTTTGAATGTTTCAAAATCCTAATAGGCTAGGTGTCCCGTCGTGGACGAAAACGCCTTTCACCCTAGCTTTAGGTCAAAGAGTTGATGTACTCTATTTTAGGGTTTCCCGCCGCGGAATCCCTAATTTAACCCTAATTTCAATTAACAAATTCAACGTAGAAATAGGAGTTTCGAGACTCCACGTAAGCGCTTCCTTAAGAACGTTTACTCCCCTTTGAAACCTTGACCATAGTCAAGAATTTTTTAACCTCCCTTTTAAGGGGAACTACAACTACTCTGATTCCATTCCCGTCAGGATATGTAGGCACAAGATGCGATGTCTTGTCGAGTAAACTTAGAATTAACCCCTTAGGTCTTTTTCTTTAACTTTTAATCCCTTTGTATATACCTTAAATTATAATAAAGCAAATAATAAAATTTGAACAAAAGGTTGCTGTAGAGTACTACAGAAGTTTAGGATGCTAATACCTTCCCTAATCTTAACCAACCCCTTACTTAGATCTCTCCCCGCATTCTTTACGATGCAAAATTAGGTTTTTCCTCTTTTGACCTTTTCCTTCGGATAAATTAAAGAGTGGTTGTGAACTAAGTTGTGATTCAAATTAATTAATAATTTGATATCCTATTTCCACCACAACAACTGTCTTGTGATGGAGGTTTATCCAGTGCAGAGTTGGCTGGTTAGTTTACTCTTTCCTCGGTGAAGTTTCCATAGAACTATTTGGTTATTTTCTCTTTTGTTCCCCAGCAGGGTTGTCCCAACTTTTGGTTGGTATTCAGAGTTCGCTATCCCGACGTTTGGTTGGTATTTTGTGGGAGAGTTTGTTCCAACCCTTGGTTGATATTTGTTGTTGGTTGCATCCCAACTCTTGGTTGGTATCTTTGGTTGGTATCTGGTGTTCGTCATCCCGAATCTTGGTTGGTACCCGAGGTTCGTTTTCCCAACTCTTGGTTGGTATCCCGAGTTTGTTGTCCCAACTCTTGGTTAATATCCGAGTCGTCATCCCGACTCTTGGTTGGTATCTTTTGGATGAAGTTCAGATCGTATTGGATTGTTATTCCCCAGCGTGTCGTATTCCGACTCTTGGTTGGTATTCGCTGTTTTGCATCCCCACAGGGTGCAAATTTCTGGGTTCTTTTGTATTCAATCACCTTATACCTTGAATGTTTGAAAACAAATGCTTTTCCTCCCTTCAGATCCAAGTTGTTTGAATAGGGGCAACTGTTGCACCCCAAAATTTGCCTTTTCGTTTTGGCAGTATCTGGCTTTTTCTTCTTTACATTTTCGCATTTGCATAACATTCGTTCTTGAGGCAGGGGATCAAGGTTTTCCCGTGGTCCAGTTTTCATCTCAGTGCATGAACCTGAACAGAGAGCATCGAAGGCTCTGGCACTTATTTTGCCCAAAGGTCGGGCGGCCGATTTTATTTTATTTTGAAGGGTATTTTTAACTCAGAAAGCAGTTTTCAGGTTATCGCTGGCATTTTCATGGTTAGGATATTCAAAAGCAAGTTTCAGAAGTTGAACAGGGCTCAAAACAGTTGGAAATGGACAAACGGGCAGATTCCCCTCCTAAAGGCGCCAAAATTCAAATTTTGGAGGTGTTAACCGGTTAACCTATATGGTTAATCGATTAACCAAGGCAAAATTAGGGCAAATTAAGATTTTTTAAAGGTGTTAACCGATTAACCTATATGGTTAATCGATTAACCAGTGCAGATTTTTCCTCTGCACGTGAATTTTCAGTTCAAGCCATTTTGGGGTCCAATTTTGGTCATGTGTAAGCTTGATTTTCACTTTAGGAAGGATCTAGAACCTATTTGAAATTTGGTTGATTTCATTTTCCCTCCAAATGCCCATTCCTTATTCCAAACCAAATGTTCCAAACCATTTTTCAAACCTTACCTTTGGATCCAAGCCTAAGGGGTATTTATTTGAATTACTCCAAACCACACACATCTAATCACTCATAATTCACTCATTTTCAGAATTGATCTCAATTCTCTCTCGATTCTCTCTCAATTTTCCAATCTCCAAAACCCTCACCAAAGCTCTTCTCATTGAGATCATTGATTCTTCATTGGAATTCTTGATCTCTAAGAGCTAAACCTTCATCCATTCTCTCCATTGAATCAATTTCTTCATCCAACTTTCGTGCAAAATTGGATCTGAACTTGGAAGTGATTATTTGGCTTGATTTGGTTTAATCTTGAAGGATCTTCATTGCTACTACAAGAATTGGTGTGGATCTTGAAGTATTCCGGACTTCTAGCATTAGATATATTCAATTACAGTTGAATCAATATTAACCGGAGCAAATCTCCGTTCCAAAGGTTGGATCCGAATCTGTTTTTAGCTTATTTGCATAATCATGTGAATTTTCATCTTTGATTAGCTTGTGGTTAATTTGATCCGTTTGATTCATGATTTGGTTGTGTTAATCTGTTTACATGTTGTTTGAATCATGATTTGCTGGTTTAGTTTCGTGATTAAGTGATTATGCGATCATCCGGATGATCGGTTAAGTGCTTATTTGCTGAAAATGCTGTTTTGTTGCTGTTTTTTTTGCTGTTGGCACAATGTTAATCGGTTAACACATATGGTTAACCGATTAACCATTACAGATTTTCAAAATTTTCAAAGTTTTCAGAGTGTTAATCGGTTAACGCATATGGTTAACCAATTAACATGAACAAAATTCCATATTTTCAGCCAAGTTTAAGTAGTTAATCGGTTAACGCATATGGTTAACCGATTAACACTTTGTCAGTGGGTCTATTTTGCTGATTTTCTTGCTTGTTTGGGTACCATTTCATCTCGGATCATCGTAGATCAATATGATGCATCAGAAGTGAAGTGTTTTGGATATTTTGTCGTTGTTTTAGTTGTTTAATCGAGACTTTATTGACTTGCATTTGTTTTCCACTTGGATACACACTTTTGTATTGTTGTTCATAGTGATGACGTTCTTGCATTTGCATTTTCTCTTGTGCTTACATTTTATTTCTTGCATTAATAAAGGTCGATATGTGCTTGTGGTGGTATTTACCCCACACTTTATGCCTCCCTTTGGTTGTGTGTTGCATTCCATGTTTGCATCTCTTATTTGTGATTGAATTTACTTGGTGCTTTCTTGTGCTTTTTGCCATGATCCTCATAGGGTTCCTAGTCCCTTAGTTCAGGATGGGAGTAGGAGAGACATTAGGTGTTCAATCCAAGAATGCTAACATTAGGGTAGATGTTCCCCCTTTTAATCCGAACCTTAGGACCACTTTGCATGACAACGTTAGGGCCGAGTTTCCCTTAGACCTTCCGTGCGTCTTCTTCTTCTCATCTCAAAACAATTCTAACTCATCTAATAAATACGATGAACGTTGTGCTCTACGAGCCTTAAGCTAATTGGAAAATGGTGATTGGGGGGCTTCCTCTCAATGGCCTAGAGTGTTTAGTGTACACCCTTTGGGTGATATGCAACGCATTCGCTCCTAGGTCATAGTCTTTAGTGCAACGTGAATCACAAACCGAATTAATTCACTTCACTAAAAACACAAACAAAGTTCAAACCTTTTTCCTTCGAGATTAATCGAAAACCTTTTTCATAAAATGAGTGTTGTTAAGCTTTGGTTCTAACGCAAACAGGCTTTGTCCCTAACTGCTAGAACGGAGGTTTAACCATACTCGGTTAAAACACTTAATCAACCTGTGGTTTCATGTCAGCCCGAACTATGTTTGCTCTGATTTCTCATACCAGATGAGAATACGTAGACACGAGACGACGATGTCTCAGTGTTAGCTCCTAAATTCGACGCCTCATGTAGAAGGAAGGAATTCAAAATAGAAGGGCCAAAGGCAGGTTGAGAATGAGGGATTGGTCAAAGGAGGTAAAACAACCAAAAGAAGAAGTCGAAGAATTCACCTAGAAGCCAGGAGTTCGACCGCTTGCTGTTATGGATGGTTCGTCGAAGGATTTGAGATTCAAAAATTGGAGGGAACAATTTTGCTTAAGAAAGACACGTGGCACCTTACGAGCAGTAGATCCATGCATTTATGACAAGTGGCGAAAGGAGGTGATGATGGAGGTTATTAGAAGTTATTTTTTACTACTATAAATAGGATGTCTTAGACATAGTCAAGTGTGTGGTAATTTACTATTGTACAAATTACTCTTAAAATTATTCCAAGTATCCGAGTGTAGAGAAAACGAGTATTATAGAGAATGTACGTGATGTAAACACACCATCTTTTAATTTAATGCAATTTACTTTATTTTGCTTTAAAACTTTACAAAATCTTTTATTGTCTTTGCACCTTTCTTCCTTACTTTATTTCTTTTTTCTTCTTCTTCCTATGTAATTCTTTTCTCTTCGTCCTCAATTTAACTTCACATCTCCAAACAAACTTTCTTCTCTCTTTTATTGAAAGCTTTATTTTACCTTTAAGTTATCCTGTAGTCGAATAGATATTTCTTTAAGATAATTTCACCCCAATATTGTTCGAGTGTGGAACTTGAATGGACTTTTAAAACGAAAAAGCCTTTTAGCACATGTCCTAGGATCAATCTGATCGATCGTGTGAGTCACCAAAGTTAGATTTGGAAGATCAGCGGTTGTTTTCCAATTTTCAAGGGAAACAAAATGGCACGCCCAGTGGGACAGTGCTGAAGATTTTTTTTTTATAAAACTAAAACTTACAAAAATTTTGCAGTCGTATTGGTCCTTTGTACGAGAAGTACATTTTATGTTACTAAGAAGTGGTAAAATTACCGCTGTAAACAAAGAAAGACGACCAAGACGAAACATTAGGAACATGGCTACGAATACAAACCATCCAGATAACCCCAACCATCAAGGAGACGGTTCCATTGAAGGAATAAGAGACGAGGGAGTTCCCCCTCCGATACCGTCGATTGGAGAACAAACGGTGCTTCCTGTAAGGCCAGTACCGACGCCCTCCGTACTTGGGGCTGGATCGACAGTGATAAGACCTTATACTCAACCAGTGTTGGAATATATTGGTCATCAAACATCGAATCCTTAGATTTTGTTAGGGGGAAGTTCGACTTCCAGGAAGTTTGGTCTCCCTGGTTTTTCACAGTCACCGAGAAATCCCCCATATGGGATGCCCACCGCTATGATGTAGGGGCTCCAAAGTGCACCCCCCATATTCTCAGATCAGGCGATGGCTTCGCCATTACAGGGGTCAGGTTCAGGCGTGAACGTGGGTTGAAATCCCCAAAGTCAGAGCTTAGGGTATTCGACGCAAGGCCCCAATTTGACTAATACCTCAGTTGCTTGTCTAAGACAGCAGATGGACGAAAGTAACCTACAAATGGTTCAGACTTTGACACAAACCATGGGTGAAATCTTTCAACCATTAATCCAAAATACAACTCAGACCAATCAACAATTGGAGATACAACTAACAAGATTGGTTGAATTCATGGGGGTAACCCCCTTAGCAAGAAACCAAACCGTAGTAGCGGATATCCCACGAGAAAACTTGGCGAATATGGCAGAAATCGATGCAGGAAACCAAGGAAGGATGGTCCCTCCGGTAGTCGAAGGGCTTAGGGAAGAGCTTTTGCAAAATCATCCTCGTGTCTTGGGGGAAAGAAACCCAGGAGTAGTGGTTGTGAATCGGAACCAAGACGCAGACAATGTAGTCCAGCAGGTTCGACGAAACAACGTGGCCGTCGATAATAATCTAGCGGCCATGGTTGAGAGAATTATGGCCAGAAATGGGTTAAACACTGGGTTCACCAGGCCAAATTACACTTCACCCATAGTAGATTATATCCTTCAGGCGGAGTTACCCCTAGGAAGAAAGTACCCAAGTTCACTAAGTTTTCAGGAGATACGACGGAATCTACTGTCGAACATGTGGCTCGTTACCTAATCAAGGCTGGAGAGATAACGAATGATGAAAGCCTTAAAATTAAATACTTCCCAAGTTCTCTTACTAAGAATGCCTTCACCTGGTTCACAATGCTTCCCCCTAACACGGTGTGTAATTGGATCCAGTTGGAACATTTGTTCCATGAACAGTTCTATATGGGCGAGACTAAAATTAGCTTAAAGGAACTCGCTAGTGTGAAGCGTAAGTTTTCTGAGCCAATAGAGGAATACCTTAATAGGTTCCGTTTGTTTAAAGCCAGATGCTTCACACAGGTCTCTGAACATGAGTTGGTCGAAATGGCCGCTGGGGGTCTCGACTACTCTATTAGGAAAAAGTTGGATACCCAGTATCTAAGGGACATGGCCCATCTAGCCGATCGAGTTTACCAATTAGAAAGGCTCAAAGACGAAAAGGCTATGTTTAATAAAAATAAAAAGGTAGCTTTTGACGAATATAATGAGAATGTCGAAAGACTGTGCGATGAGCCTGTGAGTTTCGACGATGGCGAAGTGGACCTTGCTGAACTTAAACAAGGACCGCCTTACTTGTGCAAAGTACTAGCTCCCCCACAAGGGAAGAGTTATGTCGAATCTGAAAAGAATGATAGGTTCCCAAAGAAAACATATACTTTGGACATCACAAAATATGATGAAATCTTCGATTTGTTAGTTAAGGACAGACAAATGATAGTGCCTCCTGGCGCCAAAAAGCCGTCCATAGAACAAAGGAAGAAAAGAGGGTTTTGTAAATATCATAATTTCTTGGGTCATAAAATGTCTCAATGTTTTCTTTTCAGAGACCTTGTTCAGAATGCGATCCAACAAGGACGTCTAAAGTTCGGAGAGAAAGTTGGCGGCCAGATGAAGGTCGACACAGATCCTCTGCAAATAGCAGACACAAATTATACAGAGCCAGTCAAAGCTAATATGGTCAAAGTTGCTGATGGCTACGACTTTTCAATCGATGTAACAGAGGTTGTTGACAATCCCATAGACGAAGCTGTGATGGTGAAAGTTACCATGAGTTTCAGACAAAGGAGCTGTGAGGAAATGAAGATTGATAACTGTGACCAAAGGGATGAAACCAAAAACCCAAACAATAAGAACAATCAGGGTTGGGAGATAGTGACCAAACAAATGGCTGATGACTTTGTCAAAATTGATCAAGCCACCAAAGGCGTGGGGCTAAGCCTGAAGAAGCTTAATCTGGCCAAAGAAGTCGAAATTAACATGGTAGAAATCACCCAACATGAGGATGTAGAGGACAGTGAGTCGAATTACCAGGAAACACACACGAGTGAAGCATACCCAGAGCAGGAGGAATCGATTGTTTCTTTCCTTCACCGCTGCCAAGAGAGAGGTTCTAGTGTAATGCTTTGTCCCTGATGCAGCGCCATATTTGACAAGAAGGCCGCACAAAAGCTAGAAGGAACACGAAGGCTGAGGCAAGATAACGAAAGGCCAAGATTCGACCCTCGAAGTGGCCTTCAACAAAGATCTGACCCCCACATAAGGCCTCCTACAAACAAACCCACTAGCTTTAAGCCCAATGCTGAGGCCACTGGTGGAAAGTGGACGAAACCCAATGAGAGTAGGCAGCAAGGGCAGAAGAGGTGGAAGAACTTCGAAGTGCAACGAGGATCTTCGTTAAGCTATCGAAAAGAATTTCAGTCTTCGAAGGCTGCTCATGTATCAGAAAATTATAAAGGGAAAAATCCCATGTCTCGATCCCAATAGAGACGAGAACAGAGAAAAAGAAAAGCACTTAGAGAAGGTGCACAAAGGGACCAACCACAATCCAGTACCAACATCCGCGTCGAACATAAGGGTCGAACAAAGATGTTTGGGAAGACACCTGTAGGAAGAAAGTTGTTTCCAACGCAGGTCGAAGAGCAAAGGAAATCGGTCGATGACAAGATGACCAATAATTTTGATGAAGACTCTGATGATACGTTGGATATTTTGGTCAACATAGTATCAGTAATGCCCAAGGAATTTGACAGGATTTTCGTGGTTGAAAACTCGGACACGTATACGGACTGGGAAATAACGGCTCATAAGCCGGTATGTTATTATGTAATGAATAATGGCTGCGTCGAGGAGCAAAACGCATTCTTTGAACGGCCAACAGAGGCGATGAAAAATCACCTGAAGCCTCTTTATATTACGGTGCAAATAGAGAAGGTCCCAGTTAACAAAATCTTGGTAGATTGCGGCGCTACGGTGAACCTAATGCCGCATTTTCTGTTGAACAAAATTGGGAAAAGTGAGACAGACACCAAGCCACACAATATGGTGTTATCAAACTATGAAGGAAAAGTGGGTTCGACCATGGGGGTCATTCAGGTGAATGTCACGGTCGGAACCATTACCCGCCCGACTGTCTTCATGGTGGTGGAGACCACTGCCAAATATAATCTATTACTTGGAAAAGAATGGATCCATGGAGTGGGGGCAGTACAATCATCGATGCATCAAAGGATCCCCATCTGGAGACCAGATGGCATTGTCGAAAACATTGAAGCAGATTAGGGATACTTCAAAGCACCTATAAACCATATTGATAGAGGACAGTTCGACAAACATTTGGCCAATATAGGGCCATGTGAACCTGCAGATTTTGACTTCACACCTAATGACGAAGTGTATTGCTCACTATATCTGCATCTCGTCAAAGGTTTCCGATGGGACAAGGAAGTTCCAGGTGAAAGGTTACCATACCTTGGCGAACTTCCCATAGACCCCACTGGCTGGGGAAGTGAGTTTGATGATGATGACTGACGTTGTAGCGCTTCAAAGGATTTCGGCATACGTGGCCGAAACTAAGCTACAAACGGCCTTAGAGGACGCTAATAACAAAATGGCCGAGAGAGCCAACGAAGGATCCAAACAAATAGGCTCAGGTGGGAATTTCGACCCCAAGTCTCCCGACAAGATTCAATACGAAGGGCAAAGACTCGACGTCATATATGACGATGAGCCTTTGGGTTTTGAAAAGGATCCCTTGGCCAACGATGTCAAAATGTTGGCGCAAGATCCACTAGAGGAAGTTGACCTGGGAGATGGAGTAATCAAAAGGCCAACTTATATCAGCGCCAACCTCGACCCCCAACTCAGGGTCGAAACTATTCAGCTGCTGCGAGAGTACAGGGATTGTTTTGCTTGGGACTACGACGAGATGCCAGGTCTAAAGAGAGATCTAGTCGAGCATAGGATGCCAATCAAGCCTGGCAAAAAACCAATCAAACAGAACCCAAGGCGTTTCGCCCCTGATATCCTCTCAAAGATAAAGGAGGAAATCGAAAGACTCCTCTGATGCAAGTTCATCCGTACGACCAGGTATGTCGAATGGCTAGCAAACATTGTACCAGTCATTAAGAAAAACAGATCTTTAAGAGTCTACATAGACTTTAGGGACTTAAATTCAACTACCCCTAAAGATGAGTATTCGATGCCAGTGGCAGAAATGCTAGTCGATTCAGCCACTGGCCACGAATACCTTAGCATGCTGGATGGATATTTTGGTTATAACCAGATTTTCATTGCTAAGGATGATGTTCCTAAAACAGCGTTCCGTTGCCCAAGGGCCTTAGGCACTTATGAATGGGTAGTGATGCCTTTTGGCCTAAAAAATGCTGGGGCAACATACCAGCGGGCGATGAATTCGATTTTTCATGATTACATTGAATCCTTTATGCAAATATACATTGATGACATTGTGATAAAATTTTTTTCAGGAAAGGCTCATGTGGAACATCTGCGCGAGTCCTTCATGAGAATGAGGAAGTTTGGCCTCAAGATGAATCCCCTAAAGTGTGCATTTTGCGTACAAGCAGAAGATTTTCTGGGTTTCGTGGTCCACAAGAAGGGGATTCAAATCAACCAAAACAAAACAAAGGTCATCATGGAAGCGAAAGCACCATCCAACAAAAAGGAAATTCAATCCTTGCTGGGCAAAATAAATTTCCTAAGAAGGTTCATATCGAATCTCAGTGGAAAAACACAGGCCTTCTCACCATTGCTTCGAGCCACCAAGGAGAAGTTCGAATGGGCGAAAGATCAGCAAGAGGCTTTCGACAAGATCAAAGACTACTTGACTCATCCTCCGGTCCTTTCACCTCCATGTCGAAATAAAAGCATGAGACTGTACGTAGCAGCGTCAGACAAAACTCTAGGGAGCATGCTCGCTCAAGAGGACGGAAGTGGCGTCGAAAGAGCCATTTACTACCTTAGCAGAGTTTTAAATGATGCAGAAACTAGGTATAGCGAGATAGAAAAACTATGCTTATGTTTGTATATCTCATGTATGAAGTTGAAGCAATATATAAAACCATTTGATGTTTACGTTTCGTCACATTTTGATATCATTAAGCATATGTTGTCCAAACCTATTTTGCATAGTCGAATTGGCATTAGCATTAACTGAGTATTCACTAAAGTATAGACCGTTAAAGGCAGTCAAAGGTCAAATAGTGGCAGACTTCATTGTCGACCACTCCATAAATGAAAGTACCCTGAACATTGTTGAACTAGAGCCTTGAAAGCTATACTTCAACGGGTCTAGTCACAAGAACGGGACAGGCATAGGTCTGCTGATCATTTCTCCTGACAAAATTCCAACAAAGTTCAAGTATAGGGTCGAGGGCCTATGTTCCAATAACAAAGAAGAATATGAAGCTTTAATTGTTGGACTTGAAATTTTGTTAGAATTGGGGGCAACCCAAGTCGAAATAATGGGAGATTCAGAGTTGGTTGTAAAACAGCTAACGAAGGAGTACAAGTGCGTTAAAGAAAATCTCAGTATGTATTTCGTGATAGCTAACAGGCTACTCAAAAAATTCGAAGTCTGCATTATTCGACATATACCACAACTACACAATCAGATAGCCAAAGATATGGCGCAAGTTGCCTCAGGATACAGGGTATCAAAGGAAAACTTGCAAGAAGCAATTGAGGCCAGAGGTAAGGTTGTGTCTGTGGGTTTGAGACCGTCAGACTTGGAAGTTACGAAATTTGGCTACACTGACGAGGAAACCTTTGAGATTTTTACAGTCAAGGGCCTGATAGACAAAGATTGAAGGAAACCTCTGGTCGACTACCTTCAGAACCCTTTAGCGACCACAGAACGAGAGATAAAATATCAAGTGCTAAGTTATGTCCTTTTGGGGAATGAGTTGTTTAAGAAAACCTCTGAGGGAGTTTTACTTAAATGCCTCAGCGAATCTGAAGCATACTTGGCATTGTCTTCTAATCGGTGGATTTCACCTGTGTTTTCAAACTCTGTTTGTTGTTGGTTTTGCACTGTTTTTATCTGTTTTCGAAGCTTTAGGTTTTGTTATCTTAGTTATTTGTAGTCGTTTTTATGTAAGTCTTATTTTGAGGATTGTATTACTTTTGCCGCTGGTGCGTTTGATTCGGTTTCTTTTAGTGTGTTTTTGGCAGGAATTGATGGCCCGACATTAGCACCGTTTCGGAGGCAAAGAAAAGTCGAAAAAATGGAATTCAGAGGCACAACACGGGTACCCGTGTTACACAACACGACCCGTATCAGGGAGGACACGGTTGGAATGATACAGTCAAGATGAGCAGAGGAAAATGGAGAATAGAAGAGCAACACGGGTGCCCGTGTCACACAACACGGCCCGTGTTGCAGCCCCTGAAGATGAAAAGCGCTCTGTTTGATTCAGCATCCTGACACGGCCACCCGTGTCCCATGACACGGCCCGTGTCAGGCCCACTGATAGTGAATTTGTTGTTTTTCTAATTTTTATGCGATCAGACCTGTTTTGAAGGGCATTTTAGACATTTTGCAATGTAATTTGAATTTGGATATATGAGTCGCTTTTTGGCCAAAAACAAGAGACTTTTGGATTGGGAATAGGATTGACAACTGAAGAGGGAGATTTCTGGAGAACGAAGGATCGATCAAGAGCGGAAGTAATTGATGATCCAAGTGAAACAACTTCAATTGTAATGATCTTCTCCTTTTCATTTCTAATTGCATTTGTTTTTATTTAGAACATGAGTAGCTAAACCCCCATTTGTTAGGGGGTGGTACTGCATTGTGATGTATTGACATTTGTTTGGATTATTCTATGAGAATCATGTTATTCACCTTATATATTTTATTTTGCAACAATCTTAATGCGTATTCATATTGGAAAGTAGAATTTGATTCATGATTAGGTTTTGGTCTGGAAAGTCAACCTAACGCTTTTGCAAAGTAATATTACGATAGATATTGCTTAGGAATAGGGATATCCCGTATCACGTATTTTATTGTCAGAACTATTGCTTGATGCTTTTCATGGACACTGAGGAAATAGTGTACATGAAACTCATCAAAGGGTTTTTATTAAGGAATTAAGGAAAACTAAATTTGAGAACTGATGAAATAAGGTTAATAAACATTATCTCAGAATAATCATACATGGTCTTTACTCACGTTGTGTCCACTCCCCTAACATCGTTCTTAGATTAATCTAAAAGTCACTTTTACTCGCTTTGATACTTTGCTACCAAACAACCCCTAGACTTTTTGTTCCTTTGAATACTAAAAATCCCGTTAATTTCTACGCAGTCCTCGAGATTGATACTTGGGACTTTTTCCCTTAATACTACAATCGGTAAAAATAGTACACTTGCTATTTTCCCGATCAAGTTTTTTGGCGTCGTTGTCGGGGACTGCCAAATTAACATTGTTTTTAGAATCCAAAAGAAATTTTGTTGCTCTGCGACTAAAATTTTTATTATTCGCTGCATACTCTCTGTGCTTGTATTATTTAACGTTTGTCTAATTGTGTATGCGAGGTCAGGCCTCAGCTAAATATTCTTTTGATACAGAACCAGAACGAGCATTACACGAAAGACGGAGAAAAGTTAAAGTTAAAAGACTGGAAGAAATAGAGGAAATTATATTTGTGCAAAGCGACTCTGAAGCAGAGAGAGAGAGAGAGAGACAACACCTGAAACTGTTCAAATGGCTGGGAATCCACCTCAGCCTGAAAGACTACTAGGAGACTATGGAGGGGACAATGCTCAACCAAACCGGATGACCATTGTGAATCAACCGGTGAATGTTGCACATTTTCAGCTACACCCTTCCACCATCCGTCAGTTGGAGAGTAAGCCGTTCGCTGGAAGAATCAACGAAGATGCAAACAAGCATCTTCAGAGATTCCTTACGACTACCACCTCTTTGAAGATAGAAGGACATTCCGAAGAGGCCAAGAGATTGGTTATGTTCCCGTTCACACTCACTGATGATGCGGAAGAATGGTTTTACTCGCTTCCAGCTGGGAGTATCACAACATGGCAAGAGATGGAAACTGCGTTCCTGAATGAGTATTTCCCTGCTTCAGTGTTTATCCGAAAAAGATATGACATTGTCAACTTCAAGCAAAAAGAAGGAGAGTCTTTAGGGGATGTATATAAGCGATTTAAGAGGTGTCTGACAGCATGTCCTACTCATAACATGGACTCCACTGAGCAGATGCAAAACTTTGTGAATGGATTACGACTCAAAATGAAACAGCTTATAGACACTGCTGCCGGTGGCTCAACCAACTTCTCAACAGCCACGGGTATCAAAAGGATCATAGAAGCAATTGCCACTAACGAGCACCTTGAATTGTATGATCGCACTGTAAACCAACCGGAAGGTAAGATTGATTTGAAGCTGGCAGACCAGGTTGCTAAAATGGAGGATCAGATTACCGCCGAGGTAGAGAGAAGGTTAAAGAAAATGAATATTGGAACTCAGACAGTGGCACAAGTTGAATCAGTTCAAGCATCACCTTGTGAAATATGTGGTGGACCACACTTTACCGTGCATTGTGTGGCAACTCAAGAGCAGGTGGAACAGATTAATATGTTGAGGCAGAACAATCTGTATGCCAACACATATAATCCTGGTTGGAAAAATCACCCCAATTTTTCATGGAAAGATCAGCAAGGAAATGTACAAAAACCGGTTCAGGGCCAACAACCGTATCAACCTCAGCAGCAACAATACCAGCAGCCATCGTACCAACCTCAATATCAACAACAAGCTCCTAGAAAAGCTGATTGGGAAGTAGCCATTGAAAAAATGGCCGCCCAAAGTTCTCAATTTCAAGAAGAGACAAGGAGCAACTTCAGGAATGCTGGTGCATCCATTAAAAATCTTGAAGTACAAATGAGTCAAATTTCTCAACAGCTAGCGTGTTCGCAAGCGCCGGGTGCACTTCCAAGTGCTACAATACCAAATTCGGAGGATCACCACCAAGTTAAGGCGGTAGTAACAAGAAGTGGAAAATCCAAGGAAGTGGAAGAAGAGGAAACGAAACTAAATGATCATATGATTGAAGTGGAACTGGAAATAAAATAAAATGACGTGGTTGAGGAAGAAGTGGTGACACTGGCACCGGTAACTAAAGAAAAAGTTGTAGAACCGAAACCGGTGATCAAGCTGCCATACCCCTCAAGAAATAAAAAGAAAGGACATCAAGAGAGAAATTTCGAGAAATTCCTTGAACTGTTTAAAAAGTTAGAGCTGAACATTCCGTTGTTGGAGGCACTAGAGCAAATGCCCACCTATGCCAAATTCTTGAAGGACATCATTGCAAAGAAGCGGACTAGTGAGTCTGAACCTGTTATTCTAACTGAAACTTGTAGTGCTATTTTGCAGGGTCTGAAGATTCCAGTGAAGAAGAAAGACAGTGGAGCTGTTACTATTCCATGCACTATTGGTGATAGGTCATTCAACAGAGCTTTAATCGATTTGGAAGCAAGTATTAACCTCATGCCCTTGTCCATCTACAAAAAGTTGGGTATTGGTGCGGTTCAAGACACTCAGATGATTCTCCAATTTGCGGATCATTCGGTTAAGCGGACGTAGGGAGTGGTTCGAGATGTTCTGGTTAAGGTAGATAAATTTGTGTTTCCGGTTGATTTTGTGATACTAGAGATGCCGGAAGATGAAGAAATTCCGTTAATTTTGGGCCGGCCATTCTTGGAAACCGGGAGAGTCATGATAGATATGGAAGGCGGTACCCTGACCTTGAAGGTATATGACGAGGAGTTAAAAATTTATGTTAGGAATACCATGAAGCATAAACAGGATTTTGGCACAAGTAACAATATACAAGTGCTAGAACAAGTTGTAGAGAGTGAACATATGGAGAGTGTGACCCAACTGCCCCTTGAGAGAGTGTTAAGCATGTCAATTTTTAAGGAAGATAAAGAAGTGGATGAGAATGACATGGAAGTAGTCGAAATGTTGGAAACTCGACCATTTCAAAGGGGATCCCGACCACACCGATGGGAAGACTTAAGGCAACCTATAGCGTTGGAAGGTAATGAAGAAAAGCCTAAAGGTTCAGAATTGAAACAACTTCCGAAGAATCTCAAATATGTTTTTCTAGACACCGAAGAAAAGTGCCCCGCCATTATTAGCTCTAGTTTGAAAAGTGTCCAAGAGGAACAGTTGATTGGGGTTCTTAAAAAATTTAAGAGTGCTATTGGATGGAAAATCGAAGACCTCAAGGGTATAAGTCCCACAGTTTGCATGCACAAAATTCTTATGGAGAAAGACCACAAACTGGTTGTGCAGCCCCAGAGAAGACTGAACCCCGTTATGAAGGAGGTAGTAAGAAAGGAAGTGGTGAAATTGTTGGATGCTGGAATTATCTATCCTATATCGGACAGTTCATGGGTGAGCCCTGTTCACGTGGTGCCCAAGAAATGAGGTATAACTATGGTGACTAATGAAAAGAATGAGTTGATTCCTACGCGTACAGTCATTGGTTGGAGGGTGTGTATTGATTATAGGAGACTTAATTTGGCCACCAGAAAAGATCACTTTCTGTTGCCGTTCATTGATCAGATGCTAGAAAGATTGGCTGGGCACGACTACTATTGTTTTCTGGATGGATACTCCGGGTACAATCAAATCGCGGTTGTGCCGGAGGATCAAGAGAAGAAGGCTTTCACATGCCCGTACGGAGTTTTTGCTTATAGGAGGATGCCATTCGGGTTATGTAACTCCCCAGCGACATTTCAAAGATGCATGACTTCTATTTTTGCTGATATGCTTGAGAAGCATATGGAAGTCTTCATGGATGACTTTTCTGTTTTTGGTTCATCATTTGATAATTATTTAACTAACATTTCACTTGTTTTGCAGAGATGTCAGGAAAGTAACTTGATCCTAAATTGGGAAAAATGCCATTTTATGGTAAGAGAGGGCATTGTCCTTGGTCACAAAATTTCACACAAAGGGATCGAAGTCGATCAAGCAAAAGTGGAGGTAACATCTAAGTTACCACCATCTGTGAACGAGAAAGGTATTCGAAGTTTCTTAGGCCACGCGGGTTTCTACCGTAGGTTTATAAGAGATTTCTCCAAGATAGCTAAACCGTTGACTTCTTTGTTAGTCAAGGACACAGCGTTTGTGTTTAATAAGGAGTGTGCTGACGCGTTCGAAAACCTGAAAAATAAGTTAGTGTCAGCACCGATTGTGATTGCCCCCGATTAGTCTCTGCCGTTTGAGATCATGTGTGACGCCAGTGACATCGCGGTGGGGGCTGTGTTGGGGCAGCGGAGAGAGAAGCTTTTGCATGTTATTTACTATGCTAGTCACGTTTTGAACCCTGCACAGATGAATTACGCAACTACCGAGAAGGAGTTGTAAGCGGTGGTGTACGCCTTTGACAAATTTAGGCAATATCTGTTGGGTTCCAAAGTGATTGTTTATACTGACCATGCTGCTTTAAAATATCTTTTTGCTAAGCAGGATTCAAAGCCCAGGCTTCTGAGATGGATCCTACTTCTCCAAGAATTCGATGTGGAGATTCGTGATAAGAGAGGATGTCAAAATACTGTAGCTGATCACCTCTTGCGAATGTCACCGATTGAAGAAAACGAGGACAAGCGTCCGATAAAGGATGAGTTTGTTGATGAACACATCCTAGTTATTAATGGTGTCCCTTGGTTTGCTGATTACGCCAATTATTTGGTCGGGGGTATAATACCTGACGACTTTGATTCTAACAAGAGAAAAAAGTTTGTTCATGACTGTAGGTTTTACTTATGGGATGACCCGTTTCTTTACAAAAGAGGGGTGGATGGACTGATCAGAAGATGTGTTCCTGAAGATGAGCAAAGGAAGGTGCTCGAAGCATGTCATAATTCAGATTATGGAGGGCATTTCAGTGGTGATCGCACCGCAGCCAAAGTCCTCCAATCGGGGTTGTATTGGCCGTCTTTGTTCAAGGATGCCCAGGACGTAGTGAAGGAATGCGACAGATGTCAACGGACTGGAAATATCTCGAAAAGAAACCAGATGCCGCAAAATTCCATGTTAGAAGTAGAGTTGTTTGATGTTTGGGGGATTGACTTTATGGGGCCATTCCCACCATCATTTGGAAAAAATTATATACTGGTGGCAGTTGATTATGTTTCGAAGTGGGTAGAAGCAGTGGCACTACCAACCAATGATGCTAAGGTAGTGGTCAGGTTCCTAAAACAGAACATATTTTCTCGGTTTGGAGTACCAAGGGCCCTTATAAGTGATGAAAGAACTCACTTCCTGAATCATCTCATGGAAAGGTTGCTCCTTAAGTATAATGTGAAGCACAAACTAGCTACCCCTTACCATCTTCAAACCAACGGGCAAGCCGAGGTGTCGAATAGACAACTCAAACAGATACTAGAGAAAATAGTGCGTGCCTCCCGTAAGGACTGGGCAGTAAAGTTGGATGATGCTCTTTGGGCGTACCGCACTGCGTACAAAACACCTATCGGTATGTCCCCTTACCAACTAGTCTATGGTAAAACTTGCCATCTGCCTCTAGAGTTGGAACACAAGGCGTTATGGGCATCAAAAGTCCTCAACCTAGACCTCACCAAAGCAGGAGAGTCTAGAACTCTCCAACTCCATGAGCTAGAGGAATTCCGAAATCGGGCATATGAGAATGCCAAAATTTACAAATATCAAACAAAGAAATGGCATGATCAAAGAATTCAGAAGAAGGAACTTCGGGAAGGACAATTAGTACTGTTGTACAACTCCCGACTGAAACTCTTTCCGAGAAAGCTTAAATCAAAATGGTCAGGACCGTTTATAGTACATAAGGTGTTTCCGCACGGAGCAATCGAGCTGAAAAATCAAGCAAACGGAGACATTTTTAAAGTAAATGGTCAGCATTTGAAACCTTACTACGAGGGGCAGCAGAAAGATCAAAATGATGTCGTTCATCTCACAGGATAAGATGAAGGACCGTCGAGCCATGCGACGTAAAACGAAGCACTTCGTGGGAGGCAACCCACGTATTTTACACTCACGTTTTTATTTTGTTTCTTGTTTTAACAGGTTTTGGTTAACTCGCGGTTCATCGGTGAAAGAAGGTTGTCGGAAACCAGAAGAGAGCGAAAAATTTGAAAAATCAGTACCCTGACATGGGTGGCCGTGTTGCACAACACGGGCCGTGTCAGGCTGTATCAAAGCTGGGCCAAAATGTGTGAAGTCAGGGGTGCAACACGGGTGCCCGTGTTGTGTGACACGGCCCGTGTTGTAGGTGTTATATTTTGAAAAAAAGAAGCTACAGGGGGTGCAACACGGGTGCCCGTGTTGTGTAACACGGCCCGTGTTGCAAGGCGCGCAGTAAAAATGCAGTTTTACCCGTGTGGGGCCCATCTCTTTACTTCCCACTTATCTTTAGTAACCCACCAATTCACCTCATTTTACCCTATCACATTTATCTCCTACCTTCTTTCCCCTCACAAAACCCTAAACCTCCATTGCCTTCTCTCCACAAAAGCTTCAATTTCCACAACACCCACTCATCGAAAGCACTTCCGCCCTTCATAAAAACGTTCCCCTCATCCTTGTGATCATTCCTACGGTTGCGTTTTTCTCTAACGGTGATTTCAAATTTTTCGAATTGTCTGTGTTGTTTGTGTTTTGCAGGATAAACAATGCCGCCTCGTAGAGACATCGGAAAAGTCATGGCCTAAACTTCGCGCCCCAAAAAGAGAGCACACCGAATGGCGAATCCTCACAACATTCTCTTTGAAGACCCGGATCACCAGAAGAAATATTCCAACATCATAAAGCGTAAGCTCACCCCAACGAGGTATATCTGTAACACTACGCTTGATAATCTAGGGCTGAGAGTAGAAGTCCATAGGATGTTTCACATTCTTAGTATGCTGGAATTTATGCAATTTGAAGCGCCGACTTATGAGCGCATAACTGTTGAATTCTTAAGTACTTTAGAATTTCAGTTGAAACACAGGTGGACAGGTGTGGAGGAGGAATACTATGGCACTTTTAGATTCCACCTATTCGATACTGACCATAGCCTGACAGTAGCCAAATTAGGAGATATTCTGAAGCTCCCCAATTTTGGACCTGGAGCTCCTCCGGGAAATTTTAGTGCAGGTGACTTCTGGAGGGCCATCACAGGTAGAACTGATTATGTCGCTAAGGCGGCAAAAGCCTCGTGTATTCATAACCCGTGTTTCAGGTACGCTAAAAAAGGGTTGGCCTATACACTATTCGGCAGGGGTGACAGCACAGGAGTGGCAACTCAGAGGGAGCTGTACTTAATGTATGGCATGGCGAATCAAGAGCTCATCAATGTGGCTGCCTTTGCAGCTGACCATCTGAAGAGGGTTGCGAATGCACCTTCCGGCGAAATTAGTGTCGGCGGTATGATCACTCAAATCGCTAATCACTTTGGCCACGGTCCTCTCTTGAGGGAGGAACCCACGGTTGCAGGTAAGACAAAGATAGACCTAGCCACCCTAACCGCCCAAGGTATGATTCGAATCTTTGATAGTTACTACTCCTTGGTAAGCCGAAACAGTCATCTCCTAGCTTTACCTGCACCTGACTTTATTAGTATTCAAAATGTGAATAACTGGTTGTATGAGAACACAATGCAGGATGAAGACGACCAACTTTATGATGGTACAGGTACATAATTTTTTGATGATGAAGGAGATCAGGCAGAAGAAGCCCCTATACCGACTACTCGAGTCTCACCCCATCAGGAGTCCGGCTCCGGCTCTTGGAGCTTGTCTAAAAAAGAATGGGAATGGATGGAGAGTGATGTGTGTCATCTCCGGAGTGAGCAGACAAGGCAAGGCGATGAGCAAACGAGGCAAGGAAACGAACAAATCCGCCAAGGCAGGTTGATCGGTGAAATGCACGAATGGATGCGGCAGATGATGCTGCGCGACCAACCTCCTCAACCATGAACTCTGTGAGTCCCCTTCTACTGGTGTTCCAACAGTGGGAACACTGTTGAATCCTAGTGTGGGGGTATTTTATTTGTGTGTTTTTGTTTCTGTTTTTCTTCATTTTTGTTTCTGTTTTTCTTTATTTGGTTATTTATTTTTAAGTGTTAGTTTGAAAGCATGATAAAAGTTCCACAGTGAAAACCCCCTGATATTGACCTAATAAAATTTTTGGTTTGAGAATTGTTTGGTTGAGATGTCTGCGAGTGAGGTGATGAGAAAGTATATAGAATGCTCAGAAAAAGAACCGTGAGGATGAAATCGGAATAATCTTGAGAGATAGGTAAAAAGCAAACACCCTGGGTTTCTCGAATAGGAACGAGTTCGACGTGTAGATTTGTACCATAGTGTTTGATCTGAGAAGTACCCCCTAGTAGTTTATTTTGACAATCGGGTTTAATCAATAAGAATCGTGTGTGCAAGGTTGATGAAAAATATTGAGCAAAGGCACAGAAAAAAAAAACAAACAAAAAGGGCAATTAGACGACTAATCCTTCTAAGTTGGGTAACCCTCACCCGGTTATTCATCCCAACGGCGGTCGAACCTGAAAGCCATTCAAAAATAATAACAGTGCCAGAAAAAGAAAAAAAATGTCGTTGATCAATCTTGTGCACGCGAGGAAAAATCATAAAAGCCGTTATAGTGATTTTCCGAATGAAAGGGATGAAAATCGAAAAAGAAGACTTAAGTACAAAGCATAGTCGGAGAGGTTACCAATAAGGAGACTGAGGTATGTGGTTTACCGTGGTCTAGTGTTTGTGTGTTACCTGTTTTGAGGGAGAAGCCGAGATTAACCCTAGTGGGACTTGGAACGAGAAGTTCAAGTATGAGTATCATTACTGTAACTCACAGTTCTATGGACGGTTCAGTTGTGCAAAAAGATATTGTAAGTTCGGTTGGGCGAGCTTTTTGCTTGAGGTCAAGCAAAAGTTCAAGTTCGGGGGAGTTTGATCGGTGGATTTCACTTGTGTTTTCAAACTCTGTTTGTTGTTGGTTTTGTACTGTTTTTATCTGTTTTCGAAGCTTTAGTTTTTGTTATCTTAGTTATTTGTAGTCGTTTTTATGTAAGTCTTATTTTGAGGATTGTATTACTTTTGCCGCTGGTGCGTTTGATTCGGTTTCTTTTAGTGTATTTTTGGCAGGAATTGATGGTCCGACATTAGCACCGTTTCGGAGGCAAAGAAAAATCGAAAAAATGGAATTCAGAGGCACAACACGGGTACCCGTGTTACACAACACGGCCCGTGTCAGGGAGGACACGGTTGGAATGACACGGTCAAGATGAGCAGAGGAAAATGGAGAACAGAAGAGCAACACGGGTGCCCGTGTCACACAACACGGCCCGTGTTGCAGCCCCTGAAGATGAAAAGCGCTCTGTTTGATTCAGCAGCCTGACACGGCCACCCGTGTCCCATGACACGGCCCATGTCAGGCCCACTGATAGTGAATTTGTTGTTTTTCTGATTTTTATGCGATCAGACCTGTTTTGAAGGGCATTTCAGACATTTTGCGATGTAATTTGAATTTGGATATATGAGCCGCTTTTTGGCAAAAAAACAAGAGACTTTTGGATTGGGAATAGGATTGACAACTGAAGAGGGAGATTTCTGGAGAACGAAGGATCGATCAAGAGCGGAAGCAATTGATGATCCAAATGAACCAACTTCAATTGTAATGATCTTCTCCTTTTCATTTCTAATTGCATTTGTTTTTATTAAGAACATGAGTAGCTAAACCCCCATTTGTTAGGGGGTGGTACTGCATTGCGATGTATTGACATTTGTTTGGATTATTCTATGAGAATTATGTTATTCACCTTATATATTTTATTTTGCAACAATCTTAATGCGTATTCATATTGGAAAGTAGAATTCGATTCATGATTAGGTTTTGGTCTGGAAAGTCAACCTAACGCTTTTGCAAAATAATATTACGGTAGATATTGCTTAGGAATGGGGATATCCTGTATCACGTATTTTATTTTCAGAACTATTGCTTGATGCTTTTCATGGACACTGAGGAATTAGTGTACATGAAACTCATCAAAGGGTTTTTATTAAGGAATTAAGGAAAACTAAATTTGAGAACTGATGAATTAAGGTTAATAAACATTATCTCAGAATAATCCTACATGGTTTTTACTCGCGTTGTGTCCACTCCCCTAACATCGTTCTTAGATTAATCTAAAAGTCACTTTTACTCGCTTTGATACTTTGCTACCAAACAACCCCCTAGACTTTTTGTTCCTTTGAATACTAAAAATCCCGTTAATTTCTATGCAGTCCTCAAGATCGATACTTGGGACTTTTTCCCTTATTACTACAATTGGTAAAAATAGTACACTTGCTATTTTCCCGATCATCTTCAGTCCATGGTGGGACATGTGGAGCATACCAAGTAGGCCATAAGATGAAATGGCCGCTATTTCGCCAGGGGATGTACTGGCCCACGATGCTGAAAGATTGCATTAAATTCGCCAAAGGTTATCAGGAATGCCAAGTCCACGCTGGCATACAACATGTCCCAGCAAGCGAGTTACACTCCATAGTCAAGCCATGGCCATTCAGAGGTTGGGCTTTAGACCTGATAGGAGAGATTCGACCTGCGTCTTCCAAAAACCAGAAGTATATTTTGGTAGGGATATGATATTTTACCAAGTGGATCGAAGCCATACCTCTACCAAAGGTAGACCAAGAAGATGTTGTCGAACTCATTCAGAAGTATATCATTTACATATTTGGGCTACCAGAAACAATAACGACAGACCAAGGGTCAGTGTTTACAAGTAGGAAGATGCAGGAGTTTACCAAAGAAATGGGATTTAAACTCCTTACCTCGACACCTTATTACGCCCAGGTCAATGGCCAAGTCGAAGCGGCAAACAAGGTGATAATTGGCATGATAAAGAAACATATTGGAAGCAAGCCTAGGAATTGGCATAAGATGTTGGATCAAGTCTTATGGGTATGTCGAACGTCCACGAAGGAAGCAACCAACACTTCCCCTTATCGACTGACCTTCGGCCATGATGCAGTGTTGCCAGTCGAGATATACATACAGTCAGTCAAGATTCAAAGACATCATGAAATCCCTCGAGAGATTTATTGGGACATGATGCTTGATGAGTTAATCGATTTAGACGAAGAAAGATTAAAATCTCTAGAACTCTTGAGAAGATAAAAGAAAAGAGTGGATAAATCATATAACAAGAAGGTCAAAGCAAAGGCTTTCCTGGTTGGAGATTTAGTATGGAGGGTAATTCTGCCTATGGATCGAAAGGGTAGGTCTCTAGGCAAGTGGTCCCCAAAGTGGGAAGGACCATTCCAGGTATCGAAAGTATTCTTTAATGGGGCATATGAAGTGACAAAGCTGAGTAAAGACGAGAGAATATTAAAATTAAATGGCAAATATTTAAAGAAGTATAAGCCTGCACTTCAAGAGGTAAAAACATCAGCAGAATAACAGTCAAATATAAAGCGAAGCCATAAGTGGTGGTTAGCAAAATGCGCCAAAATGACTCAGTATCTTACAAACAAAGTTAAATGGCTTACAAAGGCCAGTACAATCTGCTCTATTACAACGTTCAAATAGATCAAAAAGGGAGATTTGCCTTCATTTTAAGGTAGTTCGACTTTTGAAGTTCAAGGCGGCTCTGGCATTGAGTTTTGTCTGCCCTCAGCTGGGCAACTTCAGATTCCAAACGAAGGGCATCCTCAGCACAGGTTGTTAGGGAAGAATCATCGAAGGAAGATAGTTCAATGTTCTTCTTCTTGGCTTTCGCTATCTTACTACGAAGTTTCTTTATCTTACGCTCCCAACATGCAATGTTCGCCTCATTAGTAAGAATCTCCTGCTTATTTTTCTCCTTTGTTACCTCCAACGCAGCGATCCTCTCCTCAGAGTCGACAACAGCACTCCAAGCGGTAGCTTCATTGCCAGCCTCCGTCTCAATATCATCCTCAATCTGGGGCAACAATCGATAGTCCTTATAAACCTGGTCAATCAGGGTACCAACTTCTTGAATAACATTCGCGGCTTCAGGAGTAAGGGATTTAATATCCACTTATTGAAGAAGAGCTTTGAGGGGAAGATGGCTGGCTGGGCCCATTTGCAGGAGGGTGAAAAGATCCCCTTTGAAAATCTTTTTCTTAACCTTGTCGAGGGCACTGTCAGCTGGCTGCTTCGAGGTTTGCCCTTCGGAGGTCAAAGTACTGGGAGTACGGCTAGAAGAATGACTTCGCCTGCTCAACAAAATCCTGATATATTGTCGAGGGTTAGAAACCTTCAACGCATCTAGTTCGGAGGAGGTAAGTTGAGTTTCTCCTGGGAAGGGGTTTGTTGGAGTATCCTTTGGGATAGAAGAAGCAGAAGTCTTTGTCACTTCAGCAGTTGTGGTTTCTTTGACAGAGATGTCCATAGTTTTCAATTCTTTGTCTTGGCTTTCTTTTGCCTTTTCGCCATCCTCCTCCATTTCATCCCCAGTACCTTTATCACTGGACTCATGCAATTCAGACTAAGGCATAGCCTGATCCTCAATAGCATGATCACCCTCGACAGCTTTTTCATCCACAACTATTGTCTGACCCAAGGAAGAGTTGGTCGTATCAACCAAGGTTGTTTTCCCCTCCAAAGCGTTGACTTCATCATCCGCTGTGATGGGATCGACCCGAGCATTATTGTCTTCATGATCAAAACCATTAGTTTGAGACTGCTGGGTAGTGGTCTTTGCGGGAGAAGGAGGGACTGTGAAAGAATCAGGTTTGTTAATTTCACCAAGGGAACTCACACCAGAATCTAAGTCAGAAGTAAGATGATAGGTAGGCTCACCTTGGCTATTCAAGGGATAGAGCGACAAAGGAAGCTTGGTGGGATCAGATTGTGAAGCTCCAGCATCATCCTAAAAAAGACAGACATTAGAAAGAATAAATACCAAAAATCAGTGCAAGACCTAAAGAAAGGTAGATGCGCAATATACCTTAACAGTTTCATCAGTAGGACTAGAGTTGTCACTCTCCATGGGGACAACAGCTTGGATCGAAGCATCCCCTATGGGAGTTGGAGTGGGGTCTTGAGGAGGAGTATGGTCTGAGGTGTGTTGGTTGCAAGAGGAGCGGATGGAGCATCAGGAGTATCCACATTATGGACGATCTTTCGTTTTCTTTTTACTTGAAGACTCTCACGAGGAGATCCATCTTCGTCATCAAAATCAATGATAATCTGGGGAGAAACCCTTTTAAATCTTTTTTGAGGGGTGGGTGGTTTTCGACTAACCTTAAATAAACATAAAGTGTTGAGTTACGGAGGATTACCTTCTGGTCTTCGACCTTGACTTGAGTTTTGGTTGCTGGGGCAACGCGTTTTGGAGTAGCTGAAAAGTAAATAATACTAAAGCCAGTTAGCAACAATAAAGCTCAGAGAGGAAAGTCCAAATCGAAGGGGGATGAACCTTCAAGGATGTCGGATTCGATGTGAACATCTTCGATACTAACATGAAGGTGCCCTTTAAACGTATCAAGTGTATGTTTAGTCGGAACCACCCGCTGTGCTTTTGGCTTAGACTGCTGTTGAAGAATTTTTATAGCATCTCCACAAATAAACCAATTTGGGAATGGAGTGGCAAGAGCCACGCCAAAACCAGCGGTTGGTAGTCGAGGGACTTTGGGGGGGGAAAGTTTAAAGGCAACCTCATACCGTTTCTCGTGAGGAACAAAAGAGGGAATCTTTAAACTATCCAGTTTTTTAGAAAACTTTTCTTTCAAAGTGACAGCAGCCTCACAGATGGTTCGACTAACATCATCTGGTCGATAGGCAGTTTCGAAATACTTCTGGAAGGCTTGAATATCTTTGATATGGGTAGACGTACCTTTCTTGATCTTCTCCTGCACATCAACGAAAGCTTGGTCAATCAAGCGAGCAAAACTGGAGGCGTCAAGAAATTCTGAGGCGTAATGTTTCGACCACCAGTCATAGAAGTCTTGGGAGAAAAAATAAGAAGGTTCAAAGTGGACAGGTGTGAGAAAAGACTTATGGGCATGACGCGCCAATTGCGCCGAACAGTCCAGAGGAGATAGCGTCGTTAAAGGAAGAATGATATGTGATTTCTTGTCATACAGGCATTTGGGCAAAGTCTGTATCAACCCAAATTGCTTGGATACCAAGTTCGATTGATAGGCTAGTAAGCTGGAGTGACCTCTAACAAGGTTTAACTTATGAACTAGTAGTCGAGGAATGAGGAATCGTTCCCAAATCAGCTTCGACTCCTCTTCTTGTTTTTTTAAGGGAGCAGGGAAGGGTCTGGTAAACCACTCTGGGCCACATCTTCGTTCTGCGAAGGGAGCCATCTTCGAGGTAAACTCATACCGTTTTGCGAACATATGAACAAAGCTGGATAAATTAGATCGAAGAGTATGACCTTCTTCGCTAGGAGTAAGTTGGGCCAAGCGAGGCCATTCGACTCTTCTCTCAGTGACTGAAGGCGGACTTTCATCAACTTCATCTCTTTTGGGAAGATTATGTTCAAAAGTGGCATTAAGCCACAACTGAAGGAGCCAAAAGGGGCCTGACAACAGCAAGTTGCCATGGCTTTTAGGATCTTTCAATTTGTTCGCACCTTCGCCCAGGGCCTCATAAAGACTGGCCAAAATCATCTCACTTAGACAAATGCCTCTCTTCAAATGCAGTTGGTTGGCCAGAACAAGATATTTTTGTGCCACCTGCAAGGACTTTGTACAAAATACACAGCGAGATAACCACATGGCCAAAAAGGCTATATGTTCCTCGTCATCAACTGAGGTGCTAGTTTTATTATGATAATGTTGGACAAAAGCTGTGTAGGTATGTTTGGTATTGGCGAAACCAATGGTGTCGTGGCTATCAATCTCAGGATCATAAACAAGGTCGTAGGGTTTTAGGCCTACAGTGGCAGCTACATCAAGTAATGTAGGTGTCACCATCCCACAAGGGAGGTGGAAAGTATTGTGAGTTCTATCCCAGAAGAATAAGGAAGAAGCCAGCATAAGGGGGCAGTAAGAAGGGCCTACCTTCGACATCATTATCAGATCATAAATCCCAGTGTCCTTCCAATCTTGGGCTTTTACTTTCTCTATTTTTGTCAGTCAATTGAGATAAAGTTCAGAATCTTTAAAGTAGGGAGTAGCCCTAAATAATCTAGCCCCATCATGAAGATACCTAAGATCTACGTCGAAGAGGCTCAGGCTATCAGGACCCTCAGTGGGGATTTTGCTAGAGTCTTTTTGCCCTAAGGGTTTAGTGGCTCTCTAAGAGGGGAAGAAGTCTTTAATGGCGTAATAGTCAAGACCTGGAGGGGGTAAAGGCCCAGACATGGCTAGAGGTTTCCCTACAATAGTAACGAGAATGATTACTTGAGATTCGTATATGTGGCGTTTCTTCTTTGTCAAGGGTTCGCGAATGAACTGTTGGTTCTTTACCACCTGGGGACCGCTCAAGCTGGCAAAGGGAGGAAGAGCTGATGCAGGGGTTTATCCTTTGAATTGCATTTTCTTCTTTTGATGATCAACCATTTTTGAAGGAAGTAAGAGTCTGTTGGTTGGAAATCAGAAAATTAGAGGAAGAAAAGCAAGGATGTTGTGAAGAGTTAGAGAAGTTGAAAAAATGAAAACATCAGGGGAGAATTACTTATATAGTGTATGGAAGGCAGCAGTTGCAATTCACGTCCCCGAGGTTGGAAAGGTGATGATGGCCCATGATTTTGTTGATTCCCGAGAAAATCGCCATGATGAAAGTGACGTCAGAAACGTGCATCAAGGTGGCGGAACAGTAGCTTGCGTGTTCCTATCTTTTCTTTTGCTTCTCTTTCATTCCCTTTCACCTTCCCAGACTTGTATTGGTTGAAAGAATATCAGACGACACGTATGAGGACAAGCGGCATCGAAGGTCAAACGCTGTCAAAAAATGTGTTTTTCCACATGCGAAGTCGAAAAGACATTTTTGGGGGGCAATTTGTTAGCTCCTAAATTCGACGCCTCATGTAGAAGGAAGGAATTCAAGATAGAAGGGCCAAAGGCAGGTTGAGAACGAGGGATTGGTCGAAGGAGGTAAAGCAACCAAAAGAAGAAGTCGAAGAATTCACCTAGAAGCCAGGAGTTCGACCACTTGCTGTTATGGATGGTTCGTCGAAGGATTTGAGATTCAAAAATTGGAGGGAACGATTTTGCTTAAGAAAGACACGTGGCACCTTACGAGCAGTAGATCCATGCATTTATGACAAGTGGCGAAATGAGGTGATGATGGAGGTTATTAGAAGTTATTTTTTACTACTATAAATAGGATTTCTTAGACATAGTCAAGTGTGTGGTAATTTACTATTGTACAAATTACTCTTAAAATTACTCCAAGTATCCGAGTGTAGAGAAAGCGAGTATTATAGAGAATGTACGTGATGTAAACACACAATCTTTTAATTTAATGCAATTTACTTTATTTTGCTTTAAAACTTTACAAAGTCTTTTATTGTCTTTGCACCTTTCTTCCTATGTAATTCTTTTCTCTTCGTCCTCAATCTAACTTCACTTCTTCAAACAAACTTTCTTCTCTCTTTTATTGAAAGCTTTATTTTACCTTTAAGTTATCTCGTAGTCGAATAGATGTTTCTTTAAGATACTTTCACCCTAATACTGTTCGAGTGTGGAACTTGAATAGACTTTTAAAACTAAAAAGCCTTTTAGCACATGTCCTAGGATCAATCTGATCGATCCTGTGAGTCACCAAAGTTAGATTTGGAAGATCAACGGTTATTTTCCGATTTTCAAGGGAAACACTCAGCGAGCAACCTTCCCCTTTTTCCCGTAGTTAGTCGAACCACGTCGACTCTAACTTTCCCATTGCACGAGGGAATACGTAGGCACAGAGCGGCGATGCTCTGAAGAGTCTCTTTTGTTTTCTTTTTGTCCTGAGACCTTTAGCTAGGTAGTTTAAACACACCCTTAGATAGACAACAAGCATGAATCCTTTTGAGTACGACGGACGTGAGGGGTGCTCATACCTTCCCCTTGCGTAACCGACTCCTGAATCCAGGACTTGGTTGCGATGACCTCGTCTTTTTCCTTTTTCGTTAGGTTTTTTCGATAGTTTCCTTTCCCTCTCTTTGGGATAAATAACGAAAGGTGGTGACTCTTCTGTTTTCTGCCGGGTGTTTTTCGCAGTTGCAATAGAGGGTTGATTGCCCAGTGTCCATTGAGATGTGATGATTGGTACCATATGCATTGAGTCTTGTTGCATTTGCATTTATGAGTCATTTGGAATAATTTATGATGTTGTGGCCTTAAGGCCTATTGATGAATATGATGATGTGGAATAAGACTATGACGCCATTTTATATGTTAATTTTCATACATTGATTATTATGAATCGTTTTACTCACCCTGCCTGTTTGAATGTTACCTCCACGTGGGTAACGTGCAGATGACCAGGTTTAGCCGTGGACGCCATCGAGGATATTTTTTAAAGTTTTGAGTCGTTATCCTTTTTGGTTAACTTAGAGGTTCTTGCCCTGATATGTAACATCGGGTTGGGGTCTTTTGAGTTAAACTATGTTTCATTTGAGTTTATTTTGATTATCTTCCCTTATGAAGAAAACCTTGATTTATACCTTTTGAGTTCCGATGCTTTGTGCAATTTGATGTATTTTGGGAAAACCCGTTATTTACGGAGCCTTGACCTATTTTGAGGATTTGGGAAATGTACGCCCTTTTGAGGTGGCTTTTGTTGAATTTAATATTTTACTCTGATATCTGTGTTATTTTTCCATAATAATTGTGGGGTAGAAAAGGGTGTTACATTAGTGGTATCAGAACAGGTCGGTCTGTTCGGCCAAGTTTTTATGTTGTTAGTCCCTTGTCAGTCAATAGTGTGAGAACACTATTGGATGAGTTATTTTATTCTAACCCTGTTGGTGGTTGCAGATGGCTGGAAGAAATGATCGTGCTATTGCTGATACGCTGGAATCGCTTGCCCAAGTGATGACCCATAATGGTGGATCTCCAGATGCGTTCCATGCTTTGGGAAAGTTCCAGAGGAACAATCCGCCGACTTTTGTGGGCACTCATGATCTTGATGGTGCGCAGAAGTGGCTGAAAGTGATTGAGATGATTTTCTGAGTTATGGTATGCACATATGCTCAGCAGGTGCAGTTTGGTATGCATATGCTAGCAGAAGAAGCTAAGGACTGGTGGGATAACACTCGTCAGAGACTGGGAGATGTTGGCATTGCAATAACTTGGGCGGTCTTCAAGGAAGAATTTTTGGAGGAAGTATTTTCCTGAAGACGTTCGGGGCAAGAAAGAGGTGGAATTCCTTGAGCTTAAACAAGGGAATATGACTTTGGAGATAAGGGTCATAGAGCTACTGACTATAAATACGAAGCTCTGACTTGCTTTAATTGTGGAGATAAGGGTTTTATCAGTACCCAATGTCAGCAGCCAAAGAAGACTGCTACTACTACTCAGACGAATGGCAGAGTGTTTGCTTTGAGCGGTGCAGAAGAATCCAAGACAGATAACCTGATCAGAGGTACTTGTTTTTATTAATGATGTTGAATTGATTGCTATAGATGATACTAGTGCTACTCATTCGTTTATTTTGCTTGAATGTGCTAAGAGGTTGAATTTGAAATTATCTTATATGATTGGGAGTATGGTTATCGATACCCTAGCTAATGATTTTGTGACTACTGCGTTAGTATATTTGAGCTGTCCTTTGACCATTTATGATAAGAATTTTATGATGGACTTGGTCTGTCTACCCTTACATCAAATTGATGTTATCCTTGGAATGAACTGGTTGGAGTACAACTATGTTCATATCGATTGCTACAACAAGACTGTGAGGTTCCTAGAGTTTGGTGATGGTGGAGAGCTGATGTATGTATCTGCTAAGCAATTAAAAGAACTCTTAGAAGATGAGGCTCATATGTTTGCATTGGTTGTGTCACTTCAAGTTGATTATGAAGCAGTGAGCGTGGAACTACTAGTTGTTTGAGGATTTCCAGAGGTGTTTCCAGAAGACATGAGTGACTTACCTCCTGAGCGTGAGGTAGAGCTTATGCTTTCAGACAACTGAAGGTTCATGAAAGGAATTATCCTACGCATGACTTAGAGTTGCCCGCTGTGGTGTTTGTGTTAAAAATTTGGAGACATTATCTTTTGGGGTCTAGGTTCAAAGTGTTCAGTGATCACAAGAGCCTGAAGTATTTGTTTGATCAGAAAAAGTTGAACATGAGGCAGAGAAGATGGCTTGAACTTCTAAAGGATTATGATTTTGGATTGAGTTACCATTCTGGTAAGGCTAATGTTGTGGCTGATGCGTTAAGCAGGAAGTCCTTACATATGTAGATGCTTATGGTTCGAGAGTTAGAACTGATTGAGCAATTCAGAGATATGAGTTTAGTTTGCGAAGAGACTCCTAAAAGTGTGAAGTTGGGTATGCTGAAGTTGACTAGTGGTATTCTCCAAGAGACCGGAAAAGGTAAAAAATATGATTTGAGTTTGGTGGATGTCTCACGTTAATCAATCAAGGTAACAAAGGTGATTTTCAGATTGATGAGAATGGTGTGATGAGGTTCCGAGATAGAGTGTGTGTTCCCGATGTACCAGAAATCAAGAATAGCATTCTTGAGGAAGGTCACAGAAGTGGGTTGAGTATTCATCCTGGTGCCACAAAGATGTATCAAGATTTGAAGAAGTTGTTTTGATGGCCGAGTATGAAGAAGGAAATTGCAGAGCTTGTGTATGCTTGTTTGACTTGTCAGAAGTCGAAGATTGAACATTAGAGATCGTCGAGTCTGATGCAACCGTTGAATATTCCAGAATGGAAATGGGATAGCATTTCTAAGGATTTTGTGACCGGTTTACCAAAGACTTTGAAGGGGTATGATTCGATTTGGGTAATTATGGATAGATTGACCAAATCGGCTCATTTTATACCGATGAGGATCAATTATTTGTTGCAGCAGCTTGCCGAATTATATATTGATCAGATTGTGAAGTTGCATGGTGTTCCGTCGAGTATTGTGTCTGATAGAGATCTGAGATTTACGTCGAGGTTCTGGGAAAGTTTGCAGACAACTTTGGGTACTAAGTTAAGGTTGAGTTCTGCCTATCATCCGCAGATGGATGGACAGACAGAGACAACTATCCAATCTTTAGAGGATTTGCTGAGAGCTCGTGTGTTGGATCAAGGTGGACCATGGGATAGTAATTTGTCGTTGGTTGAGTTTACCTACAATAACAATTACCATTCTAGTATCGGAATGGCACCATATGAAGCTTTGTACGGTAGGAGGTGTAGGACTTCGTTGTGTTGGTATGAGTCAGGCGAAAGTGTTGTACTCGAACCTGAGATTGTGTAAGAGACGACTGAAAAGATCAAGATGATCCAAGAAAAGATGAAAGCGTCGCAAAGTCGTCAGAAAAGTTATCATGATAATAGGAGGAAATCACTTGAATTCCAAGAGGGAGATCACGTGTTTTTGAGAGTTACGTCGGTAACTAGTGTTGGTCGAGCTTTGAAATCTCGAAAGATCACATCGCGCTTTGTTGGTCCGTATTAGATTTCGAAGAGGGTGGGGGAAGTAGCATATCAGATTGCTTTAACGCCGTCGCTTGCGGAATTGCATTATGTGGTTCATGTGTCTCAGTTGAGGAAGTACATTCCAGATCCGTCGCATGTGATTCAGATGGATGATGTATAGGTGAGAGATGATTTGACCGTTAAGGCGTTTCCTGTTTGGATTGATGAACGAGAAGTGAAGCAGCTGCGAGGTAAAGAGATTGCCTTAGTGAAAATAGTTTGGGGAGGACCAGCTGGAGAAAGTTAGACTTTGGAGCGTGAAGATCGGATGAGGGAGTCATATCCGACTCTGTTTCCTTGAGGTAATTTTCAAGGGCGAAAATTCTTTTAAGTGGGGGAGAGTTGTAACACCCCAAATTTAATTGGAATATTTATTTAATTTATTTAAATAAGAATATTCGCATTTCGGTGATTTTTGGTGGTTTGGTGGAGTTATTGAGAATTATGCATTTTTGGGTTATTTATTTAATTAATAGTATATAATATGAATATATTAGTATTATTATTAATTAAAATCAATATAAGTTGAATAAGGGCAAATTGGACAATTAAGAGGAGTTAGTGAGGGCATTATGGAAAAACCCAATTTTAAGGCTCAAGACTAGGTTTAACAAAAAGGAAATTGTGAAGGGATTATGATTCATTTGTTAGACCGTGAGAAGAATTGAGGCCAGAGCTCTGAGGAGGAAGATTTGAGGCAAAAGCTCCGAAAGGTTCCCTGAAATATTTGAGAAGGCTTTGATCGACAATTAAGGTATGGGGAGTATTACCTTCATGATCTTCCATGTGTAACTTTCAATGTATTTAAGGTCGATTTAAGGTTTAAGGGTTTTTAGGGTAGATATGGGAATTAGTGATCTTTGGCCTTCGTGGCCTAAATCTATTATTGTAAATCTAACCGTGGAATTCATAGGGAAAAAGGGAAAATTAGGCCTTCGTGGCCAAAACCATGATTTGTTATTTATCTAACCCTGAAGGGATAAGAATATTAGATAGTGAGTAACTCTGATGTCTGCAGGGTAATTGTGGGGAAACTTGTGATTTAGGGCGTGAATATGATACGAGATTGGCCTAATAAACTGTAGGTTTTGTGCCTTTATCGCTTTAAGACCTTAGGGATGATTTAGGGATGTTTTGGAGGCATTGGAAAAGTGAACCGTTGAACATTTGGATGGATTTAGGTTCAGGTGCATAGCAGAATTTGCTGTCATCGCACTGTTCGCCTAGCGAAGAATGCTTCGCACAGCGAACAATGTTATTCCCAGACTCTCCTAGCGAAGAATCCTTCGCACAGCGAAGAAACTCGCCCCAGACTCACCTAGAAAACATGCCAACGAACGTAGCAGAGTTTCGCGAATGTTAATCGTGTGCAGCGATGCCTTAATGTTTGATTTTGTGATTTCTTTGAAGAATTAACATGAGTATGACTGTGAGTTTTATGTGATGTGTACGTGATTATATGATGATTCTTACGATGTAGGAAAACTATGATGATATTACCATGATTTTGATGAGTTATATGATGACATGAGATATGATGATGAATGTGATGATGATGATTATGATGAATGATGATTGTGATGATGATGATTATGATGAATGATGATGCACCTATGCTGTTATTATGAGGATGATTATTGATGTGTGCATCATGCATTTATGTGCATCCGGACATCGATTCAGGACCTCGATTACTTTAGCTTCAATCCCATTGTGTGGATGTGAAGTGTTTTGATGTGCTCCGGTTCTCTAGTAGAATCGATCCTATTGATGGGGATCTATGGAGGGTTGATGGTCCAGTGTCCATTGAGCCGTGATGATTGGTACCACATGCATTGAGTCTTGTTGTATTTGCATTTATGAGTCATTTGGAATAATTTGTGATGTTGTGGCCTATTGATGAATATGATGATGTGGAATATGACTATGACGCCATTTTATATGTTGATTTTCATACGTTGATTATTATGAATCGTTTTACTCACCCTGCCTGTTTGAATGTTACCTCCACGTGGGTAACGTGCAGATGACCAGGTTTAGCCTTGGACGCCGTCGAGGATATTTTTTGAAGTTTTGAGTTGTTAGCCTTTTTGGTTAACTTAGAGGGTCTTGCTCTGATATGTAACATTGGGTTGGGGTCTTTTGAGTTAAACTATGTTTCATTTGAGTTTATTTTAATTATCTTCCCTTATGAAGAAAACCTTGATTTATGCCTTTTGGGTTCTGCTGCTTTGTGCAATTTGATGTATTTTGGGAAAACCCGTTGTTTACGGAGTCTTGACCTATTTTGAGGATTTCAGAAATGTACGCCCTTTTGAGGTGGCTTTTGTTGAATTTAATATTTTACTCTGATATCTGTGTTATTTTTCCATAATGATTGTGGGGGTAGAAAAGGGTGTTACAGTGCGCCCGTTCCCGTGGTCACCTTCTTCGTTGCGGACGACCGTGTTGGGGTCGTGGGCGTCCCCGTTAGAGAAGGGGCATAAAGACAAATCCTAGAGCGTTGTTATTGCGTGGGTTGACCATGATTATAATGAAAGTTTAAGGTTGATTTCGCTTTGGTTCTTGATCTTCTGTGCTTGGACAGGAGAAAGAACGGGGAAGCAGAAGTTCCCACAGGCGGCGCCACTGATCTTACCTGATCAGAAAGAAATCAGTGGTCTGCCACGCATCGTGAGTTGCTGCCTTCACTGGAGTTGTGGAGGAGAAAATGGTGTGTACCAGTAATATGCTCCGATGCTTAAGTAAGTACCAGAACTAAAGAGAGCAAGTATAGAAAGAAGGTTTGATGAATATAATACCTGACCCTCTGGTAAAAGAGGGTATTTATAATGTGCCCCCAGCACAAGGCCAACGGTTACGTTGCATTGGGCTGGATTGCCATGCTCAACATAAGTTATTGTCAAGGCTTACTGTTAGCTCCTAAATTCGACGCCTCAGTTAGAAAGAAACCATTTAAGACAAAAAGGGTAAAAGATAGGTTAAGACCAAAAGAATGGTCGAAAGAAGCGAAATAGCTAAGTCGAAGAACTCACCCAAAAGTCAAGAGTTTGACCGCCTGCTGAAACGAATAGTTTGTCGAAGCATTTGAAATTTGAATATTGGAGAGAACGGTTTGCTTGTGGAAAATTGAGGGAGACGCGTGTCACCTTATGAGTAATAGATCCATGCATTTGAGACAAGTGGCAGAAGGAGATTATGGTGGAGGTTATGAGAGGTTATTTTTTTATTACTATAAATAGGGTGTCTTAGGCATGTTCAAAGGGTGTTGTAATTTACTATTGTACGAATTACTCTTGAAACTACTCCAAGTATTCGAATGTAGAGAAAACGAGTATTGTAAGAGAATGTACGTGATGTAAACACACCATCTTTTAACTTAATGCAATTTACTTGTTTTTACTTTAAGTTTTACAAAGCCTTTCATTATCTTTATTGTCTTTATCCTTCTTTCCTCCTTACCTTATTTCTTCTCTTCCTATGCAATTCTTTTCTCTTCGTACTCAATCTAACTTCACCTTTGCCAACAAAGTTTCTTCTCTTTTATTAGAAGCCTCACTTTACCTTTACTTTAACCCGTAGTCGAATAGATGTTCCTTTAGGGTTCTTTTATCCCAATACTGTTCGAGTGTGGAACTTGAACAAAATCTTGAAACCAAAAATAAATCCTTTAGCACATGTCCTAGGATCAATCTGATCGATCCTGTGAGTCACCAAAGTTAGATTTGGAAGATCAGTAGTTGTTTTTCGATTTTCAAGGGAAACAAAATGGCATGCCCAGTGGGACAGTGCTAGAGAATCTATTTTTATAAAACTAAACTTATAAAAATTCTGCAGTTATACTGGTCCCTTTTCGCGAGAAGGTACATTTTTATGTTACTGAGAAGTGGTAAAATTACCGCTCTAAACGAAGAGACGCGATCAAGACGAAGCAGTAAGAACATGGCTACGGATACAAACCAGCCAGATAACTCCAACCAACAAGGAGACAATTCCATCGAAGGAATAAGAGACGGGGGAGTTCCCCTTCCGATACCGTCGACTGGAGAACAAACGGTGCTTCCTGTGAGGCTAGTGCCGACGTCATCAGTACTTGGGGTGGGGTCGACAGTGATATGACCTTATACTCAGCTAGTGTTGGAATACATTGGTCACCAAACGTCGAATCCTCAGATGGTGTTAGGAGGAAGTTCGACGTCCAGGCAGTTTGTGCCCCCTGGTTTTTCACAATCACCGAGAAACCCCTCACATGGGATGCCCACTGCTATGATGCAAGGGCTCCAAAGTTCACCTCTTATATTCTCAGATCAGGCGATGGCTTTGTCGCTACAAGGGTCAGGGTCAGGTGTGAACATGGGCCGAAACTCCCAAAGTTTAGGATATTCGACGCAAGACCCCAATTTAACCAACACCTCAGTTGCTTGTTTGAGACAATAGATGGATGAAAGTAACCTACAGATGGTTCAGACTTTGTCACAAACTATGGGTGAAATATTTCAACCATTAATCCAAAATACAACCCAGACCAATCAACAATTGGCGGTACAATTAACAAGATTGGCTTAATTCATGGGGGTACCTCCCTTAACCAGAAACCAAGCCGCAGTAGCGGATGTCCCACGAGACAACTTGGCGAATATGGTAGAAGTCGACGTAGGAAACCAAGGAAGGATAGTCCCTCCGGTAATCGAAGGGTTTAGGGAAGAGCCTTTGCAAAACCAACCCCGTGGCTTGGGAGAAAGAAATCCAGGAGTGGTGGTTGTAAATCGAAACCAAGACGCAGATAATGTAGTCCAGCGTGTTCTTCGAAACAACATAGTCGTAGACAATAATCTAGCGGCCATGGTCGAGAGAATTATGGCCAGAAATGGGTTAAACACTGGTTTTACCAGGCCAAACTACACTTCACCTATAGTAGATTATATCCTTCAGGCAGAATTACCTCCTAGGACGAAAGTACCTAAATTCTCTAAGTTTTCAGGAGATACGACGGAATCCACTGTCGAACATGTGGCTTGTTACCTAATCGAGGCTGGAGAGATGGAAAACGAAGAAAGCCTTAGGATAAAATACTTCCCAAGTTCTCTTACTAAGAATGCCTTCACCTGGTTCACGACGCTTCCCCCTAACACGATATGTAACTGGACCCAGTTAGAGCGTTTGTTTCATGAACAGTTCTATATGGGTCAGACTAAAATTAGCTTAAAGGAACTAGCTAGTGTGAAACGTAAGTTCTTTGAACCAATAGAGGAGTACCTTAATAAGTTTCGTTTGCTTAAGGCCAGATGTTTCACGCAGGTCCCTAAGCATGAGTTGGTCGAAATGGTCGCCGGTGGTCTCGACTACTCTATTAGGAAAAAGTTGGACACCCAGTACCTAAGGGACATGGCCCAACTAGCTAATCGAGTTCGACAACTCGAAAGACTCAAAGATGAGAAGGCTAAGTTCAATAAAAATAAAAAGGTAGCTTTTGTCGAATTTAATAATAACGTCGAAGGTCTGTGTGATGAGTCTATGAGTTTCGACGATGGCGAAGTGGACCTTGCTGAACTCAAGCAAGGACCACCTTACTTGTGCAAAGTATTAGCTCCCCCATAAGGGAAGAGTTATATTGAATCTGAAAAGAATGATAGGTTCCCAAAGAAAACATATACCTTCGACATCACAAAATGTGATGAAATCTTCGATTTGTTAGTTAAATATGGACAAATGATAGTGCCTCCTGGCGCCAAAATGCCATCCATAGAACAAAGGAAGAAAATAGGGTTTTGTAAATATCATAACTTCTTGGGTCATAAAACATCTCAATGTTTCCTTTTCAGGGACCTCGTTCAGAATGCGATCCAAGAAGGACGTCTAAAGTTCGGAGAGAAAGCTGGTGTCCAAATGAAGGTCGACTCAGATCCTCTGCAAACGGCATACGCAAATTACACAAAGCCAGTCGAGGCTAATATGATCGAAGTTTTCAACGGTTACAACTTCTCAATCGAAGTAACAGAGGATGTTGGCAATCCCATAGACGAAGCTGTAATGGCGAAAGTTACCATCAGTTTCGGACAGGAGAGTTGTGTCGAAATGGAAGTTGATAGTTGTGACCAGAGGGATGAAACCAAAGGCCCAAGCAACAGGAATAGTCTGGGTTGGGAGATAGTGACCAAGGAAACAGCTGATAACTTCGTTAAGATTGATGAAGCCACTAAAGGCGTGAAGTTAAGCTTGAAGAAGCTTAATCTGGCCAAAGAAATTGAGATTAACATGGTTCAAATCACTCAACATGAGGAGGTAGCGGATAGTGAGTCAAACTACCAGGAAACACACACAAGGGAAGCCTACCCAGAGCAGGAGGAATCCATCGTTTCTTTTCTTCACCGCTGTCAGGAGAAAGGTTCTAGTGTGATGCTCTGTCCCCGATGCAGCGCCATATTCGATAAGAAGGCTGCACAAAAGCTGGAAGGGACACGAAGGCTGAAGCAAGAAAGTGAAAGACCAAGATTCGACCCTCGAAGAGGCCTTCAGCAGAGGTCCGACCCTCGCATAAGGCCTCCGATGAACAAGCCTACCAGCTTTAAGCCCAATGTTGAGGCCACTGATGGAAAGTGGACGAAGCCCAATGAGAACAAGCAACAAGGACAGAAGAGATGGAAAAATTTCGAAGTACAACGGGGATCTCCGTTAAGCTATCGAAAAGAATTTCAGCCTTCGAAGGCTGCTCATGTGTCAGAAAATTACAAAGGGAAGAATCCCATGTCTCGATCCCAATGGAGACGTGAGCAGAGAAGAAGGAAAGCACATAGAGAAGGTACACATAAAGACCCACCACAATCCAACACCAATATTCCCATTAAACAGGAGGGTCGAACAGAGGCTTTTGGGAAGACACCTGTAGGAAGAAAGTTGTTTCCAACACAGGTTGAAGAACAAAGAAAATCGGTCGACGATGAAATGACCGATAATTTTGATGAAGATTCTGATGATAAATTGGATATTTTGGTCAACGTAGTATCAGTAATGCCCAGGGAATTCGACAGGGTTTCAGTAGTCGAGAACTCAGACGCATATACGGACTGGGAAATAACGGCTCATAAGCCTGTACGCTAATATGTAATGAACAACGGCTGCGTCGAGGAGCAAAAAGCTTTCTTTGAACGGCCAACGGTGGTGATGAAAAACCATCTGAAGCCTCTTTATATTACAGCACAAATAGAGAAGGTCCCAGTTAACAAAATACTGGTGAATTGCGGCGCTACGGTAAACTTAATGCCGCATTTTCTGTTGAACAAAATTGGGAAAAGTGAGATAGACACCAAGCCACACAACATGGTGCTATCAAACTATGAAGGGAAAGTGGGATCGACCATGGGGGTCATTCAGGTGAATGTCACGGTCGGAACCATCACCCGTTCGACTGTCTTTATGGTGGTGGAGAACACTGCCAATTATAACCTATTACTTGGAAGAGAATGGATCCATGGAGTGGGGGCAGTACCATCGTCGATGCATCAGAGGATCGCCATCTGGAGACCAGATGGTATTGTCGAAAACATCAAAGCGGATCAGGGATACTTTAAAGCACCTATAAACCATATTGATAGAGGACAGTTTGACAAACATTTGGTTGGTATAGGGCCATGTGAACCTGCAGACTTCGACTTTACACCTAATGACGAAGTGTATTGCTCGTTATACCTGCACCCCGTCGAGGGTTTCCGATGGGACAAGGAAGTTCCAGGGGAAAGGCTACCATACCTGGGCGAACTTCCCATAGACCCCAATGGCTGGGGAAGTGAGTTCGACAATGATGACTGAAGCCGCAACGCTTCAAAGGATTTCGGACTACGTGGCTGAAACTAAACTACAAACGGCCTTGGAGGCCGCTAATAATGAAATGGATGAGGAAGCCAATGAAAAACCCAAACAAGCAGGTCCAGTTGGGTATTTCGACCTTAAGATTCAATACGAGGGGCAGAGACTCCACGCCATATATGATGATGAGCCTTTGGGTTTTGAGAAAGACCCCTTGGCCAGCGACGTTAAAATGTTGGCGCAAGACCCACTTGGGGAAGTCGACCTGGGAGATGGAGTGATTAAAAGGCCAACTTATATCAGCGCCAATCTCGACCCCCAACTTAGGGTTGCGACCATCCAGTTGTTACGAAAATACATGGATTGTTTTGCTTGGGACAACAACGAAATGCTAGGTCTAAAAAGAGATCTAGTCGAACATAGGCTACCAATCAAGCCTGGCAAAAAACCAGTCAAGCAGAATCCAAGGCATTTTGCCCCTGAGATCCTCTCAAAAATAAAGGATGAAATCGAAAGACTCCTCCGATGCAAATTCATCCGTACGACCAGGTATGTCGAATGGTTAGCAAATATTGTACTGGTCATAAAGAAAAATGGATCGTTAAGGGTTTGTATAGACTTTAGGGATTTGAATTCAGCAACCCCTAAAGATGAGTATTCAATGCCAGTGGCAGAAATGTTAGTTGATTCAGCCGCTGGCCACGAATACCTTAGCATGTTGGATGGATATTCTGGTTACAACCAGATTTTCATTGCTGAGGATGACGTTCCTAAAACGGTGTTCCGTTGCCTAGGAGCCTTAGGCACTTACAAATGGGTGGTGATGCTTTTTGGCCTAAAGAATGTTGGGGCAACGTACCAGCGGGCAATGAATTCGATTTTCCATGACTACATTGAGTCCTTTATGCAAATTTACATTGATGACATTGTGATAAAATCTGTGTCAGGAAAGGCTCATGTGGAACACCTGCGCAAATCCTTTATGAGAATGAGGAAATTTGGCCTCAATATGAATCCCCTCAAGTGTGCGTTCTGTGTGCAAGTAGGAGATTTTCTGGGTTTCGTAGTCCACAAGAAGGGGATCGAAATCAACCAAAACAAAACGAAGGCCATCATGGAAGCGAAAGCGCCATCCAACAAGAAGGAACTTCAATCTTTGCTGGGAAAAATAAATTTCCTAAGAAGGTTCATATCGAATCTCAGCGGAAAAACACAAGCCTTCTCGCCATTTCTTCGAGCCACTAAAGAGAAGTTCGAATGGACGAAAGATCAGCAAGAGGCTTTCAACAAGATCAAAGACTACTTGATTCATCCGCCAGTCCTTGCACCCCCATGTCAAAACAAAAACATGAGATTGTACATAGCAGCATCAGACAAAACTATAGGGAGCATGCTTGCTCAAGAGGATGAAAGTGACATCGAAAGAGTCATTTACTACCTTAGTAAAGTTTTAAATGATGCATAAACTAGGTATAATGAGATAGAGAAATTATGCTTATGTTTGTATTCCTCATGTATGAAGTTGAAGCAATATATAAAACCAGTAGATGTTTATGTGTTTTCTCATTTTGATGTTATTAAACACATGTTGTCCAAACCTATTTTGCATAGTCGAATTGGTAAATGGGCATTAGCATTAACTGAATATTCATTGACTTATAGACCGTTGAAAGCGGTCAAAGGGCAAATAGTGGCAGACTTTATTGTCGACCACTCCATAAATAAAAATACCCTGAACTTTGTTGAACTAGAGCCTTGGAAGCTATACTTTGATGGGTCTAGTCATAAGAATGGGACAGGCATAGGTCTATTGATCATTTTGCCTGACAAAATTCCAACAAAATTCAAGTATAGAGTCGAAGGCTTATGTTCTAATAATGAAGCTGAATATGAAGCTTTGATCGTCGGACTTGAAATTTTGTTAGAATTGGGGGCAACCCAAGTCGAAATAATGGGAGATTCAGAGTTTGTAAAACAGCTAACAAAGGAATACAAATGCGTTAAAGAAAATCTCATCATGTATTTCGTAATAGCTAACAGACTACTCAAAAAATTTGAAGTCTGTACTATTCGACACATACCACAAATACACAATCAGATAGCCAACGACCTGGCGCAAGTTGCCTCAGGATACAGGGTCTCGAAGGAGAACTTGCAAGAGGCAATTGAGGCCAGAGGTAAGGTGGTATCCGTGGGGTTAAGACCATCAGACTTGGAAGTCACGAAATTTGGCTACGGCGATGAGGAAACCTTTGAGATATTTACAGTCGAAGGTCTGACAGACAAGGATTGGAGGAAACCTCTAGTCGAATACCTTCAGGACCCTTCAGCGACTACAGAGCGAAAGATAAAATACCAAGCACTAAGCTACGTCTTGTTGGGGAATGAGCTATTTAAGAAAACTTCTGAGGGAGTTTTACTCAAATGCCTCAGTGAATCTGAAGCATACTTGGCATTGTCCTCAGTCCATGGTGGGACATGCGGAGCGCACCAAGTGGGCCATAAGATGAAATGGATGCTGTTTCGCCAGGGGATGTACTGGCCCACAATGTTGAAAGATTGCATCGAGTTCGCCAAAGGTTGTCAGGAATGCCAAATTCATGTTGGCATACAGCATGTCCTAACAAGCGAGTTGCATTCCATAGTCAAGCCATGGCCATTCAGAGGTTGGACTTTAGATCTTATAGGAGAGATTCGACCGCGTCTTCCAAAAACCAGAAGTACATTCTGGTAGGGATAGACTATTTTACCAAGTGGATCGAAGTTATACCTCTACCAAAGGTAGACCAAGAAGATGTTATCGAATTCATTCAGAAGTATATCATCTACAAGTTTGGCCTACCAGAGATAATAATGACAGACCAAGGGTCAGTATTTACGGGTAGGAATACGCAGGAGTTTGCTAAAGAAATGGGATTTAAACTCCTTACCTCGACACCTTACTATGCCCAGGCCAATGGTCAAGTCGAAGCGGCAAACAAAGTAATAATTGGCATGATAAAGAAGTAGATTGGAAGCAAGCCTAGGAATTGGCATAAGACATTGGATCAAGTCCTATGGGCATGTCGAACATCCCCGAAGGAAGCGACCACACTTCCCCTTATCGACTCACTTTCGGCCATGACGCATTATTTCCAGTTGAGATACACATACAGTCAGTAAGAATTCAAAGACATCATGAAATCCCTCTAGAAATTTATTGGAACATGATGCTTGACGAGTTAGTCGACTTAGACGAAGAGAGATTAAAATCTCTAGAACTCTTGAGAAGACAAAAGAGAAGAGTGGAGAAATCATATAACAAGAAGGTCAAAGCGAAGAGTTTCCTGGTTGGAGATTTGGTATGGAGGGTAATCCTGCCTATGGATCAAAAGGTGAGGTCCCTAGGTAAGTGGTCCCCGAAGTGGGAAGGACCATTCCAAGTATCGAAGGTATTCTTCAACGGGGCATATGAAGTGACAGAGCTGAGTAAGGATGAGAGAGTATTAAAAGTAAATGGCAAATATTTAAAGAAGTATAAGCCTGCACTTCGAGAGGTAAAAATATCAACAGAATAATTGTCAAAGATAAAACGAAGCCATAAATGGTAATTTAAAATATGCAAAAATGGCCCAATGTCTTACAAACAAAATAAAAAATGGCTCATAAAGGCCAATATAGTCTGCTCTATTACAAAAAACCCAACAAATCAAAAAGGAAGATTCGCCTTCATCTTAAGGTAAGTCGATTTTTGAAGTTCGAGACGGATTTGGCATTGAACCTTATCTGCCCTCAGCTGGGCAACTTCATATTCCAAACGACGGGCTTCCTCAGCATAGGTGACGTCATGATCAAGCTCAGCTGTTAAGGAGGATTCGTCGAAGGAAGATAATTCAGCGTTCCTTTTCCTAGCCTTCGCTATCTTACCACGGAGCTTTTTAATCTTCTGTTCCCAGCAGGTGATGTTCGCCTCGTTAGTCAGGACCTCTTGTTTATTTTTCTCCTTTGTTTCTTCCAACTCAGCAATCTTCTCCTCAGAGTCGACAATAGCGCTCCAAGCGGCAGCTTCGCTGCCAGCCTTCGTCTCAATCTGGGGCAACAGTCGATAGTCTTTATAGACCTGGTCAATCAGGGTATCAACCTCTCAAATAACACTTGCAGCCTTAGGAGTAAGGAATTTAATGTCCACTTTTTGAAGAAGAGCTTTGAGGGGAAGATGGCTGGCAGGGCCCATCTGCAGGAGGGTAAACAAATCCCCTTTGAAGATCTTTTGCTTAACCTTGTCGAGGGCACTGTCAATTGGTGGTTTTGAGGTTTGCCCCTCGGAAGTCGAAGCACTGGGAGTACGGCTAGAAGAATGACTTCTCTTACTCAACAAAAGTCGGATGTATTGTCGAGGGTTGGAAACCTTCAACGCATCCAGTTCGGCGGGAGTAAGTTGAGCTTCGCCTGGGAAGAAGTTCGTTGGAGTATCCTTTGGGGTAGAAGAAACATGAGTCTTTGTTATTTCAGCAGTTGCAGGTTCTTTGACAGAGGGGTCCATAATTTTCAATTCTTTATCTTGGATGTCCTTTGCTTTGTCGCCATCCTCCTCCTTTTCATCCCCAACGCCTTTGTCACTGGATTCATGCAATTTAGGCTGGAGCTTAGCCTGATCATCAGTGGCTTGATCACCCTCGACAGCCTTTTCATCCACATCTACTGTCTGACCCAAAGGGAAGTTGGTTGTGTCAGCCAAAGTTGTTTTCCCCTCTGAAGCGCCAACCTCATCATCCACTGTAATAGGATCAACCTGAGGATTGTCGTCTTCATAATCAGAACCGTCAGTCTGAGACTGCTGGGTAACGGTCTTTGCAGGAGATAGAGGGGCTGTAAAGGAATCAGGTTTATTAATTTCACCAAGTGAACTCACACCAGAACCCAAATCAGAAGTGGGATGATAGGTAGGCTCACCTTGGCTATTCAAGGGGTAGAGCGACAGAGGAACCGCGGTGGGCTTAGATCGTGAAGTTCCAGCATCATCCTAAAAAGGTGGACATTAGAAAGAATGAAGACTAAAGGACCAGTGCAAAGACCCAAGGAAAGGTAGATGCATAACATACCTTGACAGTTTCGTCAGCGGGACTCGAATTGTCACTTTCCATGGGGATAGCCGCTTGGATCGAAGCATCCCCTAAGGGAGTTGGAGTAGGTTCTTGAGAAGGATTGGTAGGTTGAGGTGTGTTGGTCACAACAGGAGCAGGTGGAGCATCAGCAGCATCCACATCATGGATAATCTTTCTTTTTCTCTTCACTTGAAGACTCTCACGAGGAGATTCGTCTTCGTCATCAGAATCAAGAATAACTTGGGGAGAAGCCCTTTTTAATCTTCTTTGAGGGGTAGGTGGTTTTCGACTAGCCTGAAAACAATATGAAATGATGAGATTGATTAAGGAGATCGAGATAGTAAAAAAGCTGCGAAAGGCTACCTTTTGACCTTCGTCCTTGACTTCAGCTCTGGCTGTTGGGGCAGCATGTTTCGGAGCAACTGAAAAATAGATGATACTTAAAACAGTTAGAAACAATAAAGCTCAGAGAAGTAAGTCCAAATCAAAGGGGGATGAACCTTCAAGAATGTCGGATTCGATGCGAACATCTTCGATATTGACATGAAGGTGCCCTTTAAACGTATCGAGTGTATGTTTAGTCGGAACCACCCGCTGTGCCTTGGGCTTAGACTGCTGTCGAAGAATTTTTATAGCGTCTCCACAAATAAACCAGTCTGGAAATGGAGGGGCAAGAGCCACGCCAAAACCAGCGGTTGGTAGTCGAGGGACTTTTGGGGGAAAAAGTTTAAAGGCAACCTCATACCGTTTATCGCGAGGAACAGAAGAGGGAATCTTTAAATTATCCAGTTTTTTGGAAAAATTTTCTTTCAAAGTGATAGCAGCCTCGCGGATGGTTCGACTAACATCATCTGGTCGATAGGCAGTTTCGAAATACTTCTGGAAGACTTGGATCTCTTTGATATGAGTAGACGTACCTTTCTTGGTTTTCTCCTACACATCAATGAAAGCTTGGTCAATCAAGCGAGTAAAACTAGAAGCGTCAAGAAATTCTGAGGCGTAATGTTTCGACCACCAGTCATAAAAGTTTTGAGAGCAAAAGTAAGAAGGTTCAAAGTGAACGGGTGTGAGGTAGGACTTGTGAGCATGGCATGCCAGTTGCATTGAACAATCCAGAGGAGATAGCACAGCAAAAGGAAGGATGATATGGGACTTCTTGTCATACAAGCATTTGGACAAGGTTTGAATTAACCCGAATTGCCTGGACACCAAGTTCGGTTGATAGGCTAGCAAGCTGGAGTGACCCTTTACCAGGTTTAGTTTGTGAATCAGTAGGCGGGGAATGAGGAATCTCTCCCATATCAGCTTTGACTCATCATCGTGTTTCTTCAAGGGAGCAGGGAAGGGTCTAGTAAACCATTCTAGCCCACATTTTCGTTCTGCGAAGGGGGCCATGTTCGCGGTAAACTCATGCTGTTTTGCAAACATATGAACAAAGCTGGATAAATTAGACCGGAGGGAATGACCTTCCTTGCTGGGATTAAGTTGAGCCAGGCGAGGCCATTCGACACTTCTTTCAGCAACTGCAGGCGAACGTTCATCAACTTCACCTTTGTTGGGAAGACTGTGCTCAAAAGTGGCGTTAAGCCACAGCTGAAGAAGCCAGAAGGGGCCCGACAACAGCAAGTTGCCATGGCTGTCAGGATCTTTCAATTTACCCGCACCTTCGCCTAAAGCTTCATAGAGACTAGCCAGGATCATTTCACTGAGGCAAACACCTCTCTTCACATGGAGCTGGTTGGCTAGGACCAGATACTTCCGCGCCACATGCAAGGATTTGGTACAAAATACACAACGGGACAACCACATGACCAAAAAGGCTATATGTTCTTCGTCATCAACAGAGGTACTAGTTTTATTATGGTAGTGTTGGACAAAAGCTGTATAAGTATGTTTAGTATTGGCAAAACCAATGCTGTCATGACTATCAATCTCGGGATCATAAACTAAGCCGTAGGGTTTTAGGCCTACAATGGCAGCCACATCAAGTAGAGTGGGGGTCATCATTCCACAAGGAAGATGGAAGATGTTGTGAGTTCTGTCCCAGAAGAATAAGAAGGAAGCCAGCATGAGAGGGCAGTACGAAGGGCCTACCTTCGACATCATAATCAGATCGTAAATCCCAGTGTCCTTCCATTCCTGGGCTTTTACCTTCTCTATTTTCGTCAGCCAGTTGAGATAGAGTTCAGAATCTTTGAAGTAGGGAGTGGCCCTAAATAATCTGGCCCCATCACGAAGATACTTAAAATCTATGTCGAAAAGGCTCAGGCTATCAGGACTGTCAGTGGGAATTTTATTAAAGTCCTTTTGCCCTAGGGGTTTAGTGGTTCTATAAGAGGGGAAGAAATCTTTAATGGCGGAGTAGTCGAGACCTGGAGGGGGTAAAGGCCCGAACATGGCTAAAGGTCTCCCTGCAACAGTAACAAGAATGATTACCTGAGATTCGTAAATGTGGCGTTTCTCCTCCGTCAGGGGTTCGCGAATGAACTGTTGATTCTTTACAACCTGGGGGCCGCTCAAGCTGGCAAATGGAGGAAGTGTTGATGTAGAAGTTTGTCCTTTGGGTTGCGTTTTCTTCTTCTGATGATCAGCCATTGTTAAAGGAAGTAAGAGTTTGTTGGTTGGAAGTAGAAAATTAGAGAAAAAGCAAGGAAAGTCGTGAAGAATTAGAGAAGTTGTAAAAAGTGAAAACACCAAAGGGAAATTACTTATATAGTGAGTGGAAGACTGAAAGTTTCCATCATTAAGGGGCTAGAGTGAGTGGGCCACGTGTATGCTTGGATATGGGATGGCAGAGGTAGTAGTTACAATTCACGTCCCCGAGGGTGGTAGGGTGATGATGGGCCACGATTTTGTTGAGTCCCGAGGAAATAGCCATGATGATAGTGACGTCATAAAACGTGCATCAAGGTGGTGGAACAGTAGCTTGCGTGTTCATAGCTATCTCTCTTTTTCTCTTTCATCCCCTTTCAACTTCTCAGACTGGCATTGGTGGAAAGGAGTATCAGGCGACACTCATGAGGACAAAGAGGCGTCGAAAGCCAGACGTTGTAAAAAAATGTGCTTTTCCACAGTCGAAGTTGAAAAGACATTTTTTGGGGGCAATTTGTTAGCTCCTAAATTCGATGCCTCAGTTAGAAAGAAGCCATTTAAGACAAAAAGGGTAATAGATAGTTTAAGACCCAAAGAATGGTCGAAAGAAGTGAAATAGCTAAGTCTAAGAACTCACCCAGAAGTTAAGAGTTCGACCGCCTGCTGAGACGAATAGTTTGTCGAAGCATTTGAAATTTGAATATTGGAGGGAACGGTTTGCTTGTGGAAAATTGAGGGAGACACGTGTCACCTTATGAGTAATAGATCCATGCATTTGAGACAAGTGGCGGAAGGAGATTACGGGTGGAGGTTATGAGAGGTTATTTTTTTATTACTATAAATAGGGTGTCTTAGGCATGTTCAAAGGGTGTTGTAATTTACTATTGTACAAATTACTCTTGAAACTACTCCAAGTATCCGAGTGTAGAGAAAGCGAGTATTGTAAGAGAATGTACGTGATGTAAACACACCATCTTTTAACTTAATGCAATTTACTTGTTTTTACTTTAAGTTTTACAAAGCCTTTCATTATCTTTATTGTCTTTATCCTTCTTTCCTCCTTACCTTATTTCTTCTCTTCCTATGCAATTCTTTTCTCTTCGTCCTCAATCTAACTTCACCTTTGCCAACAAACTTTCTTCTCTTTTATTAGAAGCCTCACTTTACCTTTACTTTAACCCGTAGTCGAATAGATGTTCCTTTAGGATTCTTTTATCCCAATACTGTTCGAGTGTGGAACTTGAACAAATTCTTAAAACCAAAAATAAATCCTTTAGCACATGTCCTAGGATCAATTTGATCGATCCTGTGAGTCACCAAAGTTAGATTTGGAAGATCAGCGGTTGTTTTCCGATTTTCAAGGGAAACACTTACGTGGTGTAGTGAAGACCAGTGCGTGGTTTTCGCTCTAGATCAACTGCCTCGTGACCTTTGGAAGGTGGGCTGACCATCTTTTTCGAAAGTGGATAGTTGTTTGATGACGTGTTCCTGCGTGGGGGACACGTGGAGAAGGTAGGGGAAGCGCGTGGGCCTCCCCGTCAAGAGAGTCTTCTGCCCAACGAAGTTACCTTGTTGAGGCTCTTGCTCGATATAGGAAATTGGGCCTTGATGGACCTCATCAGTATAACCTTGGGTTGGCCCTTCCCGGGCTAACGGGGAGGTCCTGCCCCATTCCAGAATATAGACCAATTTGAACTAACGGGTATAGTTAAGGGAGAAAAATGATATTTTGCCTATAAAAAGAAAATGAAAAATGAAAAATAGTATAAAACAATCATTAATTATCTATATAAAACAAATTTTATTTTATTACCAAAAAAATATAAATTTTATCATAATTTATATTTTTTATAATATAAAAAAGATGTAAATTTAAAATCGAATTTTCTCTCAATTATTATTATATTATATATATAAAGGAGGTATGTATTTTTTAACGTAAATCTTTCCATTTAAATTTTTCACTCTTTCTGAATTAATTTATTTATAATTTTAATTGAAGATTATCCATCGAACATTTAAATTTGTTTTAAAATTTTTTATTTATATTTATATTAATAAGGTAATAATAAGTAATTTTATATTATACAGCTATTAAATTATTATTTTGATTTATGTTATAAATTAAATACTTTTCTAAATTAAATATTTTTTATAGTAATTTTTAAAGTTTTTTTATATTTTTATAACATTAGTTTTCATTGTCTATAAATATCTTTTTTCTTTTGACTGAATAAAAGTATTATTAATAAATCTAATAAAATAAATCATATTTATTTCCAAAACTGAATAAAAATATTATTAATAAATCTAATAAAATAAATCATATTTATTTCCAAAACTGTTAAACTTATCCTGTTTTAATATTTTCATGATATATATGATATAAAAAACGGTTAAAATAGGAAAAGTATGGAAACCTAAGCAGCCGCTATATAACTCATTGAAATCAATTCAAGAAAAGACCACACGAGTTCCCAAAATACTAAATCTTCTCAGTTTTTTGTGACAGCATCGATGGCTCGAGTGAAAGGCGCACCATGCGTAGATCGAAGCCCGGTTTCGGGACCGAATCCTCCTGCGGCACCGGAAATCCGTTACCGCGGCGTTCGAAAGCGGCAATGCGGCCAATACGCAGCGGAGATAAGAGATCCGTTGAAGAAAGCTCGTGTCTGGTTAGGCACTTTTGATTCGGCAATTCAAGCGGCCCTTGCTTACGATGGGGCTGCAATATCCTTACGCGGCGCCAAAGCCAAGACCAATTTCCCTCATGAGGCTCTTGCTGCTTTGCTTCCTCCTCCTCCTCCACCTCTGAAAGACGACACGGTTTTCGTTAATTATCCTACTTCAAGCGGTATGAGTAGTACCGTTAAATCGTTCAGTGGACCTAGGGTTGGTTCTTCAACCTCTAGGGTTCATATGTTTCTTCCTGTTAATGATGAGGGTTGTCACAGTGATTGTGATTCTTCTTCATCTGTGGTTGATGATGATGAAGATTGTGTCGTCGTTTGTTCATCGGTTCGCAAGCCTCAGCCTCGAAATATTGATCTCAATTTGCCTGCTCCGATGAACTACAATGATGAAGAGATCTGCGCCATCGACCTAAATCTCTGACTTGCTTCCGTCCGCCGCCGATTCTGCTGTAACTTATGTAAATTAATGTTCGAGAGAGTTTAGTTCATTGTTTTGAATATATAGAGTGATGTTAATTTAAATCAAAATTAGAACAAATATAAAAAACAATTTATAATGGATCGACAGTCATCTATAGATTTTTTTTAAATAACTATTTTTTTTTTATAAATTAAATACTAAAATAACCAATATTTTAGATCCATTACAAAATTAATCATGTTTTGGAAGTAAAGGAGAGTAGTTATTGTGGTTGGCACATGCATAGTATATTAACACATAAGAGTTATTAGTAATGATTCAGGCTTGTATGTGCTATAACTTGTATTGGCACATACATTCATGCATTAAGTGACTTGTCATCTACAATGGTGCATCATTTAGTTATTTATTTTTAAAATCTTAATATTTAGTCAATTGAATTGAAAATCTGCCCGATCGAAAAAGGTGGTTGGTGTGAGGGTCCTGACGTATTTTGTGACAATCGATTGTCACTGTAGTTTTTTCTAAAAGTTATAGTTTTCATCATAGGTTTTTCACCCCTAAAGTTTCATACATGTCTCCGAATAATTTTTCGCAAAATCCATTATTTCAAAAACGAAATGATAGTGATTCATGTTAAATAACACTTATTTCATCACAATCCATAACAATTTCATCAATAATTATTAACAACAAATTCATCATTAGTCACAAATAAACTCAAGCTTTCACATCCTCATCAATGCCAGAATCTCATACATACATATTCATAATCATTCAAACATGGATTCAATCATAACAACGCATATAAACACAAGATCAATCAACTAATTTCCATAATTTCATCATATAACAAATCATCAAAAGAAAATATAGAACCCTAATGAGATTAAGGACTTCTCATCCTTACCCCCATCATGCAATACACCTAAATCGGTAGCCATTTCTCCCCCATTACCTTAGATTTTCCAGCAAGAAGATGAATCAAGCAACTTCTATGGCTTCTCTATTCAAAGCCCCAGATTTTGCTTTTCTCCATTCCAAAGCTCTTTCTCTCCTTTTGCCTATTTTCTCAAATTACACGTACCGATAAAAACTAGGCTAATTTTCTCTTACTTCAAATATATCTTTAGCGTTCTCTACATAATTCTTTTCAATTGTCTCATTACCCCTCAATTTTCTTAATAAACATTATTTCCCCAACTCCCTAACTCCTTGCTACCCTCTATTTCTCCAAATTCTTCATGACATAATTCTATCATTTTACTATTTTATTTAATTAATCCAAATAATATACTATATATTCTAATGATTAATTAAAATTGTAATTAATTCTAAACAACTATATCAAACACTTACTCTCTCTATACCTCTAGCTCAAAGATACTTAACCACAAAAACACACAACAAATAATTAAAACACCAATTAATCAAATAAAATTCTAAATAATTCAATTAAATTAATTAATCGAATTTAGGGTGTTACACCACCAGTATACGCATTTTGGGCATGTTGGAACTGTATTAATTAGAGTGGGAATTGGAAAGATTTATTGACAATTAATGGGCAATAAATCAACACAAGTAAGAAGTAATATATAAGTGAATTTGAAAAGATTCATTTTAGTCCCACATTGAAGGAATGAAAATTAAGATTCATTTTAGTCCAACATTGAAGGGAATGGAAATTAAGATTCATTTTAGTCCCACATTGAAGGGAATGGAAATTAAGCCTTACTAGCTGCCTATAAATAAAGGGTAGAAATTCAGTAGTAAGTACTCCGGATTTCACAAATTCATGAATTTTGATTTCCCTCTTCTCTTCCTTAATTCTCTTCATCTATAATTTTTTCTTTTCTTGACTGGTTATTTTCACCAGATACTATAACTTAGAAAGGTGTAATTCTAGAGCGATTTATCAGTGTGCAACTGATAATCGTAAGTTTTGAACGGGCTGTTTTATCCTGGAGGCGTCGTCGTAAATCGACTGCTTTGCATATTTTGGCAGTACGGCGAAACGTCTTAAAGAAAGCGACCTAGTACGCGACTCGTCCCGATAATTTCCTTGTGCCAAACTCAAAATTTCAAATCCCTGAGGAAATTATCGGTACTACTGCGGCCGCTTCGGGCTCTGACAAACCTTTCAGGTTTGAGGGTTCCAATTTCAAACGTTGGCAAGCTAAGATGAAAATTTTCTTAACTCTGAAAAAGGTTGCCCACGTTCTGACTGAGGATATCCCGGTTGTCCCTTCTGCATCATCTGAACTACCTAACGGTAACTCACTTGCAGATTCAGACGGGACTTCCAAAATGTCTGACTCAGATGCTGCAAAAGCTAAGGCTGCAGCAGATGATCTGCAGCTCCGAAAAGAAATCGCCTTATGGCACGAGAATGATTATCCGTGCAAAAATCACATTCTGAACAGCCTTGCTGATGATCTGTACGACTACTACAGTAGCTACAGGACTGCTAAACAGGTTTGGGAGGCTCTGCAAAGAAAATACGATACTGAAGAAGCAGGTGCGAAGAAATTTGCTGTCAGCCGCTACTTGAACTACAAGATGGTGGATGAGAAGTCGGGGGAAGCTCAAAGCCACGAAATTCAGAAGATTGCTCATGAGATCATTACAGAAGGTATGCCCCTTAATGAACAATTTCAAATTGCTGTAATTATTGACAAACTGCCCCCTGGTTGGAAAGATTTCAAAAATGTGCTTTGACACAAAACAAAAGAATTTTCAATCGAGAGTCTGATAACTCGCCTCCGAATTGAAGAGGAGGCTCGGAAACAAGATCAGAAAGAAGAAGTCTTAGTTGTGTCTAACAACAAAAAGAAATTCGGTGCGGTTCTGAAGCCTACGGGCAAACCTTTAAAGAATCAGAACCGCAATGCTATGAACCAAACTAAGAATGGGAATCCCTCTAGGGCCCCATCGGCTCCATTTGCTAAGCAACAACCACCACCTTAAAGAAATGATGCTCCGGTTTTTTCTTTCTACAACTGTGGGAAACCGGGCCATATGACAAAGAAATGTAGGAGCAGGCCTAAACCTGCAGCTGGCTCAAATGCTCAGGTCAACCTGACTGATGAGCAACTCATTGCCATGATCACTGAAATCAACATGGTTGGTGGAAGTGATGGTTGGTGGATAGACACTGGCGCCACTCGTCATGTCTGTTATGATCGTGCTATGTTCAAGACATACATGAATACTGAAGATAAGAAAGTGTTGTTGGGAGATGCTCACACCACTAATGTTGCTGGAATTGGAGATGTTGAGCTGAAGTTCACTTCAGGAAAGACCTTGATCTTGAAGGACGTCATGCATGTTCCTGAAATTAGGAAGAATCTTGTTTCTGGTTTTCTTTTGAATAAGGCTGGGTTTGGTCAAACTTTAGGGGCAGATTTGTACACCATCACTAAGAATGGTATTTTTGTTGGGAAAGGGTACGCCACTGATGGCATGTTTAAGTTGAATGTTGATTTGAATAAAATTTCTCCTTCTGTTTACTCTGTGTGTGACTTTAATATTTGGCATGGTAGACTTTGTCACGTTAATAAACGAATCCTTTCTAATGCAAGCAACATAGGCCTAATCCCTAAACTAAATGTTAATGATTCCAATAAATGTGAATTTTGCAGTCAAGCTAAAATAACAAAAACTTCACATAAATCAATTATAAAAGAATCTGACCCCCTAGATCTTATACACTCTGATATATGTGAATTAGATGGAAGTTTAACTAGAAATAATAAACGTTATTTTATCACTTTTATTGACGATTGCTCTGATTATACTTATGTATATCTAATGAAGAATAAAAGTGAAGCGCTTGACATGTTTAAGGTGTATGTAACTGAAATTGAGAATCAATTTAACAAGAAGATTAAGAGACTTCGCAGTGATAGGGGAGTCGAATATGACTCTAGCTTGTTTAATGATTTTTATGCTGAACATGGTATTATACATGAAACGACTGCTCCATACTCTCCTGAAATGAATGGTAAAGCAGAAAGAAAGAATAGAACTCTTACTGAACTTGTAGTTGCAATCATGTTAAATTCTGGTGCTGCACCTCACTGGTGGGGGGAAATTTTATTGACTGTTTGCTATGTCCTGAATAAAGTTCCCAAGTCAAAAAGTAAGATCTCACCTCATGAGATATTAAAGAAAAGACAACCAAATTTGTCTTATTTAAGAACTTGGGGCTGTCTGGCTTATGTCAGAATTCCGGATCCGAAACGAGTTAAACTCGCTAGTTGAGCCTATGAATGCTCATTCATTGGGTATGCAGCAAACAGTAAGGCATACAGGTTTTATGACCTAAATGCCAGAGTAATTATAGAATCAAACGATGTTGAATTCTTTGAAGACAAATTTCCTTTCAAATTGAGAAATAGTGGGGGCACACAATCGAGTCACATTCCTGTGATAAAAAGCACTGAAAGCAGCGACAATGTAGAAACAGAACTTCGAAAAAGTAAAAGAGTAAGAGTTGCTAAAGACTATGGGCCTGATTATGCGGCCTATAATATAGAAGAAGATCCAATAAATCTTCAAGAAGCATTGTCATCTATGGATGCCGACTTATGGCAAGAAGCCATTAATGATGAGATAGATTCTCTAGAATCTAACAAGACCTGGCACTTAGTAGACTTACCCCCGGGTTGCAAACCAATTGGTTGTAAATGGGTTTTGAAAAAGAAACTAAAACCTGATGGAACGATTGAGAAATACAAGGCTCGCCTTGTAGCCAAGGGTTTTAGACAAAGAGAAAATATAGATTTCTTCGACACCTTTTCTCCGGTCACTAGAATTACATCCATTAGGGTACTCATTTCAATAGCAACCATTTGTAACTTAATAGTACACCAAATGGATGTTAAAACAACTTTTTTAAACGGTGACTTAGAAGAAGAAATCTATATGGAACAACCAGAAGGGTTTGTGATCCAAGGACAAGAAAGCAAGGTCTGTAAGTTAGATAAGTCTCTGTATGGACTAAAACAAGCCCCTAAACAATGGCATGAAAAGTTTGATAACCTAATGATAATTAATGGGTACAAAGTGAATGAAAGTGACAAGTGCGTTTATTACAAATCTGAAAATCGCATTTGTACTATCATATGTCTATATTTAGACGATCTACTTATATTTGGATCAAACATTCAGGCCATTAATGATATGAAATCATTGTTATGCAATAACTTTGATATGAAAGACCTCGGAGAAGCAAGCGTGATCCTGGGTATCAAGATCACGAGATCCGAACAAGGAATTTCTTTGGATCAATCTCACTATGTGGAGAAGATCTTAAAGAAATATAAATACTTTGACTGTAAACCTGCATGCACTCCGTATGATCCAAGTGTGAAACTATTTAAGAACACTGGAGAAAGTGTCAAACAAGCAGAATATGCGAGCATCATTGGCAGTCTTAGGTATGCCACTGATTGTACTAGACCCGACATTGCATATGTCGTAGGACTGTTGTGCAGATTTACAAGTAGGCCGAGTAACGAACATTGGCAAGCTATTGAGCGAGTAATGAGGTACCTTAAAAGGACTATGGACCTCGGCCTACACTATCATAAATTTCCTGCTGTACTAGAAGGGTATAGTGATGCAGATTGGAACACCTTATCGGATGATTCCAAAGCTACTAGTGGTTATATATTTAGTATAGCCGGAGGAGCTGTATCTTGGAAATCAAAGAAACAGACCATTCTGGCACAGTCCACAATGGAGTCTGAGATGATAACATTAGCTACAGCTAGTGAAGAAGCAAGTTGGTTAAGATGCTTGCTAGCTGAGATTCCTTTATGGGAAAAACCTATACCAGCTGTGTTGATCCACTGCGATAGTACCACGGCTATTGCAAAAGTTGAGAACCGTTATTATAATGGTAAAAGACGTCAAATTAGAAGAAAACATAGCACTGTTAGAGACTGTATCTCTAAAGGAGCTGTGAGAGTGGATCATGTACGCACTGATGAGAACTTAGCAGATCCTTTGACGAAAGGATTAGCTAGAGAGAAAGTCCATAATACTTCCAAAAAGATGGGACTAATGCCTATAAAGCAAATGGTTACTCATGATGGTAACCCGACCTAAATGATTGGAGATCCCAAGAATTAGGTTCAATGGGTAATAACAAGTTGTGAGTAATATGAAAATGATCATGCAAGTAAAGCATGAATCCTGAAGTAATGAGAGGATGAGATAATAGAAACTCTTAATGAGACCTATACTCTGTATGAGGGAGTACCTAGGCTACATGATTACTCTTGATAGATTCACCTATGTGACTGTGGAACTGAGGCCGGTTCCTATGGAATTTCGAGGCAGAATTCCTAGAGCATTCACTAAACCGGGATACACGTGCAGGGCCACTAAAGCACGGGCTACAAGAATACACCTTACAGAAAGGTTGTGTGTGGGTCTGATGTCCGAGATAGAGTTCAAGACAATGGTGTCACTCTTGTTGAATCAGAATCCTACTCGCTACGCTAAGGTTCAAGTCGTAGACACCTTTGCTTATGCACAATCTTAGAAACGTCTGACGTACTTCTAAAATCTCTTTTTAAATTCAAGTGGGGGATTGTTGGAACTATATTAATTATAGTGGGAATTGGAAAGATTTATTGACAATTAATGGGCAATAAATCAACACAAGTAAGAAGTAATATATAAGTTAATTTGAAAAGATTCATTTTAGTCCCACATTGAAGGAATGAAAATTAAGATTCATTTTAGTCCAACATTGAAGGGAATGGAAATTAAGATTCATTTTAGTCCCACATTGAAGGAATGAAAATTAAGATTCATTTTAGTCCAACATTGAAGGGAATGGAAATTAAGATTCATTTTAGTCCCACATTGAAGGGAATGGAAATTAAGCCTTACTAGCTGCCTATAAATAAAGGGTAGAAATTCAGTAGTAAGTACTCCGGATTTCACAAATTCATGAATTTTGATTTCCCTCTTCTCTTCCTTAATTCTCTTCATCTATAATTTTTTCTTTTCTTGACTGGTTATTTTCACTAGATACTGTAACTTAGAAAGGTGTAATTCTAGAGCGATTTATCAGTGTGCAACTGATAATCGTAAGTTTTGAACGGGCTGTTTTATCCTGGAGGCGTCGTCGTAAATCGACTGCTTTGCATATTTTGGCAGTACGGCGAAACGTCTTAAAGAAAGCGACCTAGTACGCGACTCGTCCCGATAATTTCCTTGTGCCAAACTCAAAATTTCAAATAATATACTATATATTCTAATGATTAATTAAAATTGTAATTAATTCTAAACAACTATATCAAACACTTACTCTCTCTATACCTCTAGCTCAAATATACTTAACCACAAAAACACACAACAAATAATTAAAACACCAATTAATCAAATAAAATTCTAAATAATTCAATTAAGTTAATTAATCTAATTTAGGGTGTTACACCACCAGTATACGCATTTTGGGCATGAGTGGTAGAGTCCACCCCGTAGAAAATGTCCATGAGTTTTAGGTTCTCAACTTCGGATAATGAAGAGGACTCATCATTATCAAGTCTAAGAACCACGTTTATAGATACATTTTCTGAGTTTGCCATAATAGTACATAGAAAGAAGATGAAGACGCACCTTAAGAAGCGAGAAAACATGAGAAAAAGAATGACATGTTGAGAAGATATGTCGAATGGATAAAGTTTATGGAACTCACGAACAGAAAATGAGCTCATGGGGGAGAAGATTTTGGGTGGTAAATGAAGGAAAAAGGAACGTTTGAAAAATGGACAAACCTTTTATAAAGAAATAAACAACAAATCCATGATCCTAATTAGCAGTGAAGAGAAAATCTAAGGTTGGTGGATCAACCGCTCCATGGGAATATAAATAATTCATATGCATTAGAGTATCCTAGGTGGGGAAATCATGTCCTAGCATGTAGGTCTATGGCCACGCGCCTAAGGGAGTGATGAAACATCTCAATGATGAGAAAACATTTAATGCACTAGTCTTCTATTAATTTTGTAATAACTCCACGACCTTCCCACTTGTCACTATGGTCCAACACGATACCTAGATGTCAGACAAGAATTTGAAAGACACCTTAGCTAATAAACATTCGAGAAGTCAGAAGAAACTATTTTGGGTCATCAAAAGACCCAATGTGGAAAACCAATCATACATGGCTTAATTGGAGTTATCCAAAGTATATAATAAGTGCATGTGAGATTCAAGATATATTTTTCTGATCTTCATCTTTCATTATACTCATCTTAGACTCTATAACTTACATGTACGCTATAGTGTTAACGTTGCAAGACCATCATGTGTCATCACATCGGAGATCAACATCGTCGCTTCTAAAGCCTTACGTCATCCAGCAACACTAGTTTTGGTTCTAGTGCAAAAAACACACACGCACGCAGACGCGCATACACACACAAATATATATATATATATATATATATATATATATATATATATATATATATATATATATATATATATATATATATATATATATATATATATATATATATATATATATATATATATATATATGTGTGTGTGTGTGTGTGTGTGTGTGTGTGTGTGTGTGTGTGTGTGTGTGTGTGTGTGTTTATTTGTATCAATTTAACGTTTTTGTTATATACTTAATTCTCGATGTACTATTTTATGCTACGGGTTTCTTGTATTTGATTACATTTTAGTTTATTTATATTTTGTGTAAGTACATTTAACCTCTAATTTATATATAATTTTCAAAGTAGTATTTTGCACTACACGCTCCTTGCATCTAGATACATTTTAGTTTATTTGTATTTTGTATCAAGGACATTTAATATCTTTGTTATATCTAATTCTCGATGTAGTATTTTACTCTACACTTTTTTTTTTGATGCATTTTAGTTGATCTGTATTTTATAAAAAATATATTTAAATATTTAACTATATTTCATTTTCGAGATAGTATTGTGCTACAGATCTTGTATCTCAATACATTTTAGTTGATATGTATTTTGTATAAGAACATTCAACTTTTGAGTTACCACTATGCCAAAAGACCTTTAGCAGCGCTTTTTTTGGCCTTTAGAAGCGCTGCCTAAAGTGACGCTGCTAAAGGTAAAGGCAACGCTATTTTTATGGAAAAAGCGCTGCTATAGGTCCACTTTTAGCTGCGCTTTTCCAGAAAAGCGCTATCTATTCTCCCCCTCCTTTAGCAGCGCTTTTAAAAAGCGCTGCCTAAAGTGTATTTGCTGAATACCTTTTAGCAGCGCTTTTGTAAAAAGCGCTCTCTATTCCCCCCTATATAGCAGCGCTTTTGAAAAGCGCTGCCTATTCCTCCCCCCCCCCCTTAGCAACGCTTTTCTTAAGAAAAGCGCTGCCTATACCCCCCACCCTTTAGCAACGCTTTTTAAAGCGCTGTCTTTCCCCTCCCTCCCCCCTATAACAGCGCTTTTAGAAAGCGCTCTCTATACCCCACCTTTTAGCAGCGCTTTCTCAATAAAAGCGTTGTCTTTTCTTCAATTCATTGAATTTTTTTATAAAAAGAAATCAATTTTTCATAGTGTTTTTTGGTAAAAGCGCTGTCTATTTTTCATATTTTTTAGAAACGATTTTTGTTGAATTATGTTGTACCATTTTTTATATTTTTTTCAATAAACCTGCTTATAACAATTACATTCACCACATCCCTTTATTTCAACACTTTGGCCTTATATATACCATAATCATTGTAATTCAACACATAAACCTGCTTATAATTCAACACAAGTCGATCCTCACAACAACTTCACAAATACAATCAATATACATATAATTACAAAACCGATAACTTTACAAATACATTCACTATACATATAATTCCAAAACTACATACGACTTCCAAAAATGTAATTATCTCGCATCAATATTTGATAATATATATACCTTATACAATTCTCAACTCAAGAATGTATTGACACCATTCCTCCTTAATTTCTTCCAATCTGTCTTTCGAGTAAGTACCATACTTGAATTCATCAGAGTACTACAAAATATAACATAACATGCATGATTTAGTTTTAAAACTAATTACTCAGATGAAATATCAGTTAAATATTAAAATAAATCATATAACTTATAAATCCATAGCATGTTTGGACTCTCTATTTGACCCGAATAAATAATTTCCTTCATAAACCTCAATACAAAATATCTGCAATCAATCCCATTGCGCTGACGAGGACACTGTAAATGGAAAAAACAAACGAATATTTATCAGGATATATAGTTTAACTAGTTTTATCAAGTAGAATCATTATAACAGTTAAAATTGTGAAAATATACCTGCACTCTGATCTATCTAATGTTGTTAGCCTTACTTTTTTGCACTCTTGCTTGTCTTTGTAATTGGAATATTTGTATAGCTCTAACATAATATAAATGAATATTTAATTAGAATAATATCACATAATAAATAAAGATAATTATTCAAAACAATATATCTCATCACTTACGTATTAACCATAATCTTCATATCAGGATATTTTGTTTGATCACCATCCAATGAATCCAGATAATACACTATTTCTTTCATCGGACATTACAGCCAACAACCAGTGGCCACTGTAAAATAAGACAAAAGTTTAGACATAAATGTCATATAGAATTGGAAAAAACGAATAATTATAATAAATGAATTTAGAATGAAATCGAACCCGTGGTCAGTATTATATGGCAAAAAATACAACTCCTCTGTATCTGCGGCCATAAATGCTTGGACTATGTAATCTCTGACTACATCTGGAGTGTGATCCATTGACCGTGAGTTGATACAACCAGCAGATAAGAATGCGAATCTTGAAGTCAATTGATGTGGGGCTAACAACTTGTCATACAAGAACCTTAAATAAAAACATAATCAACATTAGAATATTCATTTAAATGAGCAAATAAATTGTTCAATTATTTAATTAAAATTGATCGGAGTACCCGATGTAGGAATGTATAACACCGATGCCCAATTCAGAATGTTGGAAAATCTGGTCCAAATTCTCTTTAGTAATGGTTTCGGCATATTCAAAACCGAAAATACCTTCCTTCATAGGTATTTGACGGATGCCACCCTCAACCACATTTGTTGTTCCTACATATGTTTCAAGGTACAACCTAAATCGAGGAACAAATGCTTTTTTTGGCTCGGCCTTTTTTTTGTTGGGCACCTTGCTAGATTCAGGCATCTTACCCTTGCTGACTAGTTGCAATTGTTGAGCATGAACCTAAAAGTCATATAAGTTAAGTAATTAATGTATAAGATCATCATGTAACTGTAGTAGTACCTGTTTTTTTGATGCAGCTGACTCGATTTCCCGCATAATTCCCTTATCTTTTGATTTGGATTTTGTAGGAGTATAAGATCATCATGTAAATAAATTATACGTAAATGTATGAATAACTTTCATGTATGATTCGTAAAAAATTTGAATACTACAAGGTTCATAATGGCGTTCAACCTACCTCATCATCTATGAAAATTAGATTTGACGGCCATGCAACATACGATCATATTGCGTCTCCCACCACTGTTGCATCTGAAACATCATCTGGTATAGGCAACAACACACCCCTTCTAAAGCAATATCAACCGATACTTTCAAAAATCCAACAGGGATCGGTTTATGGTGAAGTAAGTCTCCTAAAGTATTATGCACTTTTTCCTTGCCAATCATGCGGTAAGTCGGTGACGATAAATATAACCGACAAGGTGAAATGCCCTAAACAAATAATGAATATGATTAATGTGTCAATTAAGAAAATTTTGCTAAATTAATTTCAATGTAATATATATAATTACCTCTAGAAGCTTCTGTACAAAAATTACAATTGATATTATCTTTGTCACTAGTATCTTTACACTCTGGACCGCGCCTTTCTGACATGTATCTCTCTTTGTCCTTTTGCAATTCACAAATTTGAGCTTTCAATTCCTCCAACGTCTCCATCACTTGTTTATTGCTAGGATTTTTATTCTTTGACTGCTTATACAATTTGGTTGGAGTCACACCAAATCCCTTACCCCTCACATACCCAGAATACTCAGGACTATTTAACACTCGACTCAGTACGCTCCTGTAATCATCGTCCTCAGCTGCAGTTATAGTCTGGGATAAAGTCTCCTGAAATATAGATAAAAGCATACATATATTATACACTTTTGAGTTTATAACAGAACTAATGTTGTACTTACACATTGCTCAAATACTTGTTGAACTTCTTCCTGAACGACTCCATCTCTTCCCACACGGACAGTCTTCCACAAAACATGGCCCGAGAGAGATGTTGCATCACTTTTCTCCTCTTCTAACTACACATTAAGACATATAATAAAGCATGCATATCCCATTATATATACTTACTATTTTTTGTAACTATATAATATTAAAGCATTTATATATACTTACTATTTTTTTGTTGTAAGCGTGCATATCTCAAATGCCCTTTTTTGAATGGATACGCGGGTTTTGATGCTCGTTGCCGATTTACATCACTCACAATCTAAAAAAATAAGTTTAAGTCATATCATAACTCATGTGGAAGAAGTATATATATTATATATTGTTCATGATTGTTACGGTGGAAATATGATATCAAACTATTAATTAATTTGAATCACAATTCTTAATTCACAACCGCTCTTTGATTTATCTGAAGGAAAAGGTCAAAAGTGGGAAAACCTATTTTTGCATCATAAACACAATGCAGGGAGAGACCTAGGTAAGGGGTTGGTTAAGCTTAGGGAAGGTACTAGCACCCTAAACTTCTGTAATACTCTACATGAACCTTTTTTTTATTGTATGCTTTTTTATTTTATTATCTGCTTTAATATATATATCGAGCTAAGGGATAGAGTGACCTAAGGAGACCTAAGGGTTAGTCCTAAGTTTACTCAGTAAGACATTGCATCTTGTGCCTACATATCCTAATAGGAATGGAATCAGAGTAATTGTAGTTCCCCTCGAGAGGGAGGTTAGAAACTTCTTGACAGTGGTCAAGGTTTCAAGGGGAGTAAGCATATCTTAAGGACACGCTTACGTGGAGTTTTGAAACTCCTATTTCTATGTTGAAATGTTGAATTGAAATTAGGGTTAAATTAGGGATTCCACGGCGGGAAATCCTAAAACAGAGTACAACGACTCTTTGACCTAATGCTAGAGTAAGGGGCATTTTCATCCACGGCGGGACACCTAGGAGATTAGGGTTTTGAAATGGTCAAACGTTAGGGTTATTGACTCGGCGGTGAAACTGTTTAGACCTATTCCTTCAGAGGGAGAAACGGTAAAACATGCAAACATGGAAAAATATTATATGGCAGAAATAAAGTGCAGAAAGTAAAGGAAGCTGCGCGACGATCACTCGCATAAACGTTAGGGTTGCATAATATTTACTTGATAAAAAATGGATTCAGATTCTATTAGTGATATGTTTGGTTGGATAATCACTTTTTCGGCCAAAATCATTTTTCGGCATAACTTGTTTTTCGCTCTTTCTCGGCTGTCCCGACTAAAGATAAGAACAGATACTATCTATCGGTGCCGAGGTCGGGAGTTGGAGATGGGAGTAGGTTTCGGCATTAGTCGTGCCCTCCCGACACCCGATGATGAATTTTTCTGAGGGTGTCAAACAAAATAAAATTTCTAACGGTAACCTCTTTTACTCTGTTTTGTCGTGCAGGTACGAAGAACAGTCGGTCTTGAAATCAGTTGGAGAAATGAAGAACTTAGAAAAAAATTTAGGATAAAAAAAATATATGTAATTCAATTTATTTTCCTTTTTATAATTTGTAATAATAAAATATTTATGAATGAAAAATTCAATAATACTTTCTTATTTCCAAATCATTTCCTCTTTGTAAATTGTTATAATAATAAAAAAATATTATGAATAAAATTCAAATATTTCCCTCTCAAGATCAATTTCAAATTTCCTTTCCATGACTTAATTTTGTTGCAACCCCATCAAATATCCGATTAAATCCAACCGGTCAAATCACCTTCGCATAAATTCCACCGACTCCAAATTAATCCGATTAAACTTGAGCCATAAGCTTAAATTCACCGTACAAATTCAATATGAATAAATTCCAAAATCAGTCGAATCAACCTTGTCACTCCAATACGTACTGCTTCACATAACCGATATAAACTTAATTTTCCCAATATATTAAGGTGCGCCGAATGATATAATCAGAAATGACCTTGAACGAATTAAAATGGAAGGGAAACAGAGAACTCCGATTAACCGTGAAACAGAACTATTTCGCGCCAAAAAATTCCATTTATGTTTCCGACAAATAAATCCAACGCCATGAACCAACTCGACCAAAAATTTCAATTAAATAAATGTAACAAATCCCGACTTGAGCCAATTTTGTACCGCTTTCCTTTTAAGAAATTTAAGTGGCAGGTAGCAGAAGAAGCAAAAAATAATTGTCTGTTGAAACCAAATTCCACAAAACAGATTCTTGCATTGACTTGAACCAAACCAAACTCAAATGACAAAATAAATGCCTCAGAGATCCACTGGCGACAGAGTCTCGACCCACTGATTTAACTACTGTATCTCTAACATCCTGACGCCAAAATTACTGTGAATTTCTGTTCACCTTCAAAGAAATAAAGAACTCGGAGACGGAGGTTCTGGTTACTCAAAAAACCTTGGCGACAACTCGTCTTCAAAAACAGTCAGCAACCAACATATAAATGACCATCTTGCCTTTTAGCAGCTAAAGTGCCAGAAGTGATTATCATGCAAAACGAACACGCTACGTAGCCTGCCAATAGTTAGCTGATGTGAACATGAGATGACATGTGACATGAATCGACTAATCTGAGGGTAAATTTTGGGGTATTACAGTTGCCCCTATTTAAATAGCTTCATCGGATGATTTGAGCGGCGAAGGCTCGAGAAATCATGTTGGAGGGATTTAAATATAGATAACCGAAAATTTTGCCCTTAGATGCAGTGATATGCAATGTTATGGACAACACGAAACAAGGTGTAATGCTGACAATGTCATGAACTTAGTATGATGCGTATGATGGAATGATAAACGTAGGAATGCAGATACAACGACGTCACAGGGAACGACGCGACAAGCAAACCACATTGGGGAATACGATGCACTGAGAAACAGCGCGACACTGGGGAATTCTAAAGTGATGGTCAAACGGTGCGAGCACGACCAATTGTTACCTTTAGAGGAAACGGTAAGAACGGGATCCTTAATCGAGATGGCACCGACGAGACGACCTCCACTGGGGGAAAATCTAAGAATAAACGTTCAACAGGTTCAAAAGTGACCGACTGAAACTCTAGGGTAAAAGTAAAACTGGATCTGCACGACTGTAGGACCGATTAACAGAATGCTGAAGCATTGAGCAAAAAATAACATCCGAGCTTCTAGAAACTCTCCCTCGTGACAGGATCAAATAGAATTTAGGAATCCGTAAAAAATACAGGGTAAAACCGGATGTATGCCAAAATAAATAGACTTTAATGGGACATGCCCTGATAAGCTTCCTCGAGAGAGAACTGCCACTTATCGTTGGAAGGGACTTACATGCCAAACTAGATAAGCTCTCAAATAAAGAGATTGTTTCTTATCTGGGGATAATAGATGAAAAATTGATTGATGAGCTCCGCTGGAGGGATTGTCACTCATCGGATACGTAAACCTCTTCATATTTAAGGTCAGTGCCCGGAATATGATTCAGATTCTTCTTTTACTAAAGGATAAAACGAACTTCCTCATACCTCAAGGTTGGCGCCCTGAACATGATTTAGCTCCCTCTTTTACTAAAGGGTAAAATGAACTTCTTCGTACTTCAAGATTCACATTCTCTTAAATATGATTCAGCTCCTTCTTTTACTAAAGGGTAAAATGGTCCATGACGGGAAGCCTAAGTATGAGTACGGCGACTCAACGTCTTAAAGTTTAGGGAAAGATATGTCCACGGCGGGACGCCCAAGCATGAGTGCGGCGACTCAACTTCTCAAGATTTAGGAAAGGATATGTCCACGGCGGGACGCCCAAGCATGAGTGTGGTGACTCAATGTCTCAAGGTTTAAATGATATGTCCACGGCGGGATGCACAAGCATGAGTACAGCGATTCAACGTCTTAAGGTTTGATGTAGGTGATACGCTCCTCGGCTGGGAACTGTTGCTAGTCATAGTAAAGATAGGGTACGTTTCTCAGGCAAGAACTGCTGCATACTGCTCGTTTGTAAAATGTAGTGGTAGGCTATAAAATGTTCTTCTTGAAAGATAGTGCAAATAAATGCATGTCCGGGTCAGTTCGGCGGCAGACAGGACCGAAGCTCATTCTAGAATCGAGCTAGAAAGACACTATCAAATAAGACTCCATTAAGGGAATGAACTCAAATGAGGATTATCTTATCCTAGCGCGGAAAGATAACGGAAATAACCACAGTCCACGAGGGTTGAACTCCGTGGGGATTAGTAGGAAACAAACAATATTTTATGCTTAGGGCTGACGATCTACTTGGAGAGAATAGACAAACCTAGTTACTCGGTGGCAACGACAAAGGTGACGATAAATAGAAAACATGCAGATGCTAATGCGTATGTCATTGCGTATACGAACGTGTATGGTAATGTGTATGAAAAATGTCATGCAATGAGCATGCAATGCTTAAACTCATGCATATGCGTACAAAACAGATGAGAGAGGAGACATGAGATGGAATAAACATCTCGACGGGAATACCCTGGCGACCTCTGTAACGGTACCTCTGGTAAAACCAAATCTGGCTTCGAAGTCCCAACTTCCCTGGGGAGAAAATATCATGACTTCCACAAGGGGATACGACTTCACTGGAGAGTACGATATTGTGACTTCAACTGGGGATCCATGACCTCCACATGGGGATACAATATCATGACTTCACGTGAGGGATTTCTATCATGAACCATAATCAGCCAAAGAACTCTTAGAATTAGAGACTTTCGGGGATAAAAAAAATATCTGCTTCGTGGGGAAGATGTGGGGCTAGGCAGCTTCATGAATGTAGCGTAGCAACTTCCTGGGAATAATACCTCGGCTTCCTGGGGAAAGGTACGTCCGACTAGGGATAAAGTATATCAAACTTCCCTAGAGAGAGTTCATCAGACCTACTGGGGAGAAATCAACAGACATTCTTAAGGACAGTATCTTGACTTCTTGGTGAGAATATGGCAATCTCCTGGGAAGTATTCTTGAGGAAGGTAATGCAATTTCACTAAGGATCAGATGATTCCAATGAGAAGGGGTCTTCCAGATTATATCACTTGGAGGATATTGGGGATATCTCTGCAGTCTTGGGAGTCACTGGGATTTATTGGATGGATCCCAAAAGTGTTGTCGGCTTAAAGTCTCGCTGGGGACTATCACCGGGAAGATGCTGGTAACGAACAAATGCTTATGCAACAATGAGACTTACCGGGGAGCGAAGATATCCTTTACAGATTTCCATGAGTCAAAGTAACTTTCATTTCCAAGTGTATTTTCGAGAAAAATTATTTTGGTCTTGAAAACACTTTTCACGTTTAAATTTTATTAACAAAAGCAAATTGCATAACAAAATAAAATGGAGATAATGTGAACAAGGAAATTGAATAGAAAAAGGTAAATTTTATTGAAGAATAGTAGCTTGCTAAAGGCATAGCTCCATGTAAAATTACAATTTGAAATTGGCAATATGGGGAAGGTTACATTGAATACAACGACCTACTGTCCCTAATGACTGAGGCTACCCAAAACCTTGCTTCCGAAGAGAGTGACTGGATTTGAAATGGACTTCGGTAAATGTATCTGCGATGTTAGGTGTCATCCGATGCAGTGAAATGCCTTGTCCCTAACTTTTGCCTGGACCGTCCTTTCGGGTTTTCAATCCACCGGGACGCTCATTTTTTCCTAAGCCGCCCTTTCGGGTTTTCAACTTAGCGAGCCATATTTTATTATTATTATTATTATTATTTTCTTTAGGCATAATATTTTCGGACTGCATCGGAATTCACAGGATGTGCGAGCTCTTCTCCATCCATTGTTGTAAGAATTAGCGATCCTCCAGAGAAGACTGTCTTAACAACGACTGGGCCGTTGTAATTGGGCATCCATTTCCCGCGCATGTCTTTGTGAACTAGCAAGATCTTCTTATGTACAAGTTCTCCTTGTTGAAACTCACGGATTCAGACTTTCTTATCGAAGGCTCTCTTCATCCGTTTCTGGTATAGCTGGCCATGGCACATAGCTGTCAAACGCTTCTCATCGATGAGGTTCAGCTGGTCGACTCTGTCTTGAACCCACTCAGCTTCATCTAAATTGGCTTCCCTCAATACCCTTAAGGAAGGTAGCTCAACTTCAATGGGGAGGACGGCGTCCGTTCCATATACTAATGAGAAAGGGGTTGCTCCTGTTGAAGTTCGGACTGTAGTTCTATATCCATGCAAAGCGAACGATAATATCTCATGCCAATCCTTGTAAGTCTTGACCATCTTTTGTAGGATATTCTTGATGTTTTTGTTTGCAGCTTTCATGGCTCCATTCATCTTAGGACGGTAAGGAGATGAATTGTGGTGCGTGATCTTGAAGCTGTCACACAACTCTTTCATAGTCTTGTTATTTAGATTGGTACCATTGTCGGTTATGATTCGGCTCGGAATTCTGTAGCGGCAGATAATTTCTCTCTTAAGGAATCGAGCAACAACTTGCTTGGTCACGTTGGCATAGGACACGGCTTCTACCCATTTGGTGAAGTAATCAATAGCAACTAGAATGAACCGGTGACCGTTAGAAGCTTTCGGCTCAATTTCCCCAATCATGTCAATGCCCCACATTGAGAAAGGCCACGGTGAAGTCAAAACGTTCAACAGTGCCGGAGGTACATGCATTTTATCGGCATAAACCTGGCACTTATGACATTTCCTAGCGTATCGGATGCAATCTGATTCCATAGTTAACCAGTAGTACCCAGCCCTCAAGAGTTTCTCATTCTTGGTTTCCCATTCACCTTTCACTTGATAGATAACCAAAGTTGAATCTCCGCTTACTTTAAGAAGTTTGATTCGGAGGTCAATAGCTGCTTCCAGGCCAAGGATGCAGGCTTCACATTCAGCGACATTGTTCGTGCATTCAAAATCTAACCTTGCTGTAAATGGGGTATAACCACCTTTTGGATTCATCAAAACGGCGCCTATGCCATGCCCATTGTAATTGGAGGAACCATCAAACATCATCTTCCACCAGAGACCTGGTTTAAGACCTTCCTCGGGCTCTGACTCTGGCTCTTCGAAATCTTTTACCCACATAATGTCTTTGTCTGGAAAGTCAAACTTGAGAGGCTCGTAATCTTCGACTGGTTGGCCTGCAATATAATCTGACAAGATACTTCCTTTGATAGCTTTCTGAGGTACGTACTGGATGTCATATTCTGATAACAACATGTGCCAACGAGCAAGTCTCCCTGTCTGAGCAGGCTTTTCGAAAATGTACTTTATTGGATCCATCTTCGAAATCAACAAGGTGGTATGACACATCATGTATTGCCTGAGACGCCTAGCAGCCATGCTAGTGCACAACAAGTCTTCTCCAAAAGTGAGTATCGGTTCTTGCAATCAGTAAACTTCGTTCTCAGATAGTATATGGCATGTTCCTTTCGTCCGGTCTCATCGTGTTGCCCAATTACACAACCCATAGACTTCTCCAGAACAGTAAGATACATGAAGAGTGGTCTTCCAGGAACAGGAGGGATCAAGATAGGAGGCTCTTGCAAATAATCCTTAATCTTTTCAAACGCACGTTGACAATCCGGATTCCAATCAACAGTCTGACCTTTGCAAAGCAACTTGAATATCGGCTCACAAGTAGCAGTTAGGTTAGATATAAAAACGAGATGTAGTTTAAACGTCCAAGAAAACCTCTGAATTAGGTTTCGGTCTGCGGAGTAAGCATGTATTGAATGGCTCGGACATCATCAGGGTCTACCTCGATTCCTCGTTGGCTGATGATGAAACCAAGTAGCTTTCCCGATCTGACACCAAAGGTACACTTGGCGGGATTTAGTTTCAACTGATATTTCCGGAGTCGTTCGAACAGTTTCAACAGATGAACCAAATGTTCCTCTTCGTTATGAGATTTGGCAATCATATCATCCACGTACACTTCGATCTCTTTGTGCATCATGTCATGAAAGAGAGTCGTCATAGCACATTGATACGTTGCCCCTGCGTTCTTCAAGCCGAAGAGCATAACTTTGTAACAGAAGGTCCCCCAAGGAGTGATAAATGTAGTCTTTTCCCTGTCGGCAGGATCCATCTTGATTTGATTATAACCGGAGAACCCATCCATGAATGAGAAAACTGCAAAGCTAGCTGTATTGTCGACAAGTGTATCAATATGAGGCAAAGGGAAATCGTCTTTTGGACTAGCCTTGTTCAGATCCCTGTAATCTACACACATTCTGACTTTACCGTCCTTTTTGGGCACATGAACAATGTTGGCAACCCAATCAGGATACTTCGCAACTGCAAGGAAACCTGCATCCAACTGTTTCTTAACCTCATCTCGAATCTTTAAATCCATGTCAGGTCTCGTTCTTCGAAGTTTCAGCTTGACAGGCGGACATTCTGGTTTAAGCGGTAGCTTATGAACTGCAATATTTGTGTCTAAACTGGGCATATCTTGATACGACCATGCAAACACGTCAACATAATCCTTCAACATCTTGACCAATCTCTGCTTGACCTCCGCCCCAAGTACTGCGCCAATCTTGACCTCTTTCTTGTCTTCATCTGTGCCAAGGTTAATCAAGTCCACCTGCTCTTTATGCGGTTGAAGTTTTGTGTACTCGTACTCAACCAATTTTGTAAGCTCAGCGGGCACTTCAAAATCCTCTTCCCCCTCATCTTCAGCTTGGTAAATGGGTGAATTCTAATTAGGAGAGACAATAGAGTCATTGGATTCAACAAGGGTTGTAATGTCACTGCATGTTGAAAGGCTTATTTTTATTAAATGTTCAATGAAAATGTGAGAGAAAATGAAAATGTTTTTAGTTTGTTTTTGAAAAGATTGCCAGTTTCATTAAAAGGTGAAAACAAAAAAAAAACGCTAATGAAACACGACAGAACGGGAACAAAATGCATTTATTAATTGTTTGAAATGAAAGGTGGCCCTACAAAGCAATCCAATAGCCTTGGGCAGAGCTATGGATTTGAAAACACATATAAAAAATTAAATTACTTTGACAATGGAAAAATGACTGGAATCTCTATAGCCTCCCAGTTGCTCAAAGCTGCATCACTCTTGAACACTAGGATGCTCAGATTTTCATCTTCGTCATCGTTGCTGATGGCATTAACTTGAAAACCTCCATGGACAAACACTTCTTGAAAACCCTTCGGACGCCCTTTAACAGATGCAGACGCTTTCTCATGAGTTGGTCTGTAACCCAACCCGTAGCGGTCAATTTTCGTCTTGATATTGATTACTTCTTCCCAACCTTCAGGAATGCCCCTGTCGATCGTTGATCTGGTACTCTTCAAAGATGCAAAATATGGATTACTCTGGACTCCTGCAATTTCTTCGACTTCCACTAAAGCAGCATTAGCAATCTCGAGTGCTTGGAATGAAGTTTCCAAAGCGTCTTTATCAACCTCAATATACCGGAACGACGATAAGTTGCTAACCATTAAATCCTCCTCACCATGTATGATCACCAACTTGTCATCAACCACGAACTTCATCTTCTGGTGCAAGGTAGAAGTTACTGCCCCAGCGGCATGGATCCAAGGTCTTCCAAGCAAACAAATGTAATTGGGATTGATATCCATGACTTGGAAAGTGATATTGAAAACATGAGGACCAATCAGAATCGGAAGTTCCACTTCTCCAATCACAACTCTACGAGAACCATCAAAAGCCTTGACAATCAACGACGTAGGCTTCACCATAGTCTCTTTATAGGCTAACTTGCTAAGGACTTTCTTGGGTAGGACGTTCAAAGATGAACCGGTATCCACAAGCACCCGGGATAAGTTATCCTCTTGACACTTCACTGATATGTGCAATGCACGGTTGTGATTTGGACCTTCTTTCGGTAGCTCTTCATTGCTAAAGCTGAGAGTATTACAGGCGGTAATATTGGCGATCACACTATCAAACTGACCGATAGTAATATCTTGAGCGACATCAGCTTGCGTCAATACTTTTTGCAAAGCAGTTCTATGAGCGGGTGAATTCAGTAACAGAGATATAATAGAGATCTTTGAAGGAGTCTGATGAAGCTGATCAATAACTTTGTAGTCGCTTTTCCGGATGATCCTTAAGAATTCAGCATCTTCATCATTATTGGTTGCCTCTTTATTTTTATCTCTGGCAGGCACAGCAGTGTTACTAGTTGTCTCTTTAGGTAGAGCCTCATCAAAACGGGGAGTGTACACGCGGCCACTGCGGGTCATCCTGCTTGCCCCAACTATATTAGTCACACTTTCACCATCAATCTTCACTTCTTCTCTTGGAATGACCTTCCTAGATTCTTTGTCAATCGCGGTTACATCATACTTCCAAGGTACTGCTTTGGGATCACTGAATGGAAATGGACTTGGCTTATGAATAATCAACGGTTTAGGCTGGTCCACTGTTGGAGTGACAGGAGTCGGTATACTGAACACTTGCATGACAAAATTCGGTGCTGGCAGATTAAACACTGGCCTCCTACCCCTTGGTTCGGGCATATTGAAGGTAGGCTCAATTGCAGCTATTTCTTTCGCCTGGTTAACTACTTGCAGGAAACCATCATCAATCAATCTTTGTACGTCTTTCCGAACCATAGCACAACCTTTATCACATCCTTCACAGTTCGTACAACCGATATAAGAGACAGATACTAGGCCTGCTTCAAACAACTTTGAATGGAATGCCTTGAGCGGAGTCTTAATCTGAGCTACATCAAGGATAAAATTCTCTTCAGACAAAGTATCAATGGCATTAACAACCCCATGGTCAGGAAAAGAGTTATTTTTGACATTAGGCGGAGGATCGTTGAATGACAAAATCTTCTTTTCCATCAGATCCCTCACAAGGTTTTTCAAAGCATAACAGTTCTCCAAATCGTGATCGGGCGCACCCTCATGAAATAAACAATGAGCAGTAGTGTTGTAGTTGGCTGGCAAAGGATTCAGAGGCGGTCCCAAAGCTCGAGTAGTGACCAAACCTCGTTGCACTAAGTAAGGATACAACTCGGTGAACGTCATTGGAATCGGTGGACAAGTCTTGTATAGTCTCCTTAGAGAATTCTGGCGAGGTGCCTGATTCCTTGGTTGTTGATTTTCCAGAGCGTTGAACGCTTTCTAATAGTTAGGCGGAGGTTGTTGATAGACCGGAGGCGGATACACAGGAGCCAACGGCATAGGCTGGTAAACAGAAGCTTGAGGAGCTTACTGACTAAAGGATGGTGCGACAGCGGCTACATACGAAGGTGGTGCATACTGAACCGGGTAACCCTGGGGTTGGGCATACTGTGGCGGATATTGATATTGCCTATTCCTCTTCCTATCTGAAGACACAGCATGAGTCTCTCCTTCCTTCTTTTTCTGAGGATTGACGGAAGTCTTCTTGGCTTGGTCCTTCGAACTCGTACTGCTAGAACCACTAGACATCTTTCCACTCTTCATAGCCATTTCAACCTTTACTCCTACAACAACAATATCAGCGAAATTCGTGGTTACACTACCCACCATCCTTTCATAGAACTCAGGATGAACCGTGTCAACAAACCAATCTGCTAATTCCTTGTCGGTCAATGGAGGTTCAACCTGAGAAGCAATTTTCCTCTATCGCTGGGCATATTCCTTAAAGGTCTCAGAACCTTTCTGTGTCATACTCAACAGTTGATGCCAGTCAGGAGCTAGATCCATATTGTACTTATAGTGCTTAATAAAAGCATCGGACAAATCCTGAAAAGACTTGATGCGAGAGTGGTCCAATGTCAAATACCACTTCGACGAAGCACCTTTCAGACTGTCTTGAAAGTAGTGAATCATTAATTTGTCATTCTCCACGTGAGCAGCCATCCTACGGTAGTACATGATCAAATGGCTTTTCGGGCACGTAGTCCCTTCATAGAAGTCAAAGTTCGGAGTCTTGAACTTTGGCGGAATAACTAGACTGGAAACCAAACAGATGTCTCTAGCAGCAGCACCAAAGATCTGATCTCCTTCCATCTTTCTCAATCTTTTATCAATAGTAACAAATTCCTCGCGAAGCCTATCACGTGGTTGGTACCCTCCATCATTATCATCTAGAATTTCATAAACAGGCTCATTAAGATAGGGCTGCACATGAGTGCGGACATTGGCTTATGTGAAAGTAGGGACCACCTTGTGAGGCTCAAAAACTAAAGGCACGGCCTGTTGCACATTCTATATAACGGGCACAACTTGTTGAGTTGATGCGGTAACAGGAGTAACTTGTTGAGTTGATGTAACAACAAGAGGATGTATGAAACTCTGCAGAAGACCATAAGGAAACTGATTCTCAACAGAAACAACCGGAGGATCTACGGCAGCAGTAGCGTTAATCTCAGAAACCACAGTAGTCTGAGTATCCATCTTTGCATTGATAACCTGGAGCAATTCCATAATTGTTCCTACATTCCCTCGAAGGTCTGCTAGCTCGTTGTTAACGTGATCCATCTCTTGAACGTGTTCTTCCATCCTTCTTCGAGCTTGAGCTCTAGTATTGTATCAACTCAGGGTGACGAAATGCTGGAAGGCGAGAGAACCGAGTATGAGAAACTGAGAGACACATGTAATGCAAAGATGTGATGCGAAATGCGAATGAAATGATCTCATGGAATTCAAGTATTTACGAGCATTGCGGGATAACGAAAATTTTTATTGATTGAAAAATGGATTACAAATAATATTCTTAAAAGAAAAGTCTTAATCAAAATAACCAACTAAAATTCTAGAAAGCCCTAAGGAAGCATTATTCATGACTTTGACGATTAGGCGGAGAGTCGGAGGAAAATAAATCATCGTAGAGTCTTCTCTTCTTGTAGGAGGGTACCTCTTCATTCCTTGACTGAAGCTGTTTCTGAAGTTCGTCGTACTCGCTGACCATCACGTAGTATTTGTCCTTCCATGTTTCTGCTTCATGCTGAGCTTTCTTCAATTCGATCTTCAATGTTTCCGCTTCGGACATGAAATACTGAACAAGTTCTTCTCTCGGAGGTAGAGGCCCTTGGCGAGGATAAGGCATCTTCAACTTGATTGCTCGTTCTCGGACCCAACAAAGATATGGTTCCATAGACACACGATTCGGCCTTCCTAGACTTGCTTTACCTTTCTTATGCAAATGACGCCAGGAAGAAACAATCTGGTCTTGAAGTTCTTTATTATCTTTGAAAAAGATTTTCTCCACCTGAACACTTTTAGGTGGTTCCTTCAATGGATAACCTAGTCGTCGGCGGGCTAGAACCGGGTTGTAGCTGATCCCTCCATTAAATCCAAGCAAAGGTACGTTGGCAAAGTCCCCACAACCATCAATAATCAGTATTCCATCGTACACACGGCTATACCAATCGATATCCGAATGGATTAGGGCCATAACCCTTTGTGACCAAAGTCCTTTGTCAAGACCCAGAAAAGGAGAACACTTGGGCAAGTGCGAAATAAACCACTTGTATAACAAAGGAACACAGCATGTAATCATCCCTCTGCCATGGAAATTTTGGAGATGCACGGAATGATAAGTGTTACCCAATAAAATCGGCACCGGATTTCTCATCATGAAGATTTTGATGGCGTTAAGGTCAACGAAACCTTCAAAACTCGGGAAGAGTAACACTCCATAAACAAGTAAGGCGAAGATTGCCTCAAATGTATCCTTGCTCATATAATCAGCATGATATCAAGCTTTCTTGATTAGGAAATTTATAGGTAACCCAAGAGTTCCACCTCGAGAGGGAGGTTAGAAACTTCTTGACTATGGTAAAGGTTTCAAGGGGAGTAAGCATATCTTAAGGACACGCTTACGTGGAGTTTTGAAACTCCTATTTCTATGTTGAAATGTTGAATTGAAATTAGGGTTAAATTAGGGATTCCACGGCGGGAAATCCTAAAACAGAGTACGGCGACTCTTTGACCTAATGCTAGGGTAAGGGGCATTTTCGTCCACGGCGGGACACCTAGGAGATTAGGGTTTTGAAATGGTTAAACGTTAGGGTTATTGACTCGGCGGTCAAACTGTTTAGACCTACTCCTTCGGAGGGCGAAACGGTAAAACATGCAAACATGGAAAAATATTATATGGAAGAAATAAAGTGCAGAAAGTAAAGGAAGCGGCGTGACGATCACTCGCATAAATTACAAATCCCCAAAAAGGCAAAATAAAATAAACTGCGACCATGACTCGCGTGAATTACATCCATGGAACCCAAAATAACTTGAAATAAATATGAATCAGAATCTATGTATAATCTGAAGAGAGAAACAGAGAACATTAGTGAAAAGATAGACGAGAATATGGCAGACACAGTTAATATTAAAAGAAAGACGAAAATGCAATTTGGAATTTTTATTATTGTTTTGTTAATTTTCATATTTTGTTTTTATTAAAACTTTAGTATTAATTTTAAAAGATTTTAATTTTTAAATAAACAAAACTTTAGTTTTGACTTTTCATCTTTAAAAAGTTTTAATCTTAATTTAAAAAGAAAAGTTTTAATTCTAATTTAAAAAGAAAAGTTTCTTTAGTTTAATGTTAAAAATTTTTTTTTAATTTAAAATAAAAAAAGTTTTAGTTTTGATATTAATAAAAGCTTTTTAATAAAAGAAAGACGAAAATTTAAAAATAAGAAGACCTAGCTAACCTAGATTAACTAAAATAAATAATAACGAAAAATGAGTCTTCTTTAAAATTGAGGCTTAACGTAAATCCAGAAAATGGTTTTAACTATTTTATTATATTTTTTATTTTTTGTATTTTTATTAAAAGAACAACTAAAAAAACTTCCTAAATATTAGAAACAAATTTAGTTATAACTTATTAAGACGTTGCTACAAAACTAAATAACATTATTATTAACATATAGTTTAATTAAGAATTATTAGAACTACCTAATTATTAATTATTAAAATTAATTAAAGAAATTAAATAATAAAATAAAATAATATAAAAATTGAAACATTGAAAAGGAAACAAAAAGCAGAGATTCGCATGATAAGCTGAAGCAGCTAGCACTTTTTATTTCCTTTTCTCCTTCCTTACGGCGCCGCCATGGCCGTTCCGCTCACAGCTTCTTCCAGTTCTTCTTCTTAGTCCTTGCATGTCTTTGGATTCGCTTCTATCATCTGAAACAGAAAAACCATGAAAAAAACAGAGAAACAAAAACAATGAGAAGGATTTACCGCTGTTGATTCACGATGAAAAGTTTTGCTCCTTCTCCCCGATGCGTGGTCGGTGACAATGTGGTGGCCTCGTCCGGCTTTGCCAATGAGGAAGCTTTTCCGAGGCAGCCGCGGTTCTCGTTGATGCTTCGTTCTTCGCCGGCGAAACGGGTTCGTCGAGAACTTCTTCAAATCTCTCGTCCCTCTCGCCGCTCAGTAGGTGATGATGATGAAACCTTCTGGGTTACTCTGAACCTAGCCGCCGTTGTTTTGCGCGTTTTTTGATCTCCGGTTTCGAGATTCATCTGATGATTATTTATATCAGTCCTTTGTTGGTATGATTTGTGGGCTGGATCTGTTTCTAACTCTTGTTGAGATTGTTACGTTGATTTTTGCAGATTTTTCGGAACCGACTCTTGATGAGTTTGACCGAACAACTTTGTTATATTGTTACTGGGCTTTTCGGATCCGGATTTCACGTTTATTGTTTTGATGCTTTGACTTCGGATGTGTTGGCTAAAACAGTTCACTGGATTTACTGAACTGGTTTGTTTCAGTTTGCTTGTCTGATGAACTGGTTAACTGGTTTTCTGGTTTGAACTTGTCTGGATTTGGATTTTCTTCTAAACTTGATTCTGAACTATTTTGGATATGATTTTTGCAGACATGATTTGGATTTTTGATGGAAACTTATTTTTGGTTGCATAATATTTACTTGATAAAAAATGAATTCAGATTTTATTAGTGATCTGTTTGGTTGGATAACTTGTTTTTCGCTCTTTCTCGGCTGTCCCGACTAAAGATAAGAACAGATACTATCTATCGGTACCGAGGTCGGGAGTTGGAGATGGGAGTAGGTTTCGGCATTAGTCGTGCCCTCCCGACACCCGATGATGAATTTTTCTGAGGGTGTCAAACAAAACAAATTTTCTAACGTTAACCTCTTTTACTCTGTTTCTCTGTTTTGTCGTGCAGGTACGAAAAACAGTCGGTCTTGAAATCAGTCAGAGAAATGAAGAACTTAGAAAAAAAAATTTAGAATAAAAAAATAAATATGTAATTCAATTTATTTTCCTTTTTATAATTTGTAATAATAAAATATTTATGAATGAAAAATTCAATAATACTTTCTTATTTCCAATCATTTCCTCTTTGTAAATTGTTATAATAGTAAAAAAAATATTATGAATAAAATTCAAATATTTCCCTCTCAAGATCAATTTCCAATTTCCTTTCCATGACTTAATTTTGTTGCAACCCCCTCAAATATCCGATTAAATCCAACCGGTCAAATCACCTTTGCATAAATTCCACCGACTCCAAATTAATTCGATTAAACTTGAGCCATAAGCTTAAATTCACCGTACAAATTCAATATGAATAAATTCCAAAATCAATCGAATCAACCTTGTCACTCCAATACGTACTTCTTCACATAACCGATATAAACTTAATTTTGCCAATATATTAAGTTGCGCCGAATGATATAATCAGAAATGACCTTGAACAAATTAAAATGGAAGGGAAACAGAGAACTCTGATTAACCGTGAAACTGAACTATTCCGCGCCAAAAAATTCCATTTATGTTTCCGACAAATAAATCCAACGCCATGAACCAACTCGGCCAAAAATTTCAATTAAATAAATGTAACAAATCCCGACTTGAGCCAATTTTGTACCGCTTTCCTTTTGAGAAATTTAAGTGGCAGGTAGCTGAAGAAGCAGAAAATAATTGTCTATTGAAACCAAATTCCACAGAACAGATTCTTGCATTGACTTGAACCAAACTAAACTCAAATGACAACATAAATGCCTCAGAGATCCACTGGCGACAGAGTCTCGAGCCACTGATTTAACTACCGTATCTCCAACATCCTGACGCCAGAATTACTGTGAGTTTCTGTTCACCTTTAAAGAAATAAAGAACTCGGAGACGGAGGTTCTGGTTACTCAAAAAACCCTGGCGACAGCTCATCTTCAAAAACAGTCAGCAACCAACATATAAATGACCATCTTGCCTTTTAGCAGCTAAAGTGCCGGAAGTGATTATCCTGCAAAACGAACACGCTACATAGCCTGTCAATAGTTAGCTTATGCGAACATGAGATGACATGTGACATGAATCGACTAATCTGAGGGTAAAATTTGGGGTATTACAATGATAAGTTAGAATTACATGGAATTCTTTGGTTCTTCGCTTGGCAACAAATGTTTCCCACTCTTCATCTGAAATCAGAGCAGCATACTTCTTTGGAAACTCTAATTCGATAAATTTTCCATCAGAATCTTTAAGAAACTTGTTCGTTAAAAATGCTCTAAATCCTCTTAGTCGTTTTCCGGCCAATTGAAGACAATATTTTTTCCGATCATCATCAATATTAAAAGATCTCTGCAAACAAATAAACATACATATAGTATCTTAGTATAAGTAATTTAAAGACATAATCATCAACATAATTAAAAAAAATATCATATATCATACCTGTATTTCGCTCCAAATTTTGTCTTTAGCCGTTTGTAACGAAGGAATTCTCCAATTATCGCAAGTGATTGGAATTTGTGAATGAACAAGTGCTCCAATGTAACTTGTCAGCATCACACCGTTAGGCTCAATTAATTGATCTGTTTCATTCCAATGCACATCATACTTTATACCTTTATCTCTCGCACGAATGATTTTTTTCATAATCGTTATTCCTCTTTTAATATCTCTTTCCACGTCTTGTGCTGGTTCGTTTCCATCATGTTTAGAAGTATCATGTGATTTTTCCTCGTTGGTAGCCATAATACCTGTAATTCAAAAAAAATCAAATTATGAAATGAATGACAAATATATATGAAAAGAAAAACATATAAATAAGAAATATATAAATAAGAAAAACATATATATAATTTTATTGAATGACATAATGTGTAATTTTATTGAATGACATAATATGTAATTTTATTGAATGATATAATATGTAATTTTATTGAATGATATAATATGTAATTTTACAAGTACCTTTGTCACTAACATCTCTTTCTTTTCTTCGTTGGAACGTGGTGTACTTGTCTCTTAACAACACAGACGGATGGATTGATCCAAATTCCCTCATTATGATCATTTCTAATATATGATTTGTCCGCTCTAATATTCTCATCTTGACCATCTATAATATAAGATTCCTTCTCAACATCAACATCACTCTAATCTCCAATGTTATCATCGGTTACTTTGTTGGAAAAAAGAATTATAGTCCATTTCGTACTTGTCGGATCAGTGACATAAAACACTTGTTTAGCTTGCGTGGCTAGAATAAAAGGCTCATCTTTGTACCCCACCTTATTAAGATCCACTTGCAAAAATCCTGACTTATCCATTCGTATGCCACTATTATTTTCAACCCACTTGCATCCAAAGATAGGAATCTGAAATTTCTCATAATCAAACACCCAAATGAGCTCTATAACCTCAAAATACGACAAATTTGCATATTTGGGGTTTAAGTCCTTCACACTTGAAATGTGGATTGCTTCAGCAAGCACAGTGACATCACTATTTTGCATTGTACTTTTATCATCTTGTTCTTTGGTATAAAATGTGTATCCATTAATTGCGTATGCGCTATAAGAAAACACATGCAAACTTGGACCATATGCTAAACATCTCAACCTTTCTATTATTGAAGCGGGATCAGAATAAAACTTTGAAAATATATGATCCTTGAACCATGTTATAAAACTTCGATTGTGCTCACGTATTATCCAATTTTCATTTCTATTCATATTTAAACCTCGGAGAACGTCCTTGTGCATTTCAACATACGGCTCAACCTCAATGTCATTGTGCAGAACATACAAATGCACTTGCTCCCGTTCATCCCTTGAAACTGTCACAACTTTATTTCCAATTAACTGTTTTCCTACTATTTTTTCAACAACATGAGATTTTGGGAGGCCAATGGATTGAACATTGGACAAATATTCAGTACAAAACTTAATCGCTTCTTCAACAATGTATCGTTCAATAATACAACCCTCTGGCCGACTTCGGTTTTTCACATACCCTTTCAATATTTTCATATAACGTTCAACAGGGTACATCCATCTCATATAAGCTGGTCCACACAATTGTGTCTCTTTCACAAGATGAACAACTAGATGTACCATTATGTCAAAAAATGATGTAGGAAAATACATTTCAAGCTCACACAAAGTAATAACTATTTCTTTTTGCAATGTTGGTAAGATCGCAGGATCGATCACCTTACTACAAATTAACCTGAAGAAAAAACACAATTTAGTTATTGTGCTTCTCACTTTTTCTGGAAAAATAGAACGTATACCTATTGGTAGAAAGTGTTCCACTATAACATGGCAATCATGTGTCTTTAAACTATTTAACTTGAGGTCTTTCATTAAAACAAGTATTCTAATATCTTAAGAGTATCCTTCTAGAACTTTAACTTCACTTAGAAACCTACACAATATCTTTTTCTCCTTTCTAGAAAAAGTATAAGCAGTAGGTGGTAGATATGTTTGATTTCCTTTCTTCAAGGGTCCTAATTCATTTCTTATTCCCATCGCTACCAAGTCCATTCTTGCTTTAAGGCAACCCTTAGACTTTCCTTGTATATTGAGTAACGTACCAATAACACTTTCAAATACATTTTTTTTCAATATGCATAATGTCGCTACTGCGAAAATCGGCGCCGGCTGAACAGAAGAGTCGCCACCGTGCGTTATTTATCCCAAAGGAGGGAAAGGAAACGCTCGAAGTAAACCTACCACAATGACGGGAAAGGAATGGTCATCGCAACCAAATCCTGGATTCGGGAGTCGGTTACGCAAGGGGAAGGTATTAGCACCCCTCACGTCCGTCGTACTCGGCGGGATCCACGCTTGTTTTCGGTCGAAAAGATTGTTATTCTATCTACTCTATAGGTCTGGGGTTAAAAGAAAAGAAAATGACTCGGCAAAGTATCGCACTTTATGCCTACGTATTCCCGTTTGTAACGAGAAATCAGAGTCAACGTAGTTCGCCTACCTACGGGAAAGGAGGGGAAGGTTGCTCGCTAGGATATCGCGTCCTATGCCTACGTACTTTCATACAGCATGAAAGATCAAAGCAAACGTAGTTCGGGCCACGTACGACACAAGTCTGTTTTGATTGCTTTTATCTCCTTCTGAAAAATGGTTTTTCTGCTTAGCAGTCCAAGCGGACAAAAATTGACATTTGATTGGTTCACATTCTTTTACGAAAGAAGTGTCTTTTATTGTGTTTGAAATATTTATTGTGTTTTTCTGTTGATTTTGAGAAAGAAGAGACAGAACTCTAAACTATGGTTGAAAAGGGAATCAAACTAACCTAATGTTATCATGCATGGGTTAAGACCTAATGTCTATCATATTTCTCTCTTGCGCAGAGAGAAATAGAGATCCTAAGGGGATAAACGGAAACAGAAGCAACAGATATAATAAAACAGTAAAATATGCATGAATGCAACAATACAAGCGAGGCAAGGAAGTCCCACTCAACCTCGAACCTAGAAAACAACAGGCAAAAGCGAACAAAATTCGCTTTCAACCTAACAGATTAATTGGCAAACAATACAGTCCGGAAAACTCAAACAATACATCAAAAATTATAAACAGCAAAAATAAACAGCAAATAGCAAATCTGCACAACAAGCTCCATCATCTGTCTTCAAGTCATCTTCAAACATCTACCAGCTTCAAGCAAGCATCAATCTTCAAGGAAAGAAACTCTGACAGTAAACACCTTCAACAGCTTCAAACAGCAGGGCTTCAGACAGCAGCAGTCAAAGGCACAGCTTCAACATCACAATCTTCATCTTTAAGCAAGGTCTCTATCTTCAATCTTTCAGGGCTTTTCTTCAAGTCTCACTCTCCAAGATGAGGAACAGTTAAGAGGATGAACTGGAATGTTAAACAGTTAGTTGACCACCAAAGGTGGCAAATAGACTGTTAACAACATGTAGAATGTTTCTCTCAAGAGTTCTATCTCTTAGACACTGTCACCAAGCCTTCCAAAGGAAGGGGGTGAGTGTCCTAGAGAGACTCTGCATCATAGAGAGGGATGGAGGCAGACAAGACCTTCCATGTTTATGAAGCAAGTTTCTACCTTAAGCTCTACCTAGCTCCTAGTTCCTATAACTCTTCAACAGCAACCAGCAATCCTAGCAAGCAACCATCTTCATCACCTCTTGAACTGGGTCTTCATTCCTTTGGTCTTCAATGGCTTCATCAACAAAGTCTTCAGCTCAAACCCAAACCCCAAGCAGGCCCAATACCCCACACAGTCAAACAATAACCCTAGAAAGGGCACACCATACAATCAATCAATTACAAGAATATACTAATAGTATTAATATAATGGGGGGAAGTCTAACAATTTCTAAGGGATCTACCACTTACCAATAATACCCCTATAGTCCCCATCTTCTAATTTGTCCTAAAGAAAACCCAAAAAGAAACTTGTTTTGTTACACCTATGTTATATTCACAACCCTAATTGACTATCCTAATAGTTTCTAACTAAACTACCTAAAATAAATCCTAAAAATATGGTATAAAAATCAGGGGGGCACCTAATATCCATATCTAGTTATACTAAAAAGAATGGGGTGAAAATCCTAAAGGAAGCTCCTAAACTAAATTCAACAAATGATAGCATCAACTAAAAGAATTAAACAAAGCTATTAAATGTAAAAATATACAAAAAATATGAAAATGAAGTAAAATGACAATTTTATGCTTTCATATTTTTCTTGACCGAAAATAGAAAATGGGGAAAAAAATCTCATTAAAAAATAATGTTTTTTCATTTTTTATGAATTTTTGAAGATTAAGAAATTTTGGAGTGAAATTTAATATGAAAAATGATGAGGGGGTAAGAATAGAAATAAAATTCAGTTAGCATTCATATCTGGGCCCAGCATAGGGGTGCGCATAGCATAGCGCCTGGGCCCAGTCTTACAATCAGAGAAACTAAATAAAAATAAAAAGAAAATGATAGAGGCGCGGTGTAAATAGCAGGACTATGTAGTTCATTTCCATTGGGCCTCGCCTAGGGGGGGTGGATAGCGAAATCATGAAAGGCCCACGCCAGCGTTTTAATGAAACGCTGCGCTTTGAGCGCTCAGAACTCCCTCCAAATCTCATCTTTGAATGTGGACCGCTAGATGATGCTTTAGTCAAACAATTCAGCATGCTCTCAATGGTGTAGATTTTGTCTTCTTCCTTGGCTCACTTAGGGTTTCAGCCTCCATGAATACACGAGCATCATGCACCATTCTTCCATCTCGTCGTTCTCTCTCATCTCTCCATCAAATCACATGATCCAAGAACCAAACTTACTCTATTTCTTGCGTAGAACACAACCATGGTGTTGGTTTATATTAAATCACCCTCTATCATTCAAACCGAAAGGGATAACATCAAGACATCAAAATTTCCTCAAGTTTCAATCATCACCAAATTCACCAATCTTTGCACAACAATAGTCCTTAGGCCATACTGATCACAAATAGCTAATTCTCTAAGATTATAACAGCCTAACCACTATGTTCTAGGTCCAAACCGAATTTACACTCACATGTCAACCTCCATGAAAACTTGCCTAAAGCTCCAGAATCAATCATCTAACCGCCTAAACCATGTTTAACCTAACAATTCTAGATCATACTACCTAATTCGAGCCAAAATGTGAGAAACACTAACCTGTCAAGAAGTTGAAAACAGATGAGGATTCCCTTCAATTCACAGCTTGCAATGCTCCAAGATCCCTCAGTGTGCTATATTCTTTCTTCTGTATGCAATAACTCGAGCTCAAACCACCTGGATCTTGGTAACCGATTCCAATTGCACTTGAAGAGGAGAAACTTGCACAGCACGATTCAGGCCACTATTCACTCGGATCTTGCTTGTAATCTACTCAGGGATGATTACTGAATGGGATTGAATCATAAAATTGAATGGATGATGAAGAATTAAGAGGATTCGAATGAATTTGCAAAAATGCAAAATGAATTGAAACTATGAGTTTTGATCCAAATGAAGCTCAACCCTCTCTTGGATCAGCTCTAGGGTTTATATAGATGATGAGGGAAAGTTCTAGAAGATGCTAGATTAATCCCATGAGAAGTTATTCATATCATTGCATGAGAAAATGAAAATGGCCAAGTTGCAAAACCAATTCTGCATTGCCTTATTGCAGCCCCTCAAAATCTCTTGAATTTCTCCTTTCATGACAATTAGAGAGTGTAGAAACCATTCCTTGCCTTGCACCTTGGTCTTAGCTTGATTTGGCAAGTGTATCTTTTCTTACAAGCAACTTATGATAACTCCAATTTCTTGACTTCAAACCAAAAAACTAATATTTCCAATTATCTTAAAATGCAATTTCCCTTCAAAATGGTTGGTCATATGCTTGGTTTTACTTTTGGTATCAAAAAATCACAATTTTGGTCATTTAAAAAGGTATTTTTCCCTTTATAATTGGTCAACTTTGCAAGTCTAAGTTCCATGCATTTCCAACTTTCCACACCCACTTTTCTAGACTCAAAATGTCATTTGGAGCAAGTTTGATGTTTAACATTGTTTCATTTGAAATTTGGAAATAGGAGTTTTGGGCATATGCTTGAAATGACCTGTAATTCCACTTTCCCAAAATACCCCTGGCTTGCCAAGATCATAAGTAGGGTTCTACAAATACGATGAAGGCATACCATACCTTTCTAGAAATATAAGATCATGAGGAACAACTCTCATGTTGTCCAGAAATCCATTTGAAAACTCCTTGAGGGGTAAAAGTTGCTTGGAAGTCAAGTAACTTTCACAGACAAATTTCAGTGTCCTCAGATGACCTGTAACTTGCAAGAACCATAACTTGAGTTCTATAAATCTCCTTTATGCCTTCCACCACTCAAATTAAAGGTCTTGAGATACTCTAAAAGTTTCATGTTGGCCAAGGATCCATTTGAGACTTGAATTTTGAATTATCTTGCTTGGAAGCTTGATCTAAATTAGGGGATTTTACACAGAAACCCTAATTTAGATACCTCTCTTCTTCTTGATTTCTTCTGATTTCTCCTTGGCACAACACCACATCCATATCCACATATCAAATGAGGCATCCCACATCTTTCAAACAGGCCTTGATGCCCTTCAATCAAGCATTTGACCTAGGGTTGACCCAGATGAAACCCTAGTTGACTGTCTTCAACTGCAGCTCTTGTAATCCCATCAATGACTTGTCTCACTTTCAAAATGACCCCTTAGGTCTTCCATGATGTCTACATGCACTCCATGCTTTCAATTCATAGCTCCCAACCTCTCTGCTGGTCCTCACATACCCTCAAGATAGGAGATAGACCCACTGCTTGGTCCACTAACTTCTCAGATTTCAATTTCTTTCTGATGACTTGGCTAAGATTGAATTTGAATAAGAACCTCTTGATATGCTCATAGAGATAAGAATTGCATTTGGTCCCTTGTTGGATGGCTTGCTATGTTATGCTATGCAAATGATTAGACTATGTACATGACTTTTTATGCAAATGACAATGCAATTGAAACATAAACCAAGTGAAGTAGGTTGAGCAAATTTTAGGGTGCAACAGTTGCCCCTATTCAAGCGACTTGGACCCGACTGGGTGAAGAGCGAACGGCCTTCAAACATTCGAGGTACGAGACGGTTGAATACTAAGAACTCGGAAATTTACCAACCGCAGAAATAAACTGCACGACTGTTTGGGGAACATTATCTACAAATCTGATTTCAGCATTATCTTGTCAATACTGGAATAAACTTATTGACTTCACTGGGAGAAGTACTTCTGTCAACAAAACCTGACCCTGCCACTAATACAGGAAAATAACACCGTCATCACTACGGGAAATCACTCCGCCACCACTGCGAGAAAATAACTCCGCCACCATTGCGGGAAAATTTTGTCACTATTATAGAAAAATAACACCGCCATCGCTACGGGTACTAACTCTGCCAAATACAGGAAAACAACTCCGCCTTTGCTACGGGAAATAACTCTGCCAAATACAGGAAAATAACTCCGTCACCATTACGGGAAATACTCTGCCAAATACAGGAAAATAACTCCGTCACCATTACGGGAAATACTCTGTCAAATACAGGAAAATAACTCCGCCTCTGCTACGGGTAGATACTCTGTCAAATTCAGGAAAATAAATCCGCCTCTGCTACGGGAAATACCTCCGTCATCACTACAGGAAATAACTCTGTCACCATTACGGGAAATACTCTGTCAAATACAGGAAAATAACTCCGCCTCTGCTACGGGTAGATACTCTGTCAAATACATGAAAATAACTCCGCCTCTGCTACGGGAAAATAACTCTGATACAACTTTTCTACCCATCTTTGCAGCAGCTAACGCCATCAATCACATGGGTAACACAATATGAGTCTAGTCTTCCAATTTTCAGCACTGACATGGCAGCAAATCTGAGAAGGACTCTACTGGGGATTTTCTGAATCCACACTGCCGGACAACCTCCAAAAATCGATTCACGAAATCTTTTGATATTGTTATAACAACAATCTTGAAGAAATACTCCGCTGGAGGGGTAAGAGAAACTTAAACAAGCAACTCTGTGGGGAATAATATCACACTTGACATTATCATTACACTTAACATCAACACTAACAACAACAACAAAATTATTGTTACTTAATTCAAGTTTCCATCAACAACAAAAGCATTAACATATATAAAAAATTAATTCATTTGCTTTCATCAACAACATCAACATCATTAAAAACAAGAACAACACTAACAACATCAACAATAATATTCTCATTACAACATCATCAATATCAAGAGCAACACTAATAACATCAACAACAACATTCTCGTTATAACATCATCAACATCAAGAACAACACTAACAACAATATCAACAAAAACATTCTCGTTACAACGTCATCAACATCAAGAAAAACACTAACAACATCATCAACAACATTCTTGTTACAACATCATCAACATCAAGAACAACAACAACAACATTAACATATATATTTACATCAAGAACAAAAAAACTTCAATATTAAAATATACATTTTAAGAACAAAAAAACTTCAATATTAAAATATACATTTTAAGAACAAAAAAACTTCAATATTAACATTCTCAAGCCACAGTATGAACTGTAAAAATAAAATTCATAAAAAACTTCACTACCTTAAACAAAGAAGAAGACGAGAGACAGAGGAGGTGGCGGCGGACGGAGGGATAATGACAGTCGGCGGAAACGAAGAAGACAAGGACCGGTCGGACGGACAGAGGTGGTACGGCGGTGCAACGGACGGAAGTGGTCGACGGAGGGTGTAGGGTTTATCGCGAGTGGGAAGGAAAGAGTTTAAACTCCGACTGCTTCTGTTTATGAGAATTCTAAGTTTTATTAAATTTATTATACTTAAGCATATAGCAGCGATTTTGCATTGACCTTTAGCAGTGCTTTATAAAAGCGCTCTCTAAGGTCTGCTTTAGGCAGGACCTATAGCAGCGCTTTTATAAAAGCGCTTTCTTTTGTACCCCATTTAGCAGCGCTTTAACAAAAAACACTTTCTTATACTGCCACCTTTAGCAGCGCTTTTAGAAAGCGCTTTCGTAGGGCCCCCATTTAGCAGCGCTTTTCCAAAGCGCTTTTGTAGGGCCCTCATTTAGCAGCGCTTTTTATAAAGCGCTTTCTATTGTAAGCCAAAATTGCCACCTTTAGCAGCGCTTTTCTAGAAGCGCTGTCTAAAGTCAACTCTTTTTTTTTCCTTACTCTTTAGCACGCTGTCTTTGCTGCACTGTCAAAAATCATTTTTGGCGTAGTGTATATTTCATTTTTAATTTAATATTTTATGGAACATACTCTATGTAGCTTGATACATTTTTTATTGAAATATATTTTGCTTCAAATACATTTAATTTTTTTTAAATTATATTTCATTTTATGGGTAGTATCTTGTGCTACATGTTTGTTTGTTGTATCTCAATATATTTTAATTGAGCCACATCATTTAAATTTAAACTAAATTGATGTGTATATTTTGGTCTTAGATCATAACTCAAATTTTGATTCACTGTTATACGTATTTTATGATTTATAATAAGATTTCAAAAATATATCATTAATTAGGTTTTGAATATGGATTCCCGGTTTAATTTTTTGATTAACGTTTAGATACAAAATATATTTTTGTAAAATTTTGTTTGTTGTATAACTCTGGAGCATGATGTCTTCTTTAGACATCGCAATGGTAAGTGAATAATTTTAAAGATATAATATTAAATTTGATAATATAGTAAAACTTTTGTTTATCGCTATTCTCTAAAAGTCAAGTGTTAAAGGAATGGTTGGAAAATATATCGAAGATTTTTTATTGATGATGACTTGTGGGTGCATTTGGTGTAAGTGGAACGTCAAGTGTTAAAGGAATATGCATTTGGACAATATATATTTGACATTGCATTTATATTTAAGATCAAAATTGTGTTTTTAGAAAAAAATATATATTATTATGATTTTTTTTTTGTCTGAAATGTTGAGTTTGAATCTGCACCCTGCAATCAGATATTCCTTCAACTACTAACTATATTGGACTAACAAGACGATAATCATTGAAGTTGATTTCTAGAAAATGTAAAAATCTGCCTTTTGTTTTGTGTGAGTATAGAAAATGGGTTATGAACAACTAAGATACATGCATGATTGATTACCGCAACATGCTTTATTACGCATAGAAAAAAGCTAAATCTTTCGAGGCCAAAAGTACATATTGTAAAGTAGATCAATCATTTCACGCAAAGATAGATTGTAATTAATTATTAATACAATTGGAAATTTGTTAAACAATTTGACGGATATAGGATGAGTCTAAAATATATCTTAAACAAATTTTCCATCCTCACCACTATATAATCATAAACATATTGATGATAATCCAACAGTTTCAACAATTATTGCATTTCAGATCTTGGACCCCTGATTGATACACTCTCAAGTCTTTTGTGTTTCAAATTTCTGAGTATTTTTTGGATTGAACTGTGTTCATTGTCAACTCACCAACAATTTTTTGTTATAACAAGATTTGGTTCTGCAAGATATCTCTAAGTTTTGATAATAACAAAGTAGTATTCGTGTGAGAACAACTTTGATACTCTAACATTTGTTTTTTTGAAGAATTAACAAACGGGTTCTAACTCTGATAGTGAAAGCTTTGACTCTGATGGAGACCTTGTGCAACGTCACTCTGATCTGACCAAAGTCGCTTCTGCGCCATAAAAGAAAGTATGTTTCTGATCTATTCACCTTCAAAGAGATTCTAAGAAGACAATATGTTGCTGCTACAATGCTCTCTTGGATTCTGGTTCTGAACGTGACTCTGATGTTTTACTTTTGAATGCTTTCTAGCTTCTGAAGTCATTATCTTCTGAATACTAAGTGCTGAAGACAAAATTCTATTGAACAAAGTTCTGAAGACTTTGAAGACTTGATTTTCTGAAGATTAAGTGTTGAAGACTCTAAAGACAAAGTTCTGCTGAACAACATTCTGAAGACTCTGAAGACTTAAGTTATTAAAAACCAAGGGTTCTAAATACTGAGTGCTTAAGACTCTGAAGACAAGGTTCTGGTGAACAAGTTCTGAAGACCCAAAAGTGTTCATTGTTAGGATACTCTGAACGCTCTAAATACTCTGAAGACAAGGTCTTTTTGGTTGTATTTGTTTTATGTTGAACACTAAAGAGAATCTTGGCAAGTTTGACTCCAAATCTCAAAAGTGCTTATTGTTAGGATACTCTAAATGCTCTAAAGGCTACAGAATCTATAACACAGAAATACGAATTGTTGAGGAATCAATTCATGTCAGATTCGATGATAATCTTGACCCTAAAAAGTCAAAGCTAGTTGAAAATTTTGCAGATTTGAAGATTACCTTATCAGAATCCAAGGAGGAAGATTCTAAAGAAGGAGACAAAGACACAGAAACTATAAAATCAGATACAATCTTACCAGAAACAACGAATTATCTCATCAGAAGAAGAATAAGTTAAAGACTTCTCATTCTGAAGAAATGATTCTGGGAGACAAAGTTGATCTAGTCAGAACTCGTTCATCATTTAAACCTTCTGAAGAAACTCTTCTGGGTTTGGTGTCTTTGATAGAGCCAACATCAATTGGTGAAGCTCTTATGGAAAATGAGTGGATTCTAGCTGTAACACCCCGTTCCCCAAAATAAAATAAAACAAATAAAATAAAACAAATAAAATAAACACATATCAGAGTTTTTCCCTCAAAAACGGGATGTCACATTTCACCAAAATTTCACCAAACATTTCTTAAATGATTTTCCAATAAAATTGTAGCGGAAAAAGAAGTCTGTCATAAAAACATAATATGTATATATACATCATCAACATCTTCATATGTACAACAAGTCGGCCATCTGCCCAAAATGTACAAAACATCATCATCATATTCAACACAACAAGATACGCCACAGGGGCATACAAAATCATCAATAAACATGAAAACTCCCAAAAGCCCCGGTGTTACGTATCAGAGAAATCCCTACGACATCGCCACAATCCAAACTAGCTAAACACTTGGATTGTCTGTACTTCCGAAGAAGCACAGACCACAACAACAACAAAGGGGGTGAGAAATCACGATCAAATATAAACCGGTAATAATGTACATGAAATAAAGGCAGAAACATATAAACGTCATTTCATATACAACATATTCAGACCTACTGTCCCACCATCAACAATCACTACACACAACAATGCAACACACGCCACTCACACAACAATATGCGGTACCGACTCATAACAACGATGGGCAACGGGCCATCAACCCTCCACAAAGGAGCACACATCACCGATGGGCACTGGGCCATCAACCCTCCACACAGGGAGCACAACAACAATATCGATGGACAGTTGGCCATCACCCTCCTCACAGGGAGCACATCTCCGATGGTCACTGGGCCATCACCCTCCTCACAGGGAGCACAACAACACAACACGTCATGCATAACCTCAATGCACGCACACCACAACAATTACACATAATCAGCACACACGGTCCCCTGACCATATCTCATCATGCATCATACATACATATATCACACGTCACATACACGTCTAACACACAAGGTGCAATCCGATCCTACCGATCCATCCCTCACACAACATAAAAACACTACGCACACAGGCGTATCAATCCTACGGATCCATCATATAACACATACACATGCACATCTTTACATATCACATAATCCATCGATTTTGTCCAATGCGATAAACACCGGCCACACAGCCCTCATAACCCTCAACATACTCTCAGCACTCAAATATCATCACAGCACATCAGACCGATCACACTCAGCGCCAATAGCTGTACACAGCTCTCAAAAACCAAAACCTGCTACGTTCGCTACCTGCTCGCTACGCGAGCTCCTAGCGAATGCTCGCTACACGTTCGCCTAGCGAACCTCCTCGCAAGTCACACTTCTGAGCTACTGGGAGTGTTCTCTACCGCTTCGCTCAGCGAACCTTCTAGCGAGTACAAAAAAACAACCACTGTAATGGCTCGCTACACGCTCGCTACGCGAGCTGCCAGCGAAGGCTCGCTGCGCTTTCGCCTAGCGATGGGCTAGCGAAAGTCTGCGATTTCAAAAAAATAAAACTGCTGCTCAGAATTCAGCAGCCCTCCCACTCTCCAATTTTCATCGGGACAACACCAAAATCATCGGCTTAAGGTCCTACCACCTAACTACAACATCCAAACTCAGTTTTACCCGATAAACCCTCATATCTGCTCAATTTACTAACTTCTGGCAAAAAACTACGCATTACCCGGAAACCCCAATTCACCCAACAAACTCACTACAGCACATGCAACAGTTTCTAACACAATAATCACAAACATATCAGAATCAGCAACATGCAAACAACATCAATTCATCATCGATCATGGGGATTAGGGAATTCCCCTTTCTACCACATATTCATACACTACTGAAATTAACTGATCAATTCCCCCCTTAACTCGAATTCGTTTAGATGATGATTAAGCTTCACAATCTGCAGCCTTGATGCACCTTTCCCCGCTCTTGATCGCTCTTGCCCTTGCTTCTTCAACCGTGTTCTTCTCTTCCTCGTGTTCTTCCTTCCACTCTTTCACTTTCTATTTCCACAAATACCAATTTTGCCCTTCATCCCAAAAATATACAACTCTTATATTTCAAATAAATAATTAAAATGGGTGTTACAAATCTCCCCCACTTTAATTGTTTTCGTCCTCGAAAATACCTGATGGAAACAACTCTAGATACGCTTCCCGCATCCTGCCCTCCAATTCCCAGGTCACACTGCCTCCTGCAGCACCTCCCCAAGCCACTCTCACCAAAGGTATCTCTTTCCCTCTGAGTCGCTTCATCTTGCGGTCCTCGATCCACAACGGCATCGTCTCCACAGTTAGATTCTCTCTAACTTGAACCTCATCCCTCGGAATCACATGAGACGGATCGGGTACATACTTCCGAAGTTGCGACACATGAAACACGTCATGCAAGTTCGAAATCTCTGGCGGCAACGCCACCCTATACGCCACAGCGCCAATCCTCTGCAAAATCTGATACGGCCCGATAAACTTCGGATCCAACTTCTTGGACTTCAATGCACGTCCAACACCAGTCACTCGGTTAACCCTCAAAAATACATGGTCACCCTCATTGAATTCCAACTCTTTCCTTCGGTTGTCATAATAACTCTTCTGCCGATCCTGAGATGCTTTCATCTTCTCACGAATCATCTGCACTGTCTCAGTAGTCTGCTGCACCAACTCTGGTCCCAACACAACACTCTCACCCAACTCATACCAACACAGAGGAGTCCTACATCTCCTACAATAAAGAGCTTCAAACGGTTCCATCCTGATACTGGAATGGTAACTGTTGTTGTACGTGAACTCTACCAAAGGGAATTGAGTATCCCACGTACCACCTCTTTCCAATACACAAGCCTGCAGCAAATCCTCTAAAGTCTGAATAGTCTTCTCCAACTAACCATCCGTCTGCGGATGATAAGACGAACTCAGCTTTAAATCAGTACCCAATGCTTCCTGCAAACTCTTCCAAAATACTGAAGTGAACCTCAGATCTCTATCCGACACAATACTCAAAGGCACACCATACAGCTTCACAATTACCCGAATATAGATCTCTGCCAGCTTCTCCAATGGAAAACTGATACTAATCGACACAAAGTGTGCAGACTTAGTAAGTCGATCCACGATCACCCAAATCGCGTCAAATCCTCTCGCCGTATTCGACAAACCTGTAACAAAATCCATGGTGATACAATCCCACTTCCAAACCGGAATCTCTAACGGTTGCATCATCCCAGAAGGTCTCTGATGCTCCACCTTCGATTTCTAACATACCAAACTAGCATAAACATAACGAGCGATATCCCTCTTCATACCTGACCACCAAAATAGCTTTTTCAAGTCCTGATACATCTTCGTAGCTCCTGGATGAATACTCAGGCTACTACGATGTCCTTCGTCCAAAATCAACTTCTTCAGTTCATCATTATCCGGCACACAAATTATGCCCCAAAACCTCAACACACCAACATTATCCAACTTGAAATCACTACCGGAGTCACTTCCGGCCCCACGCATCAAATCCACAAGTTTCACATCCAACTTCTGATGTTCTCTTATCATATCCAAGAAATCATTCTTTACTTGCAATTTACCCAACATCACACCATCAGCCGTAAATTCACAAACCATGCTCAAATCTCGAAATTGCTTAATAAGCTCCATCTCTTTTACCATCAAAGCTGACATATGAATTGTCTTCCTACTCAATGCATCCTCAACAACATTCGCTTTTCCTGGGTGATAACTCAAACTGAAATCATAATCTTTCAGGAATTCTAACCACCTTCTCTGCCGCATATTCAACTCTTTATGATCAAACAGGTACTTCAAACTTTTGTGATCACTGAACACCTCAAACCTCGAACCATACAAATCATGTCTCCAAATCTTTAAAACAAAGACAACCGCAGTCAATTCAAGGTCATGAGTAGGATAATTCCGTTCATGCACCCTTAATTTCCGCGAAGCATAAGCTACCACTTTTCCATTCTGCATAAGAACTCTGCCCAATCCTATCTTTGACGCATCACAATACACCACAAAAGGCTCACTCGGGCTCGGTAACACCAACACCGGCGCCGAAGTCAATCTCTTTTTCAGCTCCACAAAACTCTCTTCACAAGCAGCATCCCACACAAACACTTGATCTTTCCTCGTCAACTGAGTCAATGGCAACGCCAATCTGGAAAAACCTTCAATAAATCTTCGGTAGTAACCAGCCAAACCCAAAAAGCTTCTAACCTCTGCTACCGTCTTCGGCGGTTCCCACTGTAACACCGCACTCACCTTAGATGGGTCTACTGAAACACCATCACCAAGAATAACATGCCCCAAGAAACTCACCGTCTTCAACCAGAACTCACACTTCGATAACTTAGCAAACAACTTGTTATCTTTCAACACTTGCAAAGCAATCCTCAGATGTTCTGCATACTCTTCCTCAGACTTGGAATAAATCGGTATATCATCAATGAACACGACAATAAACTGATCCAAATAAGAATGAAAGATACGGTTCATATACTCCATGAACACGCCCGGCGCATTAGACACTCCGAAAGGCATTACCGCATACTTGTAATGTCCATATCGAGTTCTAAACACCGTCTTCTGAATATCTCCTTCCTTCACTATGATCTGATGATAACCCGACCTCAAGTCAATCTTACTGAACACACGAGCTCCCACCAACTGATCCATCAAATCATCAATCCTGGGAAGAGGATATTTGTTCTTGATGGTCACTTTGTTCAACTGACGGTAATCAATGCATAACCGCATGATACCATCCTTCTTCTTCACTAACAACACTGGAGCTCCCCACGGCGACACATTTGGTCTGATAAACTTTCTATCCAGCAACTCTCTAATCTGAGACTTCAACTCGGCCAACTCCGCTGCCGACATCCTGTACGGCGCCATAGAAATAGGCCTCGTACCAGGAATAAGATCAATGTTGAACTCAACTTCTCTCTTTGGAGGCAACTTTGAAATATCATCCGGGAACACCTCTGGAAATTCATTCACCACAGCCAACTCATCCAACAACGCCTTGCTGTCAACCGAAAACGATGCAAATAAAGCAAACACCTGAGCTTCATCCCCCAACAAGGCCCTCAATTCCTTACTAGACAAGGAATCTGCCAAAGCTTCCTCTTCTGGAGTCAAAAACAATAACACCTTCCGAAAACAATCGATGTACACTCGGTTGAACTCCAACCAGTTCATACCCAATATAACATCCAAACCACCAAGTGGCAAACAAATCAAATCCACACCGAAGTCTCGGCCAAAAATAGTCAGTGGACACTTCAAACACACTAACAAAGTAGTCACTGAACCAATCGGGGGAGTTTCAATAGTCATCCGCTGCTCAAGAGTAGTCGACACCAAACCTAACCTCTTCACACAATCAACAGAGATAAACAAATGGGTCGCACCCGTTTCAATCATAGCAGTCAAAGGAATGTTATTGATAAAACAAGTATCTTTGATCGAACGCTCCTCGTCCGCCGACTGAGTTCCCACCACAGCAAACATTTTCCCGCCAACCTGAGGCGCCTGAGCCCTCCTCGGCTTCTCACAATGAGTACTAATATGACCTTTCTCACCGCAATTATAGAAAGTAGGCATATTATTCCTACAATCCGCTATCACATGGCCCGTCTTCCCACACTTGAAGCACTTCTTCGCTTCATGAGGACAATCATTGGCACGATGACCCATGCCACCGCACCGGAAACACTTTGTACCAGCAAATGCCCTTCCTTATCTGGGATTCCTATCAACGACACCCTTGAATTTCCCCTTACCAGTCAGAACACTGTAAGGAGTACCACCAAACCTTTGTTTACCCTTACGGTCATTCACCGTCTTGTAGTGTGCAATCCTTGCACGGTTATCATTATCATAAATCCGGCTTCTACTCACCAACTCAGGATAGCTCCTGATCTTCTGACACGCAATCCCCATCTTGATCTCCGATCTCAGCCCATTCTCAAATTTCAAGCATTTAGAAGTCATTGCCTCCTCAGTATTGTAATGGGGACAATACTGAGCCAATTCCTCAAACTTGGCCGTATACTTGGCCACCGACATACTGCCTTGCTTCAGCTCTAAAAATTCAACCTCTTTAGCACTTCTGATATCTTCTGGAAAATACTTCTCCAGAAATCCAGATTGAACCACCTCTTAAGTAATCAGAGTCCCCGAAGCCTCCATCCTCTAACGACAATTGTCCCACCAAGCTTCAGCTTCTCCCTCTAACATGTGAGTGCCAAATATCACTTTCTGCTCATCACTGCACCTCATGGTTCTGAAGATCTTCTCTATCGCCTTCAACCACTTCTGTGCAGCGGCCAGATCCAAAATCCCACCTTCAAACTTCGGTGGCTTGTTGCTCTGGAACTGCGTCAAGTATCTAAACTGAGCACCCGCAGCCAGATTCTGATTGGCCACCACTTGTGCCATTGCTTGCATAGCTGCAGCCAACACAGCATCATTCCTCCCAACCATACTTCTCAACAACAACAATCCAGGTTAACAGAAAACAACCAACTCTATCCTATAGACAGACTCAAAACACTACAGTGGCCGGACGGACCGACCTGCTCTGATACCAACTTGTAACACCCCGTTCCCCAAAATAAAATAAAACAAATAAAATAAACACATATCAGAGTTTTTCCCTCAAAAACGGGATGTCACATTTGTTAGAACACAGATTGGTGTTTCTTATATCTCTATGTTTTGATGATAACTGTTATGGAATTTTGTAGTAAGAAAATATATACTCTAAAATTTGTTCAAAGTATTATTATGTCAGGTATAAAATTAAATACTCTTAAAGAAGCAAAATACATAAGTACAAAGAAACTATGCAAAGATCTGAAGCATCAGATGCAAGACTATCAGAAGATTCTGAAGCGCTGCTAGAAGGATCTGAAGCAGAAGCTACAGAATGATCTGAAGCGTTAATGAAAGGAATGTACAAAAGTTGAGGCTTTGACAATCAGACTCTTATCATTAATATTCACTCTCTTAGCACATATTGCTGCATACTCTGATGACGACTCTAATCAAGATTGAGACTCTGATACATTAAAGATCTGATCATCTATCAAGACTCTGAACTTATCATTCATCTTAAGCTCTGATCATCTTAAAGCATTCCATACCTTTTAAGCTTACTACAAGTTCTGAAGTGCAGGTTATGAAGACTTCATTCTGAAGGAAGCTTGTTGAAGAAGCTGTAAACTTGATTAGACATGGTGCTACTTCCAAAGTAACCAACGACTAATTTGTCCAAAGAAGTGACGTGGTGCAAATCCCAAGGCTTCTACAACTATACCTTTCTGCAGAAAGCATATCTCTGCCCATACTTTTGGTGATGAAAAGTCATACAATCAAAATATTATATTCAGCTGCACACCACTCAAAGCATTTGAAAAGGCTATAAAAGGAGAACTACTTCAACATTTTGAGGTTGCTAATTCACTACTCACATTTAGCTCATTGCTAGATCACTCAGAAAGAAATACACGCTTGATTCATAAAAGAGAAAATCTTACAAGATCTTACTCATTTGATCTCTCATAAAACCATATAGTTTGGTGTACTTAAATCTTAAGTGTAAACATCACAGTTGTGATACAACTTATTAGAAGCATTCAAACACTTGTTAGTTTACATTAAATTGTAAGAAGTTCCTTAAGAAGACCAAGGTGTGGTCAATAGTTCTTGAGAAGACTAAGACGATTGTTCTTAGTACTTTCTATTGTAATCAGTTGATAAATAGTGGATTAAGTCCTTGCAGAGAAAGGCAAATCATCTTTGATAAGGTGCACTGGAGTATTTGAGTTCAACGAACCAGGATAAAAATCTTGAGTTAATTTTATTGCCATATTTCTTAAAATTCTTATTCAACCCCCCCCCCCCCCCCTTCTAAGTGTTTTTCTCACCTTCAGTTGGCATCAGAGCTCCGGTTCTGTTTGTGCTATCACTTAACCGTGACCAGAAGAAATCCAGTGGGAAAAACTCTTGATATTCTTGGTTGATATACATTATGGCTGCTGAAACTTCAACACCCAACAACAACAAATATGAAGAAAGAGTCAGCACAAAACCTCCCATGTTTGATGGAGAGAAATTTGATTATTGGAAAGATAGACTGGAAAGTTTCTTTCTAGGATTTGATGCTGATCTTTGGGACTTAGTTATTGATGGATATGTTCATCCTACTGATGGGAATGGCAAGAAAGTTGACAGAAAATCAATGACTGAGGAGCAAAAGAAGGAATTCAGAAAATCACCACAAGGCTAGAACTATATTGCTAAATGCTATATCTCATACTGAGTATGAGAAAATAACCAACAGAGAAACTGCCTTTGATATATTTAAATCCCTGAAGATGACTCATGAAGGGAACTCTCAAGTCAAAGAAACTAAGGCTCTGGCGCTGATCCAGAAGTATGAAGCTTTCAAGATGGAAGAATCTGAATCTATTGAAGCAATGTTTTCTAGATTCCAGATTCTCACTGCTGGCCTAAAGGTTCTAGACAAGGGTTACTCTACAGCAGATCATGTCAAGAAAATAATCAGAAGCTTGCCAACCAGATGGAGACCCATGGTCACTGCTCTGAAGCTGGAAAAGGATCTGAACAAGATTACGCTGGAGGAACTAATCAGTTCTCTAAGGAGTCATGAGATTGAACTAGAGGAAGATGAGCCTCTAAAGAAAGGTAAGTCAATTGCGTTAAAATCTAATAAAGCTGTTAAAGCATTGCAATTATTAGAAGAAAGCTCTGAAGAGTCTGCTTTTGAAGATGAAGAAGAATTATCCTTGCTATCCAGAAGAATCAATAAACTCTGGAAGAATAAGCAAAGGAAGTTCAAGAACTTTAGAAAACCAGATCAACACAAAGAATCTTCTAGGCACAGAAGATCCGGAGAACACTCTGGATACAGAAGATCTGGAGAATCCTCTAGACACAGACGATCTGGAAAAAGAGAGGTTGTTTGCTATGAATGTAAAGAACTTGGGCACTACAAAAGTGATTGTCCAAAGCTTCAGAAGGAGAACCCAAAAAGAAAGTCAGATCATAAAAAGAAAGTTCTGATGGCTACTTGGGATGACTCAGATGCATCTGATTCGTCATCAGAGTTAGAAGAGGAATGTGCAAATGTAGCATTCATGGCTGACATTAAGGACAGTGCTGAATCATCTGGATCAGAATCAGAATCTGATTCTGAGGAGGTATTTGCTGAACTTTCTAGACAGGAACTTGTTGAAAGTCTATCTGATATTCTTGAAAACTATAGTAAAGTTAAACTCAAATACAAAACGCTTCTAAAGCATTTTGAATTTGAGAGTAACAAGTTTGAATCAGAAATAGCTGAACTAAAAGCTGAAAATCTTCAACTGAAAAATAATCTAGAAACTGCTCAACTAAACTCTGATTCAAAATCTGAATCATGCTCTAAAAATATTTTACAAGAGTATGACTATAGTTTCAGGAAGTTTCTAACTAAAAGCCTAGATAAAAGCAAAATGGCTTCAATGATCTATGATATTAGCAGAAACTATAGAAAAGGTGTTGGATATAAATCTTTCTCTTATGAAGATTCAAATCCAAAATCTGTAGATAAACTGGATGTCAAGTATCCTCCCTTATATTCTCAGTTCACATTTGGTCACTTAAATGATATTAAACACACAAGTTCTAATCAGAACAAATCTGTGTTTAATAAATCTAAAGCTAATCAGAACAAGTCTTATGTTGAAAGACAGAAGTTCAGAAAAAGCTTTAAGGCAAACTAACCAAAAAGGACCCAAGAAAATCTGGGTACCTAAGGATAAGATAATCTATGTCGCAGACATCCTTAGCAGCAAAGTCAAGACTCCAGTCATGGTACCTGGACTCTGAATGCTCACGACATATGACGGGAAAAAGGTCTATGTTCCAAAGTCTAGAGCTTAGATCTGGAGGAGATGTCAAGTTTGGAGGGAATCAGAAGGGCAAAATAATTGGCTCTGGAACCATAGGCAATGGTAAACTTCCTTCCATAACTAATGTCTTGCTTGTTGAAGGGTTAGCTCATAATCTATTGTCCATAAGTCAATTAAGTGACAATGGTTATGATATTATCTTTAATCAAAAGTGTTGCAAAGCTGTTAGTCAAAAGGATGGCTCAATCCTCTTTAATGGTAAAAGGAAAAACAACATTTATAAAATTAGTCTTTCAAAACTTAAGGTTCAGAATGTTAAATGCCTTATGTCTGTTAATGAGGAGCAATGGGTTTGGCACAGAAGATTGGGTCATATTAATATGAGACGTATATCTCAAATTAATAAGATTAATCTGGTCAGAGGACTTCCTAATCTGAAGTTCAACTCAGATGCTCTTTGTGAAGCATGTCAGAAAGGAAAATTTTCAAAATCATCTTTTAAATCCAAAAATGTTGTTTCAACTTCAAAACCATTAGAGTTACTTCACATTGATCTGTTTGGACTAGTGAAAACTGCATTCATCAGAGGCAAGAAGTCTGGATTAGTCATTGTTGATGACTACAGAAGATGGACATGGGTAAAATTCCTAAAACACAAGGATGAGTCACACTCTGTGTTCTTTGACTTCTGCAAACAAGTCCAAACTGAAAAAGATTTCAAAATTGTTAAAGTTAGAAGTGATCATGGTGGTGAATTTGAAAACAAACATTTTGAAAAATATTTTAATGAAAATGGCATTGCTCATGATTTCTCCTGTCGTAGAACTCCACAACAGAATGGAGTTGTAGAGAGGTAAAATAGAACTTTGCAAGAGATGGCCAGAACCATGATCAATGAGACTAACATGGCAAAACATTTTTGGGCAGAGGCAATTAACACAGCATGTTACATTCAGAACAGAGTGTCAATTAGACCTCTTCTGGAAAAGACTCCTTATGAATTGTGGAGGAATAGAAAGCCAGACATTTCTTATTTCCATCCTTTTGGATGTATTTGTTTTATACTAAACACTAAAGAGAATCTTAACAAGTTTGATTCTAAAGCACAAAAGTGTTTCATGCTTGGATATTCTAAACGCTCTAAAGGCTACAGAGTATACAATACTGAGACACAGATTGTGGAGGAATCTATACATGTTAGATTTGATGATAAGCTTGGCAATCAAAAGCCAAAGCAGATTGAAAACTCTGCAGATGGAGAAGTTATTCTCATAGAATCTGAGAAACCAGAGGTAGAGAAAGCTCAAGAAGAAGCTACGCCAGATGCAACTCCATTAGCTGCTCAGATGAATAACATGAATATTTCTGAAGAACCAACAGTTAAAGGATCATCCAGAATCAAGGCTTCTCATCCAGAAGAAATGATTATTGGGAAGAAAGATGACCCTATAAGAACAAGGTCGTTTATCAGATCATCTGGAACATCACTTCTTGGGTTGGTGTCTATTATTGAACCAACATCTGTGGATGAGGCTCTGAGTGACAATGATTGGATACTTGCAATGCAAGATGAGCTAAATCAATTTACAAGAAATGATGTGTGGGATCTGGTTCTTAGACCAAAAGGTTTCAACATTATTGGAACAAAGTGGGTATTCAGAAATAAATTAAATGAGCAAGGAGAAGTTGTTAGAAACAAGGCAAGGCTGGTAGCTCAAGGGTACAGTCAACAAGAAGGTATTGATTACGCTGAAACTTATGCTCCAGTGGCAAGGTTAGAATCTATACGCCTTCTTATTTCATTTGCTGCACAACATAATATCACTCTATATCAGATGGATGTTAAGAGTGCCTTCTTATATGGTATTATAGAAGAAGAAGTTTATGTCCATCAACCTCCTGGTTTTGAAAGTGATAAATTTCCAGATCATGTTTTCAAACTCAAAAAATCTCTTTATGGTTTGAAACAAGCTCCCAGAGCTTGGTATGAAAGATTAAGTAATTTTCTTCTGGAAAAGAACTTTATCAGAGGCAAAGTGGACACAACTCTCTTCTGTAAAACATTTAAGAAAGATTTACTAGTTTGTCAAATTTATATGGATGATATTATTTTTGGATCTACCAATATTATGTTGGGAAAGGAGTTTGCTTTGTCTATGCAGGCTGAATTTGAAATGAGCATGATGGGAGAACTTAGATTCTTTCTGGGAATCCAAGTAAATCAGACTCCAGAATGCACATATATTCACCAGACTAAATATGTCAAAGAGCTTCTGAAGAAATTCAATCTGAATGAAAGCAAATTGGCTAAGACTCCAATGCATCCTACAAGCAGACTTAGTAAGGAAGAGGTAAGTAAGAAAGTTGATCAAAAACTTTACAGAGGTATGATTGGATCTCTCTTATATTTGACTGCTTCAAGACCTGATATTTTATTCAGTGTGTGCCTGTGTGCTAGATTCCAATCAGATCCTAGAGAATCTCACTTAACAACTATTAAAAGGATTCTAAGGTATCTGAAAGGTACTACTAATGTGGGTCTGTGTTACAGAAGATCTGATGAGTATAAATTAGTTGGATTCTGTGATGCTGACTATGTTGGAGATAGAGTAGAACGTAAAAGTACTTCTGGAAGCTGTCAATTTCTTGGAAGTCATCTGATCTCCTGGTTCAGCAAGAAGCAACCCACAATTGCACTTTCAACAACAGAAGCAGAATATATTGCTGCTGCTAGTTGTAGCACCCAGATGCTCTGGATGAAAAGTCAACTGGAAGATTATCAGATCTTTGAGAGTAACATTTCTATCTTCTGTGATAATACTTCTGCTATATGCTTATCTAAAAACCCTATTTTACACTCTAAAGCTAAGCATATAGAGATTAAACATCATTTCATCAGAGACTATGTTCAGAAAGGGAATTATCAATTTAAACTTTGTGGATACAGATCATCAGTGGGCTGATATCTTTACAAAACCCCTTGCTGAAGATAGATTTAAATTCATTCTGAAAAATATAAGTATGGACTTCTGTCCAGAATAAAATATTCATGAGATGAAATTTTTTTCAGATGATAAATGTCTAAACTCTGAAGTATTTTTTCTGTTCAATTCTGTGTTTATTTATTTGTGTGTAAATATAAACTAACAAGGCTCAGAGGATCTGAACGTTGCCTAACGTTTCATTTCTCAAAGAGTTTCAGAGGCACATGCAAGCAAACACGTGTAGCTCAAAATCTGGAAAGGTAGAGTGCACCATACTGAAGTGACGTTTGAGGTATTGCTTTGAAAATCCTAAATCTCTTGATTTTCCCCCCTTCTGTCAGAATCTTAAATGCTTGATATGATTTTATTCCTTGCGTTAATTGTTTGATATGATTATGTTTCACTTCATTCAATGCTTGTACACGCTTGAGATTGTGTGTCTTTTTGCATGCCCTAAATTTTTTTTCTATAAATTCTCACAACACTTCACAAATCACACTTTACACTCTCTTCATCTCTCATATGCATTTCTGCCTTCTCTATTGCTTCCATCTCTTTTCAAAACCCAAAACCTCTCGTAAACCCAGACGCATCTCAAGAACTTCAATGGCTTCACCATCATCAACATCTGCTCAGATGCAAACTTCAATTGTTGCTGCATCATCTCCTAATGCTGTTGGTTCATCCTAAACCGCTGTTGTGTACAAAGCACCTATGAGAACTCTTCTCACTCCAATCAAAGAACTTGAAGTTCTGTGTGAGAACTTTGTGGATTTTGAATCCATCAAAGAAAATGGTTTTGATCTCCTTTCAACCATCAAAACTCAGAACTGGGAAAAGTATTTTGACAGGATGATGGGTCCTGTTTATCCAACTTTGGTAAAAGAATTCTGGATACACGCTCAAGTTTGCCCTAAGTTCATTTATTCATCTGTTCTTGGGAAGGACATTGTCATCACTGAAAAATTAATCAGACAACTACTTGAGTATAAGGAAACTGAGGGAATCACAAGTATGGCTACTGATCGTGTGGATTTGGCTGACATTTTTCAAGAAGTTTGTGTTTTTGGAGAACCATCTAACAAGGTCAGAGATCTGAAACCTGTTTACAGAATCTAGGCTAAGATCTTCATGAGTTCAATCTTTCATAGGAAATCTTCTAACTCACCAGATTATGTAAATTCAGAACAAATGTACTTCATGTTCTGTATGAGTAAAGGAAAGAAGGTGGATTTACCTTATCTTCTGTTCAGTCATCTTCTGAACCATATCAAAGAGACAAGAGAAGAAGTAAGGGTTAAAGCTGGAAAAATCAGAACTTGGATCCCTATGGGAAGACTCATACCAGACATTCTAACAGAGAATGGTCTTGTGAAACATTTGTTTGATGCTGGAGTAATAGATGATCTGTCTTATGTTATAGGATCTGTCATAAATGGGAACACTCTAAAGAGAATGAAGGTCATCTCAAAGCTTGCTGGAAAACCCAAGAAATTTCACTCTGAAGACGTCAGCAGAAGGAGAATTCCTTTAGCAGATTTTCCTATGTTCAGTGTTGATGAACCTAGGCACATCATTTTGACATACATTGCTGAATGTTTAAGAGATGGTATTCCTCTTCCTGCTAACATAGTACAAAAGGAAGGAGAAGAATTGCCAAATCTTCTGAGAGAAAGGCGCAGGAAGAGAAAGGCTGAGGAAGGATCTGTTGCACAACCCAAGAGGAAAGCCTCTGATGCTGGTGACAAGCCTGAGAAGGACAAGAAGCAAAAGGAAAATCCTCCAGAAGCTACTGTGGAAGAAATCAGAGAAACAATTCACCAAGTATTAACATCTGATCCCAAACCATCTGTACCTTCACCCTCACCTTCACCTCCACCATCTCCTCCTAATTCATCTGAACCCATTTCATCTCATACACATTCTCAACCATCTTCTGTTCAACTACCATCTGAACCCCCTTAACAGAAATCATTTGAACATCAACCCCCTCAACAAAAACAATCTGAACCACAACAACAACCATTATCTGAATCACAAAAACAACAATCCTCTAAACAACAAACACAATCAGAATAACAAAAACACTCTGAACCACTCTCTTCTACTCAACCACCAGAAGAACCAACCATCAAAAATCCTGAACCATCTGTCCAACAACCACCTGAAGACATTCTGGATGTATCACCACTTGCAACCATGTATGTCCTCTCTTCAACTTCACGTCATTCAACTGAATCATCTGATTCTAATGACTTTGAAGTCCCCTCACCAACTAGCTTACATATTCCTGATCCCTATAAACCACTATCATCTGATCTACCTGCATCTGACAACCCTCTTCGCTTCAAATTCAACTTCACGGATTTTATACCATCCTCATCTGATGTTGTTACATCAACACCATCTGATGTTGACACCTCCATTCCTCAACTCACCATACCACAAACATCCATACCACAACCATCTGAACCACAAACATCCATACCCCAACCATCTGAACAACCACCATCTGAACATCCATCATCTGATCACCCACCTCCTGAACAAACTCAAATACCTCCTGAACCATCACAACCTGTCACCATAGATGACTTTCTGAACCCTAAACCCAGATCAGATGTTTCTACTCTGTTCAAGAATTTCAAGAAGGAACTACGTATGAGAATTGCTTCTGTGGAGAAAGAGTGCATGGCTAGTATGGATCCTGCTGAATCTGAAGCTTCTTGGAACAAATTTATATCTAAGTTCAACTCTGTTGCATCTGAACTCAGAACACTCTGTGCTGATGATGCAAAGGCTAAGTTTGCTGAAATGGTCAGACAGACTCTGCTGAACATTATCACAACTCCAGTGCTTCTTCTAGAAGATGCTCCTGCTGAAGATTCTGCAATGATAGAAGATACTCCTACATCTGACATGGAGATTGATCATCCAATGGCAACTGCATCTGCTTCTGAACCTTCTGCATCTGAGATGAAGATTGAGCTTCCAGATGTTGTCAAGAAGTAAAGGAAATCAGAACATGGATGATAAAATAGGAACAGACTGCTGAAGAGATCAAGACTTGGATGGCCAAGCAAGAAGAGTCCACTGCTAAGATTACAGATCTTCTGACCTTGATTGCTTCTCGCCAACCCTAGTTTTGTTTTTCATGTCTTTGCATTATTGTTTTGCACTTGTTTTCTGTTTGTTCTATTTTCTATCATCTGCCGTATGAACTTCTTATGCTTTTGTGCTATTTTTATCTGATTAAATCTGGATGTTTTGTTTTTCATTTATGTGTTATCTTTTCTGTCTTTAAAATTCTTTTTGATTATGACAAAAAGGGGGAGAAAGAGAATTTGATTGTTCAATCCATAAGCAAATACTAAAATGAAATTCAGACATTGTTTTATCTAACATTGAATCTTAAGACTTTCAGATCTTATTATTTCATCTAACAAAAATGATATGAAGTTACTCTGAGAATTATCCAACCAGGCTCTGATCCTTGAAAGCAAATTTTGACTCTGATTGACTCTGATTCTGGAAGATACACCAGACTCTTCATTTTGAAAGAAATTATCAGACTCTAATTCTAGAAAGCATCCAAGCTCTGATTCTTTCTCTCAACAAGGATTTCTACCAGGTTCTGAAATATACTCAAACAAAAAGGGAAGTGTTCTCTTCTATTAGAGTATTCATTTCAGGGGGAGATTCTTAATCTCAGGGGGAGTTATTTATTTTATTCCTCTTTATTGAACAAAATTCCCTATGTTTTGTCATCATCAAAAAGGGGGAGATTGTTAGAACATAGATTGGTGTTTCTTATATCTCTATGTTTTGATGATAACTGTTATGGAATTTTGTAGTAAGAAAATATACACTCTAAAATTTGTTCAAAGTATTATTGTGTCAGGTATAAAATTAAATACTCTTAAAGAAGCAAAATACATAAGTACAAAGAAACTATGTAAAGCTCTGAAGTATCAGATGCAAGACTATCAGAAGATTCTGAAGTGCTGCCAGAAGGATCTGAAGCAGAAGCTACAGAATAATCTGAAGCGTTAATGAAAGGAATGTACAAAAGTTGAGGCTTTGACAATCAGACTCTTATCATTAATATTCACGCTCTTAGCACATACTGCTGCATACTCTGATGAAGACTCTAATCAAGATTGAGACTCGGATACATTAAAGATCTGATCATCTATCAAGACTCTGAACTTATCATTCATCTTAAGCTCTGATCATCTTAAAGCATTCCATACCTTTTAAGCTTACTACAAGTTCTGAAGTGCAGATTATGAAGACTTCATTCTGAAGGAAGCTTGTTGAAGAAGCTGTAAACTTGATTAGACGTGGTGCTACTTCCAAAGTAACCAACGGCTAATTTGTCCAAAGAAGTGATGTGGTGCAAATCCCAAGGCTTCTACAACCATACCTTTCTGCAGAAAGCATATCTCTGCCCATACTTTTGGTGATGAAAAGGCATACAATCAAAATATTATATTCATATATTCAGCTGCACATCACTCAAAGCATTTGAAAAAGCTATAAAAGGAGAACTACTTCAACATTTTGAGGTTGCTAATTCACTACTCACATTTAGCTCATTGCTAGATCACTCAGAAAGAAATACACGCTTGATTCACAAAAGAGAAAATCTTACAAGATCTTACTCATTTGATCTCTCATTAAACCATATAGTTTGTTGTACTTAAATCTTAAGTGTAAACATCACAGTTGTGATACAGCTTATTAGAAGCATTCAAACACTTGTTAGTTTACATTAAATTGTAAGAAGTTCCATAAGAAGACCAAGGTGTGGTCAGTAGTTCTTGAGAAGACTAAGACAGTTGTTCTTAGTGCTTTCTATTGTAATCAGTTGATCAATAGTGGATTAAGTCCTTGCAGAGAAAGGAAAATCATCTTTGATAAGGTGGACTGGAGTAGTTGAGTTCAACGAACCAGGATAAAAATCTTGAGTTGTTTTTATTGCCATATTTCATAAAACTCTTATTCAACCCCCCATTCTAAGTGTTTTTCTCACCTTCAACATTTCACCAAAATTTCACCAAACATTTCTTAAATGATTTTCCAATAAAATTGCAGCGGAAAAAGAAGTCTGTCATAAACGCATAATATGTATATATACATCATCAACATCTTCATATGTACAACAAGTCGGCCATCTGCCCAAAATGTACAAAACATCATCATCATATTCAACACAACAAGATACGCCACAGGGGCACACAAAATCATCAATAAACATGAAAACTCCCAAAATCCCCGGTGTTACGTATCAGAGCAATCCCTACGACATCGCCACAACCCAAGCTAGCTAAACACCTGGATTGTGTGTACTTCCGAAGAAGCACAGACCACAACAACAACAAAGGGGGTGAGAAATCACGATCAAATATAAACCGGTAATAATGTACATGAAATAAAGGCAGAAACATATAAATATCATTTCATATACAACACATTCGGACCTACTGTCCCACCATCAACAATCACTACACACAACAATGCAACACATGCCACTCATACAATGATATGCGGTAACGACTCACAACAACGATGGGCACCGGGCCATCAACCCTCCACAAAGAAGCACACATCACCGATGGGCACTGGGCCATCAACCCTCCACACAGGGAGCACAACAACAATATCGATGGACACCTGGCCATCACCCTCCTCACAGGGAGCACATCTCCGATGGTCACTGGGCCATCACCCTCCTCACAGAGAGCACAACAACACAACACTCCATGCATAACCCCAATGCACGCACACCACAACAATCATACATAATCAGCACACACGGTCCCCTGACCATATCTCATCATGCATCATACATACATGTATCACACATCACATACACGTCTAGCACACAAGGTGCAATCCGATCCTACCGATCCATCCCTCACACAGCATAAAAACACTACGCACACAGGCGTATCAATCCTACGGATCCATCATATATCACATATAACACATATAACATATACACATACACATCTTTACATATCATATAATCCACCGATTTTGTCCAATGCGATAAACGTCGGCCATACACCCCTCATAACCCTCAACATACTCTCAACACTCAAATATCATCACAGCACATCAAACTGATCACACTCAGCGCCAACAACTGTACACAACTCTCAAAAACCAAAACCTGCTACGTTCGCTACCTGCTCACTACGTGAGCTCCTAGCGCATGCTCGCTACACGTTCGTCTAGCGAACCTCCTCGCGAGTCACACTTCTGAGCTACTGGAAGTGTTCACTACCACTTCGCTCAGCGAACCTGCTAGCAAGTACAGAAAAACAACCACTGTAATGGCTCGCTACACGCTCGCTACGCGAGCTGCCAGCGAAGGCTCGTTGCGCTTTCGCCTAGCGATGGGCTAGCGAAAGTCTGCGATTTCAGAAAAATAAAAATGCTGCTCAGAATTCAGCAGCCCTCCCACTCTCCAATTTTCATCGGGACAACACCAAAATCATTGGCTTAAGGTCCTACCACCTAACTACAACATCCAAACTCAGTTTTACCCGATAAACCCTCATATCTGCTCAATTTACCAACTTCCGGCATAAAACTACGCATTACCCAGAAACCCCAATTCACCCAACAAACTCACTACAGCACATGCAACCGTTTTTAACAAAATAATCACAAACATATTAGAATCAGCAACATGCAAACAACATCAATTCATCATCGATCATAGGGATTAGGGAATTCCCCTTTCTACCACATATTCATGCACTACTGAAATTAACCGATCAATTCCCCCTTACCTCGAATTCGTTTAGATGATGATGAAGCTTCAAAATCCGCAGCCTTGATGCACCCTTCCATGCTCTTGATCGCTCTTTCCCTTGCTGCTTCAACCGTGTTCTTCTCTTCCTCGTGTTTTTCCTTCCACTCTTTCACTTTCTATTTCCACAAATGCAAATTCTTCCCCTCATCCCAAAAATATACAACTCTTATATTCCAAATAAATAATATTCTCCATATTTTCTTAATTCCATAATTAATAATCTTATTCCTTTTAATTCCAAAAATCCCATAATTATATTTTACTCATATATATTAATATTAGTAATAATAATAATAATTAATAGCAATATTAACATTACTACTAATTATCACATTTTATCACTATATATTAATATTATGATTTCTTGATTCTTCAAATAACTCCACACAAAACACGTCAACGGATACAATAACACCGAAACTAAAAATAATTAAAATGGGCGTTACAACTCTCCCCCACTTTAATTATTTTCGTCCTCAAAAATACCTGATGGAAACAACTCTAGATACGCTTCCCGCATCCTGCTCTCCAATTCCCAGGTTACACTGCCTCCTGCAGCACCTCCCCAAGCCACTCTCACCAAAGGTATCTCTTTCCCTCTGAGTCGCTTCATCTTGCGGTCCTCGATCCACAACGGCATCGTCTCCACAGTTAGATTCTCTCTAACTTGAACCTCATCCCTCGGAATCACATGAGACGAATCGGGTACATACTTCCGAAGTTGGGACACATGAAACACGTCATGCAAGTTTGAAAGCTCTGGCGGCAACGCCACCCTATACGCCACAGCGCCAATCCTCTGCAAAATCTGATACGGCTCGATAAACTTCGGATCCAACTTCTTGGACTTCAATGCACGTCCAACACCAGTCACTGGGTTAACCCTCAAAAATACATGGTCACCCTTACTGAATTCCAACTCTTTCCTTCAGTTGTCATAATAACTCTTCTGCCGATCCTGAGATGCTTTCATCTTCTCACGGATCATCTGCACTGTCTCAGTAGTCTGCTGCACCAAATTTGGTCCCAACATAACACTCTCACCCGACTCATACCAACACAGAGGAGTCATACATCTCCTACCATAAAGAGCTTCAAATGGTGTCATCCCGATACTGGAATGGTAACTGTTGTTGTACGTGAACTCTACCAAAGGCAATTGAGTATCCCACGTACCACCTCTTTCCAGCACACAAGCCCGCAACAAATCCTCTAAAGTCTGAATAGTCCTCTTCGACTGACCATCCGTTTGCGGATGATAAGCCAAACTCAGCTTCAACTTGGTACCCAGAGCTTCGTGCAAACTCTTCCAAAATACTGAAGTGAACCTCAGATCTCTATCCGACACAATACTCAAAGGCACACCATGCAGTTTCACAATTACCCGAATATAGATCTCTGCCAGCTTCTCCAACGGAAAACTGATACTAATCGGCACAAAGTGTGCAGACTTAGTAAGTCGATCCACGATCACCCAAATCGCGTCAAATCCTCTCGCCGTATTCGGCAAACCTGTAACAAAATCCATGGCGATACAATCCCACTTCCAAACTGGAATCTCTAACGGTTGCATCATCCCAGAAGGTCTCTGATGCTCCACCTTCAATTTTTGACATACCAAACAAGCATAAACATAACGAGCGATATCCCTCTTCATACCCGACCACCAAAATAACTTTTTCAAGTCCTGATACATCTTCGTAGCTCCTAGATGAATACTCAGGCTACTACGATGTCCTTCGTCCAAAATCAACTTCTTCAGTTCATCATTATTCGGCACACAAATTATGCCCCGAAACCTCAACACACCAACATTATCCAACTTGAAATCACTACCGGAGTCACTTCCGGCCCCACGCATCAAATCCACAAGTTTCACATCCAACTTTTGATGTTCTCTTATCATATCTAAGAAATCATTCTTTACTTGTAATTTACCCAACATCACACCATCAGCCGTAAATTCACAAACCATGCTCAAATCTCGAAACTGCTCAATAAGCTCCATCTCTTTTACCATCAAAGCTGACATATGAATTGTCTTCCTGCTCAACGCATCCGCAACAACATTCGCTTTTCCTGGGTGATAACTCAAACTGAAATCATAATCTTTCAGGAATTCTAACCACCTTCTCTGCCGCATATTCAACTCTTTCTGATCAAACAGGTACTTCAAACTTTTGTGATCACTGAACACCTCAATCCTCGAACCATACAAATAATGTCTCCAAATCTTTAAAACAAAGACCACCGCAGCCAATTCAAGGTCATGAGTAGGATAATTCCGTTCATGCTCCCTCAATTGCCGCAAAGCATAAGCTACCACTTTTCCATTCTGCATAAGAACTCTAACCGTCTTCATAATAGTAACTACATCGATTATCAAATTAAATGCAAATTATATACTAGAGATAATTAGTTCTTTTTTATGGGACTAAGGATAAGCCGCTAGCTAGTAATCTCATCAACACCATTAAGGGAGTTAAATAGTGGAATTTAGCTACTTTTCAATAATTCAGGAAGAGGAAGAAGGAGATTATGCGAAGGTTGGAAGGCATTCAAAATAACATTCAAGGTAGAAGAATGACGGGTGGTCTGAGAAGAATATAGCAAAACCTGCAAAATGAAATGCATGAACTCCTTCAAAAAGAAGAGTTGATGTGGTTCCAAAGATCCCAGTCCAAATGGCTCGTTGATGGATATCGAAATACCAAATATTATCATATGAAAACTATTCAAAGGAGAAGGAAGAACAAAATAGTGATGATCAAGAATAGTGAAGAGCAGTAGGTTAAAGAGGAAGGAAAAGTTTGTCAGCTTTTTATAGATCATTATAAAGAGTTGTTTGCATTGAATAATATGGGACATATGTGGGAACAAACTCAAATCTCATTTCCTGGTATTGAAAAAGACCAATTAGAGAAAATGGGAAGAAGTATTACTGATGAGGAGATTAAGTATGCCTTGTTTCGTATGTCCCCGTGGAAAGCTCTAGGGCCAGATGGATTTCCAGCCAGGTTTTATCAAAGCTCTTGGAGTGTTGTGGGAGGAACTCTATGCGATTTTGTTAAAGAGGTATATGAAAGTCTTAGCATGTTAGTTGATATAAATAAAACTAATATTTGGCTTATACCTAAGATGGAGCAGCCAGATCAAGTCAGTCAGTTCAGGTCAATCTCATTGTGCAATGCCATTTATAAGCTTATAAGTAAGGTTGTCGTGGAGCAGCTCAAAAGTTGCATTCCAACCCTAGTCTCTCCCTATCAGTCAAGGTTTTTTCTAGGGAGGAGCATCCACAAGAATACCATTATGGCTAAATATATTATGCATAGTATGGATCGAAGTAAAGGAAAGAAAGGATACTTTGTTATTAAAAAGGATCTACCAAAGGCGTACGATAAACTCAGTTGGTATTTTATTTGGAGGGTGCTGGAAGAAATTAAGCTTCCTTCGAAAATGATCAATATTATCATGCATGATGTTACTAGTGTTGAGACATACATAAAGTGGAATGGAGCGAAGGACCTTAACGGATAAGGGACTGCTTCGACAACCCAAAGAGGGTTGTTTATACCACTTTGGTATCGCGAAGGACCTTAACGGATAAGGGACTGCTTCGACCACCCAAAGAGGATCGTTTATACTACTCTGGTATCGCGAAGGACCTTATTTGATAAGGGACTGCTTCGACCACCCAGAGAATATCAGGTTATCTTGTTCATCCTGTTAACCCATTCATGGTACTTTTCATTTCTCTACCGCACAAATTTTGGGGTCTTCTTGTATCTAATTAACTTACACCTTATGAATGAATGCTACACAGCAGTTCATTCTCTCAAGTTCAAGGCAATTAGATAGGGGTATCTGTCATACCCCAAATTTTTCCTACTTCAGTATTTAATGAATGTTACTGCTTCATGACTTCTGGCCATGATTCTCCAAGACTTCATTTATAAAGACTTTGTATGTGTTCATTGTGGTTATGATCCCTAGCAATTTATGTTGAATTCTTATGGGAAGAATGTGCCTCTGTCGTATCCTAAATTTGTCCTACTTATAAATTACCTTTCACTTGTATGCCCAGTCACTAAAATTGACCAGAAAATCCAAAAAAGTGTTACTTCCATCACAAGATTAAGTTGAATTGGATCAGGTTTCGCTCGAGGTTCTTTAAGTCAAAGAATAAGTGCAATATATGCTGAAGTTCATTGGTTCTTACTTAATTTGCTAGTCAGACGAGGGTTGATCAAAAGGAAAATGGGTTTTGCGAGATCATTGGACCAATATAGGGGATTCAAATGCAAAAGGTGATTAAGTTATTTCTTTGAGTCAAGCCATGGTTGAATTTGCGTTAGGTTGATTTTAAGTCATGTGATCAAATCATTCAACGTAGAACTAACTTGTGTTCAAGCCAAATAGTCAAATTTTGTTTCAAGTTTTTAAACTTTGTGATCAAAATGTCGAGTTAGTATTAGAAGATCGAGCAAGGGTGCAAATGGTGCATTTAAATCACGAAAAAAAAGAGCAAAATTGCTACACAAAAGAAAAGAGAAAAAAAATCAATGCTAAGTCATATTTTGCTTCACATATACATTTGCATCAACAAAATAAAATCCTATTCCAATATCTTTACCAATTACAAAGGGGGTTAATTCCAGCTAGGGAGGTTTATGCTCTTGTATATAACTTTTCTATTTGTTACAAAGGCAATGAAATGTGTATGCTACATATGGATATCAGGATATCAAGTCACAATATTATTATGTTATGGGAAACTTCACACCACATATCAGTTTCCATGTCCCAGTAAAGTCACAAATACTCATTTCAAGGTCCAAATGGAATTGATATTAACAAGTATCCGTACATCATCATTAAAAAAAAGGGGGATTATTATTACAGCAGGTTTTGAATACATAGTTCATGATGACCATCAAAGTTCCTTCAGGTTTTCTTTACTAAGCTGGGACCAACTCCTTCGCCAGGTCATGTTTTCCTCCCAAATTCCATCACCATCATTCTGCAAAATCTCGCATCCCCAACTTCGGCAGCAGGTCTGTGTAATGAACCATAGCAGTGTGTCACCTATTCCCAAGTTGCAGCAGACCTATGAAAAAAAGAACAAAGATGAGATGAGACAGAATTCCCAATAGCACAAAAATCTGCAAACCACTCGTACACACCACCAACTGACCTACAACATACATAAGAGGACAAAGGAGGGACAAGTTCAGAAGATGATTCACTAAATTGGCTAAACATAAAGCAATTTCACAAGCGCGACACCCACCTCATGCTCACGACACACCAACTTTCGCTAAATTCAAAAATCGCAATTGCCCTGCAAAACCTATGGTTTTCTCTTGAAACTCCAGCACATATGCTCACGAATCATGGACCACCCGCCGCAAGCTTGTATCATATAGCAAGCACTGCAAATACAAAACAAATTTCAGAAAGGACAAAAAGCAGGAAAACACATAAGGCAATAACCACAACATTCTCATCCAGCAATATCCCGTACCACACTTACAGGCCGTTACGCACCACAGAGCAACACGCCAAGATGATGTTCACACAACATAAAACGATACGAGACGAATTGAGAGAGGAGGACAATCCAAAACGACACGATGTTCTGTAGCATACAATCACAGCTCTACACAACCAGTCACAATTATCTGAATTCACAGCTGCAAAACGCAGCAGGTCTCGCACATCAACTCCTGATAATTTAATCCAACAACAACAAGTATGGCCCTGCAATCAATTCACCACAAAAGATAATTATGAAACGATAAAGAAAGCATATCAAATATTAGCACCACAAATAATATCAAGCCACTACCGAAAGTGGTGTTATACCAAAACCACCGAGAAATCCATACTACATATACACCAAAAGCATTCCTTGTACTACTATTTTACAGCTCACACATTTCATCACACCAACAACCATTCTCTCCACACCAGACCAACTCTGCTACAACCAGCCTGCAACCTGCTGAACCAGCAGCCATGTACAAAATCTGCACCATTTTCCTTCAATTGGTATACTCCACTACTTGTACTATTCTGAAAAAAATAAAACACACTGAAATTAGTTTAAAAATCAGCTGCACCAACAATACAAAAGGGGGGCCCTCCCATTTCTGTTGGGCCAAGAATCACAACATTTCCAAAAAAAACTCTCTTCGTAACCTTCATCCTCACCTTCAATTTAAATACCTTTCTTCATTGTTGTCTTCAACCAAGAAAAAAACCACCAAACACTCATTGATCTTCTTACCTCCAGCATCTATAACCTTCGGAATTTTTTTTTCCTTCAACCATCAATCCAAACAGAAAACACTTTTCTCCTAAAACACCTTCAACAAACAATGAGCCTAAAGAATCCCTAATCTTCTCTCTCAACCAAAAAACTCCTGCTATCTTCAGTATCCCCTTTTCTTTCGCCTTCAACTTCCAAAGCCATTAATCAACCACTGTAAATCCTCCAACCATTTTCAAATTGCAAAAAAACATACAACACAAGCATCTCACGAAACACCCTGAGCCCAGAAACGTAAATCAGTTGTAGAACACCTTCAGAACTCTACGTCATATCTTCGACCTAAAAACCAACGAACTCATCCTCATCTTCACCCTTTTAATACCGTTAAACTCAGTTTTCTTTCAGAACCAGCACATTCATTATCGTCTTCAACCTTCTACGACCATTTTCACACCAAGACCTTCACCTCCACAAAAATCAACTTCATTATCCTCCAAGCTCATTTAAAAAAGAAACCTACATTCTTCCTTCAAACAGAAAATGACAAACCCCAAAAAACCTTTTGTCTGAAGAGCACAAATCCAACGTTAAACCCCTAAATTTCCCTTTCCCAACCAAACTAAACCAAAATATAACAGAAACAACCACAAGCCTCCAAGCTTCAGCGCCATAACCGTCACCAAAACTTACTTTCAACCTTCTTCAAGTCCCAACCTTAAGCTACTCAAACTCAGACTCAGCAAGCCCATCGAACAAAAAGAATCTCAATCAACAAGTTATCAACCTGTCAAACTCACTACCGTCTTCAAAACTTCCGTCCGCATCCTTCAAAACCCACCATCCATCATGTTTGAACATCTTCCCCAATTTCATACTCAGAACCACCGATAACCCGTTTCTTCGATTCCATCTCTTCTGTTCAAACCAAACAGAACCCCAAACTCGAACAAACATCTCACTTCCATAATCTTCTCCAAATTTCAAACCCTAAAACTCACAACAACAAAAAAGGAGACGAAAAATCTGAGATGTGAAGGAGTAAATCCAAACCTCGAACCGCTTCCGCCTCCTTCGACCTTCAACCAAATCAAACTAACAATCCAAAACCTAGAGATTTCGAGAGCAAGAGAACGGAAAATCTGAGAAACAGAGGAGGTTGGTAGCGCGAAGCTGAGACGAGGGTACGAGGAGGTGAGGTTATTTTGTTTGGAGTTTCAAACCCTATTCTGAAATCGGTGTTGTGTTCGTCGCCTTACATAGGTGGTGTTTTGGCAAATGTTGAAGAAAGGCGTTAGCTTTTTGTGGCCGTGTGATGAACGCCCGTTTGTCATTCTTTTTTTTCTGTTTTGTTGTTTTGATGGTAGCGTGTGGATAATGGGGGCTGCGAAGCCCGTGCTACTTCATATCCCCACCTCACTTTTCGTTTTCAATTTCTCCTTTGTTACTAACCATTTTATTTATTTTATAGTTTTAATATAATGTTTCATAAATGATTGTTTTTAATTTTGACAACTTGTATTAAGATCTCATTCATTTTATGCACATATTTATCTTGTTAAGATTCTCAATCAATATTGGACATATTTTCGATTATATTTTCATTTTTATTTTATCGCATTTTGGGTCGATGACGAGATTTCCACCGTTTAACCGTCAAATTATTGGCGTGAAACAAAGGATCCGAGACCACTTTTTTCTCCGATTTTATTTCGATTATTGGATCGATGAAAGTCTTTTACTCGTAAGCGTCGCGTATCGAAGTTGATAACCTTCTCGATTTCAAATCTATGGGGAATGACCATTGGGGTCATTTTCCGTACTTTGGGATCGTGATAGGCTACCTTTGATTAATCGGCATTATGTTTGCGATTAAGACTAGATCCTATTCTTTCGTGTCCCGATTCGATTCACTAAACTAACCACTAACTTTAATTTTTGTCAAATATTATTGTGGATATTATTGTTATATTATCTTGCTATATTATTGTCATATTATTTATTCACATTATTATTATCATATCATATTTATTCATATTTATTCACCCATATTCGAAAACACATAATAAATTATCGAAACCGCTAAAAACCAAATTGGTGGACTATTGGATCTTTGGTCATTTGCAGGTATCCTAATATCAAGTTTGTGCCCGACTTTGTTCAAGGCGTAGTTTAGGACACAAATGCACACACACGACTTTCTCTAGGGACTATATGCGAGTTATCTTATTCGTGTGTGAGCAATTGACGCCTTTAAATAATATTAACAAACTCGACAACATTCAACTATATCCAACTACTCATCTTCTCACTCACCCTTCAAACAACTTCTTTTACGATGAAAAAGAGAGTGTCCCAAGTCTTTGGCTCGCTCTCCCGACTACTTGGATCCGAGAAGCCATTCTCAAGCCTCAAGTAGTCGTCATCCGACCAATCTCATCCTTTTATACACCATTTCAAATTCAGACAGCCCTCTTTTGCGATGAAAAAGAAAGTGTACCAAGTCTTTGGTCCGCTCTCCCGATTATTGGAGTTTGAGAAGTCTTTCTTAAGCTTCAATTAATCGTCATCATTTCAACTTCACCCTTTCAAACACAACCTTATCTTCAAGATGAAAAATAGAGAGTTCCAAGTATTTGGTTCACTTTCCCGATTACTTGGGTCCGAGAAGTCTTTCTTAAACTTCAAGTAATCGTCATCCGTACCCACTTCAAATCCAATTCAAACCCGTTTCTTTCGTGGTCGTTACCACGAACTACGGACGCTCTGATTCTTCATTCATTCTTGAATGTAAGATACGTAGGCACAAGATTGTGATGATCTTGGCGAGCACAATCCCCTCCATCTTCCATTTCCCCCCATCCTTTCCCGTAGTCGAACTACGACGCTCTGATTTCTCATTCTCGTCCGAATGAGCATACGTAGGCACAAGGGCCCCAATCCTTGGCGAGCACCCTATCTTCTAACCATCCCCTTTCCCCTAGTGTCTTTATCCCTTTATAGTACCATTTTAACATTTAGTAGTGAGAAGAGAAGAATTAAGTTTAGCTAACATCCATTAACTCGAATTAAGAGGTTCCCGTCGAATACGACGGACGTGAGGGGTGCTAATACCTTCCCCTCACGTAACCGACTTCCGAACCCAGGAATATGGTTGCGACGGCCGTGTTCCTTTCCGCGTCTATGAGGTTTTATCGATATTTTCCTCTCCCGTTCATTCGGGAAAAATAAAGTTCGGTGGCGACTCTGTCGAACCGCATTTCCGCGCCTTTCGCGCGAGGGTCGTATGTTCAAAATGAATTTTCGAGGTGCGACAAGTGGCGACTCTGCTGGGGACGATTGCTCCATGCAAGAGAGAGTCGAGCCTATCTTAGTTTGAGTTGTTAGCTTTTTGTTTTTATTTTCTTCTCGCTTGTTTATTAGTATCCTTGTCTTGGTTACTTATGCTTGTGGCGTTGTGGGGTTGTTCTGCTTATGGTTACTTTGTGAGATGGCTCTACACCCGAGTTCGAGTATAACCCTAGGATTAGGATGGTGGTTGTGTAGTGGAGACTTGCGTGGAGTCTTTCACGTTAAGTTGAAGCGAAGACCCCGCTTGGAGTAGATTCCTTGGAGATGTTGTTGTTGTGGTAAGTCTTTGCCATAACAATAACGTTTTCGAGTCTGAATCGTTGATCCCAAGGACCATTAACCATTTTATTCATGGTGGTTGGTAGTGTTAATTCTTTGTGAATTAATATGAACGCCCCAATCAGATGAGATCCCTTGAACGTATTACTTTCTTACAGTAATATTTTCAACCTCGATCTATGACTCTGAGAACCTTTTCTAGAACCCGTGTGTCGATGGTTGTGTAGTTGATGCCTCTGAGAAGTCTTTCTCGCGTGGAAGATACGAGAACCTCACCTAGAGGAGATTCTTTTGAGGATATTACCATCATGATGAGGCTTTGTCATGGCAGTAATATCTTTGAAAGATATCCATGACTCTAGGCACCTACCCATTTTAGAATCCTACCTGTGGGGGTTTCTTTGAGCAGTGATTGTGATCCCTGAACCGTCCATCCGGCTAATCTCAGAACTGTTTGAATTTGTGATCCTGTGATCCTGGATCTTGCATCTTGCATTGCATATCATTTGCGTTGCATCTCATTTGTTGTGCACCTTGCATTCTCCTTCCTTCAGCAGTTTCTCATGTCTCTGTTCCTTCTTCTCCAGTAAATTAAGATGAGTCCTCGACACCAGTACGCAACTAGAGCCAATACCAGACGAATGATGGAGCAGATTCAACAGGAGCAAGTCGCCTTCAGGGAAGAGTTGGATTCTATGAAAGGAAAGATTGACCAAATCCTCGAAGCCATCCTTGTAGCCAGGAGAGAGGAAGAACAGCGTGAAGTCGCCGCTGTCGTCAACAACAATGGTCAAGGACAAGGGTCTACTGCCATCCCTTTGGTTCCAATTCCAAATTCTCATGGGATGCCGTTGAACTTCAATAACGCAGCCGAAGGGAACGCTTCTCAGCCAATCCCAGCGACCGGAGTTACCGTTGGAGCTATCCCGCAGGCCCAGCCTACTGCTGTGTAAATCCCAGTTCCTCATATCGAAGATACTCTGATGGATCAGTATGACGACGTTCAAAACTATCATGCTGCTATCCCCATTGCCAGTCTTGTTGCCGCTCAGGATTCTGAAGCCATGAAGATGTGCCGAGATCTAGCCGAGAAACTCCGAGCCATGGAGGGGCATAACTCAAATTCTTTCAGTGCTCTGGAATTGTGCTTGGTGCCTGATGTTGTCATTCCTCCCAAGTTCAAGGTGCCCGAATTTTCGAAGTACAAGGGTCTCAGTTGCCCAAACATTCATTTGAAGATGTACTGTCGCAAGATGGCTGCTTATGCCAGAGACGAGAAGCTCATGATTCATTGCTTCCAAGACAGTTTGTCTGGGGCATCACTCGAATGGTATATGCAGCTGGAGCGTAACAGTGTGCGCACTTGGGCCGAGTTAGCCGATGCATTTGTCAAACAGTATAAGTACAACACCGATCTTGCTCCTAACCGTACTCAGCTTCAGAGTATGACTCAGAAAGATAGCGAATCCTTCAAGGAATACGCGCAACGATGGAGAGAGCTAGCCGCAAGGGTGCATCCACCTCTTGTTGACTGTGAACTAATTGACATTTTCATGGGCACTTTGCAAGGCCAGTACTACGAAAAGCTGATCGGTAGTGTCTCCGCTGGATTCTCTGACTTGGTGATCGTCGGTGAGAGAATTGAAGAAGGGCTGAAGAGCGGAAAGATCCCAGGAGGTCCTAACAGCGAGGCAAATATCAAGAAGCCTTTCAATGGATACAAGAAGAAGGAGGGCGAAACAAATGCCATCTTTTTGTAGAAAGGGTAGGCTTCTCAACAAGCTCCTGCTCCTATGCCTTATCAAGTTCCCTATTATCAGTATCCGTATGTTGCTGCTGCGCAATATGCTCCAATGCCTTATCAGCCAGCTGTTCAAGCAGTGCAAGCTCAGATGCCACGGCAACAGGCTCCTCAGCAACAGGCCTACAACCAGCAAGGATATCAGTATCCTCCTCAGCAACAGCAGATGCAAGCTACTCAGCAACGACAAGGTACTCGCCCACAGCATCCGCAGAGAACCTGGAGACCAGATAAAGTCTTTGATCGTCTACCAATGACATATGCCAAAATCTTTGCTCAATTGATGGAGAAGAAAGCTGTTGTTCCGAGAGATTTGGCTCCTCCAACTATCATTCCTGCCGATTACGATGCAAATGCTCATTGTGAGTTTCATAAGGGCGCTCCAGGTCATACCATTGAGGATTGCAGGGCTTTCAAGCACATAATTCAAGACATGATCGACAGGGATGCTATCAACTTCAATGGGAAGTCTCCAAATATCATCAACAATCCGATGCCACCAGTCAACTAGTGCCAACATCAGATCGATTCCAGTCAAGTTCATTCCTCGAAGAAGGCAGTCATGTTGCCATTTCATTATTCGCAGTTCTTATGTTTTGTCTTTGTTTGTTTAAGTATTGTATGCTTTGAACAATTGCCATTTCGTATTTGGTTTTCATTAATGTATCGTTTATGCATGTTTTGAATTAGTTATGTCGTATTCACTCATTTTACTTATCACCGACACCTTTATTCACTCCACTCTATTCACTATTGTTCAGCATGATTTGAGGGAGGATGATGAAAACGAGATACCCATAATTGCAAACCGTATGCTTTCAGATAGAATCTCGTCAATGATGTACAGGCATTGCTTCAATTCCCCAAACACCGGAGATATAAGGAGTCAATCCCTAGTAAACCACTTCGAGCCTAGAAGTAGCAGTTTCCTTCGGATATTCAAACCTTTTACACTCAACTTGGGGCAGGGTAGTGTTCAGTTAATCCAACTCCGCACTCGAATCAACAAAGCAAAATCCCGAAGACGGTTGTTCATCAAGGACCCGTGCTATGGCAGTCACAATCTTCCAACAAAATAAAAAAAACATCAAAAGCCTGCTAAGTCAAGCACCTTAGAGGGGACTTAGGCAAAATCAAGGCAATCCCGATGAATTTGACAAGCGAAGTCAATCCATACAAAAGTTAGGGATCAAAACAAAAACAAAAGAGGACCCCGAAATCCTCAACAAAAACAGAATAATATTCAGTGGCCACCCAAATCAAAAGGGGCACTGACATCCATCGAAAAACCAAAATAAGGTGACTGCCATGACGAGCAAACCTTGAATCATCAAGTTTATACCGTCAAGACAAGTGTAGAATTAACTGAGCGTAGGAACGGAGATCGTTAAGAAGAATGGGTGGGTACAAATCATACTTTGAGCCTAATATCCTTTGTTTCATAACCGTGAACCAGACCACGTTACAGCCCTCGAAAGTCCTAACTGAGGCGAGGTTTATTCTGAAAGCATATTATCGCAAGGTTGCGTAACCTGACTCCTCACATGATTTCTAATTATCAGCATTGGTGTCATTTCTCTTGATATATCTTTCGCACCAATCAAATTAGCACAATGTCTGGGCTAGCAGTCCATTCACACTTTCACGACACCTCAATAAATGACACACTTTTTCAAAACTTACATTGAACTGCACATTAATATTACCATTTATGAATGTACAATTTTAATTGCAAATCAGTGTTAGATATTCAAGGACATCTCAAGGAGAGGCAACTGAGGAGGAACTTGACTTTCAGTGGCTGCCATGAAGCAAGACTACCTCAAAATCCACAGGCTGGGGCAAATCGTTTCAATGGCTTGAGCAGGGGCAAGTTATCCGAGTTCAACTTCCATATGTCAGAACTGGTTAATCTAGGGCAGACCATTGCCATGTTCAAACTAGGGCAAGACCAGGTCGTCCTGACCAACAAGTGAAGTTGCAACCTTCTCTGAAGCAGATTCACAGTAAACCACAAAGTACCCAGACTCGGGGCATCCAAAGCATCATCTTCTGCTTCAATCGTGACGTCTTCAACAAACTGCGTGTCGAGGAAGTCAATCCCTCCCACCACCCGAAGTCCAATCTGCATTGGCAACTACCAGAGGCCACCACATTGGCGTCTCCACCTGCAATTCTAAATACCTGTCTGCAATCATATACAGCATACGCATCGCATTCGACTTCATACGCATCTTGCATCATATGCATACTCCAATCATATCATACTTCCCCAATTCTTGCATCTCCGCGCGTCAGCATTTGCATTTGTACGTCCACTCATATGGAACATCATATCATCAAGCATTCACATGTGCAAGTCAAGGTCCAGGATCAACCTCGACAAAACTTCAAGACAATTATCAGCCCAATCAAGGGCATTTTTGCAAGATTGTGGGTTTGTCCCACAGTTTTCAAGAGCTTCAAAGCAGTCATCAGCCCAGTCAGGGGCAATCTTCTGCAACTGTGGGTTTCTCCCACAAAATTTGAAGTTATTCAAAAGCAAGATTCAGCCCAGTCAGGGGCATCTTTTTCAAGACCATGGGCGTCTCCCGTGACGAATTTCAACCTCGTGGTTGATCAAATATGCAAATCAACATTCAGTCCAGTCAGGGGCATACCATTCAAGACTGTGGGCGTTCCCCACGAAGTTGTTCAACCTTTTGTTGGGCAAATCCAAGAAGTTCAGTGCAAGATCCAACCCGAGCAGGGGCATCTTCAGCAAAACCGTGAGCGTTCCTCATGAAGTTGTTCAACCTTTTTGTTGAGCAAGCCAAGACATCAAGATAAACTCAGCCCAGTCAGGGGCATCCTCTTCAGAATTCATGGGCGTAACCATGAAATCATGATCTCCAAACAAGACGGTGGGTGTACCCCGTTGACTCATTTCAAATCAATCTTCTTCTCAGGGGTTCCCCAATGAGTTGTACCCAGCAAGCGTGACCGTTGTCAATTGCCTTACTATCATCCTTTTGGTGATAGTCGAACTTCGTCAGTTCAACCTAGCCTGCATCCTTTTGGTGTTGGTAAACTTCAAATCTGTGTTGTCCTATCATCCTTTTGGTGATAGCGACCTGTTTGTTTATGTTTCACTCTGTCATCCTTTTGGTGGGGGGTCTATCATGGTCATTAATGATAGATTGTGCGATTTGTTTTGTGTTTCGCTCCGTCATCCTTTTGGTGGGGGGTCTATCATGGTCATTAATGATAGATTGTGCAATAGTTTGTTTGTGTCTCGCTCCGTCATCCTTTTGGTGAGGGGTCTATCATGGTCATTAATGATAGATTGTGCGATTTGTTTTGATTTCGCTCCGTCATCCTTTTGGTGGGGGGGGTCTATCATGGTCATTAATGATAGATTGCGCGATAGTTTGTTATGTGTTTCGCTCCGTCATCCTTTTGGTGGGGGGTCTATCATGGTCATTAATGATAGATTGCGCGATTTGTTTTGTGTTTCGATCCATCATCCTTTTGGTGGGGGGTCTATCATGGTCATTAATGATAGATTGTGCGATTTGTTTTGTGTTTTGCTCCGTCATCCTTTTGGTAGGGGGTCTATCATGGTCATTAATGATAGATTGTGCGATTTGGCGTGTGTTTTGCTCAGTCATCCTTTTGGTGAGGGGTGTATCATAGTCATTAATGATAGATTGTGCGATAGTTTGTTTGTGTCTCGCTCCGTCATCCTTTTGGTGAGGGGTCTATCATGGTCATTAATGATAGATTGTGCGATTTGTTTTGATTTCGCTCCGTCATCCTTTTGGTGGGGGGTCTATCATGGTCATTAATGATAGATTGTGCGATTTGTTTTGTGTTTCGCTCCGTCATCCTTTTGGTGGGGGGTCTATCATGGTCATTAATGATAGATTGTGCGATAGTGTTTGGTATGATTTCGCTCCGTCATCCTTTTGGTGGGGGGTCTATCATGGTCATTAATGATATATTACGCGATGTGTTTTGTGTCTCGCTCCGTCATCCTTTTGGTGGGGGGTCTATCATGGTCATTAATGATAGATTGTGCGATGTGTTTTGTGTTTCACTCCATCATCCTTTTGAAGGGGGGTCTATCATGGTCATTAATGATAGATTACGCGATGTGTTTTGTGTTTCACTCCGTCATCCTTTCGGTGAGAGGTCTATCATAAGTCGTTAACGATAGATTGTGCGACATTTGTTTGTGTTTCGCTCCGTCATCCTTTTGGTGAGGGGTCTGTCATAGTCATTAATGTCAGATTTTGCGAATGTGTTTTGCTTTGTCACCCTTTTGATAGCAGTAGTCGTGTGTTGTTTTGTCCCATCATCCTTTTGGTGATGTGGACCTTTTTTGCTAGTTATTTACCGTTGGTTCAGAGGTTTACCTCATCCGGCATTCTAACCCCTTAGCATCTTTTACTTTTCGGACAAATTCAGGGTTTACTTTATATCTAATTGTCTCGTGCTTCGAAAGAATAAACTCCATAGTATTTCATCTTACAAGTATCAAGCCAATTAGATAGGGGCATCTGTCGTACCCTAAATTTGTCCTACTTATAAATTACCTTTCACTTGTATGCCCAGTCACTAAAATTGACCAGAAAATCCAAAAAAGTGTTACTTCCATCACAAGATTAAGTTGAATTGGATCAGGTTTCGCTCGAGGTTCTTTAAGTCAAAGAATAAGTGCAATATATGCTAAAGTTCATTGGTTCTTACTTAATTTGCTAGTCAGGCGAGGGTTGATCAAAAGGAAAATGGGTTTTGCGAGATCATTGGACCAATATAGGGGATTCAAATGCAAAAGGTGATTAAGTTATTTCTTTGAGTCAAGCCATGGTTGAATTTGCGTTAGGTTGATTTTAAGTCATGTGATCAAATCATTCAACGTAGAACTAACTTGTGTTCAAGCCAAATAGTCAAATTTTGTTTCAAGTTTTTAAACTTTGTGATCAAAATGTCGAGTTAGTATTAGAAGATCGAGCAAGGGTGCAGATGGTGCATTTAAATCACGAAAAAAAAGAGAGCAAAATTGCTAAACAAAAGAAAAGAGAAAAAAAAAACAATGCTAAGTCATATTTTGCTTCACATATACATTTGCATCAACAAAATAAAATCCTATTCCAATATCTTTACCAATTACAAAGGGGGTTAATTCCAGCTAGGGAGGTTTATGCTCTTGTATATAACTTTTCTATTTGTTACAAAGGCAATGAAATGTGTATGCTACATATGGATATCAGGATATCAAGTCACAATATTATTATGTTATGGGAAACTTCACACCACATATCAGTTTCCATGTCCCAGTAAAGTCACAAATACTCATTTCAAGGTCCAAATGGAATTGATAGTAACAAGTATCCATACATCATCATTAAAAAAAAAGGGGGGATTATTATTACAGCAGGTTTTGAATACATAGTTCATGATGACCATCAAAGTTCCTTCTGGTTTTCTTTACTAAGCTGGGACCAACTCCTCCGCCAGGTCATGTTTTCCTCCCAAATTCCATCACCATCATTCTGCAAAATCTCGCATCCCCAACTTCGGCAGCAGGTCTGTGTAATGAACCATAGCAGTGTGTCACCTATTCCCAAGTTGCAGTAGACCTGTGAAAAAAAGAACAGAGATGAGATGAGACAGAATTCCCAATAGCACAAAAATCTGCAAACCACTCGTACACACCACCAACTGACCTACAACATACATAAGAGGACAAAGGAGGGACTAGTTCAGAAGATGATTCACTAAATTGGCTAAACATAAAGCAATTTCACAAGCGCGACACCCACCTCATGCTCACGACACACCAACTTTCGCTAAATTCAAAAATCGCAATTGCCCTGCAAAACCTATGGTTTTCTCTTGAAACTCCAGCACATATGCTCACGAATCATGGACCACCCGCCGCAAGCTTGTATCATATAGCAAGCACTGCAAATACAAAATAAATTTCAGAAAGGACAAAAAGCAGGAAAACACACAAGGCAATAACCACAACATTCTCATCCAGCAATATCCCGTACCACACTTACAGACCGTTACGCACCACAGAGCAACACGCCAAGATGATGTTCACACAACATAAAACGATACGAGACGAATTGAGAGAGGAGGACAATCCAAAACGACACGATGTTCTGTAGCATACAATCACAACTCTACACAACCAGTCACAATTATCTGAATTCACAGCTGCAAAACACAGCAGGTCTCGCACATCAACTCCTGATAATTTAATCCAACAACAACAAGTATGGCCCTGCAATCAATTCACCACAAAAGATAATTATGAAACGGTAAAGAAAGCATATCAAATATCAGCACCACAAATAATATCAAGCCACTACCGAAAGTGGTGTTATACCAAAACCACCGAGAAATCCATACTACATATACACCAAAAGCATTCCTTGTACTACTATTTTACAGCTCACACATTTCATCACACCAACAACCATTCTCTCCACACCAGACCAACTCTGCTACAACCAGCCTGCAACCTGCTGAACCAGCAGCCATGTACAAAATCTGCACCATTTTCCTTCAATTGGTATACTCCACTACTTGTACTATTCTGAAAAAAATAAAACACACTGAAATTAGTTTAAAAATCAGCTGCACCAACAATACAAAAGGGGGGGCCTCCCATTTCTGTTGGGCCAAGAATCACAACATTTCCAAAAAAAACTCTCTTCGTAACCTTCATCCTCACCTTCAATTTAAATACCTTTCTTCATTGTTGTCTTCAACCAAGAAAAAAACCACCAAACACTCATTGGTCTTCTTACCTCCAGCATCTATAACCTTCGGAATTTTTTTTTCCTTCAACCATCAATCCAAACAGAAAACACTTTTCTCCTAAAACACCTTCAACAAACAATGAGCCCAAAGAATCCCTAATCTTCTCTCTCAACCAAAAAACTCCCGCTATCTTCAGTATCCCCTTTTCTTTCGCCTTCAACTTCCAAAGCCATTAATCAACCACTGTAAATCCTCCAACCATTTTCAAATTGCAAAAAAACATACAACACAAGCATCTCACGAAACACCCTGAGCCCAGAAACGTAAATCAGTTGTAGAACACCTTCAGAACTCTACGTCATATCTTCGACCTAAAAACCAACGAACTCATCCTCATCTTCACCCTTTTAATACCGTTAAACTCAGTTTTCTTTCAGAACCAGCACATTCATTATCGTCTTCAACCTCCTACGACCATTTTCACACCAAGACCTTCACCTCCACAAAAATCAACTTCATTATCCTCCAAACTCATTTAAAAAAGAAACCTACATTCTTCCTTCAAACAGAAAATGACAAACCCCAAAAAACCTTTTGTCTGAAGAGCACAAATCCAACGTTAAACCCCTAAATTTCCCTTTCCCAACCAAACTAAACCAGAATAGAACAGAAACAACCACAAGCCTCCAAGCTTCAGCGCCATAACCGTCACCAAAACTTACTTTCAACCTTCTTCAAGTCCCAACCTTAAGCTACTCAAACTCAGACTCAGCAAGCCCATCGAACAAAAAGAATCTCAATCAACAAGTTATCAACCTGTCAAACTCACTACCGTCTTCAAAACTTCCGTCCGCATCCTTCAAAACCCACCATCCATCATGTTTGAACATCTTCCCCAATTTCATACTCAGAACCACCGATAACCCGTTTCTTCGATTCCATCTCTTCTGTTCAAACCAAACAGAACCCCAAACTCGAACAAACATCTCACTTCCATAATCTTCTCCAAATTTCAAACCCTAAAACTCACAACAACAAAAAAGGAGACGAAAAATCTGAGATGTGAAGGAGTAAATCCAAGCCTCGAACCGCTTCTGCCTCCTTTGACCTTCAACCAAATCAAACTAACAATCCAAAACCTAGAGATTTCGAGAGCAAGAGAACGGAAAATCTGAGAAACAGAGGAGGTTGGTAGCGCGAAGCTGAGACGAGGGTACGAGGAGGTGAGGTTATTTTGTTTGGAGTTTCAAACCCTATTCTGAAATCGGTGTTGTGTTCGTCGCCTTACATAGGTGGTGTTTTGGCAAATGTTGAAGAAAGGCGTTAGCTTTTTGTGGCCGTGTGATGAACGCCCGTTTGTCATTCTTTTTTTTCTGTTTTGTTGTTTTGATGGTAGCGTGTGGATAATGGGGGCTGCGAAGCCCGTGCTACTTCATATCCCCACCTCACTTTTCGTTTTCAATTTCTCCTTTGTTACTAACCATTTTATTTATTTTATAGTTTTAATATAATGTTTCATAAATGATTGTTTTTAATTTTGACAACTTGTATTAAGATCTCATTCATTTTATGCACATATTTATCTTGTTAAGATTCTCAATCAATATTGGACATATTTTCGATTATATTTTTATTTTTATTTTATCGCATTTTGGGTCGATGACGAGATTTCCACCGTTTAACCGTCAAATTATTGGCGTGAAACAAAGGATCCGAGACCACTTTTTTCTCCGATTTTATTTCGATTATTGGATCGATGAAAGTCTTTTACTCGTAAGCGTCGCGTATCGAAGTTGATAACCTTCTCGATTTCAAATCTATGGGGAATGACCATTGGGGTCATTTTCCGTACTTTGGGATCGTGATAGGCTACCTTTGATTAATCGGCATTATGTTTGCGATTAAGACTAGATCCTATTCTTTCGTGTCCCGATTCGATTCACTAAACTAACCACTAACTTTAATTTCTGTCAAATATTATTGTGGATATTATTGTTATATTATCTTGCTATATTATTGTCATATTATTTATTCACATTATTATTACCATATCATATTTATTCATATTTATTCACCCATATTCGAAAACACATAATAAATTATCGAAACCGCTAAAAACCAAATTGGTGGACTGTTGGATCTTTGGTCATTTGCAGGTATCCTAATATCAAGTTTGTGCCCGACTTTGTTCAAGGCGTAGTTTAGGACACAAATGCACACACACGGCTTTCTCTTGGGCTACCTTACAATGAGACCCCTTTATTTCATGCAATCCCGTGTAGCTTACATGTATCCCTCTCCCATTCCGATGTATGTTTCGCATTTCTTTGATTATTAGTTTATCTCCAAGGAGCACCCATAAGGACTAGAGCGGATTCAAACTATTTTCAAACTAATTCTCGATTCATCATCGAGCCATTTTCAAACACCCTTGTAAGTCGAGTGCTCGTACGCATTCGCCATCAACCTATTACAACTCGACCCTTGATGCGTAAGTCAAGTCGGTCTTTTTTTTCAAACAATTTCATTTTCAACACGCTTTGCACGCGATAATGAGTCAAACCCTTGATCCAACGTCAAGAGGAATTTCGAAACAAACTATCAATCAACTAACAACTATTCAATCCTTTTCAAGGTGAAAAGAGTGGGTTCAAGTCTTTGAGCTTGCTTTCCGTTTTTTATATGCGAGTTATCTTATTCGTGTGTGAGCAATTGACGCCTTTAAATAATATTAACAAACTCGACAACATTCAACTATATCCAACTACTCATCTTCTCACTCACCCTTCAAACAACTTCTTTTACGATGAAAAAGAGAGTGTCCCAAGTCTTTGGCTCGCTCTCCCGACTACTTGGATCCGAGAAGCCATTCTCAAGCCTCAAGTAGTCGTCATCCGACCAATCTCATCCTTTTATACACCATTTCAAATTCAGACAGCCCTCTTTTGCGATGAAAAAGAAAGTGTACCAAGTCTTTGGTCCGCTCTCCCGATTATTGGAGTTTGAGAAGTCTTTCTTAAGCTTCAATTAATCATCATCATTTCAACTTCACCCTTTCAAACACAACCTTATCTTCAAGATGAAAAAGAGAGAGTTCCAAGTATTTGGTTCACTTTCCCGATTACTTGGGTCCGAGAAGTCTTTCTTAAACTTCAAGTAATCGTCATCCGTACCCACTTCAAATCCAATTCAAACCCGTTTCTTTCGTGGTCGTTACCACGAACTACAGACGCTCTGATTCTTCATTCATTCTTGAATGTAAGATACGTAGGCACAAGATTGTGATGATCTTGGCGAGCACAATCCCCTCCATCTTCCATTTCCCCCCATCCTTTCCCGTAGTCGAACTACGACGCTCTGATTTCTCATTCTCGTCCAAATGAGCATACGTAGGCACAAGGGCCCCAATCCTTGGCGAGCACCCTATCTTCTAACCATCCCCTTTCCCCTAGTGTCTTTATCCCTTTATAGTACAATTTTAACATTTAGTAGTGAGAAGAGAAGAATTAAGTTTAGCTAACATCCATTAACTCGAATTAAGAGGTTCCCGTCGAATACGACGGACGTGAGGGGTGCTAATACCTTCCCCTCGCGTAACCGACTCCCGAACCCAGGAATATGGTTGCGACGACCGTGTTCCTTTCCGCGTTTATGAGGTTTTCTCGATATTTTCCTCTCCCGTTCATTCGGGAAAAATAAAGTTCGGTGTCGACTCTGTCGAACCGCATTTCCGCGCCTTTCGCGCGAGGGTCGTATGTTCGAAATGAATTTTCGAGGTGCGACAGCCTCCAGTTCCTTATACCCAAACTCATGTGTGTCCTCATTCTCATGGTCAAACATATATGATATGGTTAATGGCATAAAATACATGATTGGATCTATTTCGCAACATAATTGTTGGATTTCAAGAAATTTAAACCCTATTTCCACTTGGTTACAAACTTCTCTAAAGGTTGTTTAAGCCTCAGTACAAGTTGCTTGTTATAATATGCACTTAATTTAAGTTGTTCAAGGATGCTTCACATGATGCTTCTATACACAATCGATTTAGCCTCATGCTTTGTTCGAATTGATTGCAATCGTCAAGCTATGTTTGGATTCTAAATCAGTTTGTGACAAACTTAGGTTTAGCTTGCAAATTTCAGGTCACGTTTCAGAGGGTTCAAGCGTATCGATAAAATGTGGCGGGAAACGTCATTTCAAACCTTGTCTTGATTTACTTCAAGAGTGTTTCAACCATGACGATAAGGGATTTTAAGTCATGATCATTCATTTTCAAAGTGTGGTCGATTTATGATCAAACCAAGTGTTCATTTGGGTGCAATATTTGAATCACTTTCAAGATATGAAAGAATTGATGCAAGTTATTGTGGCAAAGAAAAGAAAAGGGCATTTATTCATGAAAAATGAATCATTAAAGTTTGCACGTATTTCCATATTTTGCTAAAGGATTTATAAATATTTTTTTTTAAGGATAAAGTAACAGAGGGATTATTAGTGGCCATAAAACATTATATATATATATATATATATATATATATATATATATATATATATATATATATATATATATATATATATATATATATATATATATATATATATATATATCAAAAGTTACACACCAGGTTTCATGTACATGGACTAGGTCTGATTTTTCTTCCGTTCCTACGGCCTAGACGCAAGAAACATTCAATATTTTCACAAGCCAAATTGCTCCAAAAGTAGGCAAAGGGGACTATAAAGCTAAAGTTGAAATCAAGATAGTAGCAGTGATATGTTGTGATTTATTCAAAATCATAACTTCTCAAGAGACTTATTACCAGCTAAGAGGGACTTTGGTCTAGAATGAGCAAAATTACATAATTCCATAAAAGGCAAATGTTACAAAGAATCTTCATATGACAGTACTCACTACTACTCATATTATATTTCCTGAAAGCATATCACGCGACATTAGAAAGCGACCATAAACTAATAAGAAATAACATGAAGGAGAGGACACCTTGGAGAAACTCAGCGAAAGCATATCACGCGACATTACAAAGCGACCATAAGCGACTTTGAGATTTTGGAAAAAAATTAACATTCTTCATTATGTATGGCTTTCAGGTACAACCTCATATTGCAGGAGAGGACACCTTGGAGAAACTCAGCGAAAGTAGTTGAAGTCATATTTGGAGCGATAAGCCCTTCAATAAGCTCCAAATATGACTTCAACTACTTTCGCTGAGTTTCTCCAAGGTGTCCTCTCCTGCAATATGAGGTTGTACATGAAAGCCATACATAATGAAGAATGTTAATTTTTTTCCATGAATTGATACAATGAAGATACCCCAGATTCTTGTGCGGGAACTAAGCAGAACCAAGTCCACAAAAGAATGTCAATACAGAACTATGGTACGGTGATAATAAAGAGTTCTTAAGGAAGAACAACACAATACCGCGCCATCATCCTCTCACTTCATTGCTATAAGGTTCTTCCAAATGGTGAACTCCTACGCGCTCGGATGGATCATATGCTCCATTATCACCATCGCCGCGTTCTACGGTTTTGCTTTCAATCGCAAGGCTACATCTCAGAGCACCGGCGAGAATATTACAACTGCAACCGAAGAATGCAGATCTTTTAATCCCGACGAATATGCTGATATCATCATTGTAGGAGCCGGTGTTGCTGGCTCAGCTTTAGCTTACAGTCTCGGCAAGGATGGACGTAGAGTACTTGTTAATGAAAGAGATTTGAATGAACCATATTGAATTCTTGGCGAGTTGCTACAACCTGGAGGCTATCTCAAACTGATTGAGCTAGGACTTGAAGATTGTGTGGAGAAAAATTAATGCTCAGCAAGTATTTGGGTATTCTCTTTTTAAGGATAGGAAACATACAAGATTCTCTTATCCCTTGGAGAAGTTTCACTCAGGTATTGCTGGAAGAAGCTTCCACAATGGGCGTTTGATTCGGAGGATGAGAGAGAAGGTAACCTCCCTTCCCTATGCAAGGTTGGAGAAAGAAACAGTCACTTACCTGCTCGAAGAGTAAGGTACAATTAGAGGCGTGCAGTACAAAACAAAAAGATGCTCAGGGTTTATCAGCATGTGCACCTCTTACCATTGTTTGTGATGGCTGTTTCTCAAATTTGCGTCGTACTTTTTGTAATCCTAAGCATATAAATTCGTTGTCTGGTTGATGTTCCTGGTCAGAAGGTTCCATCTATTTCCAATGGTGAAATAGCAAAGTATTTAAAGATAGTGGTAACTCCACAGGTACCCCCTGAGCTTCACGATGCTTTCATAGCTGCAGTGGACAAAGGCAACATAAGGATAATGCCAAACAGAAGCATGCCAAACTGTTCCCTTGAGCCAACCATGTCCTTGTTGCATGTGTACCTGAAGTAAGAGTTAGAAAAATGTCAAGTAACATGTCAAGCTGTTTGGAAATAACATTACCCATGGTACAAACTACAAGATATTTCACAAATGTTACAAAATTTGAATTGCAAAAAGTTCAACTTAATTTACGAACACCGAAGCTTATCTTACAAGATTCAAATTTCCAAGTGCTAAATGCAGAAGTTATAAGTTACATGATCAAGAAGATTAACATGGATTCGAAATCCAATAACTACATACTTCTATTAGCAAGCCTATACCTAAAATAGTGAACTTCAGTCCCACCAAGATCTTGCGCCAAGGTCATCATCATTTTCATCCTTCAATTTCCTTCATATCCATAATGTCTTCACTGTCATGATCTACAAGAGTGAACCAAGAATAATGGATGAGTGTACTCAAAATGGCAAGCAATTCACACGACCTAAGAGTATTCTTTATCTTCAAGAAGTTGTGAGCAAAGCTTCATCTCCATACAAAATGTTGCGTTCTATCCCAAATTGCCCCACTGCCTCATCCAAAGTCATCCTCAATCAAATTTTCCATCAAGTCTTCCATTGAAGCACAAGTACGTACATGAAAAGAAAAGTAGAAGAACAAAGTAAATCACATGCCAAGATACCAAGAAGATTGAAAGGGAAGAATTTTAAAAGTCTATAAGATGTGAAACATTGTGAACAAGGGAGAATTTGTTACCTTGAGCACAAAATGGATGAGGAATTCCTAAAGCATACTTCAACTGATGAAAATTGTATTTAAGTCAGCACCAACTCAAATCCTGCTGTCATTATTAGAGCAATTAGTCATGGTGGAAATGAGCATGTTGAACAGGGTATTGGAAGACGGTCGAGAAAGTCAAACAAACGGCATTTTATTCCTCAAAACCTGTCGTGAACAAAGTGAAGTTCAAGTTATTAAGTCATGTTGCAGTATGAGCAGCACATACATGAGTTAAGGAAACACAACATCCTTATAGAAATTTTCAATGACAAGCATGGAGTTCAAATGCAATGTATAAATAGGAGAATGCACTACCATGATAGGATAACCAACAACAATCCAAAATTCTAATGCTATTGAGTCTTGAAGTTTCACTTACTGTGTTCACTTGGATAATGAGATGGGACCAAGTATGAGCAAGAACCTGATATGGAAAGGGAAAAACAGGACAAGCAATGAATTCCCTCGTCATACTGAGTCGTCTTTGCCATCCTGAGCATGCCGCTTCCAAACTCTACCGAAATACAAACTTCAAACTTTGAGACAAGAGGGATGTTCTACTCTCATGTCAAGCTCGTGCAACACAACAAAGGAAATGGAAACTGGTCAGAATGAGTAGCTAATGATAACATACAAGACTAGCCATTAGTGAATATGTTAGAAGATCACAATTTGTTAACTAAATGAGATTGTATACACCTTCCATTGTTGCAAACTGAAAGTCCACTTGAGGTTTTTTGGAATGTTTTGTAACTCATTTGAAGTTAGTATGAAACTAAGAGATCTTGTTAACTTCGAACCTCCGAACCACCAAATACCTCTTGTGGTATGATGTGGGAACAACATCTTGGGTCTTTGACATTGCCTCAGATGGTCCAAACTGACGCAACAAATGAAGGGAGTTGAACTAAGCTCTCAGCGGGAAACCTAATGGAATGACTTTCTGTTATGACAAAATAAGGAGTCAGGAGAGGACAACTTAATTCAACTGTCACATTAGAAATAACTTCAGCACAGTAAAAACGCTAAAATCACAAATTACACGTAGTGAAAAAATCAGATATTTTTCAAAACACTACAGACAAAACTCAACGGGTCAGTATCATCCCTGGTCCCCACTCTAAAAATTCTCTCTAACGGTTTTGAAATAGACATCTCATGTAACAGCCCAATTTTCATTAATTAATTATTTATGTTAATTAATTGATTTATTGAAATTATTGGATGATTATTTAAAGGAATTGGTAGATATTTTGAGAGAAGAAATATATTGGTGAGAAATAGAAGGGAAAGATATATAAGGAAAAGTGGAAGGAAAAGGAAATAATACTAACATAAGAGAAAGAGAAGAGAAAGAAAGAGGAACAGGGGGAAAGAGAAGGAAAAGAAGGAAAAACTTGGAAAGCTCAAGAACAACTTCTAACTTTCGATTTAATCAAGGTAAGGGTGTGAAATATCATTATCTTGTCAATGTGTATAATTATGTATGGATTATTTGGATTGTTGGGATGTTTGTCTCCATTTTCCATTTTAGGGCAGAAACGAGTTTAATCGGTAGAATCGACTTTTTAACGGTTAAGATTGAGAATAAGTGTTGTAGATTAGTTGAGGATTATTAGACTAAGAATACTGGAATTCGTTGGAATTGAATCGGTTGATTTTGTGATGATTTAATGATTTTGGACAGTTGGGGTTTTGAACATCGCAGACATTCGCTAGCACCTTCGCTAGGCGAGCAGGTCGCGAGTGTTCGCTGTAGCGAGCTAGTAGCGAATGGTCCCAGACTTGGACAGAATGTAATTGACCCTCTTCGCTGGTAGCGAGCGAGGTAGCAAGGGGTTCGCTAGGCGAAACCCTAGCGAGTAGGTAGTGAAGCCTTACAGTAGCTTCTGTTTGTCTTCGCGAGCTTGTTCGCTAAGTGAACCTGTAGCGAGTATTCGCTGGGACCTCGCTAGGCGAGTGGTCTAGCGAGCGTGATAGTGTTTATTTTCTTGCTGTTTCCATCCAATGTCGATTCTCCGATTCGAATGTGATTAACCCTTTCTTTTAATGCATAGTTGTATGTTGTGATCTAATATGTTGTGGGTAGCCGTATGGCGTGAATCCTAGATTGTGGAATCAATTGTGGAAATGTGGTCTTTTAACAAATATATGCATTGTTTAAATTACTTAAAAGTGCATGATGAATGTGATTGAGTTCATGAATGTGATTGAGTTCGTTGTCGTTGGCGCGATATTGTGAATGCATAATAATTGTATGCGATTGTATGTGAAGAATGCATGAGAATATATTGTGAATATATGTGCATTGCTTGATAAATGTGGTGATGGTATTGAATTATGAACGCATAATAATTGTATGCAATTGTATGTGAAGGATGCATGAGAATATATTGTGAATATATGTGCATTGCTTGGTAAATGTGATGATGATGTTGAAAATATGTATATGTGTAAGGCTCGTAATCACTGGGGTAGAATAACAAGATGTTGTTCCTAGTGGAGTAATCACTGGGGTAGAATAACAAGATGTTGTTCCTAGTGGAGTAACCACTGGGGTAGAATAACAAGATGTTGTTCCTAGTGGAGTAATCACTGGGGTAGAATAACAAGATGTTGTTCCTAGTGGAGTTATCACTGGGGTAGAATGACAAATGTTGTTTCTAGTGAGGTATAATGACATGGTCGTATACACTAGGGTAGAATGACTAAGATGTCGTTCCTAGTGGAATAATCACCAGGGTAGAATAACTGAGATGTTGCTCCTGGAGGGGTATAAATGATGTACCCATAATCCCAAATAGGGATTGGTGAGAATTGATGAGTTTTATATGAGTCACATGACATAGATATCATTGTTATATGAAAGTATGCCTGTGTGTGAATTGTTGAATTGAGAATTTTGGATATATGCATGAAAAATATGCTTGGTGTTATATATATATATATATATATATATATATATATATATATATATATATATATATATATATATATATATATATATATATATATATATATATATATATATATATATATATATATATATATATATATATATATATATATATATATATATATATATATATATATATATATATATATATATATATATATATATATATATATATATATATATATATATATATATATATATATATATATATATATATATATATATATGTGTGTGTGTGTGTGTGTGTGTGTGTGTGTGTGTGTGTGTGTGTGTGTGTGTGTGTGTGTGTGTGTGTGTGTGTGTGTGTGTGTGTGTGTGTGTGTGTGTGTATACCTTATGATGAATTGTGATGAATAAACATAATTGTAAATGTTTATATGGAATGATGTGAATTGTGGATATATGCATGATAAATATGCTTGGTGTTATATATATATATATATATATATATATATATATATATATATATATATATATATATATATATATATATATATATATATATATATATATATATATATATATATATATATATATATATATATATATATATATCGGTGTGTGTGTGTGTGTGTGTGTGTGTACTTTGTGATGAATTATGGTGAAGAAACATGGATGTGTATGTTTGTGTACAATGATGTGAATTGTGAATATGTACATTGTGATGTATATGAGTGGATTATGATAAAATGCGGTGAGATCGTAGTGTATGCATATTTTTATGTTAATGTACATATATGATTATATGCATTGTTATTATGATAATATTTCTCACCCTTCTGCTGGAATGATGTCCTATATGACATCGTGCAGGTATCGAGAATAGAGCTGCTCGTAGTTGCGTGGTGTTGTTGGTGTAGCTATTTAGTAACTTAGTTATATTGGGTCGAGTCATGCTCTGGTCATGTAACACTGGGATCGTTTGGTTATATTTTAGAGATACATTGTGTACTCTATGTTATGTTTGTATATTCATTGGAATATTGTGATGTTGGACTTAGTGTCTAAGAAATGTTGAATTATATGATGAACATGATTATTCTGTTAAGAGAATTATGATATAAATGAATCCGCTGCTACATGCAAAAAGGAAACTTTGAAAAGCATGATTATTTATTGAAGTGTTAATGAGCATGACATGTGATTTTTGGATGTTTGAAAGTTAAGTGTGACGCCCTTTTGTGAATGCATGATTATTTACTCTGATTATTCATATATTTTTCGTGGGGTTTAGAAGGGTGTTACAGCTCACAACCTCACGCATTTGAAGGAATTTTTCTTAGATTTTATCTCTTTTGGTGTACGAATTATTCCTTTAAATCCCCTATAAATAGAACCCTGATCATCCACAAAAGAGGGGAGAAAACCCTAACGGAACTTTGCCGAAATTTACACTCAAACCCATACCCAAAGCTCTCACCATTGAGTATTTGAAGCTTTACCCTAAAACTTCAAATAACTCAGAGCTAGCCCATTCATGGTGCTTAGAGATCAGAAGTGTAGCTGAAAGAATCAGATGTATAGCAGGTAGAAAGGAAGGGTAATAGAAGGAAGAGAAGTGGAGTAGAAGATTGAGAGAGTACTTACCGCAAGCTCACTTCAACGTCGCTAGAAGAAACTTCGTCGGAGTTGCTCCAACCAGGTACTTTCTTGACCTCATGGCTTCCCTGAACTGGTTTTTACTAAACTGAGCACCAATCGCGTACCCATTGCATTCATCACTCTGGGTTCTTCTTTGTTTTTTATTCTAGGTTAAGATTTTGTTTTGATTTGTGAGGGGGTAAGGATTTAGAAAGCTGAATTACAGAGAGGGAGACCATGATAATATGGGGATAGAAGTGAATGGTTGAAATCGAATGGGTCTCGTTAGGGAATTGTAGTTTGATTTTAGGATAGAGTTTCACTTGAAAGAGGGAGGCAGATAGATTGAGAGAGAGGGTTAGAAGGAATAAGAGTTTTAGAGAGTGATGAGATAAAGAGTTTCACTTGAAAATAGGGAGGCATTTATGACTTGAGAGATAAGCGTGTTTTAAATCCATTATTATTGTTATCAGTTAATGCTATTGTGTCATTTTCCCATGCAAAATGTATTTCCCTATTCAGTAGCTGACACCGCGAAAGCTTTTGGCTTTTCATTATTTTGTGGCCGTTGTTATCTTATCCGGCTACACGTGTCAGGGTTTGGAGGCTTCTAGCCTCCTAAGTCATCATGATTTGGGCTTTGCGGATTAGTGGACTTTTGGGGTTTGATTAGTCACCCTTAAATATTCCACTAGCATGTTAGAGAGTTGGCAAGTTAATTAATTTGGAAATAGGAAAATCTTATTTCTAGGTTATTTAATTTATATTACAATGCTAATTAGTTTTATTAAAAATTAGTGGAATCTAATGGGGTCACTTTAGAAGCTAAATATTATTAGTAATATTAGTAATTATATTAGTGATATTATTAGTAATATTATTAATATTATTAGTAATATTATTATTTTTACTTTATAAATTATGATAATTAATATTTGCTTTTCCATATGAATTTATTTAAATTCTATTTAGAATTTCATCAAATTTGCTTCTTTTTTTTTATTAAATTCAAAATATCTTATTAGAATAAGTAAAAATCCCCTTTTGAATTTATATGAAAGTGGTGGATCCTTGGAGTCTAGCACTCCTTGGATCCTTAAGTGACCGCTCTTGTGGTGCACACCTTGAGTTGTGGTCGTTTCGTCTTTCATCGATAAAACACCTTAACTTTGTTTAAACTTTCAAAGTTTGCAAACCTTACTTCGAGCGATATACTTATCCTAGTTTAATTTACATACGTTAATATTTTCAAATTATTTTCTTAATTAAAATTACGAAAGAATCGAGTTTTTGGAGTCATGCACTCCTTGAATTCGAGAGTGACTACTATTGAAGCATACACTTTGAATAGCGTGTCATTCGAACTTTCCTCTCTAAAACACTTCCCTTAATTAGTTGGACAAGTATTTTCACTGTCCAACAAATATATTTCATAATTAATGGAATGAAAAAGTGTTGTCGGGATCTAGCATTCCAATGATATCCTGACTAATTGGTTACGAGGTTGACGTCTCGCTTATCGAATAGTCGTCATTCTTCTTAAATATTCAATCCGTCTAACCTCGTTCCTCACCCTCGTGCGATCGAGTCTAAACCCTAATACACATCTAAACCGTATGTCAAATTAAAATTATTTTCTTAATTAAATTACGAAAGAATCGAGTTCTTGGAGTCTCGCACTCCTTGAATTCTTGAGTAACCACTCTTGGAGCGTACGCTTTAGGTTGTGGGTTGCTCGACTTTTCGTCTATAAAACGCGTCCCCTAATTATGTGGACAAATACCGTCATTGTCCATTCAAACACAATTTTATAATTAATTTTATGAAAAAGATGTCGTTAAAATCTAGCATTCTAATGATATCCCGACTAATTGTCTAGCACTCGTTCTTTTACAAACCTTTTACCGAAGTTGTCTGAACTACGGACGCTCTGATTCTTCATTCTCCTCTGACTGTAAGATACGTAGGCACAAGATTACGATGATCTTGGCGAGCACAATTTCCCACATTTTTCCACAATTCTCTCCTTTCCCGTAGTCCCACGAACTACGAACACTCTGATTTTCCACTTCTTACAAGTGAAGATACGTAGGCACAAGGGCCCCAATCCTTTGCGAGCACCCTATTTAAAAACCACCATTTCCCCTAATAGGCAAAACCTTAGAAAAAAACTGAAAAGCATAGCTAACTTTACTCTTACTCTCGAATCGAATCAAGAGGTTCCCGTTGAGTACAACAAACGTAGAGGGTGCTAATACCTTCCCTTTGCGTAATCGACTCACGAACCTAGAATATTGGTTGCGATGACCATGTTTTTATCTCTTTAAAGGTTTTGTCGATATTTTCCTATTCCTTCCTTGGAATGAATAAAGTTCGGTGGTGACTCTGTTCGAATGTTTTTTTCGCGTCTATCGCGAGGATCGTATTTTTTGAGGTACGATAGTATGAGTCAGGCGAGAATGCAGTATTTGGACCTGAGATTGTGCAAGAGACGACTGAAAAGATCAAGATGATCCAAGAAAAGATGAAAGCGTCGCAGAGTCGTCAGAAAATTTATCATGATAAGACGAGGAAATCACTTGAATTCCAAGAGAGAGATCACGTGTCTTTGAGAGTTACGTCGGTAACTGGTGTTGGTCGAGCTTTGAAATATCAACAGCTCACATCGTGCTTTGTTGGTCCATATCAGATTTCGCAGAGGGTGGAGGGAGTAGCATATCGGATTGCTTTACCGCTGTCGCTTGCGAAGTTGCATGATGTGTTTCATGTGTCTCAGTTGAGGAAGTATATTCTAGATCTGTCGCATGTGATTCAGATGGATGATGTAAAGGTGATAGATGATTTGACTATTGAGGTGTTGCCTGTTCAGATTGATGAACAAGAAGTGAATCAGCTGCGAGGTAAAGAGATTGCCTTATTGAAGGTAGTTTGGGGAGGACCAACTGGAGAAAGTTGAACTTGGGAGCATGAAGATCAGATGAGGGAGTCGTATCCGACTCTGTTTCCTTGAGGCAATTTTCAAGGGCGAAAAGTATTTTAAGTGGGGGAGAGTTGTGACATCCCAAATTTAATTGGAATATTTATTTAAATAAGAATATTCGCATTTCGGTGATTTTTGGTGGTTTTGTGGAGAAATTATGCATTTTTTGGTTATTTATTTAATTAATAGTATATAATATGAATATATTAGTATTATTATTAATTAAAATAAATATAAGTTGAATAAGGGCGAATTGGACAATTAAGAGGAGTTAGTGCGGGCATTATGGGAAAGCCCAATTTAGAGGCCCAAGACTAGGTTTAACAAAAAGGAAATTGTGAAGGGATTAAGATTCATTTGTTAGACTGTGAGAAGAATTGAGGCCAGAGCTCTGAGGAGGAAGATTTGAGGCAAAAGCTTCGAAAGGTTCCCTGAAAGATTTGAGAAGGCTTTGATCAACAATTAAGGTATGAGGAGTATTACCTTCATGATCTTCCATGTGTAACTTTCAATGTATTTAAGATCAATTTAAGGTTTAAGGGTTTTGAGGGTAGATATGAGAATTAGTGATCTTTGGCCTTCGTGTCCTAAATCTATTATTGTGAATCTAACCGTGGAATTCAGTAGGGAAAAGGGAAAGTTAGGCCTTCGTGGCCAAAACCATGATTTGTTATTTATCTAACCCTGAAGGAATATGAATATTAGATAGTGAGTAACTCTGATGCTTACAGGAAGTTTGTGATTTAGGGCGTGAATATGATACGTGATTGGCCTAATAAATCGTAGGTTTTATGTTTTTATCGCCGTAAGACCTTAGGGATGATTAAGGGATGTTTTAAGGGCATTGGGAAAGTGAATCGTTGAACATTTAGATGAATTTAGATTCTGGTGCGTAGCAGAATTTGTTGTCATCGCACTGTTCGCCTAGCGAAGAATGCTTTGCACAACGAACAATGTTATTCCCAGACTCGCCTACTCGCCCCAGACTCGCCTAGCGAACATGCCAGTGAACGTAGCAGAGTTTCGCGAATGTTGATCGTGTGGAGCGATGCCTTAATGTTTGATTCTGTGATTTCTTTGATGAATTAACATGAGTATGTCTGTGAGTTTTATGTGATGTGTATGTGATCATATGATGATTCCTACGATGTATTGATTGGAAGACTATGATGATATTACCATGATTTTGATGAGTTATATGATGACATGAGATATGGTGATGATTATGATGATGATGGTTATGATGAATGATGATGCACCTATGCTGTTATTATGAAAATGATTATTGACGTGTGCATCATGCATTCATGTGCATCCGGACTTCGGTTCAGGACCTCGATTACTTTGGCTTCAATCCCATTGTGTGGATGTGAAGTGTTTTGATGTGCTTCGGTTCTCTAGTATAATTGATTCTATTGATGAGGATCTATGGAGGGTTGATAGCCCAGTGTCCATCGAGCTGTGATGATTGGTACCACATGCATTGAGTCTTGTTGCATTTGCATTTATGAGTCATTTGGAATAATTTATGATGTTGCGGCCTTGAGGCCTATTGATGAATATGATGATATGGAATATGACTATGACGCTATTTATATGTTGATTTTCATACATTGATTATTATGAATCGTTTTACTCACCCTGCATGTTTGAATGTTACCTCCACGTGGGTAACGTGCAGATGGTCAGGTTTAGCCGTGGACGCCGTCGAGGATATTTTTTGAAGTTTTGAGTCGTTAGCCTTTTTGGTTAACTTAGAGGATTTTTCTCTGATATGTAACATCGGATTTGGGTCTTTTGAGTTAAACTATATTTCACTTGAGTTTATTTTGATTATCTTTCCTTATGAAGAAAACCTTGACTTATGCCTTTTGAGTTTCGCTGCTTTGTACAATTTGATGTATTTTGGGAAAACCCGTTGTTTACGGAGCCTTGACCTATTTTGAGGATTTGGGAAATGTACGCCCTTTTGAGGTGGCTTTTGTTAAATTTAATATTTTACTCTGATATCTGTGTTATTTTGCCATAATAATTATGAAGTAGAAAAGGGTTTTACAGTGCGCCCGTCCATGTCTTCATTGCGGACGACGTGTTGGGGTCGTGGTCGTCCTCGTTAGAGAAGAGGCCTAAAGACAAATCCTGGAGCGTTGTTATTGCATGGGTTAACCATGATTAGAATGGAAGTTTAAGGTTTATTTCAGTTTGGTTCTTGAGCTTCTGTGCTTGGACAGGAGATAGAACGGGGAAGCAGAAGTTCCCACAGGCGGCGTCACTGATCTTACCTGATCAGAAAGGAATCAGTGGTCTGCCACGCGTCGTGAGTTGTTGCCTTCACTGGAGTTGTAGAGGAGAAAATGGTGTGTACCTGCAAGATGCTCCAATGCTTAAGTAAGTACCGGAACTAAAGAGAGCAAGTACAGAAAGAAGGTGTGATGAATATAATACATGACCCTCTAGTGAAAGAGGATACTTATAATGTGCCCCTAACGCAGGGCCAGCGGTTACGTTGCATTGGGCTGGATTGCCAAGCTCAACACAAGTTATTGTCAAGGCTTATGTGGCATAGTGAAGACCAGGACGTGGTTTTCGCTCTAGATCAACTGCCCTGTGACCTTCGGAAGGTGGACTGACCATCTCTTTCGAAAGTGGATAGTTGTTTGATGACATGTTCCTGCATGGGGGACACGTGGAGAACGTAGGGGAAGTGCGTGGGTCTCCCCGTCAAAAGAGTCTTATGCCCGACGAAGTTGCCTTGTTGAGGCTCCTGCTCGATAGAGGAAATTGGGCCTTGTTGGACCTCATCAGCATAACCTTGGGTTGGGCCTTCCCGGCTGAAGGAGAGGTCCTGCCCCAGTCCAGAACAGAGACCAATTTGAACCTACATGTATAGTTAAGGGAGAAAAATGATATTTTGCCTATAAAAAAATAAAAAATAAAAAATAAAAAATAAAAAATAGTATAAAAACAAGCATTAATTATCTATATAAAACAAATTTTATTTTATTACCAAAAAAATATAAAATTTTATCATAATTTATATTTTTTATAATATAAAAAAGATGCAGATTTAAAATCGAATTTTCTCTCAATTATTATTATTATATTATATATATATATATATATATATATATATATATATATATATATATATATATATATATATATATATATATATATATATATATATATATATATATATATATATATATATATATATATATATATATATATATATATATATATATATATATATATATATATATATATATATATATATATATATATATATATATATATATATATATATATATATATATATATATATATATATATATATATATATATATATATATATATATATATATATATATATATATATATATATATATATATATATATATATATATATATATATATATATATATATATATATATATATATATATATATATATATATATATATATATATATATATATATAGGAGGTATGAATTTTTTAACGTTAATCTTTCCATTTAAATTTTTCACTCTTTCTAAATTAATTTATTTATAATTTTATTTAAAGATTTTCCATCGGACATTTAAATTTGTTTTAAAATTTTTTATTTATATTTATATTAATAAGGTAATAATAAGTAATTGTATATTATACAACTATTAAATTATTATTTTGATTTATGTTATAAATTAAATAATTTTCTAAATTAAATATCTTTTTATAGTAATTTTTCAAGTTTTTTTTATATTTTTATAACATTAATTTTCATACATTGTCTATAAATATTTTTTTTCCTTTGACGGAATAAAAGAATTATTAATAAATCTAATAAAATAAATCATATTTATTTCCAAAACTTTTAATCTTATCCTTATCCTGTTTTCGTATTTTTATGATATATATGATATAAAAAACGCTTAAAATAGGAAAAGTAATTCAAAAAATATAATTATATAAATATTAAATACCAATTTCACCCTTCTCCTAGTATATGGAAACCTAAGCAGCGGCTATATAATCCATTGAAATCAATTCAAGAAAAGACCACACGGGTTCCCAAAATACTAAATCTTTTTATTCTTTCAGTTTTTTGTGTGACAGCATCGATGGCTCGAGTGAAAGGCGCACCCTGCGTAGATCGAAGCCCGGTTTCGGGACCGAATCCTCCTGCGTCACCGGAAATCCGTTACCGCGGCGTTCAAAAGTGGCAATGCGGCCAATACGCGGCGGAGATAAGAGATCCGTTGAAAGACGACACGGTTTTCGTTAATTATCCTACTTCAAGCGGTATGAGTAGTACCGTTGAATTGTTCAGTGGACCTAGGGTTGGTTCTTCTTCAACCTCTAGGGTTTCAACCTCTAGGGTTCATATGTTTATTCCTGTGGGTTGTCACAGTGATTGTGATTCTTCTTCATCTGTGGTTGATGATGATGAAGATTGTGTCGTCGTTTGTTCATCGGTTCGCAAGCCTCAGCCTCGAAATATTGATCTCAATTTGCCTGCTCCGATGAACTACAATGATGAAGAGATCTGCGCCATCGACCTAAATCTCTGACTTGCTTCCGTCCGCCGCCGATTCTGCTGTAACTTATGTAAATTAATGTTCGAGAGAGTTTAGTTCATTGTTTTGAATATATAGAGTGATGTTAATTTAAATCAAAATCAATACAAACATAAAAAATAATTTATAATGGATGGATAGTCATCTATAGATTTTTTTTAAATAACAATTTTTTTTAAAAATTAAATATTAAAATAATCAATGTTTAGATCCATTACAAAGGTAACCATGTTTCGGAAGTAAAGAAGAGTAGTCGTTGTGGTTGGCACATGCATGGTATATTAGTACATAGGAGTCATTAGTAATGACTCATGTTTGTATGTGTTATCACTTGCATTGGCGCATACATTCATATATTAAGTGATTATGTCATCTGCAATGGTGCATCAATTATTTATTTATTTTTAATATTTTAATATTTTTGATTAAAAAATAGAAATAAAAAAGAAAATTAAAACTAATTTATACTATTATTTCATAATATTCAAGGTTACAGTTTTGGACTGGGCCAACGCTTAGACCACCACCAAGCAAGTCCAAGCCCAACGAGGTTGGGCCTAAGAATGTCATGCTGACGAGCAGGATCTCCGTCGAGCACATGGTTTCTCCGACGGGCATAGGCCAACATCTGTCGACGGAGCACATGGTTTCTCCGACGGGCATAGGCCAACATCTGTCGAGCAGGACCATCGCTTCTGACCAGCAAGCCTCCTTCTTCCCCATCGTCGGGCAGGACCCTCGTGTAACACCCTGTTTCCCCAAAATAGAATAAAACGATTAAAATAAACACATATCAGAGTTTTCCCACAACGGGATGTCACAATTTCCAACGAAATTCCACAAATCATTTTCCAAAATAATATTCAGCAAAATTGCAGCCATCTGCTCAAAATATACATAATGTCATCACATATCCCACAACAATCAGATACGCCACGGGGGCACACATAATCAACAAGAAACAATAAAACTCCCAAAAAGCCCCGGTGTTACGTATCAGAGCAATCCTACGACGACACCACAATCCAAACGAGCTAAACACCTGGATTGTCTGCACTTCCGAAGAAGCACATACCACAACAACGAAGGGATGAGAATTCACGATCAAATATTAATGGTATAAATGTACATGAAATAAAAGGCAGAAAATAATAAATCATTATTTCACATTCAACATATCCAGACCTACTGTCCCATCATCAACAATCACAACACACACAAACAACAATGCAACACATGCACTCGACTCGACAATATGCGGTACCGACTCAACTCAGGATAGATTGCATACACTCTATCTGAGCAACGATCTATCCCTACCACGCTCCTCCTGAGCCCATATAATCAAATCTCAGGATAGATCGCATACACTTCATCCGAGCAACGATCTATCCTTACCAACGTTCCCCACTTGGAACACGGGTGGTCGCATACACTCTATCCGAGCAACGATCCAAATCCCGTCCACGCTCCTCACTTGGAGCACGTGAGTAAATCATACCTCACGTCCACATGCTATGCAAGACACTATGCATAACCACACAACACACACAGTGCACACGATCCTACTGATCCATCGCATCATATAATGCTTATACACACAAGCACACAAAGTGCACCGATCCTACTGATCCAATTCATCACAACAACACGTCAATACAACGCACACAAGGCGTATCGATCCTACTGATCCCATCACCACACAACATATCACACACCATGCACATAAGGCATATCGATCCTACTGATCCAATCCAACAAACAACACACAAACACAACGCACTTAAGGTGTATCGATCCTACGGATCCACTAATCACAACAGCATATAACGCAACACATATAAAGCGTGTCGATCCTACGGATCCACTCATCACAATAGCATATAATGCAACGCATATAAAGCGTGTCGATCCTACGGATCCACTCATCACAACACATCACCACAATGCACTCGATGCGCGACGATCCTACTGATCAAATTTATCACATATCGAACATGCCTCACCCATCACCACAGACATACATCATAGCATACACCGATGCAATATCATAGTCACACGGATATCACGGAATCACATTCTGAAACCTTACATACACTCGCCGCAGCTCACTACTAGGCTCATCACCGAAACATGATCAACAAGATTCCAAATCCACGAAGAAATCAGCACAGAACAACAGCCAAAACACAAACTGCTGTCGGGCTCGCTGGCGCATTCGCCTGGCGAAGCCCCGCAGCGAACACTCGCTGACCATTCGCCCGGCGAAACCCCTGGCGAATCCAAACAGAGGCTACTGGCAGAATTCGCTGCCCAGTTCGCCTGGCAAAAGCTCGCCCCCTCATTCGCCCAGCGAATACCTGCGTTTCCAGAAAAATAAACTCTGCTGCTCAGAAACAGCAGCAGCCCCTTCACACCAATCCTCTCAAAAAATCACACCAGCCTCACTAACTCATTATTCTACAATTGTTTTACCCAATTAGTGTCCAATTCACCCGATGAAACATCGACTCTCGCCGATCAATTCACTCTCGACTCAGAACCACATTCAACTCCGAAACCCCTAATTCATCAATTAACCATCAAATTCAGCATGTAACAGTTCAACACAAACATCAACGATGTAAAACAGAGTTAATACATGCAATATCATTAACTCATCATGCAATTCATCATCAACATGCAAACATATTCACTCATGGGGTTAGGGATTTCCCATTCCTACCAATTATTCATGTAGATACCATTTAACCGATATATCCCCTCCCCCTTACCTCAAATGCGCTCTAATGATGATGAAGCTTCACAATCCGCAGCCTTGATGCACTCTTTTCCGCTCTTGATCGTTCTTGCTCTTGATGCTTCAACCGTGTTTCTCAGCTCATGCGTCTTCCTCTCCTTCCAATTCTGATGTCAATTTCCAAACATGTCCGTCCTCCCAATTAATCCACTTTTATTCCAATTAAATAATATTCTCATAATTCTTTAATTCCAAAAATCCAATTAATAATAATAATAAACTTATTTTTCTTTTAATTTCCAACCCTTCCAATAATATTTTTAAATATGACAACAATAATAATAATAATATCAATAATAATAGTATTAACACTATTAATCATCCTATTATTATTATTATTATCAATCATAGTTTTCTAATATTATGGAACTTTATTTCTCAACAAAAATCCACGCAAGCACGCCGATAATGAAAATAACACCGAAAGTAAAAATAATTAAAATGGGTGTTACACCTCGCATCCGACCAACCACCTCTACCTGTCCAGGGAACTCCTCAGCCCTTCCCCCACATTCTCCATGTGTCCCTCACGCAGGGACACGTCATAAAGTAACTGCCCCACGTCCTGGAGATTCGGTCTTCCTCCTCCCGGATAGCGCGGAACAGTTACTCTAGGGCGAAAACCACGTCCTGATCTTCACGACGCCACGTCAGCCCTAACAGTTACTTACATTGGGCCTGGCAGCCCAGCCCAGTGCTAAGTAACCGTTGACCCTGCGTTGGGGCTCACTATAAATACCCTCTTCACTAGAGGGTCAGGTAACTTAACTCTCTTACTCTCTCTCTGTACTTGCTTCCACTCTGCTCGTCACTTACTTTGGCATCAGAGTGTGTTTCAGGTACACCCCCTCCTCTTCTACACTTTGGGTGAACAACTTTCAGATCGACGACGATCATCGACCACCTTTTGGTCAAGTACGATCAGTTACAACAATTGAATTGAAAATCAATGACCTGCCCGATCGAAAAGTTCCTTGTTCCACATTCTGACACCCGCCCGATCGAAACGTTCCCCGTTTCACATTCTGACACCCGCCCGATCGAAACATTCCCCGTTCCACATTCCGACGCATTAACCTGCCTTCGAGGTCTCCCACATCATTAATTCAAAAACGATTTGATAGTGATTCATGTTTAATAACACTTATTTCATCACAATCCATAGCAATTTCATCAATACTTATTAACAACAAATTCATCATTAATCATGAATAAATTCAAGCTTTCACATCCTCATCAATGCTAGAATCTGATACATACATATTCATAATCATTCAAACATGGATTCATTCATAACAACGCATATAAACACAAGATCAATCAACTAATTTCCATAATTTCATCATATAACAAATCATCAAAAGAAAATATAGAACCCTAATGAGATTAAGGATTTCTCATCTTTACCCCCATCATGCAATACACTTAAATCGGTAGTGTTGCGGTAGAAATAGGATATCAGACTATTAATTAGTTTGAATCACAATTCAAATCACAACCGCTCTTTGATTTATCCGAAGGAAAAGGTCAAAAGAGGGAAAACATATTTTTGCATCGTAAACACAATGTGGGGAGAGATCTAGGTAAGGGGTTGGTTAAGCTTAGGGAAGGTATTAACACCCTAAACTTTTGCAGTACTCTACAGGAACCTTTTGTTTATTGTTTATTGTTTACTATTTGCTTTAATTATTTGTTTGAAGATATATACTGAGCTAAGGGTTAAGGAAAAGAAAACCTAAGGGGTTAGTCCTAAGTTTACTCGGCAAGATTCGCATCTTGTACCTACGTATCCTGGATAGGGAATGGAATCAGAGTAATCGTAGTTCCCCTCGAAAGGGAGGTTAGAAACTTCTTGACTGTGGTCAAGGTTTCAATGGAGAATAAGCGTATCTTAAGGACACGCTTACGTGGAGTGTGGAAACTCCATCTTTATGTTGAGATTGTTAATTAAATTAGGGGTTCTGCGGCGGGAAACCCTAAAATAGAGTACGGCGACTCTTCAACCTAAAGTTAGGGTGAAGGGCATTCTCGTCCATGGCGGGACACATGGGCTAATAGGGTTTAGAAAATGAAAAGTTCAAGGGTGAGGACTATTGACACGACGGTCAAATGGTTAGGCCTGATCCTTCGGAAGGTGAAATTAACGGAGAAATAAGCAGCGCAAGATAAATAATTTAATGACGATGTTGAAAATAAAATACAAGTGTGGATGATAATGAAATAAGAAACAATGGTATTGTTAAATAATTTACAACCCTGAAAATAAAAATATGAAAATAAAAGGTTAGTAACAATTTTATGTATAATTGAGAACGATGTTAAGAATGAAAATCAGACAGAGCTTGAAATTAACCAAGATAGGACTTTGTGAGGCTTTGAAAAAAAAAAGGGGTTTGAAGTTTAATTAAGTAAAATGTGTGGTTGACGTTCTAAAAGAAGTTAGAAATTTGACCTAAAAAAATGTTAGAGTTTTAGAGTTATTTTAAAAAAAAAAAGAACTTTAGAATTTTTTTATTTTTTAAATAGTTTTTAATTAAAAATGTTAATTTTAATTTTTCTTAAAAAAGAGGTTAGATTTTAAAATAGAGTTAATTTTAACTATTAAAAAATAGAAGTGTTGGATTTTATATTAAAAAAATGTTAATTTTCAAAAAGATTTTAAGAGTTACTATTAATTAAAAAAATTGATTTTAATTGAAAAAACAATGTATAAACTGAATTTTTAAAAAATTAATAAGAAGAAAACAAATATAATATAAAAAATAAAAAATAAAAGAAAACTGAAAAAAAGAAAAATGGGTCGGGCTGGGTCACCACTTCACAAACCCGACCCGGTGGACATCGTATAAAAAGCTAGGAAAAAATTTAGGGTTGAGAACCTTATTCCCTTCTGCGGCGACACTCCTCATCTGGTTTTCTCCCCGAATATTTCTTCTTTCTATCTCTCTCGTCTCTATCTTTCCTCTATTGCATGTCCATTATTCTTTGCTTATTTTCCTGAAAAATGTAAATGAAAAGAGAAAACAAAACCAGCATTGTGGCTTACGACTCCGATTGTGACGACTTTGATGGTAGTTCACCGGAGATTTTTCGAACAGTGATGATGTTGTTTGGGCCTGTGATGAGAGTTCTCTGAGGCAGAGAGTTTTGACGGACGGTCGGAGATGGCGATAATGTTGAAGGAACTGAGCCGCACGGGTTGTTCGCTGACGGCGGTTCGTGATTTTCACGTTTGGATCTGTCCGAAGTTGTTGACTGTGATGATTTTTCGTGTCAATAATGACACCGCTTGGATGGCCTCCGTCGTCCGATGAGTTCACGACCATGAATGATGTTTATTCTGATGTTTAGGGTTTGCGCCGTTTGGTGTGTTCGTCCCCGTTTTTGTGATTAGGGTTCCATTCCTTCTTCTTGTTCTCGTTTTATATCTATTTATTCTTTGCTGAGCTGGACTTGAATTTTTATGTTATTATTTGATGGATTCGATTTGATATGATTCTGTTTATGATTTGGATTCGTTTCTGATATGATTTGCATTTTTCTTACACAGATTGGATACAGATTTGTGATTTGGATTCATATTATTTACTTGATAGAGCTGTCTCTGGTGGATTACGGGATTTGATTTGCTACCTGGATTTTGTGATGCTTCGAATCTGGATTTGATTGATTTTTTCGGTTTCATACATAATTCACATTTGCTTTATCGGATATCCATGGATTTATTGAATGGAAACGGATAGAGATTTTGATATTTCTGATGTGCTGGTGATTTTGTTTTGCATATTCACGTGATTTACTTGATGAAGTTGGATACTGCTGTTTGGTTGGGAAATCACTTTTTCAAAACTCCTTTTTATCAGAAACGTTTATCCAAATAATCACTTTTTGCCAAAAACACTTCTTTTTCACTTCCTCTGGCAGTCCCGAAAAAAAGAACAGATATTGTCAGTTGGTAGCCGAGGTCGAGATTGCTAGTCGGGAGCTGGTTTCGATATTCATCGTTGCCCTCCCGACATACCCGATGATGATTAACTGAGGGTATCGGGAAAAATCAAAACCACCATTTTTTATCATTCTAACATTACAACTTTTCTCTGTTTTGTCTGTTTTGCAGGTAAGAAAATCGAGTCGTGAAGGATTAGTCGGCGTGAAGTATCGAGCATGAAGACCGATCTTAAAAAATAGCACTTTAGGAAAAAATGTAATTTAATTCCTTTGTACATTGTAAAAAAAATAATTATGAATAAAATTCTATTATTTTTCTTCAAAATACTTGTCTGATTATTCTTTCATTATTATATCAAAAATCGGGTGAATTCTTTAAACCAAAGCATCTGATTAAATCCACATGATTGATTACCTCTAAATAAACTCAATCGATTAAAATTTAACCAATTAAACTTTAAACAAGCGGACTAAATTCCCCATGTAAATTCAGTACGAATAAATCCCAAAATGAATATCTGAATCAACTATGTCATTCCAGCCCGTGCTGCTTCACCCAAAACTGACATATAATTCAATTCCAGTCAAATATTTCCCCAAATTAAATCGTGCCTGGTGATAGAAACGGTATCGGCCTTGAATGAAGCAAAATAGCAAAAAGCAGAGAAATCCGATTAACAGCAAAACTAAACTAAACTCCGCACTAAAAATTCAATTTGTGTCTCTGATAGTTAAATCCCATGTCCTGAACTCATTCGGCCAAAAATCACAATCAAACAGGTATAGTAACTCTAGACTCGGGTCGAAACTTCCACTGCTTCTCTTCTAAAATTAACTGACAGATAGCAGAAAAATAGGTGCCTGTTAAAACAAATTCCGCGGAGTGAATTCTCGCACCACAATCAGCCCTAAAATTCAAATCATTTTCAACCAAACACGGAGCTCAGAGACGGAACCCTAATTGCTCGGTGGATCCCTGATGACAACCCTGCTTCCTAAACTATCAGCAAACAGTGCATAAATGACCATTTCTCCCTTCCACAGTTAAAGTGCACCAGATGTGATTCTCCTGCAAACACAACAGACTATGCAACCGGTTAGTGGTTAGTTAATATGTAATGCAAAAAATAAAATGTAATGCGACATGGATCGACTAAACCAAGGGTAAAATTTGGGGTATTACAGGTAGCCATTTCTCTCCCATTACCTTAGATTTTCTAGCAAGATGATGAATCAAGCAACTTCTATGGCTTCTCTATTCAAAACCCTAGATTTTGCCTTTCTCCATTCCAAAGCTCTTTCTCTCCTTTTGCCTCTTTTCTCAAATTACACGTACTGATAAAAATTAGGCTAATTTTCTCTCACTTCAAATATATTTTTAGGGTTCTCTAAACAATTCTTTTCAATTGTCTCATTAACCCTCAATTTTCTTAATTAACATTATTTCCCTAACTCACTAACTCCTTGCTACCCTCTATTTCTCCAAATTCTCCATATTGACATAATTCTATCATTTTACTATTTTATTTAATTAATCCAAATAATATACAATATATTCTAATAATTAATTCTAAACAACTATACCAAACACTTACTCTCTCTATACCTCTAACTCAAGGATACTTAACCTCACAACCACACAACAAATAATTAAAACACCAATTAATCAAATAAAATTTTAAATAATTCAATTGAATTAATTAATCGAATTTGGGGTGTTACACCACCAGTATGCACATTCTGGGCATGAGTGGTATAGTCTACCCCGTAGAAAATGTCGATGAGTTTTAGGTTCTCAACTTCGGCTAATGAAGACGACTCATCATTATCAAGTCTAAGAACCACGTTTATAGATACATTTCCTGAGTTTGCCATAATAGTACATAGAAAGAAGATGAAGACGCACCTTAAGAAGCGAGAAGACATGAGAAAAAGAATGACATGTTGGGAAGATATGTCGAATGGATAGAGTTTATGGAACTCACGAACAGAAGAATGAGCTCATGGGAGAGAAGATTTTGGGTGGTAAATAAAGGAAAAAGGAACGTTTGAAAAAGGGGCAAACCTTTTATAATGAAATAAACAACAAATCCATGATCCTAATTAGAAGTAGAGAGAAAATCTAAGGCTGGTGGATCAACCGCTCCATGGGAATATAAATAATTCAGATGCACTTGAGCATCCTAGGTGGGAAAATCATGTCCTAACATGCAGGTCTATAGCCACGCGCCTAAGGGAGTGGTGAAACGTCTCAATGATGAGAAAACATTGAATGCACTAGTCTCCTATTACTTTTGTAATAGCTCCACGACCTTCCCACTTGTCACTATGGTCCAACACGATACCTAGATGTCAGACAACACTTTGAAAGACACCTTAGCTAATAAACATTCGAGAAGCCTTAGAAGAAACTGTTTTGGGTCATCAAAAGACCCAATGTGGAAAACCAACTATACATGGCCCAATTGGAGTTATCCAAAGTATATAATAAGTGCATGTGAGAATCAAGATACATTTTTCTGATCTTCGTCTTTCATTATACTCATTTTGGACTCTATAACTTACATGTACGTTATAGTGTTAACCTTGCAAGACCATCATGTGTCGTCGCATCGGAGATCAACATCGTCGCTTCTAAAGCCTTACGTCATCCATCAACACTAGTTTTGATTCTAGTGCGAAACACACACACACACACACACGCACACGTACACGTACACACACACATATATATATATATATATATATATATATATATATATATATATATATATATATATATATATATATATATATATATATATATATATATATATATATATATATATATATATATATATATATATATATATATATATATATATATATATATATATATATATATATATATGGAAATTTATCTTGCTTCAAATACATTTAATTTTTTTAAATTATATTTCATTTTATGGATAGTATCTTGTACTACATGTTTGTTGTATCACTTTAAAATATACACATCATTTAAATTTAAACTAAATTGATGTGTATATTTTGGTATTAGATCATAACTCAAATTCTGATTCATTATTATACCTATTTTATGATTTATAATAAGATTTTAAAAATATATCATTAATTAGGTTTTGAATATGGATTCCCGATTTAACGTTAATAAGATATAAAATATATTTTTGTAAAATCTTGTTTGCTGTATAACTTTGGAGCATGATGTCTTTTTTTGACATCACAATGGTAAGTAAATAATTTTAAAAATATAGTATTAGATTTGATAATATAGTAAAACTTTTGTTCGTCGCTACTCTCAAATGAACAAAGTTTAATTGAATAGAATTATGGTACAATCTAAAAGTCAAGTGTGAAAGGAAAGGATGGAAAACATATAGAATATCAAAGGTTTTTTTTATGGATGATGACTTGTGGGTGTATTTGGTGTAACTGGAACGCCATGATTTTTAAAGAAGACTCCATGTAAGGATATAGAATTTAAAATTAAATTCCTTTCTTAATTTTGGCTTGGTTTTCTTCAAAAATCATACTATTGTAGCTTTTGTAAATAGTGCAAATAACCATTAGATTTTTTGGAGCACTCACACATTCGCGATGTTTTTAGTTTTCTGATCTTGATCGAAGCGGTCTTTAAAAGAAATTATATTTGATTTTTAATTATAGTTTTAAAGTTATTAATTTTAAATCAGTACTATTTGATTTTAGTCAAACAATCATTGTAGTTTGAATGTGTGACTGCAAGAGATTTTGAGTGCAACAAATATCAGTTCGTTTGTAGAACGCTAGTTGAGAACACCAATATCAAAATGTTGTCTTGAAAACATGTGTAGTTAATTTTTTTTAAAGAATTATTTCTAAATTAAAATGCGTACTAGCATCCCCAAGGTACGAGTTAGTATGTTTCAAAAAAGTTTAAGGTGATAAGTTAGAGAAACTTGTTATTTACTCCATATCTAAATAAAATGTCTACTTTTGTTTTTATTATTTAGTGTCAGTGAGAGTATTAGTTAATATATGACTTACAAAATTTGAGGAGATGAGTTAAGCTAAATATGTTGTTTATAAGTTATAAAATAAATTATTTTATACATGTAAGGTCTACTTAAGTACTCTAATGAAAGAGTATGATTGTGTATAATCAAAATGTAAAATGTGTTTATTTTAAATTTGGACATTATATATTTGACATTGTATTTATATTTAAGATCAAAATTGTGTTTTTAGAAAAAAAAAATATATTATTATGATTTATTTTTTATCTAGAATGTTGAGTTTGAATCTGCACCTTGCAATCATATATTCCTTTAATGACTAACTATATTGGACTAACAAAATCATTGAAGTTGATTTCTGTAAAATGTAGAATTTTTGTGTATCTGCGAATTCTAGTTCGCAATAGTCATGATAGTAATGTCCGTAGAAATATAATAATTTTAATCTCTAGACATGAGATATTTCTATTATATCTCATTTGTTGACATTAAATAGTATTTTTGTGTTGAGTTTGATAAGTGTATGTATGTGTCGGATCAATAGCAATAAAAAAATATGGATAATAATTTTGATATGTTTACTGATGTTGCCTTTTGTTTTGTGTGAGTGTAGAAAAGGGGTTATGAACAATCAAGATACATGCATGATCGATTACCGCAACATGCTTTAGTACGCATAGAAAAAAGCTAAATCTTTCGAGGTTAAAAGTACATATTGGAAAGTAGATCAATCATTTCACACAAAGGTAGACTTTATTTGCTGGTATTATATGTTAAATCAATTATCAATACAGTTGCAAATTTGTTAAACAATTTGACGAATACAGGATGTGTCCAAAATATATCTTAAACAAATTTTCCATCCTCACCACTATATAATCATAAACATATTGATGACAATCCAACAGTTTTAACAACTATTGCATTTCAAATCTTGGACCCCTAATTGATACACTCTCAAGTCTTTTGTGTTTCAAATTTCTGAGTATGTTTTTGGATTGATCCATGTTCATTGTCAACTCACCAACAATTTTATGTTAGGACAAGATTTTGTTCTGTAAGATATCTCTAAGTTTTGATAATAACAAAGTAGTATTTGTGTGAGAATTATTTTGATACTCTAACATTTGTTTTTTTGAAGAATTAACAAACAGGTTCTAACTCTGATAGTGAAAGCTCTGACTCTGATAGAGACCTTGTGCAACGTCACTCTGATCTAACCAAAGTTGCTTCTGTGCCATAAAAGAAAGTATGTTTCTAATCTATTCACATTCAAAAAGATTCTAAGAAGACAATAAGTTGCTACTGCAATGCTCTTTTGGATTCTAGTTCTGAACGTGACTCTGATGTTTTACTTCTGAATACTTTCTACCTTCTAAAGTCATTATCTTCTGAAGACTAAGTGTTGAAGACTCTGAAGACAAAGTTCTAAAGACTCTGAAGACTTGAGTTTCTGAAGATTAAGTGTTGAAGACTCTGAAGACAAAGTTCTGCTGAATAACATTCTGAAGACTCTGAAGACTTAAGTTACTAAAGACCAAGGGTTCTAAATACTGAGTGCTTAAGATTCTAAAGACAAGGTTCTGGTGAACAAGTTTTGAAAGCTCTGAAGACCCAAAAGTGTTTATTGTTAGGATACTCTGAACACTCTAAAGACTCTGAAGACAAGGTCTTTTTGGTTGTATTTATTTTATGTTGAACACTAAAGAGATTCTTGGCAAGTTTGACTCCAAAGCTCAAAAGTGTTTATTGTTGGAATACTCTAAACGCTCTAAAGGCTACAAAATCTATAACATAGAAACACGAATTGTTGAGGAATCAATTCATGTCAAATTCGATGATAAGCTTGACCCTGAAAAGTCAAAGCTAATTGAAAAGTTTTCATATTTGAAGATTACCTTATCAGAATCCAAGGAGGAAGATTCTAAAGAAAGAGATAAAGACGCAGAAACTATAAAATCATATACAATCTTACCAGAAACAACAGATAGTCTATTTCATCAGAAGAAGAATATGCTAAAGACTTCTCATTCTGAAGAAATGATTCTGGGAGACAAAGTTGATCCAGTCAGAACTCGTTCATCATTTAAACCTTCTGAAGAAACTCTTCTAGGTTTGGTGTCTTTGATAGAGCCAACATCAGTTAATGAAGCTCTTATGGAAAATGAGTGGATTCTAGCCATGCAAGAAGAGCTAAATCAATTAACTAGAAATGTTGTTTGGGATCTTGTTCAAACACCAAAAGGTGTCCACGTCATTGGAACAAAATGGGTGTTCAGAAACAAGCTTGATGAGAAAGGTGAGATCGTAAGAAACAAAACGCGACTGGTAGAACAAGTTTATAGTCAGCAAGAAGGGATAGACTATACATAGACCTTTGTACTAGTTTCCAGGTTAGAATCTATTCATCTCTTAATTTCCTTTATTGTTAATCATGACATCACTTTATATCAAATGAATGTAAAAAATGCATTTTTAAACGAGTATATTTCAGAAGAAGTGTATGTACATCAACCTCCTAGTTTTGAAAGTTCTAGAAACCCAGATTTTCTTTTCAAACTTAAAAAATCGTTATATGGTCTAAAACAGGCTCCCAGAGTTTGGTATGAAAGGCTAAGTAACTTTCTTTTGGAAAATGACTTTACTACAGGAAAAGTTGATACAACACTCTTTTGCAAAATCTTTAAAAATGACGTTCTGATTATGCAAATTTATGTTGATGATATTATATTTGGTTTTACTAATACTTTCTTGTGCAAGGAATTTTATAAGTTAATGCAGACAGAATATGAAATGAGTCTGATGGAAGAACTCACTGAGAATTCAAATTGATCAACATCCAGAAGGAACATACATTCATCAGAGCAAGTATGTAAGAGAACTTTTGAAGAAGTTTAATATGCCAGAAAGTAAATTTGCAAAGACTCCTATGCATCCTACATGCATTCTAGAGTAAGAAGAAGCAAGTAAAAAGGTTTGTCAGAAGCTCTATCGTGGTATGATATGTTCTCTTATGTATCTAACTACTTCTCGTCTAGATATTATGTTCAGCATATGTCTTTGTGCTCGTTTCCAATCAGATTCAAGGGAAACTCACTTAACAATTGTTAAGAAAATGCTAAGGTATCTAAAAGGAACAACTAACCTTGGCTTGATGTATAAGAAAACATCAGAGTGCAAGCTTTGTAGTTATTGTGATGCAAATTATGCTGAAGACAAATTAGAAATAAAAAGTACTTCTGGAAACTGTCAGTTTCTGGGTAACAACCTCGTCTCTTGGGCTAGTAAAAGACAATCAACTATTGCACTTTCAATTGCAGAAGCAGAATATATCTCAGCGTCACTGTGTAGCACTCAGATACTCTAGATGAAGAATCAACCAAAATTTTTTCAGATACATAAGAGTAACATTCCTATCTTCTGTGATAATACTTCTGTCAGAAGAGTGTTTTTCAATTAAAATTTGTGGATACAGATGACCAGTGGGCTGATATTTTCACAAAAACCTTTGTTTAGAATAGATTCTATTCATTCTGTAAAATTTATAATTATTTTAATTAAATCATTATGATTAAATAAATCATAAATTAAATTGTTAAATTTAAAAGCTATTTAATTAATTTGGCTTAATATAGTCTAATATATGGTGAGAAATGTAATTCGATTGGTTTAATTAACTGAGTTAATAATTAAAAGGAATTGAATGCACATAGTTCAATCATAACACTAATTAGTCTAACGTAGTAATTTATAGTTCTAATTATATTTATGAAATAGTTTAATTACTAAGAATTTGATTTTTTAATGGTGAATAAATGGGATGTGATGGATTTAAATTCAAACTCTTGCTTGAGATTTGTATACCCAACTATGAACTGGCTTAACTTTTTATTACAAAATTAGAACAGGGCTTCCAATTTATTTGGATCGACTCTGATATATATATATATATAAATATATATATATATATATATATATATATATATATATATATATATATATATATATATATATATATATATATATATATATATATATATATATATATATATATATATATATATATAACTTAAAAATACTATTATATTTTCGTGTGGTGTTAATAAATAAAAATGCACAGTGATTTTATAAATGATAAATCTTTCTATAAAGAAAAAGATAAGTTGGTTTGAAAGTACTAAGCCTTTTCTTAATATTTATAATTTATAAATTATAACTTAATAGTATTAACAAAAATAATATTTTAGCATTTTTAAAATCAGAATTTTTAAAGTAGCATTTTCAGCAACAAAAATTCATATTTTGTTAATACCAGCCAAACAATCAGTTTAATCATGAACTATTACAAATTAAGTTTGGACAACGGAAGACAATTCGTGAATAATAGTAGATTGACGCACGTACTAGACTCTAAACTAATGTTTTAAAAACCGGACTGGTTGATCAGTGCATCTTTATTCACATTCTCCTATATTTTTATTTAGGCATTTCTTTACTTTATTTTGATTATTCTTATGTTTTAGTATGTTTTTATATTTTATTTTATTTTTGGTTTAATTTGATTTTCGCACTTTATTTTTCAGCTTTACCAGTCTGCACGGAAACGATCATAACTGGAGTTTCGGGAATCCATTTGAGGCGTTCTAAATTTTTTTGAAAACCTAAGAGAGGGAGCTAGGACTTTCGTGTTGGAGTCGAAGTCAGATTCGGAACACATTTTCCCAGAATATTCATTGAAGTTACATCATTAGGAATTTGTTTTAGTTTTGGGTCATGTTTTGGGCCTGGGTTATTTTTTCGACCCAGTTGGGTTATGAATTTCATTTAAAAAGAACCTCGTTTTACTGTTCATATTATATACTATTCACGAAAAAATGGAGAGAGAGGTTTGAGAAGAACTCATGGAAAACTAATACCTCCGGACAAATCCTGCTGTGTACGGTTTCAACACTTTGAGGTTATTATAATATCAATTTAAATCTGATTCCTTTCAATCCTTTTCTATGAAGTCATTTGCTTAATTTGATTGCAATTGTTTGCTTAATTCAATTGTTGTTCATAGGATATAATTGATTAAATTCGATTGTATGCATGTTCCTAAATTTAATTGCGTGTTATCATTTGCTTAATTCGTTAATTTGTCATATTCTTAACCGTTTGCTTAATTCGGTAAACAGGAACATAATTCATTTGATGTTGGTAAGCGCTTGTCTGATTAATATCAGAATCGAATAGGATTGGAGTCGTTTAAGGATTGATGTTATAATAGCCGATGATAAGTCGGAACCCGAATCAGTAGGATTAGTCGTTTTAACTTATTTTAATAATCACTTTTTTTTATAGTCACTTATTTTAAGTATTTTTTCTCTTAATCAAAATTCAAACCCCCATAAACTATTACTTTATTGGTCAATCACTACAAGAATCCTTGAGAACGATATTCTGAGTTACTGTCGTTGTACTATAATTTTTACAAAAAGACTCGTTCTTGATCCGCGCGCGACAGCGGATCAAATTGGCGCCGTTGCCGGGGATTCTTGTTGATTTAGCCAATACTCTAGTTTTAGGTTTTGTTTGTTTTAATTTTCTGTATTTTTGTGTATTTTCTTGCGTTTTTGCGTCCAGTCGTTCCGTTTCGCCCGTTTCTCGTCAGACCTAGTAAAAAAACCAGGTTTTAGGCAAATCGTCTTCTTTTTTAGATCAGTTTCGTGAACTTGAAGCAGAAAAATCGTGCCATCAAAAGTCCTTAACTCTAGAAGAGTTAAACAGTTGGGCCCTCGAATTTTCAAATTCATCATTTTTCTATTTTTAATGATTTATTTACTGTTTTCATAGAGTCGGAAAAAATTCTCAAAATTCTATTTTGAAGTCATTAGATTAATTTCGGTGTCAGTTTATTTTTCTGAATTTTTTTTGATCGATTCCCTTCTTTGTGTTTGTTTTTTACTATCTAAGTCTAACTATCTGCATAACTTGTTTGCTTCGTACACTGAACTTGATTTTGAAATGGCTGATAATAGAACCTTAAGGCAATTAGCTGCTCCTGATATGAATTATAATACTTTATGTATGGAATATCTTGTTGTTAATGTACCTTTCGAATTGGAATCTGGTTTAATAAACTTGTTGCCAAGATTTAATGGTCTTGCAGGTGAGGATCCGAATAAGCATATGAAGGAATTCCAAATTATGTGCTTTAAACCTTTCGAACCTTCACTAGAGGACCTTGTCAAGCAAATAGCTATAAATGATCTTCAGTTTCAGCAACAAACAGATTCAAGTCTTCAGGCTTTGCAGACACAGATTGAACAGCTTGCCACTATAGTGAATGCCATGCCGCAAGCTCAATAATCAAACCAACCACCTGCCCAAACAGTAGTGAATCCAAAAGAGTTTCCTTCTAATTTAGTTGATGATACTTATTCTGAATTGTGTTTTGATTTTCCATCATTAGCAGATTTTGATGATACATACTCTTGTGATTCATGTACCGACACTAACATTTGCTCTGTTTGTGCTGAGATTAATGTTGTCGTACAGGGTGATATTTTTCATGCAGATGAAGTTGTTTATGTAGCTAAAACTCTTAACATCATGGCTGCCCCAACCTCACCATCCATTGAACAACCTCCCCCTTGGAGCTTAAACCACTTCATAACAATCTGAATTATGCTTATTTAGATACGGATGAAAAGCTTCCAGTTATAATTTCTTGTAACCTTGATTATTATAAAGAAAATAAGTTTTTTCAGGTTTTGAAGAAACATAAGAAGAGACTTGGATGGACCTCGATTAAAGAGAGAAGAAAAGCAGTGAGACAACCCTTTAATCCTTTGTTCTTTGATATTGTGGAAAAGGATATCACATTTACGCGCCCATTCGACACTTTTATTTATCGAAGATTCTTATTCGATCATGGAATAAAAGGCGAAGACACTAATATAAATTTCAAGGGCGATGGATGCTATCCAAAGTTACTCCCCACTTTGGAAGATGAGACTGCAGGAAATCTCTCTTTGGGAAAGGATGCATATGTGATCACTTATCCACCTTGACTCCTCGGGTGTGTTCTTTCCTTTCTCTCACTCTTATTTTATTTTTATGTCCATTCATTGAGGACAATGCTTGTTTTAAGTCTGGGGGAGGGAAACCTTTGTTTTATTTGCTTGTTTTACTATTTTGTTTTGTTTTCAGTTATAATAATAAAAATTAAAAAAAAAATTTGCATCTTTTTGAATGTTCTAGGCTAAAGATTAATTTGAGATTAGTTTACGGAGACTTGGGAAAAATTCACAAGATCGCTATCGTCTTAACACCGTAAGTCTCCTGCATGTGGAAATTGATTTGAATATTCTTTATGTTTTAGCCTTAAATTGTCATTCTCTGACAGCTCTTGAGTAGTTTATTTCAGCAGTCAGCACCATCTCATACACACTCTACGTAGGGAAGCCGATGAATATAAGTGAGTGATCAAATTTTTAGCTTGAAAAAAAAAGAATAAGAAAAGAAATGGAATACACCTTAACGGATGTAGAGCCTTAAAAAGAAGTTGAAAAAGATTACTCGTTGTTAGTTGGTTCAGCGATTTCTGGTGCTGAACTTGATAGGGCGGATTACGGTCCGATCCCCCGCAACTACAACTAAGTAAGCAAAGGGTTATGCCACGTAAGTACCAGAACCCCAAACAAAAAGGATCAGAGTCACTAACCGGTCGCCTTTCTATGAGTGTGTGGAGATAACAGACTTAATGTGATTGCGCCTGAATGAAAAAGAGCAAAAAGGAGGAAGAGTAAGTTAGACTTTAACATAATAACATGATTTGAGTTGATTTCTGTATCCAGGAGGCTTATGTCTGCAAAATTGTGGATTAGTGTTCCTACGATATCCTTAGTGTGTAAGATTAGTATCTATCGATACAAACTTAACCGAAGAAGACTTTTAGCCTGGAATGAGTAACTGTTGATGTGTTTGTGCTTTCTTTGTTTTGTTTTATTTTAATTTTGCTCGGAGTGCAAAAGTTCAAGTCTGGGGGAATTTGATCAGTGCATCTTTATGCACATTCTCTTATATTTTTACTTAGGAATTTCTTTACTTTATTTTGATTATTTTTATGTTTTAGTATGCTTTTATATTTTATTTTATTTTTGGTTTAATTTGATTTTCGCACTTTATTTTTCAGCTTTAGCAGTCTGCGCGGAAACGATCATAACTGGAGTTTCAGGAATCCGTTTGAGGCGTTCTAAAAATTTCCGGAAATTTAAGAGAGGGAGCTACGACTTTCGTGTTGGAGTCGAAGTCAGATTCGGAGCATATTTTCCCAGAATATTCGTTGAAGTTACAGCATTAGGAATTTGTTTTAGTTTTGGGTCATGTTTTGGGTCTGGGCTATATTTTCGACCCAATTGGGTTATGAACCGGTTGGGTTATGAATTTCATTTAAAAAGAACCTCGTTTTACTGTTCATATTATATACTATTCACGAAAAAAATGGAGAGAGAGGTTTGAGAAGAACTCATGGAAAACTAATACCTCCGGGCAAATCCTGCTGTGTACGGTTTCAACACTTTGAGGTTATTATAATATCAATTTAAATCTGATTCCTTTCAATCCTTTTCTACGAAGTCATTTGCTTAATTTGATTGCAATTGTTTGCTTAATTCAATTGTTGTTCATAGGATAGAATTGATTAAATTCGATTGTATGCATGTTCCTAAATTTAATTGCGTGTTATCGTTTGCTTAATTCGTTAATTCGTCATATTCTTAACTGTTTTCTTAATTCGGTAAACAGGAACATAATTTATTTAATGTTGGTAAGCGCTTTTCTGATTAATATCATAATCGAATAGGATTGGAGCCGTTTAGGGATTGATGTTATAATAGTTGATGATAAGTCGAAACCCGAATCAGTAGGATTAGCCGTTTTACCTTATTTTAATAATCACTTTTTTTATAGTCACTTATTTTAAGTATTTTTTCTCTTAATCAAAATTCAAACCCCCATAAACTGTTACTTTATTGGTCAATCAATACAAGAATCCTTGAGAACGATATTCTGAGTTACTGTCGTTGTACTATAATTTTTACACAAAGCCTCGTTTTTTATCCGCGCGACAGCGGATCACCGGTCATCGAACCGGTGAGAGTATTGGGTCACTGGTTTATCAGTTGAACCACCGAATCACTGGTCGAACCGCATGACTAAATCGGATTAAATCGGATAACTCGGTTAAATAGACCTGTCATCATAACAAAATCATATAGGTATAAAACCGGTTGAACCGGATAATTCAGTCTCTAAAAAAATATAACTAGCACTTAAATTTAAATTTTAAACATAAGTATTAAATACAATAAAATAGTACAAAATTACAAAGTCTAATTGCAAATAAAGTCTAATTGCAACATAATATAATTGAATAATTTTTAACAAAATAACTCTAATGTCTACTTAAGTTTAGTTTCAAGGAGGTAAAATTATTCCAAGGAGATAAAATTATTTCTTAACAATGATAATAAAAAATTTAATTTTTTTTTAAATTTTTATAACTCAAAATGACATTATTTGCATTTAAATTTTAATTAAAAAATAAAAAAAAGCATTAGAACCGCCGGTTTACAGAAACCGCCGGTTTTTCGGTTTTTCCCGGTCCAACCCGATTTGCACCAGTTTGATGACAAAGGCGATCCAATTATTTAACCAGACCGGTTACTAGCCCGATTCTCGGTTCAATTGGTCCGACCGGTCGGTTCGGTCCGGTTTTTACAACTATGCTCTAAACGTCTTCATAATAGTAATTACATCGATTATCAAATTAAATGCAAATTATTATATACTAGAGATAATTAGTTCTTTTTTTTATGGGATTAAGGATAAGCCGCTTGCTAGTAATCTCGGCAACACCATTAAGAGAGTTAAAAAGTGGAATTTAGCTACTTTTCAACAAGTCAGGAAGAGGAAGAAGGAGATTATGCGAAGGTTGGAAGGCATTCAAAGTAGCATTCAAGGTAGAAGAGTGGCTGGTGGTTTGAGAAGAATAGAGCAAAACCTACAAAATGAAATGCATGATCTCCTTCAAAAAGAAGAGTTGATGTGGTTCCAAAGATCCCAGTTCAAATGGCTCATTGATGGATATTGAAATACCAAATATTATCATATGAAAACTATTCAAAGGAGAAGAAAGAACAAAATAGTAATGATCAAGAATAGTGAAGAGCGGTAGGTTAAAGAGGAAGGAAACGTTTGTCAGCTTTTTATAGATCATTATAAATAGCTGTTTGCATTGAATAATATGGGGCAGATGTGGGAACAAACTCAAATCTCATTTTCTGGTATTGAACAAGACCAATTGGAGAAAATGGGAAGAAGTATTACTGATGAGGAAATTAAGTATGCCTTGTTTTCGTATGTCCCCGTGGAAAGCTCTAGGGCCAGATGGATTTCCAGTCAGGTTTGATCAAAACTCTTGGAGTGTTGTGGGAGGAATTGTCTGCGATTTTGTTAAAAATGTATGTGAAAGTCTTAGCAAGTTAGTTGATATAAATAAGACTAATATTTGTCTTATACCTAAGGTGGAGCATCCAGATCAAGTTAGTCAGTTCAGGTCAATCTCATTGTGTAATGCCATTTATAAGCTTATAAGTAAGGTTGTCGTGGAGTGGCTTAAAAGTTGCATTCCAACCCTAGTCTCTCCCTATCAGTCAAGGTTTGTGCCAGGGAGGAGCATCCACAAGAATACCATCATGGTTAAATATATTATGCATAGTATGGATCGAAGTAAAGGAAAGAAATGATACTTTGTTATTAAATAGGATCTAACAAAGGCGTATGATAGACTCAGTTGGGATTTTATTTGGAGGGTGCTGGAAGAAATTAAGCTTCCTTCAAAAATGATCAATATTATCATGCATGGTGTTGCTAGTTTTGAGACAAGCATAAAGTGGAATGGAGCTCAGTCATGATTTTTTTGTCCAATGAGGGGTATCCGGCAAGGGAACCCTATCTCTCCTTACATTTTCGTGTTGTGTGTTGACAAACTATCTCATATTATCATGCGAGCAGTTAAAGAGGGAGAGTGGGAGGCTATCAAGGTAGGTAAACATTGGTGTCTCATATCATGTTTACTGACGACTTGTTATTGTTCGGAGAAGCGACAACGAGACAAATGCATTGTGTTATTTGTAACCTGAACAAGTTTTGTGCATTGTCGGGAGAACAAGTGAGCCAAGACAAGACTCGTGTTTTGTTCTCTAAAAATGTGAATATAAGCATGAAGGAGAAGCTTTTGAACATGTCAGGTTTTAAAGAAATAGCTTCCCTTGGTAAGTATTTAGGGGTTCCGATTACGGGGAAAGCAACTGGAAGAGGAGACTATCAATATATTATTGAACATGTGAGCTCCAAGTTGAGGACTTGGAAAGGAAACATCTTGTCCTTTGCTAGAAGAGTCACTCTTGCAAAGAGTGTCGTAAAAGCGTTGTGAATATACCTGATGATGACAACATTTTTACATATGACTTGTATTAAGGAAATTCATAAGCTCCATAGGCGCTTTGTTTGGGGAGATACTGAGGATATGAAGAAGTTCCATGCAATTAAGTGGAAGAAGGAGGACTTGGACTAAGAAATTCAGATATAATGAATAAAGCATGCTTGGCGAAAATTGGAAGGAAACTGCATAGCGGGTGTGAAGACTTTTGGTGTTCTGTCGTTAGAGGGAAGTATGGTAACAACCGGGAGGTATTGCTATGAGGAACACTGATTCGTCAGTTTGGCAAAGTGTTGTGCGGATATGGTCGAAGGTGGAAAAACACAGTGTTTAGAAGGTTGGAGATGGTACATCAGTGAATGCTTGGGATTCTAAATGACTTGGGTTGGATATTCGCATAGCGGACATGTACGTCGATATTCTGAGCCATCTTCAACAAGCTAAGGTTGTTTACTTGGTTAGTGGGGAAGGTGATTGGAACTGGAGCATTTTGAGGGGTTGGTTACCGGATAGTTCTTTGAGTAGATTTGCATGTTTGGATCCTCCAACAATTGAGGCTGCACCAAATATGTGTATGGGTTAGAAGTGCATGGGGATAACTTTATTGTTGGGAGTATGTATGATGTGTTGGATGTGGAGAATAGGGTGGAAGAGAAAGATGGGTGGAAGAATATTTGAAAGGTTCAAGGCACGAAGATGGTTAGGAATTTTTTTGTGGCTTCTCAAACATAATGGGCTCCTTAATAATAGCAAGAAGAGTAGGATGGGGTTGGGGAGTGATATGTGTCATTATTGTGGAGACGAGGAGAAAGAAGCGCTTCATGTGCTTTGGGATTTCCCGTTGACTATGCCTTTGTAGCAAACGGCGGTGCACACTAACATGCGTTTGCTTCTTTTTTTCAGGTGATTTGGATAATTGGATAGAAGTTAATATGCAATACAATATGAGATGTAATACAAATGTTGAGTGGAAGTTTATTTGGGTCACTGTGTGCTATAACTTATAGAGTTGACATAATAGAGAGAGTCATATAGAAGAATATTCACGACCTTATAATATGGTGAATTGTATATTCAGACAAGTAAAGCATTATAACCAGGCGAAATGCAATAGTTTGATTGTAATAGAGATCAACAGAAGGAATGGATTGATGTTAAGTGGGAAGCTCTTAGTGTGGGAAGAGTCAAACTTAATTCGGATGCGGCTAGAGATAATCATTATATAGGGAATTTTTTTTAAAGGCAAATAAGATTATATATATATATATATATATATATATATATATATATATATATATATATATATATATATATATATATATATATATATATATATATATATATATATATATATATATATATATATATATATATATATATATATATATATATATATATATATATATATATATATATATATATATATATATATATATATATATATATATATATATATATATATATATATTACATCCTGAGATTTTTATAAGGTCATATGACGATTTTTAAAACTCATCTTGGATAGGACTGGCTTGCGCAACGGTCATATTAGAGCAGTCATAACCTATAAACATTCTGGGTTAATCCTTGATTTATGAGAAGTCAGACAAAGACAAAGGCATGTCTGATACAAGAGATCGACGGAGTAAAAACCGTTACACGTTAATGGCTAAAATACATTATGCAATGATTAGTAACTGACATATTTACAAATGATTAATAGACGGTTACATCCATTATGACCATGAGTGGCTATCAAATCCACTAATAGTGGCAATTGAGGATTTAGAGAAAGAAAAGGGTCTTACGGCATAAAAGCAGACATAACAAAGGAGATGAGAATACACATTAATAACACATAAAGGAGTGAAATTCGGAGAAACCTTGGATCGAACAACAATGACGATCCTTCTTGCCAAACATGATTTACCTCCCTACCTCTAATTCTCTAATTACATAGGTACGGACACATCTTGTGTCTCATCTCTTTACTCCATTAACTTCGAGGAGATCATTCAATGAAGTTTATATAGGAATATTTGGAACCAACCGTAGGATTCCATGAAAACTCTCCCAAACCACATAAATCTATTCAAGTAACCATTTTGTCATATGAAGTTGAGTATGACTTCCTCTCTTCCATCAACTAGAAGCCACGAAGACATCAACAAAGGCAGCCATAGGAATCAGGCGTAACCCGTTTTGAATCGACGATCTGGGAATCAAATTAGAATGTGCGGATCAATGAAATTTCCGGTGAACGAGACCAGAAGGATTCTCGCCGTCAGCTCGGATTCCGGAAGAATCTAAAGCAACGTCGTCTTCACTGTAAGACAGTAACGCAAAGTCGGCGACGACGGATTCGGCCACAAGATTATCAGGAACTTGAAAGTGAACGACTTCAAAAAGATAAGTGATCCTCGCACATTCTTCCGGTTTATCGCAACTCTACTTTAGATTATGCATTATTTAATGATGAAATGATTTTAACTAGCATTATGATTAGTGCCGGATCTAATCTAATTTAGAATTATTAGGAAAGAAACTAAATGGATTATGTATACAATTGACAGCTTCAGAGTTTCAGACGATGAGGGAATTACATGTTGGATTGAAAATTTTCTGATATGTGTTCTTCATATAAGACAAGAGTTTGAATGACATAGGCTGCGGATAAAGTCACAAAGATCAAAAATCATAATCATCAATTGATGATTCAATTTTGTTGTTGGTTAAATTTTCTTATGCTGCCACGTTTTATTTTTAATCAGGTGAAGGTCCAATGGATTTGTTTCGAGTGGTCATGGTCAGTTGGGTTCAGAAGATGACTTTTTGATGGCGGTTTGTGGTTACATAAAGAACTGCATAAGGATCCTTATGCATATACCAAGATGCCTACAAAGTCAAAATTTGTATGTGGAAATTTGGCATCAGCAATTGGTGATAGTATCCTTGGCCTCTAAATTTGTTGTTATTTTTATTGTTGGACACTTGGACTAGGAGAAGACCCGTGCGTTTGCACAGGTACGAGAAAAAGTAGAATCTTATCAAATTTAAATTTCACAAAAAAAAATATATTCAAATGCATATTAAGAGTAATATTTATGTAGGTTTTTATTTATTTGAATCTAATTGATAGTATCTTGTGTAACTTTATGAAATATTTCAATCACATTTTAAACATTATAGTGAAAAGGTTGAAATACATAATCAATTAAATAAAAATTTAGTAAAAGATCTGTTGCGTCTGTATAGATAAGATTAAAACATATTTTAAATAGAAATTTTAATAAATAAAATTTCATTCTATCTAATTCTAATTCTGTTACACTACATTTTATGATAAAGATACACAAATGATAATTAAATCAAATATATAAACCATCTAATTGAGATCAATGATTTATAAGTAAGAGAGTTCAAATCTATAGTTACCAACACTAACATAATATTCTTTGGAACATAATTTTTCAGTAGCTTCACACATAACATTATGGGTAACATATAAGGCCTTTCAATGACAATTCTTGAGGATTATGTTGTTCATGGTCACCAAGATACAAAGAAATTGAACAAAACCACTATATTCCGCCTTCAATATTTACATGTCAAATATTTATTGCATTGCTTTGTAATGCAGATCCAAATATAGATTTCAGTAGTCTTTAACTCAAAAGTTAAAATGAATTTAAATAAATAATTAGAAAACATGTAAAATAAAATATTGATTTATTGATTGGTATCTGAAATAAATTGTTTGAATCAAAACAAAATTAAAGAAAAAGAAAATCTTCAGCCATGAAATCACACAGTCATAATGTTAATAATTGTTACTTAGAAATTAAACAAAAATGGAGAACTGCTGAGGGTATTGTTAACGCTCAGGAAAAATCGTGGGTCATGTTACCATCTTGGTTTTGTTTGTAAGTTGGTTCGGCAGAACTTTCTTCTTCTCTGCTTTCATCAGACATGTTATCCACTTCAACCATGCCAGGATCTCTTAATGTATCTTTATTAACAGAATCATCAATCCCTAACTCCACTGCAAGAACAAAATATCAGTTATAAGATTTTCAGTTTTCATGTGGTATATTCTACAAAAGTGTCTACAAATTTGATCGATAACCTTAGAAATCTGGATACATAATACGATACGGATACAACACGAAGCGAATAAGTGATATCACAAAAGTCCAAGGAATTCAATAGACATCTTAGAATATTATTTCCTACTCTTATATGAAACTTAGCAGAAGAAAAATCACATAACGCTTTTGCAATAATATCAGTGTTTTGTTGAATTTCAATTGTGACCTCAAATAGAACCCAACCCCATTTGTCACAGTTGTCATTTGCGTCTGCTGTGTAAGGAATGTCACTTTTTTGAAACCTTGAAGCCTTCGTCCATGTTTTGCTCCATCAAGAGACATATCCACTCTCTCAATGCCTCTTCCACCACTTGATGTTGCATATCCACTTATACTCACCTGAATTGCAGGAATTATGTTATAATTTCAATTCATTTATAATTAACTACCGAAGTGAACAATTCATTTCTAACACACTACCAAAGTGAAATCAAAAGCATTAGTTACAGAATATTTAAGTCAAGTAAATGATACATGGAAGTAAATAGCTGAGAATAATTCTAAATGCTAAAGCTCAAAAGACTCTGAAGGACACCTAATAATTGTTCAACAATAATCAAACAATATGAGCAACCAGATGAGAAATATCTGAAGTTGCACAAATCTACACACACAACTAGAAAGAGAAAGAAGTACCTCATAGAGCTTAAAGGGGACAACATATTCATTATATAATTGTGTTATGCTCTTCAAATTTGATGATAACTCCTTGGCTTTCTCCCATGTTTCATTGGTGTCAATAGTTGAACTGACATCGGGGGCACCGAAAAATGCCACTGAGAAATAAAAATCAAATCCAAATTCGGGATGCAACACATATAAAACTAAAATAGTATGGTTCTTCCATGCAACACTATATAATATCAATAAATAACTACTATTAGTAAACTTATATCGAACCAACATGTAGTGCGGCATGGCAGTGACATTGTACTTAGGAAAAACATAATTTCTGAAGACATCTTAAGCATAGACTTTTTATCAAACACCAAACATGTATTAAAAAGATAAAATTTACAAGCTTAAAAGATTAATAACATTGCAACTTATCCAAACCTCGTTAAAAATGTATATATATATATATATATATATATATATATATATATATATATATATATATATATATATATATATATATATATATATATATATATATATATATATATATATATATATATATATATATATATATATATATATATAAAGAAAATACAAATAATAGATCTCAACTCAACATAAAAAAAATTATTCAAGATTTAGAAAAACTTGAACAAAAACCATATTAAAACTTTTAGTTTTACAAATAATGTTTGAAATGTTGAGCTATAGGTGAAAAGTTCATAAAAACATTTTATCAAACACGGAGGATGCAAATGTAAGAAAAATCTTATTCACAAATTTCAAAGGAAAAATCAGCCAAAAGTGAAGAAATAAAGAGAGAAATAGATCCAGTCATGTCTAGTCTTATTCCCGTGTGCATAATTCTACAGAAAAATTAAAAAAAGGAAGAGAATGGACTCACTGTATATCCAAGTACACACTATACATATCCACTTTATCCAACCTCCCATCTCTGACCCGGGTAAATTCATTTGTTTCTTGTACCAGTAATACATGATGTAGAAAATAAGACCAAACTCGCAATGTGTTGATTTACCATAGTTATTTAACCCATGATTTAGATCTCTCTTCGAAGTCGCGGTGTCTAATGACAGTTTCAAAGCCACGACCAATTATCAATTTGGCGAAATTCAACCCAATTTGTTGACTTTGTATGAGCACCAGCTGAAAGGGCTTGTCATTGTCAGCTTTCCTTAAGGATAATAGGAATACTTATCCAAAATCCATTAGTCACGCCTCAACAGTCTCATTGGAGCTCTAGCTGCATCAATATGACCAACATCCATAGAATATTCCATTTGTACATTCACCTGAAAAATAGATTTAATCAATTATAGCTTAAATCAACAATGATATGAAAAGCTATATATAGATTTTGAACATGTAGAAAAAATAGAAGTTCATTGGAGAAAACAAAATGGCATACCTGTTCGTATAACAGTAGCAAAAGTCCGCCAAGATGAAAGACTGAATGATCTCTGATAAAAATGCTGCCAACATCCAGAAATAGCCGTAGCCGATGAAATATAGATATTTCCCTCGTGTATCATAGGTCTGCAAAAGATTTAAAAAATTACACATCATTATTCAAGTATAAAGATAAATGATATTTGAGTGTATATATATATATATATATATATATATATATATATATATATATATATATATATATATATATATATATATATATATATATATATATATATATATATATATATATATATATATATATATATATATATATATATATATATATATATATATATATATATATATATATATATATATATATATATATATATATATATATATATAAGAGAAATCTCACATGAATAATCCAATAAGCTAGTGCAAAGAATCTAGAGACACCAAGTGAAAATACATAATATCCGGTGAATGTTTCAACAATCTGAAAACGTATATGTTAGAATTACAATATATATAAAACCTATAAGGATTAAAGAAGTTATAGACTTATAGTAGAACAAAAATTATAGAACAAAGCTTAAATCTTTCAAACCTTTGCTTTCTGCATATAACAAAGTTGAGGAAGAACCGAAATAGTTTCCAAATACACAGAGAATGCCCAAAGAACTCTAGCTATCCAAATATGCTTTGTGTATGGATGTACTAATATTGCTAAAATTGTAGAAGGAACCACCTTTTACACAAACAATAGAAAATTATGCAACATATTCTTTAAATCTAAATTAAAAAGTTGTTAAATTATGATATAAAATTATACGACAAAGAAAAACATACCAGAAAGGATAACCGCATGTTGTCAAACTCCTTAATATAAGATGACTTCAACTTGAATCTTATCAACCAAATAACAAGCAATGTTGATAAGAGAAATATCAGATCCACCACAGTGTGGATGTTAGCCTCCATATAGATACTGCAACCTAATCTTGTTGTGAGGAATAATGTCGTGAGCTCTTGACTCTTGAGGGATAAACCTAAAAGTATAAAATATGTTAGAATATATAGAAATATTACTCAAACACACAAATATGAGGATAATAGGAATACTTATCCAAAATCCATTAGTCACGCCTCAGCAGCTCTCAATGGAGCTCTAGCTGCATCAATATGACCAACATCCATAGAATATTTCATTTGTACATTCATCTGAAAAATATAGTTAATCAATTATAGCTTAAATCAACAATGATATGAAAAGAAGGTCCACAAGAAATCTTCCATATGAAATAGAATCATCAGCAACAATGATGCAATCTCCACTCACAACCTCAACCACCTGTACTATAATAAGATGTAGCAGAAAAATATAGCATCAATGCATCTGCATTTCTACCATGGTGCATTAAGATTCAGAACTTCAGATACATTTCTTGTGATATCTTGAATTTACAGTTTACAGAAAAAAAAATATGCTAAAGAAAACAGAACCAAATCCATACCACATTGGCATAAAACTGAGCCAAAGCCCTCACTTCAGCTTCGGCGTGACTAAGAAATTCTTTTAGAATATGAACATTATAAATACTCAAATCATAAGTTACACATAACAGAAGGGTAATAATCCAAATTCATCAGAATTTAGAAGATTGTACCTGGCAGAAGTATTCTGACACGGGCCCGTCGTTTTCTGATGCAGACAGTTCTTGAATTACTTTCTCCAGTGATTTACTAATAGCTTGCATTTCTTCTGCCAGATATTTCAATTGTAGCTATATGCAAAAACTTGCTTGTAACTCGGTATACACCAAAATCGAAATGAGAATGAACTCGGTATACACTCTTTTTCTTTTGAATAAGTGTGTTGTGAATTGAAGGAAATGCTCCCCCCATGAACCTACACATTAAGTTCATCAGTTTTGTAAATGAAATAATGATGGGCATAACAACAATTAATGCTTTTGAGTAACCTACATAGTCATTTCATAACAGAAGGTGAAGTTGTTTTACATCCATGACAACATAAAATATACTAAGCAAGTCATAAACTTGCAGTATTAGCATAATTAAAATGACAACATAACTAACTGAACATCAATTAGTTTGGGAGTATTTCCAGTAGCACTAGCTATAAACTTTCCATGAACATGCTGAAATCTAACTTGTTTACTACCTCCCTGCAATACATTAAATCTTTTTAATTAACAAAGTGCAGAAAATGCCTTGCTTATTTTAAATATGACATACACTCAAAATCATAAATACATATAGAACAAATGCAGAAGATGATGTCATCAAAAGGATTATTGTCACAAAAACTTCAGAACATGTGATCAAGTTGGGTAATCTTTCATAAGTGGAAGGAATTCCATTTCCGCTGAAATTATTCTTATCAAGTTGCCTGTAAGGAAAACAGGAAAATATGAAAATCATAGACAATAATTAGTTAAGTGCATAAAGAATGGTACAGATATTTAAATCAGAGCATAGCATACAGTATTTCCAAACTGTGTAACTTGGAGAATTCTGGTGGAAGATATCCCGATAAATTGTTGTTGTCCAAAAGCCTGTATAGCCATATTAACAACGCGAGAAACAGTTAAAACTTGTAGAAAAAATATCAATTTGGAGATGCATCCAAATCATGAAGAAATTGTAAAAAAATAGGCTTTGATACTCACAAGTGCATAAGATTGGATAGGTTTGAAAGGTTGGACGGAAGTTGACTGGTGAACGAGTTGTTGTTCATGTGGCTGCAATTGCAAAGACAGAAAATGCAGTAGAATAAGTACATGTAATAAATTGAGCTTTATGTTCTGTTGATGAAAAATTTTGGTTTCGAGATCCACTTACAGGTGTCTAACGTTGACCAAATTCGCTAACGGTTCTGGCACAGAGCCTGACAGTTGGTTTTCATCTAGTTGGAGTCTGTTCATATTCCTAAGGTTGCCAAGCTCATCTGGTAAACTGCCAGATAATTTATTTCCATTCAAGAGCCTGCATAGAAAATATGTCAGAATATTAACAATTCATATTAATTAAGCGCTTATACTATAAGCTTGAAGAGGATCAATACTAATATTTCATTTTATTTGGTAAATTTCTTACAGAGTTTCAATGATGTAATGCGTCCAATTTCTTTTGGTATCGTGCCAGTTAGATTGTTCCACATGAAATCCCTTCAGAAGATATTAGCACGGTATAAGATATTATCATTTATTCTTCAAATTCATATACTTTTGTTTAAAAATAATCTACAAAATGAGAAAACTCACATTATGTTGAGTTGGGAAAGCATACCAAGTTGCGGCGCTAGAGTTCCCGAGAGATTCATAGTCATCAGGTAGCTTAAGTAAAATTCAATGACAAAACAATTCAGATCTCTAAATAAAAAAATTCATTGAGACTCGAAACAAAAAGGAAACAGATTGACAAAAAATCCATACAGCTCGCGGATATGGAAGTAACCATCATTGCCTTTTTTTTTATCGAAACACCAAATTCTTGTCCAGTGTGTTGCACATGGATCGCCCTTATTCCAATTACTCAGTTTGCCTATTGGATCAACCTAAATGAAACATGAATTCAAATGAATCTCAAGCAACCATGAATAGATAAGGGTTAAAGAAAGATATAAAGGACAAACAGAAGTTAAGGCTCATCCTTTAAGACCAACATAATTGATCAATGGTTACCAGAGAACAAACCTAATGATCTGAAGTCATTTTATCAAACTTGTCAATACAACACAATCCACTGTTAGCCAGCACCGTAACACCTATCAGGAATCACAACAATTATTCACAGAAAATATGAACTAATTTTTGCAAACAATCACAGCCAAATCAGTTAGACCCAATCATACCTTATTGATAGCATATAAAAAAATAACATTTCCCCCTCTTCTCCACTTTATCCAAAAGTCATTATGTCCGACACTATCAAAGATAAATCAAGAAAAATCTGCAGAGCTTAAGCAAATAGAGATAAGCACCAGAAAACTATGTCATCATTCAGCCCACCACAAAGGAAGCAATCCATACAACTTGCCCAGAAAAGAACTACAGATAACTACAGAAAACATCGATATCGCTTTAGGTTAAAAAAAATTCAGATTTGAAACCTAAACATGAACAAAAATATTTAATAACATATTAAAATATAACTTCACTTCATTCAAATCAAAGAAACCTAAAAGAGCATAAGGAAATATGATCTGAGCTTGTTTCATCTTTAAGATACTGATGGTTGCAGATAAGGTGGAAACGGGATGGCGACAGTATAATATTTCGGATAAGAGAGAAACATGGACGAGGGAGAAAGGGGCGGTGGTTAGGGTTTGAGAGGAAAGAGGAATGAGAGAAACAGGAAGGGGAGAGGGAAGGGAAAGAATAGAGAGAGAATTCTGAGAGATGAGAAAGAGGGAGAGAGAATGTGAGAGAAAGAGAAAAGGTGAGAGTGAGAGGGAAATGGTAAGAATTTTTCAAAAAACTTCTGCCACTTGGAATAATGGGTTCTTCTGATTGGGTGATGAATTATTATTTAGTAAATTACATAAAAGGGCTTGAAGTAGTGTAAATGATAATTTAGTGAAAGGGTATAAATGGTAGATTGCTGACAATGAATAGTAATGGGTAGGTAGTTTATAAGATGAGTTAATTTTTTTGATTATTTGTAATACTTTTTAAAGAGTCTTTTAAATTTGGTTTAGAATAGGAGCGTCATTTCTTCTTTCTCCTCTGTGGGCCGGAGACTTCCACTCTTTCTTTTAACTTGTACATAGATATGCAAGAGGGTAAAGTTATAGTCAAATTATGAGGGTTCCACTCTTTCTTTTAACCAGTACATAGATATGCAATAGGTTAAAGTTATAGTCGAATTAGGAGGGTTTATTTCGGATGACAAAGGAACTTAAAGAGATAAAAGCTAACAAATCGGTGAAAAGGAAAGCGAGCTAATTAAATCACTAAAGAGCCAAAAATAAGCAAAAGACTCGACAAACATTTTAAAACACTATGAAACATTTATGTTTTAATTTGTCTATCAGGTACAAAGTTTGGACAAAGAGTTTTTCTCTGATAAAAACGAAGAAGAAGAATGTCCTCGATACAAAAAGAAAAGACCGCTACTCGATACAACGAACCTACAAGGACTCTCCGACCAAAAAAGGCTAAGTTAACATACCTTTAGCCTGATCATGTTAATATACCTCTGGCCTTAAACGAAAACTCAAGTTAATATACCTATGGCATCTCAGATAAGTTAACATACCTCTGGCCCGGTCATGTTAACATACCTCTGACCTTAAACGAAAGCCCAAGTTAATATATATTTGGCATCTCAGCTAAGTTAACATACATATGGCCCGGTCATGTTAGCATACCTCTGAACTTAAATGAAAGCTGAAGTTAATATACCTCTGGCATCCTGCCTAAGTTAACATACCTCTACCCTGGTCATGTTAACATACCTCTGACCTTAAACAAAAGTCCAAGTTAATATATCTCTGGAATTCCGACTAAGTTAACATACCTCTGGCTTAGTCATGTTAACATACCTATGACCTTAAACGAAATCCCAAGTTAATATACCTCGGGCATCCTGACTAAGTTAACATACTTTTGGCCCGATCATGTTAACATACCTCTGACCTTAAATGATAGCCCAAGTTAATATACCTCTAGCATCCCTGTTAAGTTAACATACCTCTGGCCCGATCATGTTAACATACCTATGACCTTAAACAAAAACCCAAGTTAATATACCCGTAGCATCTCGACTAATTTAACATACCTCTAACTTGGTCATGTTAACATACCTCTGATCTTAAATGAAAGCCCAAGTTAATATACCTCTAGCATCTCGGCTAAGTTAACATACTGTCGCGGTGAGAATTGGATATCAAATTATTGGATTAAATTGAATCTTAATTCATGATTCACCACCGATCTTTAATTTGTCCAAGGGAAGGGGAAAAGATTGAATTGCCCACAAGAATGCAATGCAAATGCAAAGGTAGATAATCTAAGCTTCGGGGATTGGTTAAACTTAAGGAAGATACTAGCATCCTAAGAATCTATAGTACTCTACAGGAACCTCTTATTTTATTGTGCTATTGTTGTTTGTTAAGGGTGAAAGACCTAAAGGTTTATTTCTAAGTATACTCGCCAAGAAATTGCATCTTGTGCCTACGTACCCTGACGGAAGTGGAATCAGAGTATTCGTAGTTCCCCTAAAAGGGACTGAGGAACCATTAAATGTTGGTCAAAGTTATAGGGGGAGAAGTTTGTTGATTGGTCCTAGGAGAAAAGACGAGTCGTCATCTTAAGGGAGAACACTCGACTTAACCGCCACAACTTGTAGGAGACGGTCTTTGTGTCACATTGAGAGAAGGGCTCAAAACTCGGATTTATCGACGAGTATGCCACATGCCTCTCTCAAGTGGAAAAGATTCTACATCTCACAATATTATTATGGGGCAGGAGAATTATATCTCAACTGTCAAGATGAATCACGTCTAATTCTCATGTGGGGAGAATATAGATTGAATTGAATAGGTTGGTTTGTCTAAGTTGAAAGATCCAAGAGAAACTGGTTCTATCTTAAGGTGTAAGGACTAGATCCTAAGATGATCGACTTGAACACTCAAGGATCAAGCGGGGGGACTAATGATGCAAATGAGATGCAATGTGTACGACTTAAAGAAGTCATACATGGGTTCTTACATTGGACGTGCATACAAAACAATATTAAAGCGAAAAACAGAATAGGATACATCAATAACTTAGCAGCGCAATTGAAATTAAAATCAATAAGATAGATCACGGATTAATCAAGTTTGGAATTAAAGCCTAATTCTCTAAGAAACGTAATCCAATTAAAATTAACGATTTGACATCACGGCTAAGTCACAACAATTACAAGCGAATTTAAGACTAATATTGGATTTCAAAACAGCGTTAATAATTGAATTTTAGATCAAGGTTATTAATATTTTAAATTAAATTTTTAAATTTAAAATAAATAATTGAGTTCAACGCAAAGTTAATACTTGAATGAATCTTCTTAGAGCATATTTAATGGGAGTAAACTAAATGGGTAAACTAAGATATTTTGTGTGGTCCCAAAGTGTTTTGTAGGATATAAAAAATTTATAGTTGATTTGAGTAGTTTTTACTTTAATGATGGTTGTCTATAAGAAACCAAAATTTGACCCCACTATTTTCAAATATCATGTCATTACTTTAATGCTGTTGGAATATTTTATTAATTAAATAAATAATATTATAATATATTTCACATGGTTAACGTTAACTATATAGAGAATGAGAACTAAATTTTAGTTCACTTAGATGTCATGTCAGCTCTACTATAATGCACATTCTTTATTATTAACGTAAGCTATACAAAATTTTGGTTTAACAACCCTGCATTAAAGTTGCTCTTATATAAAAAAAAAAAATATTTGTAATTTGAATTAAGAATTGAATTTATCAAAATTTAAAATTTAGTAACTGAAATACCGAAATTCAAATTATAAAACCATGACTAAATATTTTTTTATTCTTTTAATATGCTAAAGTCAAATTATGAAATTAATGAAAGTTTAAATTAATTAAATTAAAACTAAAATATTTTCTTTAAAGTTTAAAATTAATAAAATTCTAAATTATTTTGTTTATGTTTTTTATATTTTATTGTTATTATTATTATATTTATTATTATTTATTTTTATTATTTTAAAAAAGAAAAAAGAAAAAAAAACCTGGGCCACAACCCAACTACACAAAAACAACAACAACAAAAAAAACACATTGGGCCGGTGGTGATCAACCTACCCGGCCCGACTCAGCAACAACAAGAAAGGGTAATGAAAACCCTAGATCTCGAATTCCACAGCCGCTTCGCCTTCTCTCTTTTGGCTTCTCCTTTTCTTCTCTCTCTCTCTCTCTCTCTCTCTCTCTCTCGATCTCGATCTCGATCTCTTTCATTTCCGATCTCCTTTCTTTTTCTTCCTTCCTTTCTTCCTTTGCTCCTGATTTCCTTCGCGGACCTCTCTTTTTCTTCTTCCCAATTTCCTCTGCCAGAAACCCTAAAGACTCAAGCGAAACAAGAAACGCACTCGCAAGCCTTCAATGTCTCGCAATGTCGAAAAGAGAAACCTGGGTTAAATTACGACATCCGTCACCGTATGATTTGTACCTCCCCAAAGCGGGTACTCAAACTTTGAGTGAAATCGGAAATGGGATGGATAAGGAATCTGATGTGGCGGCTCCAACGAGTTCGGCAACTTAACGGTACGTCTTCTATTTCCTCTGACTCTCTTTTTGATTCAATGTTGCCGCTAAGTTGTTTGATGTTTGTATGTGAATTTTTCTTCCTCTTCTCTGCGTGTTATTTATAAGTGAAACCTCGGATTCAATCTTGGGATTTCTTGCTGTTTGGTTCGACAAATCCGTGGACAAATTTAATAACATTCCTTTTATGTTTACTTGTGTCTGAAACCTGTTTTGGGAAATTGATGAGTATTTGATTATGTTTGTTGTGGTTTCAGATTCTTTCCTTCTTTAATTCGACATGTCTAAACATGTAAAGAGGTTTTGATTGATTTGTTTTTTGGTTTCACGATACATGGGGATTTCAAATAATACTTTCCATTTTGATTAAGACATGTTTGGATACCGTTTCCACAAGATTGAAACTTGCCATTTTGTTTGAAACATGTTTTTTGGTTTCACGATACGTGGGGAGGTTTATTTCAAGAAACTGAGACCCGTTCATGGCATCCAGACCATGAGGCATGGGGAGGTTTATTTCAAGAAACTGAGACCCGTTCATGGCATCTAGACCATGAGGCGTGGGGAGGTTTACTTCAAGAAACTAAGACCCGTTCATGGCATCCAGACCATGAGGCGTGGGGAGGTTTATTTCAACTCTTTTCAAGTTCAAACAAGAAACTGAGACCCGAGCATCCAGACCATGAAGTGTGGGGAGGTTTTGTTTACACTATTTTACAAACGGAATACTCAATTGAGAAGCTGAATTCTGTCCCGATCAAGAGAGTTTCATTTTGGGCATTACCATTGTCTAGACTACCACCGGTTGGCAGTAGATTATCCTTAGGTTACAAGTTTCTCGCCCATTGTTTAAATTATCAGGCTCTTGATGCGTGTGTTATACTCTTACACTTTTGGAGATTTCCCATTGCTGGTTGTTTCCTTTCCCCGTGGAGTCTCGCTTTGTTGAGCCCGTCTTTTCCGTTATCCCTGGGTTTTCCGTGGGTTGTGTCTCGTTTCTCCCCTGTGGAATCGTGTCTCTGCAGGACCTCTTTGTCTCGCTTTTCATATCATTGTATATCATTTGCTTCCTCCTTTCATGTATATGACAGTAATGACTCGGAGCTACTTGGAGATAAATTGAAAGTGCTTAAAACATGTCTGATACATTCTATTAGTGTCGATACATGGAGTATTACTCTTAGATTAGTCTTAACCCAACAAGCCTGAGTATGTTGGAATGGAAGGTTGTTGTTATCGTGACCGTTTACTACCATGATTCTTCTTATTATGTTCTTAGGCCCCTCAGGTACTCGCAAGACACGGACTGATGGAGTAAACAAAAATATCCAAGATGATGCTGAAAGTTAAATTGGTAAGTGAGGGTCGTCGCGAAACGCTTCATTTGAGACCTCCTTCTTTCGGTTTCTTTAAAGATTCGTCAGGACTTACATGTTTTTTTATTAGGATTGATGTAGTCAAGGACCCGACTGATTGTTGATGCATCTTATTATTCGAACTTCTTCTTTAGACGAAACGTGTGCCTCTGTGCTTTGTTGAAAGCTTGTTCAAAATAACCTTAGGAAAAAGCAGGTTGCAGGGTGTTCCAAGTATAGATGCTAAGAAATAAAAGCTTTGGACTTTGAATGCATAGGGTTGCAAAATCATCAAGCTTCCGTCTCTATCCTTGTACTATAAATGTTGGCCATTGATCCTCTTGTAAAGCTTGTGGAAATATTATTTATGTGTAATGAGACCAAATTATTTGTTTTGTCACCATTGCACCTTGTATCTTGTACGAAAAAGGCTTGAAACTGAACCTTGAATAGATATTGGTACTTCGATACTTTCGACTTGCGCCTTAAATTTGGAAACTAAAACTTAATGTAACTTACACAGACACATCTTTGCTCTTTGTAATTATAACTTAAATGATGACAAGAATTGTTCTTAAACTAAATGGGAATTTGACTTTGAAAGGTATTTTGGAATCCTTGCTTCATAAATAATCTCCCAATATTGATATTTTGTTTCTTTGACTTTAAGAATTCAAATAGGATGCCAACCCAAAAGTTCTCCTTGAAGGATGGATTTGTTGCTGAAATTATGGACTCAAAAATGAGAATCATCGTAGCTTGAATGAGTTCTAACGTAGCTTGAAGCTTGAAAAGTCAAACATGGACTTTACATATTCATGGTGAAGGATGAATCGCTATTTTCCAAATTGAAAATAGAAAACATGGTAATTTGACTTTGAACAATTGTAGAAAGCAATAGCGAACCAATTAGAACTTTATAAAGGACATGATTATGAATTTCACTTTAAGAACTCCTTGTTAAATCTCGATTCAAGGAAGCTCACCACACTCTTTAACATCGAAGGAAACCTTTTACGGCGATCCAACCTCATGAATAAGAACAAAGTCTTCCTTGATATTTACTACCCGTGCCACCAAAGTTAGATGACGATGAACCAATCCCTTAGAAATCCTTTGAAAATAACAATATAACTTGATGCAAATTGTCATGAAAACCGTAACCGAAACGCGAATGACCATTCTCCAAACTAATGAACAGAAAGCCCTAATCCTCCTCAAAACATACACAAAGGCTTCTGATATGCTCTTAGTAAAATGATCACTAGAAGACCTTAGGACCTTTGAATCAAAACACGTTTAAAGTTAGATGAACTTGCACAAGTTGGTTAGTCATAATAACATGCACACAAGAAGTATAAAGATATCAAGTAAGCAAAAGCACAAGGAGGTGGGATCTTAAGGTAGAAAATTATGGTACTACACATACCTCTGGCCTGGTAATGTTAACTCTTGATTGCAGTATTGGTGCTATCAATTGTGAGTACTTGCTTTGTTGTATCCACTGGGATTTGTGAGATATCAAATATCGTTCAACAGTTACTATGTTTTTAAGCGTCAGTTTGCAAGATGGTTTAAAGCTACAAAATGAAAAATGAATGAATGATAAATAAAGTTTCAGAGAGATGAGAGCTTGTTAGAATTGAATTTCATCCACCGTTAGGATATGTAATTTACCAATCAGTTATGCACAATCTAAACATTTATCAATATCATCATGTATGTCTCACATCAGGGTTCATGTCTAAACTTCTGACGAGAGTTCAACCGTATTGTTTGAACAATACGGTAACATTAAGCCTCGATACTCAAGTTAATGTTAAATTTAAATCTACGTCTAGAGTTTAGCGTCTTATAGATGATTATCCTAGATTGAGATTTGAAGAGTATTTCTCAATAACAGTTCAAATCGATATGAAAAACAAGTAAACAAGGATAACATCAATATAGATTTGTAAATAGATCGTACATAACGCCATGATTGATAAAAGTACATACTTTTTACAATGAACTTACATCCAATCCTAACAAGAAAGGGATTTAGTTATCCATGGTAGCTAGATGCAAAGAGAAAAATGAAGATGAACAAGCATCCATCGTAATTTTCCAACGATAGAAGCGAACCTAACTCTGGATCTCTAAGAAGCACCCTCTCTTTTTTTTTCCAAGTTTCTCCCTCTCCCGAAAAATAGTTTATTTAGCATAAAAGTGGTAAGAGCCAAGAGAGAGTCAAAAAAAATTTGATTTTGACCTATTTATACAAAGTTGGGATTTTCCCGTGTCGCCTACTAAAAGTCACTTTATGGGTCATCACTCAGTTAGAAATGTATCAAACCGCCCTTAGTAAAATATCTACTCTCGCACAGAAAATTCAGCCTCGACCGTCAAATTCAAGATCGCAAACCCTTGTCAGGCGACCATGACCACTTTTGCCACTGAAACGTTTCTGACTTTTCTCGCCCCGGCCTTGCCAGAGCTCATGGGACGAGCTTTCCTTTTCCTCGTCAGATCTCATTGGTGAACATGCTAAAACTCCACATCTTTAGATTTGTTCCTTCTTCATTCTTTTATGCCTTTTTTTAATGGTTTCTTGTACCATTTCTTACATACTAACACACACATCAAGGATACCAAAGTCAAATAGAAAAATTATGACATTTTATGCAAACTTATGGATTTCAACAATCGAAAGCGCAAAATAGAGTCGAAAATGCCAAGTTTTAATGTACAAAACTAGTCATGATTGGCACTAAAAAAAATCTCCCCAACTTAAAACTTTGTTTCTCCTTGAACAAAAGTCAATCAAATCTAAAGAAACAAGAGCAACTATCAGAAAATCACGATTAAACAAGTTTTTGGTAACGAAAACAAATGTATGGTTCAACTTGCAAAAGCACAAGCAAAGTGATGCTTACCACTATACTAAAACGACACCATGATCATGAAATAAATTTTAAGCATAAAACACATGTCAAAAATTCTAAAGCAACACATTTTCAAATATGAATCACACCTAACGCACAACTTCATCGGTGGATGAAGAACAAACATGAAGGACTTGACTCACACACAACAATCTTGTTCACATCTTGATTGAATTATGCATTCATTCAAAAAAAAATCACATTGAAAGCATAAAATCATAAATCACAAAGGACTTTCATAGGTTGCAATGTGGTTTGAGTAACAAATATGGGTCATATCTCCAGGCCTTTGAAATAAAATTGCCTAAACTTATGAGAGCATTCACTTCTCAAACTTTCAAGCAATCAAAAATTATTCACCCTTTTCTCTTTGCTCATTTGCTACAACCTGTCGCACCCTAATTTTTAACCTTGAGATCCCACCCCCTTTGTTTTTCCTGCTTGTTTTATCCTACTTTTGTTTACGACTAACAAGTGTGTGTAGGTACGTTGACTTCAAGATTAATTCAAGGAAGGCTTTGATCTTATTCAGGAGGTTGGGATCATCATTTTGAATCCCTTGGGTTAAGGGAAGAAGTTGTTTGTTTATAGTTCGCAGATGATATGAAGAATTGGCATCTTGAATCAAGTTAGCAAGAATTATCGGAGTGAAATAAGTTCGATTTGATTATTTGTTTTACAACTTCAAATTCAGCTGTTCACTCAAGTTACAATTCAGCCCACTCAAATTCAACAATGGGTTTCTCCCATACAAGATCAATACCAAAGTGTTTTTACAAATTGCAAGTCGTATCCAAAATTTACAGCTTGGAAATGAGACTCAAGTATGAAAATTTCTAAAGCTAAGCTGTTACATGAGGAACAAGCCAATACGTGAATCCTACGAAATCCATAGAAACACAAGCGACCATTTTGTTCGAATAGGCTTTTCGCACTGAAGCAGTCCCAAAGACTCCGCCGAGTGAAATACATGTTGCTATGGTTCTTGGTATATCTCGCAGTAATCACCTACATTTGAACAATCAGTAAAGATTCAGTAACAGCTGATGGCAGACGATATCATAAATCCAAACCAATTGCAAGAATAAAAATCAATGGCAATTGTTTTCTCACGTATTCATGACAGGAATCATTTGCTTACCAACAAAACTCAGAACGTAACAATTGTTGGCGGCTGGAGGCAATAACTCAATCGAGCCACAGGCATCCGTATGCAAATCAAGTAAGAGAAGCTCATTGAATCCACAAAGACCAGAGTTCCTGCACAAATATAGAGGAATATGTGAACATGTTGCTGAGGATACTGAATACAGCAGCAAACATCATACAACAGAACAATCATCTTACGTTACTGACTCGTACCACGCCCACGACTTCACCCGTCACAATTTTGTAAGCTTTACTTTGAACAATCACAAAACAACTCCAAGTGTCCACTGACCCAACACGAACATTGCCTTCGCAACCTTCCCGAGGATAAGGGATCAAGGTATCATTCAAACTTAGAATGTACCTTCCACCAGCATAAACTGCAACCTTCCATGAAACAAGTTTTGAAGAAAGCTCCTGCACAATTTCTGAGAAGATCAAGCCGTCTTTCGAGTTGAGAACGGAATCTCGCTTTTGACAGCCACTATCATCCTGCAATGAGCACATTGGTTCGATAAGTTTTCAACCCGTTTCAAAACTTGTTAAGACAAGAAGAAAGCATCAAGAATAACACGTGTACAAACTTAAGGAATGCTCAGATATTGAGGACTTCAAGGAGAACTCGACAAAGCTTCATGGCTATCCTTATGGGGCTCACGTTCCAACCTGTCAAAACAACACAACTGATAATTGGATTAAACCATTGTAGCAAGAGTTTGAAGGTTAAGAGTCAAGAATTAGAAGAAGCTCAGCCCTCAGTTCAACTCATCATTGGGCATAAGTTCGAGCGGTCGGGAGGGCAACAACTGAAGTTGTCACCGACTCCCTACCAAGCATCGAAAAATTGAAGTTCAGACAAGTAAAGCAACTAAGCTCAAATGGCTCGACACAAGGCGAAAGCACCATGTTCCACCAACAATAATCAGAGACAACAACAACATTTTCATTTCCCTCAAGGCTCAGACGTGAAGTGATCATTGCCATATCAAACCCTCTCTCAGCAGGCAAGATAAAGCAGTATCTGAACTCAAGGCATAACATCCCCTGCGAGAAGAAGAGAAAAAGAAACATTAACATGGAATTCAACAAGTAACAGAGATATATCAATTATACGAATCCAAACATCTCAAATTAATACGGAAAAAGAAAGATTCGAACTTTCCAAACCGAAGCCAACACTCTCTCGACAAGATCGGATGAAATAGGAAAGGGTTAAGTGTTGCTTCCCAAGTCATCATTAGAATCAGACAAAGAATCAACAGAATAGGAAAGCTTTAAGGGCAATCTTCAATGGAGGCCCAATGGATCCATCTATAAAACGGCGGAGGAAACCCACAAATCAAAAAAAGGGGAATCGATAAAAAAGAGAGTCGCTATCACAAAAAAAAGGAAGCAGACAAGCTCAAAGCTCAAACCGAAGGAGATTCATCACCGCCGTGAAGCTCAAGTCATCCTCGGGATTTATCATCGCCTCACCACCACCGTCAACGAGCCACCGCCGACTCTTATTCGTGGGTAAAAATTTCATTCTTAAATCATCGTGCATGTTGTTTTCTGGTTGGTTTACAGGTTGTTGAAGAAGATGGAGCATCCGATCGAAGAAATAAAGGCGAGAAGATGATGGAATCGAAGACGGATGGAGAGATGACGGAAGCGATCGAAGATGGGAGGGGGCGATTCGGTGCTTAGGTTTTGTTTATTTCAATTTTGTATTGTTTTTGCTATAATAATCGTACGTAGCTGCACACACTCACTTACCACGCACCCCCGCCATTATCACCCTCAGATCTCCAACAGATCTGATCTAATGGTTCACGCTTCGTGCACTCACGGTAATGCTACACCCGCGTAACACCTGATCCATCCGCCCCACTTAATCATTTAATCCACCCTAATTAACCTAACGTTTAATCTAATCAAATAATTTTCCAGTCATGTTTTTTTATTTATTTAATTAAAATGAATCAACAAGTATTTTTTTAATTAACTAATTAACTTTAATCCTCTAAATTTTTTTTAAGTTAATGGCATTTTAAAATTAATCCCTTTATTTAATCTATTAAGCAACTTAATATTAACTTTCCATTAACCTTTTAATATAATTGTTTCTTTTAACTAATTAATTTAATAATTCTAAGCGGCCCTTTTATTTATAAATAAAAAACTAAATAGCTCTTTTTAAAAATAAAATAAAAACTTTTTACTTAATAATTAAAACCTTTCATAATTTTTAAATAAACTTGTATTCATAGTTAATAACTTTTTTTCAAAAACCTATATCTATTTAATTTCTATTCAAAATCTAATGAACTCTCATTCTTAGAATTTTATTAATTCACTCTCTAATTCAATTATTCCTAAAAAAAAATCAATCTTATTAAAATAATAATAACGTGACTCTCCTTTAAAATTGATAATCTCGCCTAAAATTGATCGATCCACCTAAAATAAATCAACATCGTAAATCAATGAAAATTAATCGTGCATGTCTGTGCTTACGCTCCGCTCTGTTCACTTTCACACACCTGTATGTCTTAGCGCTTTCATGAGTTTGTGTGCTTTTACTTTACCCGCAATTTATATTTATCGCCTTTTACCTTCCCGCAATTTACTTTTACCGCATTGCATAATGTCCAAAGGAAGAACCTGCGCGTAACGTAAAACTTGCGCGTATGCATTTCATTTGCATCATATCCCCACTTGATCCTTGATCCCATTCAAGTTGATCTTTTAAGTTAGATCCTACCCCATAAGGAGGACCTTTGTCTTTTACCTTTACAACTTAGACAAACAATTCAACTCAACTCAAACGTATTCAAACAATTAGAGAATAAGATGTTAGTCATCTTGACAGTCGAGATATAAATCTCCTGCTTCATAACAATACAATCAATATGCAGGGACTTTTCCGCCTTGAGAGTGATAGTGGCATACTCGTCGATCACAATCCGAGTTTCTAATCCCTTCTTTTAAGACGATGCAAAGACTATTTTCCTACAAGTTGTGGTGGCTAAGTCAGTAATCTCCCTCGAGATGACAACTCATCTTTTCTCCTAGACCCAATCAATCAACAAACCCTTTACCCTTTAGAACTTTGACCAACAGTCAAAGAGTTCCTCAAACCCTTTAGGGGAACTACAAATACTCTGATTCCATTCCCGTCAGGATATATAGGCACAAGATGCGACATCTTGGCGAGTATACTTAGAAATAAACCACTAGGTCTTTCATCTTTAAGCAGATAACCCATAGCAATAAACAACATAAAACAAGAGGTTCCTGTAGAGTACTACAGAAACTTAGGATGCTAGCACCTTCCCTAAGTTTAACCAACCCCCGAACCTAAACTCTCTAGCTTTTGCATTTGCATTGCATTGTGGGTAATTTGATCTTTTTCTCTTCCTTTGGACAAATTAGAGACCGGTTGTAATGAATTAAGATTCAAGCTAATCAATAGCTTGGTATCCAAATTTCACCGCGACGACAACATGATCTTATTTTTTTCTTTTTATATTATCTTTTCTTTTCTTTTTCACATTTTCTTCTTTATCAACCACTTTATTATTATTATTATTATTATTATTATTATTATTATTGTTATTATTATTATTATTATTATTATCAACCTCTAGCAACCAATCCTTTTTCTCCCCAACTTGAATACAATCAAACATCGTGACATGGATTCTCCCAAACTTTCTAAGGCAAAGAAAAATTCCAACCATAATATATAATTGATGGTTCAAGTGCTTTAGAAACAAAATCAGAATCCATGATGAACTTCTTACTCGTGCACAAGTTCATAGTCCAACACCAAGATAAATCCTAACACTAAGACTCAAAGAGGTTAATGAATTCTTGCTCACTCACAAGGTAAGTTACTTTTGGTTAGGTGGTTATGCTAAATTTCAAAATAAACACCTTGATCATTTTCATACTTTCATACAACTCAACACAAATGAAAGATTAAACATAATAAAACCGAGTTAAAACAAGAATTATTGGTATCTGGTGAATATAGTAAACAATGGGAAACTCCTTACATTTGGGCTTTGTACTAAAGTGATTCAATCATGAACAAGTAGTGCAAAAGAATGAGTGACATGATATTTGTACAAATTACAATTTTCATATTCATACTATGTTATAGAAAGTATTAAACATGTACTTTGACAATGTACCAACTTTAAACACTATCATTACCACACATTTACATGTAACTTGAAACAATCACTCCAAGCTTCTTCAAGCCAATCAAAGATCAATCTTTGAATACAAACAACAAAAATGACAATATTTGAAATTAACTACTGTTATTTACTACTTTGTAACAATTTAAACGAACAACTATAAAGTTGGATTGCCTCCCAACAAGCGCTTGTTTAACGTCATTAGCTCGATGCCTTTATGTAGTAGACGCTCATTCTTTTTGCTTCCTTTTGCTTGGCTAGTTGCTCCTTCACCTGATGTTACCCTTAACCAACGCTTGAGCGAACGTTATACAAAACAAGTATATACATAACATGGACAAATGTGCAAAGCTAAAAAAGATAGAAACTATTGTTATGCTTTTAATATCTAAACACCAACTCCCGACAACAACACTATTTTGTTAATTGCAATATTGGTGCTATCAAGGGTGATTATTTGTTATGTCATATCTATAGGAATTGATGTGATATTAAATGTCGTTCAATAGTTACTATGTTTTTAAGCATCAGTTTGCAAGATGGTTTAAAGCTACAAAATGAAAAACGAATAAATGATAAATAAAGTTTCAGAGAGATGAGAACTTGTCAGGATTGAATTTCATCCACCGTTAGAATATGTAATTTACCAATAAGTTATGTATAATCTAAACATTTATCAATATCATCATGTATGGCTCACATCAGGGTTCATGTCTAAACTTCTGACGAGAGTTTAACCGTATTGTTTAATCGACAATCGCTCAGCCTATTGAACAATACAGTAGCATTACCTCTCGATACTAAAATGAATGTTAAATCTAAATATATGTCTATATTTTAGCATTTAACTGATGATTATCCTTGATAGAGATTCGAACAGTATTTCTCAATAACAGTTCAAATCGATATGTAAAATAAGTAAACAAGGATAACATCGATATAGATATGTAAATAAATCAAACATAACGCCATAATTAATAAAAAATACATACTTTTTACAATGAACTTACATCCAATCCCAGCAAGAAAGGGATTTAGTTACCCATGTGTTGCACCCTAAAATTTGACCAACCGATTCTCCTATCTGACTCGTGGTTTAAACTCATATTCGCAAATCAGACGCATGATATTTGTGCACAGACAGAGGATATCAGGGTTACAGCTTGGTTTTCGTCTATCAGATATGGCAGATCCAGTCCAGATCATCAGGGTTTTATTCTTGGGAAATTGTGCGCTCCTCGGTGATTTTCAGCTTGCATAGTGGTTTTGGGATATTCTGATGCCCGGGGTTCTCTGTTCAATTCGATCTGGTCTCGCGCGCTCTTTCATGGCGGTCATTTGCATTTGTCTGCATTTTTAGGGTTTAATAGCCTTTTGCGGATTTTTAATAGGCTTTAGGATTTTTTAGGATTTAAATAGATTTTTAGATATTTTAAATAGTTTAAATCTCTCTTTTTAGAATTTTATAGAATTTTTAAATAGATTTAATCATTTTTAGAATATAATAGATTTTAAAATTGTTTTTAATTGTTTTTAGAATAAAATAGGAAGAATATAGTTTTTCTTTTATTAATAATAGTTTTTAATAGTTTTAAATAAATAGTATAGAGTTTATTAGAATTTTAATAGAATTGTATAGAAATTAAATAGAGATGTTATAGGAATTAGTAGAGTTTTAATCTTTTTGGTTTAATATAGAGGTAATTAGATTTTTAATCATTTTTTTAGGTTTAATCAGGTTAATTAGGATTTTAATCATGTTTAGGTCAATTAGGATAGTTAATCTGCATTTAGTTAATTAGAATTAGTCATTAGCTAATTAGGTATTAACTGATTTTAATTAGATATAATCAGATTTAATTTTTTAATTCAGTTTTTTGTACAGGTTTTTGCCAATCATTTTCGTATGGGCCAGAAAGCAGTTTTTGAAGCCCAATCAAGTCCCAGAGTCCAATTCACTCGTTTTTGTCCGTTTTGGCCAGAAAGTGACACTTGTCACTATATAAACAAGTCATGCGTTGCACCCAGGGGCTAGCCACCACACCACTCAGAAACTCCCAGAGTCTGCCACGCATCTCCCACGTGTCTCCCCCCAACCAACACCTCTCACCACGCGTCCTACCCCCAGGCCTTCACCGGAGCCCCACCAGAACCTTGCCGCCGGCCATGCATCCTCCCTGAACCACCACACCGCCGGCCACTCTAACCGTCTCCAGCCACCGTCCTTGCCGTAAACTGCAAAAAACCCAGAAACACTCTTTTCTTCTCCGATCCTCCTCCGTCCCCCTTCATCTTCTCCTCATCGGAAAATCTAACCACCGCCGGAAACCTCAACCAAATTTCCAGAACATCAGATCTCCTTCGTTCTTCAAGGACTATTTTCCAGAAAATCATCACACCTTCGTCGCTCTTCAAAGAAACCCCAGAAAACCTTCAGAGCGTTCATCAAGATTCCCAGAAAGGGCTTCCAAGATCTTCCTCGTCTTGTTTCCAGCAAAACCGTCATCGATCGCCAGATTGTTGTTCGTTGATCTGCGTATCATTTCCAGAAGACCTTCAGCAATCTTCATATGTTCGTGCGTTTTTCTAGATCTCCAAGAACTCGTTGAGTTCCTCGGTGCTTGTTCAGAAGACGGCAACAACCTCCAAAGAAGTTCTTAAGAACTCTCATCAAGATCTTCGCGCGAGTTGTTGAAATCATCGAGTCGGCTTCAGTAAGCATCAAGAGAACACCGCAAATTTGCTCGTGTTTCACCTCCAGGTATGTTGCCCTTCGATTCTTACTCGCATCTCGTTTTGGATTGTTGAATGTATGGATTCATTTTGTCTTGATTTGGAGTCTAGATTGAGTTTAGGTTTGAGTTAGGGTTTGGTTAGGTTTAGGTCAGATATGAGTTGCAGATCTGGTTGGGTTATTGAGAGGAGTTTCAGAGAAGACTTTCGTCGCAGACGAAGCTAGGTTTGGTTGTAGATGAACAGTGTTTAGGGTTGGGGGAAGGGGATAGGTTTTGTTCACTGGATAATTGGGTTAGGGTTAGGGTTTGGGGTAAAGCCCAAGACCCATGTTACTGAAACACCCCCATTTTGCTTAGTCCCCCCCACGCGTGTGAGAGACAGATTGGAATTGGGCTGGGCCTTATGCCCAAGTGCTATTCGCACCCCCTGGTGCATAAGCCCAATGGAAATGAACCTGAAAGCTTACTATCTGCACCCCCTGCGTTTTTTTTCTCTTCTCTTATTTTTAGTGGATTTCTGGTAGCATTGGGCCTGCGCCTTTTGCTAGGCGCGCCCCCCTCTCAGGCCCACCTTAGGATTTCAACTTAAAAGCGTGCTATTAGGACCCCCCTCCCATTTTATTTCAAGTTTGTGTTTTTAATTTCTTTTCATATTTTCTTGCATATTGAAAAATTCATAATAAAATGAAAACAATTGATTTTTGATTTCTTGTTTTTTCTACCACTTTATAATAATGTCTAGAAAATTGTATAAAAATAAAAATGCCATTTTATTTTTTTTTACTATTTTTGGTATATTTTCCATTTACATGACTTTTTTTAATTTTTTTAGTGCATGCATATTATTAGAAAATTCATAAAAAATAGTAGGTTTAATCAAATAATTCCATTCTTTTTTTCTGTAGACTCGTAATTCAATTTAGAATTTTATAGTACAAAAACATCAGCTTAATCATGCATTTTCATTTTAATTGCATTTTTTGTATTGTTTTGATATTGAATAATTGGTTTGTGGATATGTCTGCCTTGTTGATTTTAGTTCTATCATCTGGTATTGAATTTTGCTCTGATTTTTTTTAGTATGTTGTCATAGAGCCATGTAGGTTTCCCATGGATTTCTGATAGATTTTTGTAGGGTGTTCTGATATGTTTTAGTCTGAGCTTGAGGATAGGAGAAGTCTTGATGACTTCTGACTTTGAACTTCAACTGTGGTTGAACTCCAGAGTTAGTTTCTTGTGGTTTGAGGGCCTGTGGGTTCTTCTCAAAGATGGGAGCTGGTTGAAGTCCTGTTGGAGCTTGCAAGGATGCAGTGGATTAAGGCTTAGTCTAGGATCTTGTTCCCTGTCTGTGAGGTTTGAGATCCTGAAGTTTGAAGGAAGTTTATGGTACTTTCCTGAGGAAGGCACTATGAATGACTTTCATTCTTTCTTCTCACCTCTTTCTTAAGTATCCAATGATGTTGGAGCCAACTTGTGAGTTTAATTTCTCCTGAGGAGGAATGTAAACTGATCACAGTTGTTGAGCCGCATGGGATACGATTCCTAAGTGGAAGCCTCCTAGTACTTTCCTGAGGAAGGTCCTATGGGTCTGTTCACTTAGTTCCTCTAGTTCATCTAGGATTTCTTAAGTATCCAATGATGTTGGAGCCAACTTGTGAGTTTAATTTCTCCTGAGGAGGAATGTAAACTGATCACAGTTGTTGAGCCACATGGGATACGATTCCTAAGTGGAAGCCTCCTAGTACTTTCCTGAGGAAGGTCCTATGGGTCTGTTCACTTAGTTCCCTTAGTGCATATAGGCTTTCTCAAATATCCAATGACGCCGGAGCCTTCATGTGAGTTTAATTTCTCCTGAGGAGGAATGTAAACTGATCACAGTTGTTGAGCCACATGGGATACGATTTCTAAGTGGAAGCCTCCTAGTACTTTCCTGAGGAAGGTCCTATGGGTCTGTTCACTTAGTTCCCTTAGTGCATATAGGCTTTCTCAAATATCCAATGACGCCGGAGCCTTCATGTGAGTTTAATTTCTCCTGAGGAGGAATGTAAACTGATCACAGTTGTCGAGCCGCATAGGATATGACTCCTGAGTGGTAACCTCCTGGTACTTTCCCGAGGAAGGCACTATGAGTTTGTCTGCTTAGCTCCCTTTCTTTGGTAAGCTTGTTCTGAAGCTTGGAGACTGGGATTGATTCCTCTTGCTTAAGGTTTTGATTAGGGTTTTGCTTAGAGTTTTGTTTAGGGCTTTGCATAGAGCTTTGTTCAGGGATAGATCAGAAGTTGTTTTCAGGTTTGTTTAGGGGTTCTGTTCAGGATTTTGGTTTAAGTTTTAGATAGAGGTGTGTCAGGCTGCTTCGCCTTCTCTTTGTGTTGTTTGACTTGTGTGGTGTTGTGCTGCATTAGACTTAGGTGTTCATCTAGATATTTCTGAGATAGGTGCATTTTAGAGGTAGGCTTTGTGTGCATGAGAAGTTGAGGTGGGCCTCCTTCTGCTTGTTTGTTATTGAGTGGCTTTGCTTGTTGGTATTTGGTAGAGCTGAGCTCCCTTGCCTTTGTGGTTTACGGCCTTTGCGCCTTGTTTGTCTAGTTGTTGCATTCATGCATATTTTCAGTATTTGTTTACTTTGCAGTTGATTCCTGTTTTGCTGTTTAGTCCTGTTGCCATGATCCCTTAGGAGCTATGACTTCTCCGCTGCGGAGTCGTTATGATAGACATTAGGATGGTCAACCAGGCGTGATAGCAGTAGGTAGATTCCCCTCTTTAGTCATAGTTTTAGGGTGTCTTTTCCCTTTCCTTTCAGTAGGAGCTTTTGAGTAGCTGGTGTCGTAGTTAGCCGAACTACAGCTGCTATGATTCCTTGTGCCAGACAAGGATATGTGGGCATAGGATGCGATATCCTAGCGAGCACACTAACAACCGACCTTCGATCTCTCGCGGCTGTGCGATCGAGACTTTCCCGCTGACGACTAATTGTTTCCCCTTTTTCTCTTGCCCGAGTGCATTTGAGACCAGATCGTAGTTATAGGTTCCAGAACCTTTGAGACCAGTTTGTTTTTCTCGCTGCTGTGTGAGAACTCCCAGTTTAGCCGTAGTCAGTCGAACTACGTTTGCTCTGATCTTCCATGCTGTGTGGAAGTACGTAGGCACATGACGCGATGTCCTGGCAAGCAACCTTTCCCCCGTTTAGACGTAGGTAGTTAAACTACGTTGACTCTGACTTTCCCATTGCACGAGGGAATACGTAGGCCCAGAACACCGTATGTTCTGTCGAGTCCTGTCCTTTTATTTGCTTTTCAGACCAACCATTAGCGTAGATAGATAACACACCCTTTTCCTTATAAACACCAAGCGTGGATCCCGTCGAGTACGACGGACGTGAGGGGTGCTAATACCTTCCCCTTGCGTAACCGACTCCCGAATCCAGGTTTTGGTTGCGATGACCATACCTTTTCCCGTCTTTGCGAGGTTTACTTCGAGCGTTCCCTTTCCCGCTCTGAGGGATAAATAACGCACGGTGGCGACTCTCTTGTCAAGCCGGCGCCGATTTTCGCAGTAGCGACAGCTGGCGACTCTGCTGGGGACTTATAGCATCTAGGGACTTTTCCCATCCCTTATGCTGGGACCGTTTCCCATCCCCTACGCGAGTCAATCCTAGCGCTTGAGTGTTTATTTGTTGGGTGTTGTGCATATTGTGTTTTACCTTTCTGCACTTTACTTTTCCGTACCTTTACCTTTCCGCATTTATTTTCCAGCATTATATTATTGTGATTATTGCTGTGGGCAAAGGGAGGTTACTGTGAGTGAAAAGTCGGACCTGGGCTTGAGTACACACCTAGATATAGTTGCAGAGAAGTAGTAGACGAACCTGTCTGCTGAGCAGGCACAGTTCCCTACGAAAATCTGCGCTCAGACGAGATTCTTGCAGAGGTGCTCCTTTCCGGTCCTGAGGATCTGAGGGGAGTCCAGACGTGAGGGTTGTCGACTCTGGGGACCGATCATTTGGAAGTCAGCTAAGTGAGGCCTCTTCATGACTTGATGATGCCACTCCTTCTGGGAATCGTATCATCATTCATGAAAGTCTGTGACGCTGATGACCGCATAGGATGACGTACCTTTGTCCGTGGATTAGGTCCATACCTGTGAGTGGGATTGGGTTATTGCAGGAAAACTGGCCTTCAGAAACCATGATTCAGTACCTTTATCAGATGGTGTTCTTAATTAATCTCCAGGTGTGTTGTTTGGATCAGATGGGTTTCTTATCTGAGGTTGACGCTATTATCAGATGGTTTTCTCGTCAGATACAGAGGTTCAGATGGATTTCTTACCAGGGGATTGATATTTTGAGTATCAGATGATAATTAGTGTCATGAGGTTCTGGTGACTGCGGTGGTTTTCTGTTCTTGATCACAGAGACGTTCCTCTTCAGGCTACAGCATAGCCCCTGTGTTCACAGATTGCATTATTTATCATACTGCATCATTGCATTACCATTTGCATTCAACTAACGTGTGTGCATTGCAGGTACATATTTTCCCTCCCAGTTCTGGTGTCTGTTCCCTAGCAAGACATGGAAGCCACGAAGAGAGTATTGCCCTACAAGTTTTCGTCTCCGGATATCAGTCTATTGTTAGAATTGATTGCTATTGCTAAGAAGAGGATAATGGGTGACTTCAGAAAGAGATATGGGAGGATTCTGACCTATGTTTATCAGCCATCGGCCTACGAGATCAGCGACATTTATACCCTGTTACAATTTTATGATGAGGAGCTCAGGTGTTTTTTTTTCCCTACTTTGTTTTGGCTCCTACCCTGGAGGAGTATTCTGCGCTCTTGGACATACCTGTCCGCGAGCAGATGCCTTTCTATCGTACGGACGCTGAGCCTAATCTGGCTGAGCTTTCTGCCATCCTGTGCTTGAGAGAGTCTGAGCTGACTGGGAAGATGATCAGAAGAGGAGATGTATGGGGATTTCCGTTGGATGTCTTGGTGGAGAAGGCTCGGGAGTATGCCCAGAAGGGTGGCTGGGGTGTTTTTGACGTCATCCTTGATGTATGTGTTTATGGCATCGTGTTGTTCCCGAACATTCCTGATTTTGTTGACTCAGATGCCTTCTATATTTTGGCCGCGAAGAACCCAGTTCCTACTTTGCTGGGAGATATCCACCATTCTACCCACTACCAGAATGAAAAGCGGCGAGGAAGGAATGTGTCTTGTTGTGTACCTCTCCTATGCAGGTGGTTCACCAGTCATATGCCTAAGTCAGGACCTTTTGTCACCTCTATTGATTCTCTAGGATGGCCCGAGCGCTTGATAGGGTTGACTGCCGAGAATGTGGTGTGGGTCAACGAAGAGGTATTCGGAGTTGAGGTAATACTCAAATGCGAAGGATTCCCGAATGTTCCGTTAATAGGAAGGAAAGGGTGTGTCAATTACAACCCTTCCTTATTGATCAGGCAATTTGGGTATGTACCTCAGGGAGCGCCGAAACCCGAAGAGATACAGGAATCTCTGTATCTCACTAGGGCAATAGGGAAAGAGATGCTGACCAAGCTCGAGAAGGCATGGAATAACTTGCACAGGAGAGGGAAACCTTCAGGTAGCAGAGGGGATATTCGAGTTCCTGGCCCGTATGTGGAATGGATTCGTGAGCGAGCTGCGAAATTCCTTATGCCTTATCCAGCGGTTCAACCATTGCATCCTTCTCCGGTGGAGGAGCCTACCACTATGGACATACAGGTATACAAGCAGCTAATGGCGGAGAAAGAAGAGCTAGCAAAGGCTAAAGAGGCTTTAGAGAAGGAGAATGCCCAGCTTCGTCATGAAAAGATTGAAACAGGGTATTTTTCCAAGCAACAGGCTGAAACTCTGAAACATCTGAAGACTACGTTATTGGAATTGACTGAAACCAAGAAGCGTCTGGAGTTAGATGTAGACTCAGTTAGCAGTGTATTGGCTACTAAGAAGCAAGAGCTGGAAAGGGCCTACACGAAGCTAGCCAAGTTCAGAGAGCACTGGGATCTCACTATGGCCAAACGCAAAGAGCGGGAAGAAGAGCTGAAGACACAGGTTGCTCAGTTAGAAGAACAGGTCAAAGTGAAGAATGAAGAGCTTGAAGAAGAAGCATGTCGCCGATACGAGGCCGAGCGCAAACTGACAGATGCCATGAAGAATTTGGAAGATTTTCAGCATAGAGCAGACGCCAAGAGACCCAAACCTGGGGATGGTGCCAATGATAAGGCTTGGGAAGACTTTGTCAGAGACATCCAGGGGACGGTCAGAAAAAGGGATCAGTTGATAGAAGGCTTGATTTATCGACCGAATCACGCAGAGACAAGGAAGCTGGTTGAGGACTTCCGCAACCGTACCCGTACTTGATTTCTCTCTTGTATTCTGTTGTGTTGAGATCACCACCAGGCATGTTGGCTGGGATCCTCCTTTATCATATCAATTGTATGGAGCATAGTTATGTAACCTCTTGACAAGACTGTTATTCTAATAAATATATGAGGGTTTTTCTAAATATTGTCTTTATGGTTTATCTCGTCTTGCTACCACTGACACTGGAATTGGAGGGGAAATATCTCCAATGCTCACATGCATGTTAGCATTTTTTCTTGTATTTCTGTCTGTATAAATCATATTGCATAGCATTTAGCAGGTCAGAGCACTTATCCAGCCTTTTGTTTCCATCAGAGGGTGATTCTCGGGGAATTGTTTGAGGCAAGAGTGGAGTGTTGAAGACGACCAAGGGGCTGAAGCAGATGTGAGCAGAATCAAGCAGTGTAGTCAGTTACGGGTAATCGGTAGCTATGTCTGAAGGCAATTTCCAGGCTCCTAACACCTTGACAGGGTTTGCTATGACGTCCCACCCTCGGTATGATTCTATGGAGGACTTCCCGAACAACGTTACTGCAGACCAAGTTGTACAGCCTACTGATGTGAACCGAGATCGACATGAGCAGTTCGGTGCCCGAAATGAACGCCATCCTCCTGCTAGCAATCAAGGTGTTGCTTTCCCTGTGATGAATTACCGAAGAGATATTCCAATGGCCGGGATGGTAGATCCAAGAGCTCTCGAAAATGGTAGAAGACTCCGAGCGTTGGAAGAAGGAATGAAAGCCTTGGAATTGAAAGATGATGTTAACCTGGATGCTGTAGACATGTGTTTGGTTCCTGATCTGGTGTTGCCGTACAAGTTCAAAGTGCCGAAGTTCGAAAAGTACACGGGAGATAGCTGTCCGAAGCTGCATTTGATGATGTTCTGTCGAAGGATGACTTCGTTTGTGCGAAATGACAAATTAATGATCCATTGCTTTCAGTATAGCCTGACTGGGGCATCCTTGAGATGGTATGTGCAATTAGAGAATAATCAGATTCGATCATGGGTGGATTTAGCCCGAGCTTTCCTGAAGCAGTACGATTACAACCTGGATTTGGCTCCTAGTCTCGTACATCTGCAGGAATTATCTCAGGCGGAGAATGAATCATTCAGGGGGTATTTGCGAAGATGGAAAGAATTAGCCGCTAGTGTTCAACCACCGCTTCCGGAAAGAGAACTGGTTGACATCTTCTTGGGTACTCTGAAAGGCCATTATTTTGACAAAATGTTCAGTTGTACCAACTTTGTGGGCCTGATGAGAATGAGAGAGCTTGTTGAGAGAGGACTCAAGAGAGGAAAGTTTTGAGATGTCCCTTACGTCCCAGTTAACAAGAATGAGTCAGTTATCAGTTCTCAAGAAGAGTGGGAAGAAGGAGATGACGCCGTCTCAGAATCTCTAGCATCTCAGGGTCGGTTTTCAGACACTTCAAGTCAACGGTCATCCTATCGTCGAGCGCGTCAGCACGCCCCACGAAGACCAAGGAAACCTGAAAGGCAGTTTACTCAACTACCAGTGTCGTACAGTCAGTTGTTGCCAAGACTGGTCAGAAGCGGATTGATAGTGCCGAAAGAGACTAAGCCGGTGATTCCACCGTATCCTCCAGGTTTTAATGCCAGCGCCCGCTGTGAGTACCATGTTAGGGCACAGGGGCATTCAACAAATGATTGTAAGGTGTTTAGAAGCCAGGTTCAAGATCTGTTAGACTCTAGCCGTATTTGCATCACTCCTCAGGGCTTTGTTCAGATTAATGATTTTCCATCCTCCAGTTGTATGGGTTCGTCAGTTAACGTCATGGAAGACTCCACAGGAAGTGTGTGCTCTGAAGATTGTCAATCAGAGAGTTCAGTTGAATATGGGAGAAGTTTCTAGAGGTTTCTGTGCCGGGTGTCGCATCTGTTTTCTCTGCTTAATCCGTTTAGCTTTTGTGCACTAGTGTCTGCCGACCACCACCAGGATTGTTGGCTGGGGTCATTGTATTCGTACTTCATTTGTGCCTACGTGCTGCTTTTGTTGGTTGTACGTATGTGGGAGATGTTCGTCTGTGTGCTTATAGCTTGAGTTTCTCTTTATCTTGTATCGAATATGTGTTTGCTTTCCGCATTGCATTATCGTTTAAACAGGTACATCAGAACCGTGGGTCTCATTTCCTCATCGTCCAGTTTGTTGCAGGAATTCCTTCAGAGATATGGAACAGAATCAGTTTGAATTGATTGAAGTCCGAAGCCAGCTGGGGCAGTTAATGAGAGATATGCAAGAGATGCGTTTGGAGCAGAAGATTCTCAAGGAGGAGAACAGTCAGCTGAAGACCCAAGTGAGCTTGATCATGGAAGTAGTCAAAAACGTGCTTAGGAAAGAGGACGATCAACTATTCGAAGCCGCAGTGAAGAAGCTCGCGCCACCGGTGCCTGTGGAACCTGAGCAGCAGCAACAGAGGGTGCATCCGGCTCCACGGAGGATCCAGGAAGGGAAGCCAAAGAGAATATTTGAGGCGCCGCCTATGACATATGCTGAGCTCTTGCAGGCTTTATTGAGGTTTAATCTGGTTGAAAAGAGAACGTTGGAACCACCAACGAGAGCGCTTCCTCATGGGTACGATGCCAGTAAGCAATGTGAGTTTCATTCTGGGGCACTCGGACACGACATCGAGGGTTGCCATGCTTTTAAGCACAATGTTCGAGACCTGATTGACTCGCACGATATTGAATTCACGCCGAGCGGCGTAGCTGTACGTATTGCTCCTGTCTCAATCGATGCTAAGATGACAAATGTTTCTAAAGCTGCAGCGGGTCAGAAGCGTATCCTGGACGCTACGGTGTCAGAATCTCCATGCCCACAACTGTTGCCTATTCCTGGGGCAGATCTGAGAATGAAAATGGCTAAGCATAAGGAGGGCCTTGATCAGTACAGTGAAAGTCAAGAAACCGATGTTGTACTTGCTACGAAGGGTGTTCAAGAGTCAACCCGATACCAGCAACAACAACAACGATCTCAACAGTGGAAAAGGCAGCAACATCCCAATCAGCGAAAAGCTCAAAATTAGAAGCCATTGAGGGTACTTAAGGTACCTCCAATGCCGTATGCCGAACTTCTTCAGATGTTGCTACGATTGCAGTTGGTTGAGAAGAGGAAGTTAGCCCCGCTGACAGGTACACCTCCAGCAGGTTACGATATCAAGGAGCGCTGTGATTTCCATTCAGGAGCACAGGGGCACAACATTGAGGATTGTCTGGCTTTCAAGCACAAAGTGCAGGATCTACTTGATAGTGCAGCAATCAGCTTCGGGCGAGAAGGGTCCAAAATCATCTGAATGGAGGAGGATGGGCTCTGTAATCTGGCTGGGTCGTTGAAAGCAGATCAGGACAGCATCAAAATTGTCTCTAATAACTGATTGCGAAGATAGCTGGTTCAGCAGCAGGACAGATATGAAAGCCCGGTTCTCGGAGGCTAGCTGTTTTTTTCTTCTTGTTTTATCTTGTCATGTCTTTACATTTGTAGTTTCTTTCCTGTTTAGATTGCAATCTTGTTTGTAAAACTTGTTGTTTTCATTCAATTGATGATAATGAAATAAATATGCATGTTTTGATTGAATCCATTCGTGTTCACTAATTGTTTTTTACAAATGTCCAACGCCTGGTTAAGAAGAATCTGGGGAGGATGACGAAAATGAACGACGTGCAAATTTCCGATTGTATGCTTTTGAAATAAAACCTGCTGATGATGTACAGGCATTGTTTCAAATCCCTAAACACCGGAGTTATAAGGAAGATAATCCCTTGTCAACCCCTTCGAGCCTAGTAGTAGGAGTTCTTTCTGAAAATGAAAAACCCTCGATCTTTAACCTGGGGCAGGGTAGGTGTTAGCTAATTTGATCGAGCGTCCAAATTGCAGAAGGAGTGTCCGTTCGAGGATTAATCACACCCCTAGAGGTCGTGCCTAAAAAACCGCAATGGTTCAATCAAGAGTGAGACAGTCACATCATTCCCCGAAAGAGTCAGACAATCAGTGTCACACGACTCGTTCGAAAAAGAGAAAGCGAAGAAAAAAGAATCAAAAGCCCGCTAAGTCAAGAAGACTTTAAAGCAAATGACTTAGGCAAAAATGAGGGCATCCCGCTGGACTTAAAAAAATCAAAAGAAACTCAAAAAGAGTCAGTCCAGGCAAAAGTTAGGGATATGAAAGAAAAAAGATGAAAGGATGACAAAAGAAAAATCCTCAAAGGAAATACGAGTCGTGCAACCTCAAGTGTCAAAAAACGAAAAGTGAGTGGCTGTCACTCCGAAAACTCATAGTTTCTCGAACTATCACTCCTATCTTTCAACCTCTGAGAGGTGAGCGCCAAGGTTGAATTAGCTGAACGTAGGATGGGAGAACATCAAGGAGAGCGGGTGGGTTAAAATAAACTTTGAGCCTTTATCCTTTCCTTCAAAACCGTGAACCTAACCACGTTACAACCTTCAAAAGTCCTAATTGAAGCCGGTTGTTTCGAAAGCATACTTCGGTAAAGGTCGCGTCGATTCTGACTCCTAAAAGGGTTCCTCTTACCATGTTGGTACTGATGTTGATATTCTTGATAAATGTTTCGTGCATTATATGCCATAAACTGTTGTTTCCTATTCCCAGTGAACAGATTGGATGTCAAAGCTGTCATATGTGTCGCATTAATACATCTTTTACGCAGAACAACTTGTTTTACTTGCGAGTAAGCGCTTGACAGCAGAAAAGCTTCCTACAGTGGAAAGTATGGTCAAGATAGAATGCAGAACGCCCGAATGTTCCGAGAGCAGGGGCAAGCTTTTATTGTGATCCCCAGTCAGGTCAGCTTTTCGAAGTCAGTTATCCTGGGGCAATCAGGTTGAGATTCGGCAAATATCTAGTAGTCAGGGGCACTACTCAGATAATCAGGGGCAAAAGTCATTGCGATCAGGGGCAGGCCATCTTAAGAGCGCAGAGTTTGTTCTTTATTCGAGAAGCATTTGAGGGGAAGTATCTCTCCGAAGTTCAGAATGCTGGAGCATTTCGTATTAGACTATCAGGGAACAGATTTGTAGATTTCCTTTCAAGGCCTATCCCCACAGAGGCCCCGTAGGCTGGGGCATATCAGAAGCGAAAGGATTGTTCTTCTCCGTATCAGCAGGGTCATTCAGAGTTATTCGAGCAGATGCAGTCGATTTTCGAGAGCGAGACGAATGCGGGAAGTCATGTTACTATCCATTGACTATTCAACTAAAAGGTTGCGTATTCAGGCAGAGGGTTTTCCAGCGTCAGTTGTACCTGACCCATCAAAGATAGCCTAAAAATTCAAATTCATGTTGGCAACCACTGTGAGGCCCATCCGTGTTAGCGCATCAGTTTCCAAATCCAATCTTCATCAGCACGCAGGAAGACTCCGTCTATTTTCTCCAGCAAAGTCCAATTTTTCATTGGTACGGGTGAGCTATCCCTAGAGGAGTCCAATCACACTCGGCACATCTGCTATTTCACAGCAGAGTTATATTCTCCAGCAGGGTATTACTTCGTCAAAGTGTTCGGTTAAGTTCCCAATATCCCCAGCGGAGTGGATTTCACTCTCCCAGCATTTATTTTGCCAGGATAATCCTGTGATATCCGGTTTATCCCCAGCGGAGTTGGCCTCGTCTTCAGCATTTATGTTGCTGAAGTGGTTTTCTGTACCCAGCTTTCTCCGGCAATTCGAGCCTGCATTAGCATATTGCATGCATCATCATACTTGCATGTCATTGTCAAAATGCGTAGCATTTCCATCCTGAATGGAGCATTACGCCATAGAAAGATTAAAGCATATGCATATGCATACGAAGCATAAGTCAGGTTTTCTACCAGCCTCATATGGCGCGTGAATTACTCTGTGATCAGTTCAGGGGCCTTTATCCAGCGGCAGTGTTCAGACAGTTCAGCAGATTATTTGTATCAAATCATACAATAGTTATGCTTTGATCAAGCAGTCATCTGATATCGACAGACGTTTCTTCCCGTCAATTCATATTGACGATGTGTTCCTCCAATAAGTGGATTTCTCCGTCTATCATTAGACGTCTTGAGTTTGAACGTGGTTTTCTTCCCGTCTATCCTTAGACGATGTGAATATTGATTTGTTTCATCAATCAGGATGATCCCGTCTACCCTTAGACGATGTGAGTATAGAGATTATGGTGTCTTTCCGTCTATCCTTAGACGATGTGAGTATGGAGATTATTTCTTCCCGTCTATCCTTAGACGATGTGAATATTGATTTGTTTCATCAATCAGGATGATCCCGTCTACCCTTAGACGATGTGAGTATGGAGATTATGGTGTCTTTCCGTCTATCCTTAGACGATGTGAGTATGGATATTATTTCTTCCCGTCTATCCTTAGACGATGTGAATATTGATTTGTTTCATCAATCAGGATGATCCCGTCTACCCTTAGACGATGTGAGTATGGAGATTATGGTGTCTTTCCGTCTACCCTTAGACGATGTGAGTATGGAGATTATTTTTTCTCGTCTATCCTTAGACGATGTGAATATTGATTTGTTTCATCAATCAGGATGATCCCGTCTACCCTTAGACGATATGAGTATGGAGATTATGGTGTCTTTCCGTCTATCCTTAGACGATGTGAGTATGGAGATTATTTTTTCCCGTCTATCCTTAGACGATGTGAATATTGATTTGTTTCATCAATCAGGATGATTCCGTCTACCCTTAGACGATGTGAGTATGGAGATTAATGTTGTCTTTCCGTCTATCATTAGGCGAGGTGAGTATTCAATCAGGGTGTCTTCCCGTCCATCTTTGGACGATGTGAGTATATTTCTCTTCCCGCCTATCAGTAAGCAATGTGAAAGGATCGGGTGTTTTGTTGCGACCCTCAGGGTTTGTTATGTGCGGTATCACAAGTAATGGGTATTCAAATCAGGAGTGCCTTATCAGATGATTGATCAGTTTGGCGCCGTAATGACTGGACTCGGTTTTCAGGACTTTATTCCCCAAGCAGTTTACAGTATATTCTCGCGGTTGACAAATTTTCGGGTTTCATTTGTATTCAACCGTCTCGTACCTCCAAATGTTTGAAGGCTGAGCGCTCTTCAAACCCTTCAGGTCCAAGTCGCTTGAATAGGGGCAGCTGTTGCACCCTAAAATTTGACCAACCGATTCTCCTATCTGACTCGTGGTTTAAACTCATATTCGCAAATCAGACGCATGATATTTGTGCACAGACAGAGGATATCAGGGTTACAGCTTGGTTTTCGTCTATCAGATATGGCAGATCCAGTCCAGATCATCAGGGTTTTATTCTCGGGAAATTGTGCGCTCCTCGGTGATTTTCAGCTTGCATAGTGGTTTTGGGATATTCTGATGCCCGGGGTTCTCTGTTCAATTCGATCTGGTCTCGCGCGCTCTTTCATGGCGGTCATTTGCATTTGTCTGCATTTTTAGGGTTTAATAGCCTTTTGCGGATTTTTAATAGGCTTTAGGATTTTTTAGGATTTAAATAGATTTTTAGATATTTTAAATAGTTTAAATCTCTCTTTTTAGAATTTTATAGAATTTTTAAATAGATTTAATCATTTTTAGAATATAATAGATTTTAAAATTGTTTTTAATTGTTTTTAGAATAAAATAGGAAGAATATAGTTTTTCTTTTATTAATAATAGTTTTTAATAGTTTTAAATAAATAGTATAGAGTTTATTAGAATTTTAATAGAATTGTATAGAAATTAAATAGAGATGTTATAGGAATTAGTAGAGTTTTAATCTTTTTGGTTTAATATAGAGGTAATTAGATTTTTAATCATTTTTTTAGGTTTAATCAGGTTAATTAGGATTTTAATCATGTTTAGGTCAATTAGGATAGTTAATCTGCATTTAGTTAATTAGAATTAGTCATTAGCTAATTAGGTATTAACTGATTTTAATTAGATATAATCAGATTTAATTTTTTAATTCAGTTTTTTGTACAGGTTTTTGCCAATCATTTTCGTATGGGCCAGAAAGCAGTTTTTGAAGCCCAATCAAGTCCCAGAGTCCAATTCACTCGTTTTTGTCCGTTTTGGCCAGAAAGTGACACTTGTCACTATATAAACAAGCCACGCGTTGCACCCAGGGGCTAGCCACCACACCACTCAGAAACTCCCAGAGTCTGCCACGCATCTCCCACGTGTCTCCCCCCAACCAACACCTCTCACCACACGTCCTACCCCCAGGCCTTCACCGGAGCCCCCACCAGAACCCTGCCGCCGGCCATGCATCCTCCCTGAACCACCACACCGCCGGCCACTCTAACCGTCTCCAGCCACCGTCCTTGCCGTAAACTGCAAAAAACCCAGAAACACTCTTTTCTTCTCCGATCCTCCTCCGTCCCCCTTCATCTTCTCCTCATCGGAAAATCTAACCACCGCCGGAAACCTCAACCAAATTTCCAGAACATCAGATCTCCTTCGTTCTTCAAGGACTATTTTCCAGAAAATCATCACACCTTCGTCGCTCTTCAAAGAAACCCCAGAAAACCTTCAGAGCGTTCATCAAGATTCCCAGAAAGGGCTTCCAAGATCTTCCTCGTCTTGTTTCCAGCAAAACCGTCATCGATCGCCAGATTGTTGTTCGTTGATCTGCGTATCATTTCCAGAAGACCTTCAGCAATCTTCATATGTTCGTGCATTTTTCCAGATCTCCAAGAACTCGTTGAGTTCCTCGGTGCTTGTTCAGAAGACGGCAACAACCTCCAAAGAAGTTCTTAAGAACTCTCATCAAGATCTTCGCGCGAGTTGTTGAAATCATCGAGTCGGCTTCAGTAAGCATCAAGAGAACACCGCAAATTTGCTCGTGTTCCACCTCCAGGTATGTTGCCCTTCGATTCTTACTCGCATCTCGTTTTGGATTGTTGAATGTATGGATTCATTTTGTCTTGATTTGGAGTCTAGATTGAGTTTAGGTTTGAGTTAGGGTTTGGTTAGGTTTAGGTCAGATATGAGTTGCAGATCTGGTTGGGTTATTGAGAGGAGTTTCAGAGAAGACTTTCGTCGCAGACGAAGCTAGGTTTGGTTGTAGATGAACAGTGTTTAGGGTTGGGGGAAGGGGATAGGTTTTGTTCACTGGATAATTGGGTTAGGGTTAGGGTTTGGCGTAAAGCCCAAGACCCATGTTACTGAAACACCCCCATTTTGCTTAGTCCCCCCCACGCGTGTGAGAGACAGATTGGAATTGGGCTGGGCCTTATGCCCAAGTGCTATTCGCACCCCCTGGTGCATAAGCCCAATGGAAATGAACCTGAAAGCTTACTATCTGCACCCCCTGCGTTTTTTTTCTCTTCTCTTATTTTTAGTGGATTTCTGGTAGCATTGGGCCTGCGCCTTTTGCTAGGCGCGCCCCCCTCTCAGGCCCACCTTAGGATTTCAACTTAAAAGCGTGCTATTAGGACCCCCCCTCCCATTTTATTTCAAGTTTGTGTTTTTAATTTCTTTTCATATTTTCTTGCATATTGAAAAATTCATAATAAAATGAAAACAATTGATTTTTGATTTCTTGTTTTTTCTACCACTTTATAATAATGTCTAGAAAATTGTATAAAAATAAAAATGCCATTTTATTTTTGTTTACTATTTTTGGTATATTTTCCATTTACATGACTTTTTTTAATTTTTTTTAGTGCATGCATATTATTAGAAAATTCATAAAAAATAGTAGGTTTAATCAAATAATTCCATTTTTTTTTCTGTAGACTCGTAATTCAATTTAGAATTTTATAGTACAAAAACATCAGCTTAATCATGCATTTTCATTTTAATTGCATTTTTTTGTATTGTTTTGATATTGAATAATTGGTTTGTGGATATGTCTGCCTTGTTGATTTTAGTTCTATCATCTGGTATTGAATTTTGCTCTGATTTTTTTTAGTATGTTGTCATAGAGCCATGTAGGTTTCCCATGGATTTCTGATAGATTTTTGTAGGGTGTTCTGATATGTTTTAGTCTGAGCTTGAGGATAGGAGAAGTCTTGATGACTTCTGACTTTGAAGTTCAACTGTGGTTGAACTCCAGAGTTAGTTTCTTGTGGTTTGAGGGCTTGTGGGTTCTTCTCAAAGATGGGAGCTGGTTGAAGTCCTGTTGGAGCTTGCAAGGATGCAGTGGATTGAGGCTTAGTCTAGGATCTTGTTCCCTGTCTGTGAGGTTTGAGATCCTGAAGTTTGAAGGAAGTTTATGGTACTTTCCTGAGGAAGGCACTATGAATGACTTTCATTCTTTCTTCTCACCTCTTTCTTAAGTATCCAATGATGTTGGAGCCAACTTGTGAGTTTAATTTCTCCTGAGGAGGAATGTAAACTGATCACAGTTGTTGAGCCGCATGGGATACGATTCCTAAGTGGAAGCCTCCTAGTACTTTCCTGAGGAAGGTCCTATGGGTCTGTTCACTTAGTTCCTCTAGTTCATCTAGGATTTCTTAAGTATCCAATGATGTTGGAGCCAACTTGTGAGTTTAATTTCTCCTGAGGAGGAATGTAAACTGATCACAGTTGTTAAGCCACATGGGATACGATTCCTAAGTGGAAGCCTCCTAGTACTTTCCTGAGGAAGGTCCTATGGGTCTGTTCACTTAGTTCCCTTAGTGCATATAGGCTTTCTCAAATATCCAATGACGCCGGAGCCTTCATGTGAGTTTAATTTCTCCTGAGGAGGAATGTAAACTGATCACAGTTGTTGAGCCACATGGGATACGATTCCTAAGTGGAAGCCTCCTAGTACTTTCTTGAGGAAGGTCCTATGGGTCTGTTCACTTAGTTCCCTTAGTGCATATAGGCTTTCTCAAATATCCAATGACGCCAGAGCCTTCATGTGAGTTTAATTTCTCCTGAGGAGGAATGTAAACTGATCACAGTTGTCGAGCCGCATAGGATATGACTCCTGAGTGGTAACCTCCTGGTACTTTCCCGAGGAAGGCACTATGAGTTTGTCTGCTTAGCTCCCTTTCTTTGGTAAGCTTGTTCTGAAGCTTGGAGACTGGGATTGATTCCTCTTGCTTAAGGTTTTGATTAGGGTTTTGCTTAGAGTTTTGTTTAGGGCTTTGCATAGAGCTTTGTTCAGGGATAGATCAGAAGTTGTTTTCAGGTTTGTTTAGGGGTTCTGTTCAGGATTTTGGTTTAAGTTTTAGATAGAGGTGTGTCAGGCTGCTTCGCCTTCTCTTTGTGTTGTTTGACTTGTGTGGTGTTGTGCTGCATTAGACTTAGGTGTTCATCTAGATATTTCTGAGATAGGTGCATTTTAGAGGTAGGCTTTGTGTGCATGAGAAGTTGAGGTGGGCCTCCTTCTGCTTGTTTGTTATTGAGTGGCTTTGCTTGTTGGTATTTGGTAGAGCTGAGCTCCCTTGCCTTTGTGGTTTGCGGCCTTTGCGCCTTGTTTGTCTAGTTGTTGCATTCATGCATATTTTCAGTATTTCTTTACTTTGCAGTTGATTCCTGTTTTGCTGTTTAGTCCTGTTGCCATGATCCCTTAGGAGCTCTGACTTCTCCGCTGCGGAGTCGTTATGATAGACATTAGGATGGTCAACCAGGCGTGATAGCAGTAGGTAGATTCCCCTCTTTAGTCATAGTTTTAGGGTGTCTTTTCCCTTTCCTTTCAGTAGGAGCTTTTGAGTAGCTGGTGTCGTAGTTAGCCGAACTACAGCTGCTCTGATTCCTTGTGCCAGACAAGGATATGTAGGCATAGGATGCGATATCCTAGCGAGCACACTAACAACCGACCTTCGATCTCTCGCGGCTGTGCGATCGAGACTTTCCCGCTGACGACTAATTGTTTCCCCTTTTTCTCTTGCCCGAGTGCATTTGAGACCAGATCGTAGTTATAGGTTCCAGAACCTTTGAGACCAGTTTGTTTTTCTCGCTGCTGTGTGAGAACTCCCAGTTTAGCCGTAGTCAGTCGAACTACGTTTGCTCCGATCTTCCATGCTGTGTGGAAGTACGTAGGCACAGGACGCGATGTCCTGGCGAGCAACCTTTCCCCCGTTTAGACGTAGGTAGTTGAACTACGTTGACTCTGACTTTCCCATTGCACGAGGGAATACGTAGGCCCAAAACACCGTATGTTCTGTCGAGTCCTGTCCTTTTATTTGCTTTTCAGACCAACCATTAGCGTAGATAGATAACACACCCTTTTCCTTATAAACACCAAGCGTGGATCCCGTCGAGTACGACGGACGTGAGGGGTGCTAATACCTTCCCCTTGCGTAACCGACTCCCGAATCCAGGTTTTGGTTGTGATGACCATACCTTTTCCCGTCTTTGCGAGGTTTACTTCGAGCGTTCCCTTTCCCGCTCTGAGGGATAAATAACGCACGGTGGCGACTCTCCTGTCAAGCCGGCGCCGATTTTCGCAGTAGCGACACCATGGTAGCTAGATACAAAGAGAAAAATGAAGATGAACAAGCATCCATCACGATTTCCCAACGATTGAAGCGAACCCAACTCTGGGTCTTTAAGAAGCACCCTCTCTTGTTTTTTTTCCAAGTTTATCCCTCTCCAAAAATGGTTTCTTTAGCTCAAGAAGTGGTAAGAGCCAAAAGAGAGTAAAAAAAATCTGATTTGGACCTATTTATACAAAGTTGAGATTTTCCTGTCTCGCCTGGTGAGCAGGTTCTCCCCTGGCGAAAGTTACTTTTTGGGAGATCACTCAATCATAAATGCATCAAACCGCCCTTAGCAAAATATCTTATATCGCGCGGCGAACTCAAGATCTCAAACCCTCGCCGGGCGACCATGGCCATTTTTTTCCACTGGAATTGTTCTAATTTTTCTCGCCTCGGCCTCGTCAGAGCTCGTTGGTTGAGCTCACCTTTTCCTCGCTATATCTCGTCAAGCGGACATGCTAAAACTCTCCATCTTTGGCTTTGTTTCTTCTTCATTTTTTGTGCCTTTTTCTTTGGTTTCTTATATCATTTCCTGCATAGTAACACACATATCAAGGATACCAAAGCCAAATGCAGATATCATGATATTTTATGTAAACTTATGGATTTCAACAATCTAAAGCGCAAAATAGAGTCGAAAAATGTCAAGCTTTAATGCACAAAATTAGTCATGATTGGCACTTCATCATTAACATTACTTAAAAAAAATCCCAAGTTAATATACATATGGCATCCCGACAAAGTTAACATACCTTTGGTCCGGTCATCTTAACATACCTCTGACCTTAAACGAAAGCTCAAGTTAATATACCTCTGGAATCCCAGCTAAATTAACATACATCTGGCCCAATCATGTTACCATACCTATGACCTTAAACGAAAGCCCAAGTTAACATACCTTTGACCTTAGGAATTTTTATTAACAAACCCCCAGGCATACACCAAAATCTATCATGACCCACTTGGGGCTGCCCGATATGTTTTTAATATGTCGAGATACATTGGGATCCCCTGGAAATAGGGCTTGGTCCACTAGGCCTTTTTGAATCCATACGGTACAAACCTCAACTAAATTATAAACTGAGATTCTCCTGGGGCTAGAAATAAAATGCATTAAGGCTATGAAACTATTATAGGAAAAATTAAATATGATCAAAATGACCCATCAGGGCTGAAACATTATACACATGTAAATCATGCAAAACAATACGACATGCATCCTCAAAAGATGACTAACAACAAAACGATTGCGAGTCAATATTTCAATCAGAACGAACTATGACTTTAAATAACACCAAAGATTCTCGGGTATCCCGAATCGCTAGGGTTATGCAAATAATGAAGCAAGAACTACTCAGGATCTACTAACATTAAGAAACCCATATGGAATATTATGATTCTAGTAACAAACCCAAGCATTGGCATTATTAAAGTGGGATGTCAATTGGTCGAAATCCCACTGGGACTCTTCGGCCTCTCAACCTCTGGAACTTATCGGATTCTATGACTTCAACTGGTCGAGATCCCACTAGGGATCTTTGGCCTCTCAATGTCTAGAACCCACTGGGTTCTATGACTTCAACTGGTTGAGATCCCACTGGGGCTCTTCGGCCTCTCAATGTCTAGAATCTACCAGGTTCTATAACTTCAACTAGTCGAGACTCTAACCGAGGCTATCCAATTTCACTAGGTCTAGAACTTACTGAGTTCTACAATACCAAGTCAAGACCCTAACTGGGGCTCTCCGACTTCTCTATGTCTAGAACCGATCGGGTTCTAGGACGATGTCAAGATCCTACCAAGGCTCCCCGACCTCTAATAAAACCCTAAACTTCTATGAACTCGTTAAAAAACTTAAAACTCCCCATATTATATGTTGGGAGAATTTCGTAAGAAGATTGGTTCATTATTAAGACAACAAATTCAAGAAAAGGTGGAATGATTCAGGATAAATATAAAACACTTCGTCCTTACAGACCCCATGATCTTACAGGTCTCGTGCTTCAGAGGCTTATACATTTTTGGATTTTTAGAAGATTAGATGACAACTTCTAAAGGCCATTCTGGGTTAGTCCTTGATGTATGAGAAGTTGGATGAAGGCATGTCCGATACAATAGATCATCTTAGTACAAATGTTACTAGTTAATGGCTAAAATATGTTATGCAATGATTAGTAATTGACACGGTTATGAATGATTAGTGAAATTCGTTACAAATGATTAATGGATGGTTACGTCCATTATGGCCATGAATGGCTATCAAAACTATTGATGGTGGCTATTAAGGATCCATGGAAGGAGAATGGTCTTGCAGCATAAAACCAGGCCTTCAGTAATGTAACAAAGTAGAGGAGAATACACGTGAATGAATAACACAAAAAGGAGTGAAATTTGGGGAAACCTTGGATCAACCAACACTGATGATCATCCCTGTCAAACATGATTTACCTCCATATCTCCAATTACATATGTACAGGTACATCTTGTGTCTCGTCTCTTCAAAATATTTACGGTCTTGCTCGATTATTTTCGAGGAGAGCATCTAGGCATTATCAGCCAAAATTCAAGGAACACTTGAAAACGACATAAGGAGCATAGAATATGGGAAAAGAACAATAGAAAAATAAAAACAACTAACAATAACAATCTCAACCAACAATATTCAAGATATTTTTCATTTTGAATTTGCTTTGCATACTTCTAGAGCACCTTGAATGCGTCACTTTTCTACACTAAAAGGAATGTCTAAGAATATTTAGAAAAATCATCAACAATAACTAAAGCATCCATATTACCTCCTAAGCTTCTTGCTCTTGATGGACCAATCAAGTTCATATGCAACAATTGTAGTGGTCTTGAAGTAGACACCACACTCTTAGGTTTGAAAGTTAATTTGGTTTGTTTTCCCTTTTGACAAGCATCACATAATTTATCTTTGACAAACTTTATCTTAGGTAAACCAATAACAAAATCATGCTTGAATAGTTTGTTTAAATGTTCCATATGAATATGAGCAACTCTTTTATACTAAAGCCACAAGTCATTGTTGTTTACCCTGAGACATTTTACTTTCAAAGATAAATCATCTAAGAAAATCATTAAAATGTTATTAAATCTTTTACCTTTGAGATTTACCTCATGAGTGGCTTCATCTTCAATCAAGCATTCATCCTTGGTGAACTTGATCTTGAAGCCTTTGTCGCAAAGTTGGCTTATACTTAGAAGATCATGCTTTAGTACTTAAACATAAATAACATCTTTAAGGGATGAGAAATGCGATGCTTTAACTTTGCCTATGGCAAGAAATTTTTCTTTGTTATTGTCTCCATAAATGACATATCCCTTGGCCTTTTAAGCACTACTATTTCAAAATTTGTTGATATCTCCTGTCATATGCTTAGAACAACCACTATCGAGATACCATACATTTGAAGTGGTTTTCAAGCATACTTACAAAACAAATTAGGTTTTATTAGGTACTCAAATTACCTTGGGTCCTTCATAATTAGTTCCTTTCTTGACCCCACACATAATTTCCACTTGCCACACTAAAGTTCCTTACATAGCAAGCATTAGGTGTGTGACCACTTATACCACAATAGAAACAAGTATGAACAAAGTTAATCATATATTTAGGAACATAAGATTTCTTTTTAACAAATACTTTTATTTTAGGATAATGATGAACATTGTTTGCTTTGTTCACTTTTTCTTTAGTGGATTTATCACTAGCCTTAACAAAGATAGTTACACATTCATCACTTTCTGATTTGGATGATGAACTTATTTTATTATCTTCCCGTGCAATGTAGGCTCTTTTGGACTTTTGACTCTTTTCTAGTTTTGAAGTTGTTCTTCTTGGTGAGTTTTGGATAATCCGTCTTTATGTGTCTTTGCTTTCCACATTCATAGCAAGTAACGTTTCATGTTAAAGTGAAGGCATCCTTTTTCCTAAAAAAATTATTTCTTTTTGCATGATTCAAGGATTTTTTATTATTACCAAATAACTTACCAAATCTTTTTATAAGAAGCATGGAGTTTTCATATTCTTCTGAAGCATCATCTTCTTGTTCTTCTTTTGAGTCAACTTTAAAAGCAATGCCTTTAGATTTCTTCTCTTGATTCTCATGCTTTTTAAGTCTTCCAAGTTCAAGTTCATGCTCTTGAAGTTTTTCGAACAAGGATGCGGACATCACGGTAGAAAGACTTTGAGGAGTTGCAAGAATCCCATAAATCCAACCTTGAAATACTAATGGAGGATTTCATTATGACACAAACTCACTCTAGGCTAGAATCTATGATGAAGCGCTTTATAGAAACACAAACTCTCCAAAATGAGGAGTTTAGAAAACAAAGTCTCCACATTAATGAAAATCTTAGGCAGGTGAGCATTATGGTTGAGTCTCTCATGACTCACAACAAGGCACTGGAGACTCAAACCTCCTTGCTTACACAACAAGGCACGTGGGTGTTGTAACAGGCAGTAGTGAAAAACAAATCAAAAATCCTAAAGAGAGTGATAATGAGGTTGAGGAGAGTTCTAGTGAGAAAAGAGTGGAGATTGAGAAAAATCCACCGACACCACCCGAAAGGGAGATTTTTGAAGAGGTAGAGAAGGAATCACATGTTGTTGTTCCTCCTCCCTATAACCCATCGATTCTTTTCCTGTAAAGTTTTGTGGAAGATAAGGTAGACTCCAAATCCAAAAGATATGTGGAGGTATTTGAAAATATTCACACCAATGCACCTTTGTCTGAGGTCCTGGATGATAAGAGAAAATTAGAGGACCCTGAGACTAGAGAAATCATTAGTGTTAAGAGGGAAAGGTTAGCCTTTGAGGTGGTGGATGAAAGATATAAACCCAAACTTGAAAAGTTGATACTCAAGATAGATCCAAAATCACCACCACAAGTTCAAAAGAATGAACCACCCCACAAAAGGAAGAAAAGAAAAGGTGGGGATATGAGAGATGACTTGATAAGTGGCCATGGAAACCGAAGATTATTAAAATTTTGATGGAGGAATCATTCTCGAAAGAACCACCATGTGTGCTTACACTCTTGGGTCGTCGAGCTACTAACGTTAAAAGAAGCGCTGCGTGGGAGGAAACCCATGGGGTTTTCATTTTAAAGTTTTTATTTTTGTTTGTTTGAATTTGCAGGAAAATAAAGAGATGGATCGCTTGACTTAATATTCTCCCTAGGTTGTTCCAACCTCTCTTAAACTTATTTCCTTACATTGAGGAAAATGTAGGATTTAAGTGTAGAAGAGGCGTTTACCTCTTTTATTTACTTTCCGTTTTTCTGTATTTTGCTATTATGATTAGTTTTATGTCATTTTTTAGTGTAATGTATGTTTTGAGTCAGTGCATGTGCTATCGAGTCGTTTATGCGTGGTTTTCTGTTCATTATTGAATTTCCTGATTTCTTGAGTCGTGCCAAAAACCTTGACTTAGAATCTCAATGCGCCTTTTGAAATTTTTAGGCTATAGATTAAGTTGAGGTTAGATTATAGAGACTTGGGAAAACTTTACAAGACCAATATCGTTTTAACATCTTAAGTTTCCCGAATATAAAGATCGATTTGAATACTTGTTATGATATAACCTTAAATTCTCACCCTTTAGTAGTCATTAAGTAGTTTATCCAGCAGTCAGCATCATCCTAAGCACACATTACGCATGAAGCTGATGCAAATAAGTGAATGATCTCAGGCATAAAAAAGAAAGTTAAGAAGAAATGGATAAAATAGAACTTTCCCTCTAAGTTAGGTGATCCTCACCCGGTCACTTAGCCCAACGATGCAAATTCTTTTATCTGTTGATACTTATGCCAATGTGCAAGAAAAAGAAAAAAATAATAATGATAATGAGATCATAGTCACTAACAGGCTATCCTACTATGAGTGTGTAAAGATAATATGCTTAATGTGATTGTGCTAGAATAAAAGAGGACAATAAGGGGATGAGCAAGTTAGGTTTAAGAATAATGATATGATTGAGATTAGTTTGTATATAAAAAGGCTTAAGACTGCACCAATGCGGAATTGTGTTCCTACGATATCCTTAGGGTGTAAGCAAGTACCTATCGAAACAATCTTGGCTAAAGTGGAGTTTGTAGCCTAGATTGAGTATCCATATGCATTGTTTTTATGAGTCTTGATATTATGTGCTGCAAGTTTTCAAATTATTTTCATGTGTGCAGTAGCTTACTTGAGGATAAGCAATGGTTCAAGTGCATGGGAGTTTGATAACCCGAAAATATATAGTGTACTTTGACTCGATTCACATGTATTTTAGTGTCAATTTTATATGTTTTTATTGTGGTATGTTGGTATATTGTCTTTGTTTCAGGTATTCAATAGGAATGAGCATCCTACAAATAAATGAGACAAATCAGACGAGAAACGGAGAAAAAAATACATATTGTACACTCACTGCGTCCAACATGGCGTTCACTACAGAGGTAACCATGATGTGGTTGAGGTGTCACATGGCCCAACAACCACAAAGACCAAGTCGACATTTTTTGTTCATGTGGCGGTTGCCACAGGGGGAATAGCGGTTGCCACAGGGGGCATAGTGGTCACCACCCCTTATAAAAACCCAAAAGTCAAGGCAGTTAGAGAAGGGTCTCCCCACTACTCCCTTTTTCCTCTCACATAAACCCAGCAGTTGTGACTTCATTTCCAAGGCTTTGTAGCACTATAAATAGGGGTTAGAACCCATTTTTAAGGGAATCCAAGCTTAGTACAATTTAGGTCATATATTTACATTCTTAAAGCTCTAATTCTTCACATCGGAGAGTTATTGCACTGCTGTTGCTATTGAGTTTGTAGCACTTTATTTGTAGCAGTTAATCTTGCCAGCATTTTCATTTCCGTTCAAGTTATTTTTGTCAATTTACTTTGTACCAGATTCAAGTCTTTGTTTGAAGCAAGTTCTTGTTATATTTAGTATTATTTACATTTTATTTGTTTAGTCTATTTACTTTGCCTTACTTTATTTCCTTGCCTTAATTTATTTCTCCACCTTAGTTAATTTATTTTTATTGCATGTTCTTTACTTTAATTGAATTGCTTAATATGTTTAATTCAATGTTTCAAACAAAAGCTAAAATGTTCACCATGAATATGTCTGGCTAATCCGTTAGTGCTGGAATATGAGGACCATCAATTCGACGGTACTCTGTTTATTGTTTCTTAAGGATTACTATTGGGACTGTTTTGATTTTAATTCAATATTTTCGAAATTATTTTGATCGGTTACTACAAAAGTAGAATCGTGACACGACAGATAAGATCGAAATTCGTCTGACACCTAAGATTAAAATTGGTTAGTTTTTTGTTGATAAAAATCCTGAAAGCACTTTATCAATTAATTAGGAAAGTTCAATATTTCTAGAAGGGGATTTTAAAACTACTTTCGGACACGTTGATAAGTTTAGAATCCGGTTACCCGAGCGATAGCCAACAACCCTTTTAAGTTAAATTTTCCAATCAAAACCACTTTTCAACTGAGTAAAAGCATTTGGTTACTAAAAAAAATTGCTACTTTAATGCAAACGCAACTGGGCACACGAGAGCGGACGGTAAAGATTAGAGAGTAAAATCTGGTACCGAATACGCGAAAGCGACAATTCATTTTTAATTAAATATGTTTCAAGGAAGAAAATATTTCCCCTTAAGTAGTTCTATTTAGAAATAATAAAAGTATTGTTGTTTGATGAGAGTCGCATTCCAGTATTACATCTTTGAATTTGTTAAAAATTTATTATTTTATTTTGTTACTATTTTAAAACCTTTTTACGATCGCATTAGAAAAACACTGTAGCAATAGAAGACGATAGATTGACCATTAGGTATATGTGGGTTCGACAACCTTTTATATTACTTTGATACACTCTGTATACTTGCGAAAAGTATCCATCAGAAGGCCCTCTCTCATTCAAATATATTGAAGTGCCTTTAACATGCAAGAAGTTATCTATTCATCATTACATGACCTTGATTGGTAAAATTGTGGGTTGTACTAAACACCAGAGCACTAAACTTCTCATATATATAGGTCGTGCTCAAATCATCAGGGGTGTGACTTTTGTTGTTGCAAACTATTGGATGCAATGCTTTCCTTTGCCTAAATTTGTTATTCGAAAGATTGATTCTATTTTCAAATCTTTCCTCTGGACTGGTGGATCTGATATGAGTAGGAAAAGTCTTATTGCTTGGATAATGTTTGTAGACCTCGTGACCTTGGAGGACTAAACATTATTGATCTTAAGTTGTGGAATGCTTAAATTGCTCTTGAACCTTAGTGAAAAATCTGATAGCTTGTGGATGAAGTGAGTGCATACCTATTATTTAAAACGGGATGATTTGATGGATATTCATATTAATGGGCAATTTTCTTGGATTATGAAGACCATTCTCAAACAGAGAGCGAATTTGATAGACATTCAGCAGGTTTGGGATCGTATGCTAACTAGTGGTAAATTTCAAATGAAGGAAGTTTATAATGTGATGTGTGATGATAAGCCCAAGGTGGTTTGAAGGAAACTCTTTCGCCAAAATGCTACAAGGTCAAGATCTATGACAACAATGTGGTTAGCCTGCCATGGTAGATTGGCAACAAGGCAACATCTTATTCGTTTTGGTATGATTTCAAACAATATGTGTTGTTTTTGCACTCTTGAGGAAGAATCTATAAATCATTTGTTTTATGATTGCCCGGAACCAAAATCTATTTGGGAAATATTCTTATGTGGTTAGTTAGAAGTACAAAATGAAAAGGTTGGAGAGCATCCACTCTGAAACTAACTACTACCGAGACTGTTTATGGCATATAGAAGTACTGTAATGATGTTTGTTATGGTAATGCGGTTGATAAAACTAATATTGTGGATAATATTATAGATATGATTGTTTATAGGGGCTGATATAATAGAAAACTTAGAGTGCACATTGCAAACTTGATGGATTTTTAGTCTCTTGGTCTTCTTCTTTTTTTGCCTTTTTGGAGACTGAATCCTTGCGATTGCCTTGTACTTCTTTTCACTTTTTTGAGTTATATATACATCTTTTGATTTAAAAAAAGAGTATATATTCATTGAATTATTATTTTATTTAATGTTTAAACCTAAATAAATTTATTAAATAAATATATGTTTTGGTATTTTTTATTTTTATAATTTAAACTATTAATATTCAAATAATTTCCATAATCATCCCTTCATGTAAATTAATTTCAAATAATTTACTTATTATTTTATTAAAAGTTAATCTAATTTATTTTATTAAATTGGTGTATATTCATTGAATTGTTATTTTATTAAATATTTCAACTTAAATAACTTTTTTAAATAAATATATTTTTTTGGTATTTTTTATTTTTTAATAATTTAAAAGGTTAATTTTCAAATAATGTCCATAAAAAGAATTCATTAATTTTCTTAATAAAATAAATAATATTTTATTACCAAAAGAATTAATCTTATCTTGTTTTTTTATAATATAAAAATAAAAATGCTAAAAATGTAAAATGATATTCATAAAATATAAATACTAAATACCAATTCTACCTCTTCTCCTCTTGTATGAAAACCCAGGAGCACCCTTATATATAAGTCATTTGGTACACGTTGAAATCAAATCAAACAAGACCAAATGGGTCCCCTAAACTAAACTTTCTCTCTCTCTTTCGATGGCTCAAGTGAAAGGCGCGGTTATGTACAATGCAAATCATATTAAATTATCAAATATTTTTTTTATGGTGCAACTTAAAAGGACAAACATATTTCATTCTTTGGATGTCAACATATTTCAACTTTCAGATAAGTTTTTTATATTTATTACTTTTTTTACATTTTATTGTAGAAAATGTTTCTCTTTTATCAAATTAAAAAGAAAAACCTCCTATTTACTATCTTAGAATATAATTTGGCGGTTTTCACACGAATTTAACTCATTTAAATCTATGATAACGTAATGTAAATTCGTGTTCAGTGAAATTATTTTTCAACATCAATATATACAGAGATGGAAATCTTGGCACACCATCACAATATATTAACTTAGTCTATAACGTTATCGTGCATCATACCTATAACAATTGAAAATGAAGAGAGTTCAAGAAAGCATTTTAAATATATATATAGAAGTTAAAATCCTGAAAAATTTAGATTCCAGATGATATTTTTTGGACAATTTTTATAAGAAACAAAAAATCATAAGAAATACATATGAGCAAATGACTTTAATTTAAATATTATGACATGGAAATATAATTTCGTCCCGTTAGAATGAACAAATTTTTGAAAGAGTTTAAAAAAATATGTTATAGAATTTTAGTAAGAGCATTTGTGAAACTGATTATACAATAAAGTGACTCTTAGAATAGTAGCATGTAAATTATGTAACTTGATATTATGAAGTTATCATCTGAAGATATGAAATTCATTTAGAAAAATCTCATTCCAAATAAACAACACAATGTTAATTAATTAATTAGCGGGCATTAAGATTGTATTCCAGACAAAGCAAAATAAGTAACTTTGAAATTTCATAGAATCTAGGAGAAACATATAGAGATAATTAGCAATCCCTAACATTTTAAAAATGATTAGTGTATCTCATTGTCATCTGTTATGTTTCTTTAATTTTTTTTAATAAGGTTATAATATAAAAGAAAGCAGAACACAAAAGAGAGATAGTAATTTCAAAAACTAACATAATAATTTTTTTTTGAAAAAGATTTCTGATCATTTCATACTATGTTCAACTTTAATTTTATTTTATTTTTATGTTTCCTTAATATATATATATATATATATATATATATATATATATATATATATATATATATATATATATATATATATATATATATATATATATATATATAATATATATATATATATATATATATATATATATATATATATATATATATATATATATATATATATATATTTAACACTTTTATAAAATTAATTTTGATACACTATGCATAACAATGTCTCATATATTTGTCTTTAATATATATATACAATTAAAATTAAATATTATCAACGGTCTAAAGTTTCTTATAATCAAAAGTGCGGCATTGGCCCAAGATTAAAAAAAAAAGATTGTTTAAAGATTATCATTATTGATAATATGCAAAAAGTTTAAAAATAATTACACAAATAAGAAAAATTAATAAATAATATATAAATAAATAAATAAAATATTTTTAAATTAATTTTAAATATATTAGCGTCCAGACGGGCACTCGCGTATCCGTCTGTCCGCTTTTTTATTATACACATATAAATATAAATGATATATTTTTATTTAATATTAATTTTACATGAAAATTATGTGAGAAATTATTAGTAAGGAGTTATATGAATGATGATAGTAGTAGTTCAATGGAAGTTATTGTGTAAGTTATATATTTTAAAATATAGGTAAATTTGATATAAAAAAAAAATTACATCAAAAATCAAATATTGTCTTTAAATATGTTATAGATTATTAGTGTAAAACATTTTAGCTATAAAAAAAACTAAAAAAATATATAACATGTGACTTTAGAAAAAAAATTAAAATGAAATATTTTAAATAACAATACCTTATATTTTAATAATAGATACAAGAGGTGTCATGTCAGCGACAAATACTTGACTTTATCTTTAAAAAAACATTATTTATTTTGGAATAGTTATAAAATTATTTTTAATACAAATGTTGTTTTTTCTTTACTTTATTTAAATTATTTAATTATAATTTTATTTTAAAAAAATCACCGGCCATATAAATTAATTTTAAATTAATTAATTTATTATTTTCATTAAAAGTTAATATAAAAGTATTTTTCATTAGTGGTATAACCATTAAAATATCACTTTATATTATATTTTAACTTAAATAACTTTTTTAAATAAATACATTTTTTTGTAATTTTATTGCTTTATATTTTAAAAGATTATTTTCATATAATATTTATAATATCCCTCTTACTTTGACCAAATAAAAACAATTCATTAATTATTTGAATAAAATAAACTATACTTATTACCCAAAATATCAAGTTTATCATGTTTGTTTAAATATAAACAGAGATGAAAATGGGGGAAATGTAAAATAAAATACAATTATATGAATTTTTGATTATTTATAAGAGGTAATAAAATTATTTATATTATCAATGACAATTAAATTATTATTATATTTGATTATATTATTTTATGTCATAAATTAAATAGGTTTTTTAAAATTGAAAATAAAGAAATATTTATATTTTAAGAAATTAATTTCCTTATATTTTCAATAACTGACTTTTTTCCTTTGACCGAATAAAAATATTCATTATCTTAATAAAATAAAAGGTTTAAAGATAGTGTATTATTGTTATAAGACAATTTTATACATACAACCAATTAAAATATTATATAATATCAATATTTTTAAAAATAAAAAATTTTATTTTAATCTATAATTATGATTGATTGACAATATAAAATATTTTACAGTAGTATATTTTTTTTTTAAATAAATCATATTTATTTTTATAATATAAAAAATCTGAAAATGGAAAAAGTATTCAAAATATTCAATTATATAACTACTAAATTCCAATTTTACCCTTCTCCTCTTATAATGAAAGCCAAGAGCTGCGGCTATATAAGTCATTCCAAACCCGTTGAAATCAAATCAAGGAAGACCATATGGGTCCCCAAAACTAAATTTTCTCTCTCTTTCTTTCGTAAAATAAGTGTAAGAAAAATAAAAACACTATTTTTTTTCTGTCAGATTAAAAATCGCTGTTTCAGGGGCGTGTTTTTTTGTTTGGGAAGAGTTTATTCATTTTCATTTCTCAAACAAAAAAAAACTAAACTTTTTTTTTTTCTGTGACAGCATCGATGGCTCGAGCGAAAGGCGCACCCCGCGTAGATCGAAGCCCGGTTGCCGGACCGAATCCTCCTGCGGCACCAGAAATCCGTTACCGCGGCGTTCGGAAGCGGCCATGGGGCCGATACGCGGCGGAGATAAGAGATCCGTGGAAGAAAGCCCGTGTCTGGTTAGGCACTTTTGATTCTGCAATTCAGGCGGCCCGGGCTTACGATGCAGCTGCAATTTCCTTCCGCGGCGCCAAAGCCAAGACCAATTTCCCTATCCCTCCTGAGGCTCTTGCTGCTCTGCTACCTCTTCCTCCTCCACCTCCGGTTAACCGTAGGCCTAAACCAGCCGTGCTTGCGAAAGAGGACAACACGGTTTATGTCAATTATCCTACTTCGAGCGGGATGAGTAGTACCGTGGAGTCGTTCAGTGGACCTAGGGTTGGTTCTTCTTCAACCTCTAGGGTTCCTGTGTTTGTTCCAATTAATCCAGTTGTTGCTGCTGAGGATTGTCACAGTGATTGTGATTCTTCTTCATCTGTGGTTGATGATGATGAAGATTGTGTTGTCGTTTATTCACCGGCTTGCAGGCCTCAGCCTCGCAATATTGATCTCAATTTGCCTGCTCCGATGAACTACAATGATGAAGAGATCCGCGCCACCGCCCTCCATCTCTGACTTCCGTCTGTCCGCCGCTGATTCTGCTGCTGTGACTTATGTCAATTGATGTTTAAGAGAGTTTAATTGTCATTTTATATTTGAATTTTATCATTGTAGTTTGTTAATTAAGAAGAAAAAAGAAAAGAAAAAAAAAACTTTACTTTGTTAGAGTTAGAGTCTTAAGTTTAAGGTTATGGGGATAGAGTATTATTCTGAGTCTATGATTATGATTAAGATTATGTTGTAGATTATTGAAATAGGACATGGCCATCTTTGTTATGTGATAAGTGAAGGTTTATTTCAACTTGGATGGTTTATGTCTTTGTTGTTGTAAGTTATTTGGATCCTGTTATATAGCATTGTAATGGCATTGGTCCTAATTTTATCTGAACTTTTTAGACTTCTTCTCTTCTCTCTCTTTATGTTTTCTCTTTACTTCTTGTGTACAAAAACCTTGGCAGTAAGATGATAGAGTAACTTTACATTCATTGTAATTCGTTTGTTGATCTTAGTTTTTGTTTTGTCTACATTGCATTGTGATTGAGTGTTGCAATTCAATTAGTAAATTTTGAGGAAAGAAAGAACAATAATGAATACTTCCTCCTAAATGAAATATAAAGAAAAAAAATTGTTAGGAAATATAAAATAAAAAAAATATTAGTCAAATATATTTTTTTTCATATTTTGTATAAAGTATATTTAACATTTAAGGTATACTCATTCTTGAGGTAGTACTCTATTCGTTCGTTGTATTTAGATATAATTTTGTTGATATACATTTCGTATCAAATACACTTAATTTTTCCATTGTTGCACGTTTCTTGTCTCTAGATACATTTTAGTTTGTAGGTATTTTGTATCAAATAATTTAACTTTTTGGTTATATTATTTTTGATGTAGTATTTTACGCTACGTGTTTCTTGCAACTGAATATGTTTAAGTTGATTTATACTATGTATCATATACATTTAACGTTTTGGTTATATCTAATCCTAGATGTAGTATTTTATGCGACACACTCCTTGTATCGGAATACATATTAATTGAAATGTATTTTGTATCAAGTATATTTAACGTGTTGGGTATATCTTATTTCTGACGTAGTAATTTACGCTACAAGCTACATATTCCTTGTATCTGGATACATTTAAGTTGATCTATATTTTATATCAAATACATTTAACTTTTTCGTCATTACACATTTTTTGTATTTGTATACATTTTAGTTTATCTATCATGTATCAAGTACATTTAACTTTTTCACTTTTACACGTTTCTTTTTCTTGTACCTGGACACATTTTAGTTAATATATATTTTATATATTTATATAAAATACGTTTAACCTTCTCATTATATCATACTTTTATAATATTTTATGATACACGCTTTTTATATCAGGATATATTTTAGATGGTATGTATTTTATATCAAATACATTTAACTTTTTGGTTATATCTCATTTCTAATATAGTATTTTACGTTACACGTTTCTAGTATTTTATATCAAGTATATTTAACGTTTTGGTTATATTTAATTTATGATGTATTACTTTGCATTTTGTATCAAGTACATTTAATTTTTTTGATAATCTTATTTTTTAGGTAGTATTGTAGGCTAGACGGTTTTTGCATCTAAATAAATTTTAATAGTCCGTATTTTGTATAAAATATATTTAATTTTTTTGGCTATATTTCATTAATTATGTACTATCGTACACTATACACTAGTTTATTTGTATTTCTTATCAAGGACATTCAAATTCTTTATTATAATTCATTTTTAAGGTAGCATTTTATTATAAAAATCTCCTTGTATATTTTATATCAAATATATTTAATTTTTTAATCATATTTTATTTTCGAGGCAATAGTGTATGCTACATGTTCTTTGTATCTCGATATATTTTAATATTGTCACATGATTTGAGAATAAACTAGTTTAATTGTTGTAAGTTGTTGTGTATTTTGGTGATGGATCACAACTTAAATTACGATTCATTGTTATGTATCTTACCATTTATAATAAAATTTCAAAAATAGGCCATTAATTAGATTTTAAATCTAGATTCACAATTTAGTTTTTCGATTAGCGTTTTTGGTATGAAATGTTTCTGTGCAAAATACTTTTTGTTGTATACCTTTGAGCATGGTGACTTCTTTGGACATCATCATGGTAAGTGGTTAATTTTAAAGATATAATATTAGATTTGATAATCTAGTAAAAAATTTGTTCAAATGAATAAAATTTAATTGAATAGGATTATGGAACACTCTTCTGAAGTCAAGTGTAAAAAAATGAAAATGATCTTGCATTTAGTGGTTTAATGGATGTTGAATAGTCCAAATATCTCGGCATTTTAATTCTCATTTTTTAGAAAATCTCTTGCAAATCCTTCGGCATCCATTAAACAATTAAATGTATGATCATTTTTACTTTTTAAAACTGATAAGGATTTGTTCTCGTTTGTTGAATATCTCATTTTTTAAGATAGACTTAAACCTTATCAACATTTTAGTCCTCATTTGTCCACTACTTTCAAGATATTGATAAGGTTAATTTAATAAGTGTCGTATCTTATGACAATACAATATTATTGAATTTCATTTATTTGTGTGTAAAATCTTTAAAGACAATTGCTCTCTGTCAGTCAAAGGCTTAAGGTACATTGCTCTGCGCCAACCAAAGGCCTTATAACTCAAGGCCAACTTATTCTCCATCAAACCTAATGTATAAATTCTTCACAAAGGATTTTTTGGTACACAATGTCTAATCTCCACTTGCATTATAGTTATCTTAAATCCTAAACTGACTTAGACGTTGGAGTGCTAACCATTCATGTACCCCCATCTAAATCGTTGTATAAGAGATTAGCAATGCTAATTCAAGATCAACACTGATCAACAATGTTGATTCAAGATTAACGCTTTCTGTTCAAGAAGCACTATTATCGCAACCTTTAATATGCGGTACCGTAAAACGGAATCACCCGTGAAGCTTCATTTAGTTGTATCGTTTATGATCTCCTCCATTTCTGATTCTGTAATGGAACAATGGTGCCTCCTATGGGAATGACTTATGATCCCTATTATTTCCACAAAGTCAATTTCGATTCTCAAATATGAATCACCTTCTGAAAAAAGAATCGAGATTCCCAAAATTGAGAACTCGGTTCAGTGACGGCGGAGTCCGCCAAATTATGATTCGATCATGATCGACTGCTCATCTTGACCTTGCTCCGTTGATAGATGATGTCGCGAAACATCCTTAGATCGAGATCCATTTCTAGGACATTTTAACCGACCAGTAGTCTCGAATTTGAACCCTTAACAAAATCGGTTGATAAACTTCCTCATATACAGGTTCAGATTCACAAAGGAAAAATCGACCAATCGAGGAGTATTTCGGGACCCCTCCACTCAAATGTTCCTGCATTTGGCTCGTGTCGGATGTCTCATCATCGTAAGAGCCTCATGTCAGATGTCTCATCTTCATAATGACTAGAGCCTGATCCTAGACGATCACCAAATGTGAGGAAGTCCCGAACATGGGGTAACCCAGGAGATTAGACGATCAGTCTGTTATTTAGTCGATGAAGTAAGTAAGGGTCACATGGCTCCCCATCAGATGGAGAAGTTCTCAACCCCATGGCTTTGTTCCCAAGGGAAATCTAGGAGAGGCGGTCAGGGTGTAAGTAAGAAGAAGGACGACTCGTGTATGCCGAGACATGTTGGGTATAACTACCCAAGTGGCTTTGTGTGAGACAAAGTCAGAAGGGCATTGAAGAGCTGTCAATCGCCACAAATGCCAACCAGAATATCCTAGGCATCTGAATAGGTAGTTGGTCGTCTGAGACATCTCGAAGGAGGTTCGAGTCCAAAGACGTCGGTGCATCCAAAACCCAGAAAGCAATGTCAGACGCATTCATCAGAGATCGACTACCTTCCAAGTTGAAGACCTAGCCCTCTAGATCAGTTGATCATCAAGCTATACGGATAACACATTTGAGGGTGATCAATCAATATACACTTGCGGGCGATTGCAAAATTTAATTAATGTATTTATAAATTATTTATATAATAATTAAACAATATATATATATATATATATATATATATATATATATATATATATATATATATATATATATATATATATATATATATATTCTATTATATTCTTACTGCTATGTTTTCTGCCTTGTCCCTTCTTTAGGGAACCAAAACGTGAATGCAAGTAGCAGTTGTTGCGGTGAGAATCGGATGTCAAGCTATTGGTTAACTTGAATCTTAATTCATTAAGTTCACAACCGGACTTTGATTTATACAAAGGAAAGGTTAAATAAAGAAATACCTTTTGCGCGATGTAACAGCAACACTGAGAGATTCGGGGATCGGGGGTTGATTATACCTAGGGTAGGTACTTCACATCTTAAACATCTGTAGTACTCTACATGAACCTTTTGTGTGTGTGTGTGTATGATAAACTTGCTATGGTTATGCTATGGTTTGAGATTAGGGTTAGGGTAAATACCTAAGGGTGATGTTTCTAAGTTTGCTCACAAAGATATCACATCTTCTGCCTACGTATCCTAACTAGGATAGAATCAAAGCAATCGTAGTTCACCTTACTAGGGATAGATGAACACTTTGATTATGATCAAGGTTCAAAAAAAGGGGGAACAAACATAACAATGTTTATGTAGAGTTTAATAAAACTCTCTATTCTAAGTTGTACTCTCAAGGGGATTGACTTTGACGAAAGTCAAGGGGGGAGTAAGTAATCATCGCCATGATTCTTACATAGAGTTGGCAAACTCTATCCTAGGATTCTAGTTGAAAAACACTTCTAGTAAAAGGTGGGTCTTTTAGACTTAAGCAAATTCTAATGGCTAGTAGGTTTTAGCTTAACTAATTCATGGTTCAAAATGACTTAACAAAGTCAGAGGGAGGGTAATGAGCTACCTATGACCCAAAGGTCAATAGAGAGACTTTCCTTTAGACACAAGGGCACAGACAACTTGATGTGAACCAGAAAGTTCCATCACTAGGGAGTAACTTGACAAAGTTAAAGAAATAAATCAAGAACATGTAACAATAATCAAGATCAAAAAACAAAGAGGTAATAACCATCGATGCAAGTAAAGAACATGTGTAACAACAACAAGTTTATCTATAACATTCAAACAAGATTAATGCAAACAAGTCACAACGTGAATCAAACATGTTATATGGATAAAATGAGATCAAATGTAACAATATAAGACCAAATAAACATGTATTAATGACAATCAAACAAGCAAGAATACAAGAAATGTTACCACAGTTTTCAGGTATGAATTTATGATTTCATGGGGAAAAGTAAACAAGTTTCATCGTAACAACTAAGTCAACAATCATACCCTAGCATGTTATGGTTCTAAAAATACATATAAACAAGTAGAATGAAGCATGAAAAACATATTCAAGAGGTTACAACATCAAGAATCATGTTATAGCTCACAAATGAAATTCAAGGTATACCTTTCATAGTCAAGCATTCACAAAGGCAAAAAAACAAACCCTAAATATGTTATGGTTCTAACTAGATACATAAAAAAGTAAGGTGAGGCATAATAGATACATTCAAGAGGTTATAACATCAAGAATCATGGCAAAGTTCACAGATGAAGTTCAATAGGCCATTTTCACATATATATTTTCATAAAAGCAAGTATGAACATGGTAAGGCAATAAGTCAAACATCTTTGAACATTAAATCATGTTAACAAACATATATGAATCATATAAGACCAATATCACAAGAAAAATCAAGTTACAAGTTGAAAAAGTTCAAGAATACCAAGGTAAAAACCCTAAAAAACACATGATATTCAAGTGGATCAAAGTCTTTCTAGGATAACAATCCTTGAATTCTTTCTCCACTAAATGAAAATAGACATGTTAAAGAATAGTTTGAAAAAATAATGGCATCAATATCATAAAAAATGGGCAAGTTATGATCATGGGAAGTTGGTGCACCAAGAGGGCAAAACTAGGTCATGACAAGGTAAGGCAACTTTAGGTCATTTGCATGAAGGATTGGAACTCAGTCAAATCTTAACCAAATAAGGTGAAACAAAAGCGCAAATTGTGTATTTTTGAATAAATAATTCAATGGTACCATTTGTTTTTCTATACCATGAACCCACAAGAAAACCCGATAGTATCAAGGTTAGGGCAAGTTTGGTGACAACCAAATGCAAGAACATGTGGATAGTCATGTGTGGTGGTGTGTTTGGTGAAAAAAGTGTACAAACATCATATATAGAGGTTAGCACAAAAGAAATCAAGAAATTCACACATGGTTTGACAAATTGGATGCATCATGCAAAAAATGACTAGGTTGGGCCTAGTTTGTGACTTGGTTTGCGACCTGAGTTTGACAGTTCAAAAACTACATGTTTTGTTGCAAGAAATGCTTCATACATGACACATAACATACATAAAACCTGTTCAAACAATGTACAACATAAAATCATAGCTAGAAGTCATGATAGCATGTGAAATACAAGTAAAAAATTCACATTTATGAGTTTTAGGCTTACCTCTTGAAGAAAGTTTGAGCAATAAGAAAACTAGAGATCTTGAGAGCTCTTCCAAGGTCTACAAATTCTCCAAGGATTATGAATATATGCTCCAAATAACCCTCAAGCCAGTTGGTGGGCAAAATGCCTTGTAAGTGAAGAAAAACCTCAAAAGTCCAAAGATTTCCAAAGCCAACTCACTCAATCCTTGTTACAGAAGTGTGGAACCATCATGGAAAGTTTATATATGTTATTTATGAAGTGTTATAGGTCTTAGAGAGAGTGGAAGTGCAAGGGATCAGTGGTTGCTCTCTAAAGTGCAGAAAAGTAACAAAAGAGGTTTCAACTATTGACTTTTTGATTGGATGCATTTCTGGCCAAGGTGAGGGTTTGGGAAGATCTAGTGCATCAATTGTGATGTGTTTGGAACATGGTTTGATTTGTAAAGTTTTTGGAAAAGGTTTGAGAAGTGAAAATGCAAGGCAAATTTTATGAAGTTTTGGAAACTTGGCACAATTTTGCAAGAACTTGAGTTTGAGTTGGAGGAAGAGTTTCAGTTGATTCTTAGCATGTAAATGGTGTGTTTTTTATGTTATAATGAGGTTCAATTTACAGGCAAGTGTCTTGAAGAAGATGTATGGGCAGATTGGAACCAAATGCCAATTTTGGCCTTGTAACTTTGAAATCTTTGTGCCAACCAATGCAATCTTGCATTTCTGACCTCAAGCCACCCTAACAAGAGTTTATCCATTCCCTATAGGTCATTTTCATCATGTTTTAGGGGATAGGAGGTGACTAGTTGCATCATAGTTGGTAGTTTGAAGAAAGGCAGCCACTATTTTTCTCTTTCTTCACTATTCACTTTTGCAACTTGCATTAAACAATGATTTCCTTCAAATCTTGTGCCAAGCTCGTGGGATATGATGCTAAACACTACCATTATCAATTTGAAGATCAGAGATGAGGCTTAATATTTGATTAGATTTGATTTGAGAAGCTTTAGAATCAAGTCATCCATGCTGAATTCGTTTTGCAATAGTGAGTTTTTGCCAACTTGTGGATCTTGATTCTCTCTAACCATGAATAGTTATGGAACCCAATTGTACTTTTTAGAAATCACCCATTAGTTACTACAACATTTATGTTTGAGGCAGAAACCTATTCCACTTGAAACTGGTTCAAAAACTCTTGTGAAAATGCTGAAAACTTGACTTACAAGTCAAGAATTCTTGAAATTTCTGTGAATTTTCCCCCTCTTGCCTTGTTTTTGCTCATAAATCAAAATCCATGTATTTTCTGCTCATGAGTGAATATACCACTTTTGAATAACTCATTGAGACCTTTCCAACAAGCTTTGAACCATTATATTTGGATGTGTGGTTAAGGAGTTATGGCCTGGCCCTTTTCAAAACCCTAATTTCTCGACTTTTTGATTACTTTTCAATTCCTGATCAATTGGTCACCAAACTTCATGATTAGATATTAAATGATGTTGGGAACATATTTGGCTTCGAATTTGGGTTAAAATCCTGTTGGTCAATGGGTTGACTTTTCAGTCAGACGAACCGAACGATCAAAAACCTATGAATCGATTGTTGGTGTCTTGGGTTCTCTGAGGCCTTGAAACTTCTTGTGTAGATTTCCTTGGGTAATATGAGCCTCATGGATCATGATTAAAGCTTTGTAACACCTTTTAGATCAAAATTCAAACTACAATTGACTTTCCCAATCAAAAACCCTAGTTAGGGTTCTTGTACTGCACTGTTCTTCTTTCTTGGGTGACAAACTCAAATTGGATTCATTTTTGATCCAATGTGATATATTTTATGACATGAAGACTTGATATATGGAGGATCAATCCAAAACTTTGACTGATCAATCCCTTGAAACCCTGATTTCTGACTGTGTGAAACCCTAATTCATTTGTATCTTGACAAAGATCAAACTTGAAATAGATTATGGTTAGATAATCAATGTTGATGCTCCTAGAATGATGATGTGATCTAGGGGTCAAAATTTGGGGTATAATAGTAGTAAATCGGGGTATAACCAATGTAGTTGACATTCAACTCTGGATTTTAGGGGTGTTATCGAAGATGTTTTGCACCACCGACCAAGGCAATCCAATTATTTCAGTTCCTTGTGCACCTAAAGATTTCATAGGTGTTTTCGGAGACGCTTTGCACGTCTGACTTAAGCAATCAAACCGCCTTAGTGTTAAGTGTGCCTTCAAATTCCAAGGGTGTTGTCAAAGAAAATTTGCACGTCTGAATACAACAATCAATTCGCCATAATGCCTTGTGCGCCTTTGAAATTCAGGGGAGCCGTCAAAGACACTTTGCACTTCTGACTACAATAATTAATTCCTTCATGGGTGCTATGGAAGAAGTTTTACATGTGCTAATACAACATACAAATACCTTATATCAAAGAACTACACGTAATCTTGTCTAGCTGGAACCCTCTCCTCTCAAATCTAGCCAATCAAAGGGACGTGAGAGGTGGAGCCTAAAGACGATCACCTCAATCTGAGGTAGCACCTTGGTCAGACAATGAACCTCTGTGACTTGGAATGTTGTTTAAAAAGTACGTCCACATCTATATTTAATGTCTTAGGTATATCTCATTCTTGGCATAGCACTTTACGTTACATGTTACACATTCCTTGTATTCAGATACATTTTAATTTATTTATATTTTGTTTTAAGTACATTTAACTCTTTCATTGCTACACATTTTCTTATTTTGGTATATTTTACTTTATATGTATTTTATATCAAGCACATATAACTTTTTCGTTATATCTCATTTCAAAACTAGTATTTTACGCTACGCCCTCCTTGTATGTGGATACACTTTAATTGATATGTATTTTGTATGAAGTACTTTTAACTTTCGTGTTATATCTCAATCGAGATGTATTATTTTATGTTACATGATCCTTGTAGTTGGATACATTTTTGTTAATTTATATTTTGTATCAAGTATATTTAACTTTTTTGCTATATCTCTATAGCGATGTAGTATTTCATGATACACGCTCCTTACATCTAGATGCATTATCCTTTAGTGTTGAAATTCTATTTTGAAATGTTGAGGAAAGAAGAACATTGATGAATTCTTCCTCCTATATAAAATATATATAAGAAAACTTAGTCAAATGTATTTCTTCCATATTTTGTATCAAGTATTAATAGATTATGGTATATCTCTTTTATCGTGTAGTATTTTATGCTACACGTTGTTTGTATTTGGATACATTTTATTTTATATATCTTTTTTATAAAGTACATTCAACTTTTTCATTGCTACACGTTTCTTTTATCTTGATACATTTTAGTTTATATGTACTTTGTATCAAGTGCATTTAACTTTTTTGTTATATCTCATTTCGAAGTAGTATTTTATGCTAGACGTTCCTTTATTTGGATGCATTATGGTTGATATAACTTTTACATCAAGTAAATTTTAAATTTTTGGTTATATCTCAAACCCGATGTAATATTTTACCCTACACACTTCTTGTATCTAGATATATTTTAGTCGAATTCTATTTTGTATTAAGTACATTTAATGTTTGGTTCTAATTAATTATGATGTAGTCTTTTGCATCACATACTCCTTGTATTTGATACATGTTAGTTGATATGTACTTTGTATGAAGTACATTTTACTCTTTAGTTATATCTAATTCTAGATGTAGTCTTTATGCTACACTCTCCTTCTATCTAGATATATTTTTGTTGATCCGTATTTTATATCAAGTATATTTAATTGTTTGGTTTAGTTTCATTTTTTAGATAGTATCTTACACTACATGTGTCTTGTATCTCAATATCCTTTAGTTAATTTGTATTTTATATTAAGTACATTTAATTTTTTTAGCTATATTTCATTTCTAAGGTAATATTTTATGCTTTATATCATGATACATTTTAGTTGAGCCATATTTTGTATCAATTACATTTAGTTTTTTATTTATATTTTATTTTTAAGGTAGTATCTCATGCATATTCTTTATATCTCGATAGATTTTAATTGAGCCACACAATTTAAAAGTAAATTAATTCATTTGTTGGGATTTGTTTTGTGTATTTTGGTGATGGATCACAACTTGAATTATGATTTATTATTATATCTATCTTCTGATTTATAATAAGATTTTGAAAATAGATCGTTAATTAGGTTTTGAACAAGGATTCACAATTTAGTTTTTCGATTAACATTTTAGGTATGAAATGTTTTCGTACAAAATATTTTTTGTTGTATAAATTTGGAGAAAGTTACTTCTTTAGACATTATAATGGCATGAGGATAATTTTAAAGATATTATATTGGATTTGATAATTGTTGTACCCAGAAATTTGACCGACCTCTCTGGCTTATGTTTTATTTCATTGCATCCGCATATACATAAGCATTGCATTGCATAGCATTTTGCATTTCACAGGGGATCAAGAAATGTGTGTCTAACAAAAAATTACCAATGGTTTTTAACCTGATCAAGGAGGCTATATTCAAGTCACCAAGTGGTTACCCTTATCAGAGACAAGTCAAGGTCCTTGAAGACAAACAGATAAGCATATGTGGTTGTCAGGGGCAGAAAAATCAAAAAAATATATGTTGCTTCCATCATAAAATTGAGTTGGATTGGATAGGTTTTGGTTGGGGTTCATTAAGTAGGAATGAGTGAAGTATATGTCAAAGTCCAGGTTTGACTTAATTCATCAGCAAGAAAGGGATCTATTTTGTTATCAGGGTCATGGTGCATTGATTTAAATGGTGTGTGACTAAAGCCCAACCAGGGTTATGTGCAGTGTACCGAAGTTCATTTCTCAAGTCATAATATTTTGATTTTTCAAGAAGTGTTCCATGAAGGTTTCAACTCATCACGTTTTCAAATGGCAAACATTAAGAATGATTTGACAATTGATTCATGATTAAGTTTGTTCTGTGATTGACTTTAATGCTCAAGGACTAACTCAAAGTATCATCCAGGCCAGGGAAGATTTGAGAGTAGTCTTAATTGAGAACACGCAATTATTTGTGATTTCAATTATGATTGCTTTCTAATCAAGAAATGGAATAAGTCAAGGCATTGCAGATTTATTTCAAACACTTATTGTATTACTAAAACCTATGATTCAAGTAATTTGCAAGAGAATCACTAAAGAATCCATTATTTTGTTTCAAGCATATTACTTGAATCCATATACGTTCATCATAAATATCATGACCAATACAAGAAATGTTACACAAAAAAACCATGGATAATTTAGGCCCCAAAGCATACACATGCCTTAGATGTTTGAGCTTTGATATTCCAATGGGGAAGGAAATTGTGATGACCATGATTGAAGGTCCAAAGTCTAATGTTTGTAGATTCTGAAGGTTACATATGGAATCTGGAATCACTCTTTGATCGCACCGTAACGGTTACGATCCTGTTCGTTATTGGTGAATTGAGATGTTGAATCCGTTGGTTGATCGTGCTGTGAGCGACTTGCTCATCGGTCCTGATTGGGCTTTGAACCTCGAGATCTGTGATATACTCAATCGTGAACCGGGGCAATCAAAGAATGTTGTTAAAGGCTTAAAGAAGCGGATTGGAAGTAGAAATTCTAAAGTCCAACTTCTTGCACTAACTCTGCTGGAGACGATCATAAAAAATTGCGGGGACATTGTCCACATGCATGTTGCGGAGAGAGAAGTTCTTCATGAGATGGTGAAAATAGTAAAGAAGAAGCCCGACGCCCATGTTAGAGAGAAGATACTGACTCTTATCGATACTTGGCAAGAAGCTTTTGGAGGCCCAAGGGCAAGATATCCACAGTATTATGCTGCCTACCAGGAACTGTTGCATGCGGGGGCGGTATTCCCTCCAAGGTCTGAGCAATCTGCACCGATATTCACGCCACTACAATCACAACCATTGGGATCATACCCTCAAAACATACGTGACTCTGATACTCGGCAACCCACAGCTGAGTCCTCAGCGGAGTCTGAGTTTCCGACTCTTAGTTTGACCGAAATTCAGAATGCACGTGGTATTATGGATGTTCTTACAGAAATGCTCAGTGCTATAGAGCCTGGTAACAAAGAAGGAATTCGGCAGGGAGTTATTGTTGATTTGGTGGAGCAATGTCGAACATACAAGCAGAGAGTGGTACACCTTGTAAATTCAACTTCGGACGAGTCACTACTATGCCAAGGACCAGCTCCTAATGATGAACTGCAGCGTATACTTGCCAAGCATGAATCCATAGCTTCAGGACCTACTGTCAAAAAAATCAAACAGAGAAATCAAAGCCCATGTGTTTTTTTTTATAGTTCCAAAAGTAGAATTACTTTGAAGTTGGCATATAGGAAAGAACCTGGTGAAAATATGTGTAATTAAAAGGAGCTGTAGCTGCAATGCATCACTGTGAACAGACAGAATGTAGGTCTCAACTAAATGCATGTGAACAAAAAGCAGCAACTTGAACTTCACATCGGTATTCTCAATATCAGTACGGTCGCGGCGACAGCACCAAAATCAGCCAATGGCATCTTTGTTCCACAAGTGTCGAGAGGCTGTGAAAACCCTTGCAAAACGCCCTTCTTTGACTAAGGATCCGAGACAATTGCAATTTGAAGCAGATGTTAACCGCTTGTTCCTTTATTCCAGTTATAATCAATTGGGGAAAAGTGCGGATGAATCAAATGCTGAAAAGATTATTGAAAAAGCCAGTAATACCTCTTTTGCTGATCAAGCGATACAAGTACAAGAAAATGTTCACTCACAAATTAAGACGTTTTGTGCATTCATGGATGAAATTCTTCTTCCAAATGAACAGACGATGAAGGATCCTCTTGGATTATCTCAACAAGCAAGTGTTTTGCCTCGTCGAAGTGGACTTAGTTTGGCTGCGGGTAGGAACGGTTCATCTCCCGATAATTCCGCCGTTGTCATTGATATGCTTTTGGAGCAGCTGGCCCTCAAACAAGACCATTAAGCCAAGCTGAAGTTTCTCTGAAGTTAAAAGATCAACTTGGCTACACACTCAATATTAAACCTTCTCAGATATCTCACAAGGATGCAGGTCAGGGTCTTTTCTTAGACGGTGTCGTGAATGTTGGTTCAGTGGTGGCCTTTTATCCTGGTGTGGTCTACTCTCCGGCTTATTATCGTTATATTCCTGGGTATCCGAAGGTTGGTGCGCAGAACCCATATTTGATTACAAGATATGATGGGAATGTAATCAATGCTCAACCTTGGGGTTCTGGAGGGGACAAGAGGGAACTGTGGAATGGTAGATATACTGTCGAAGTCAAGCCTGATACGAAAGTAGCAGAGAAAGGTTCAGACAGGGTCTGGAAAGTGCTGAGTAGGCCATTGGAAGGGAAAGGAGACAACAGTGAAGTAATTGAACGACGAAATCCATTAGCATTAGCTCATTTTGCGAATCACCCTTCAAAAGGAGTGCTACCGAATGTCATGATTTGCCCCTACGACTTTCCATTGACTGAAAACAACTTGAGAGTTTACATCCCAAATATATTGTTCGGAAATGCAGAGGCAGCAAATACAACAGCAAATGATGCAACCCTCGGCTGGTGTGAAGCGTCCATATGATGGTGGTGTTGGAGGTGTATGTGCCCGTCGATTGATGCAGTATCTCTATCATCAAAGACAGCGACCAAGTGATAATACATGCAAGCTTTACAAATCAGAAGAAAGTGGTTCTGCTGCTGCTGCTGATGTTTTGAGGAAAAGAAACACTGGCCTTGATAACGTGCACAAAGTCACAATTCTTAATCCTCCACATGAGGATGTGGACCATGAAAATCAAGCCTTTGACAAGAATGAAGGTTGCATGCAAATCAGATTTGGCCAGTCGAGACATGATCATGAGAAAGAAATAATAAAGTTTTCTTCGGATGAATTATGTATGCCAATATTGCCATGGGTCAATGGAGATGGGACCATCAATAGCATTGTTTTCAAGGGACTTGAACGTCGTGTTCTTGGAATAGTGATGCAGAACCCAGGGATATTGGAGGGGGATATTCTACGACAGATGCACGTGCTGAATCCACAGAGCTGTAGAACACTTCTGGAATTGATGGCTCTGGATAAACACCTAATTGTGAGGAAATGTACCAAAGAAAATTTGGCGGAGGCCCCTCCATGCTACAGAATCCTATTGGAAGCAGGTGAGCCTGATCAAATGAAGACTGCTACTCTGAACTGAATGTATTGCGGTTATATGAATCACTGGAGAAAAAATCACATCCAGTTGATCCATGGAAGGAGCCGGGTCATGGATCTTATGAAGCTCGTCTATCATTTCAATCATCAGACACTGCAGTTTCAAACCTTTTTCCAGCTGTTGTAGAATCAAGTCAAGATTTTTGTGCCGCTTATTTTACTTACAGCAGACCGACCTCCAGAGCTGCTGGATTGTGGGGCAAACCAAGCAATTGATCAGTGCAAGATGCCACATTAATACAATAAGTGAGAAAGAAAGTTGGTTGCCAGATTATTATCCGCGTAGATGCAAATTGAAACTGGACTTTTGAGGAAGCTATGAAATTTGGCTCTTTGGCTAAAGATGATAAACCTGCAAAGAAATTAAATGTATCAGTAAAATTGTTGTGATACCACAGTGAAAATGCAGGTTAAAATATATCAGATATTTTCAATTTAAATAAATAAATTCAGGGACATGAAAAAATGAGACAGCAGAAACACATTCACAAAAATGGCAAATACAGAGCAGCTGTAGGCAATTACAGCACCACAGTCTTAGCACAGAAATGGTAATAGGACAGGTTAGTAGCAGACCAAACCTAAAGCCTAAGGTGCAGAGGGTTTCAGGGCCTCAAGAGTTGGTCTGCTAAACCTAATTGACCTCACTATAAAAGCTTAAAGGAAGAGACTACAGAGGGGATACCCTAGCTGCTTTCACTCAAAAAGAACTGAAAAAAGGGAGATTGAAGAAGAAGCTCACCTGTGTTCTGCATCAACAATCTGGTGGTATTATTCTGTAAGTATTCTGTTACTCCTACTGTCTTCATAATCTTGATCTGTTTTGTTTGGTTTGTCTTGTTTCCTGGCATTGAGTATAAAGAACCCTCTTTACACATTCAAACCCTTCATCTTTGTTCAACAACCAAACTCCATTCACAAAACCATAAAAAAATCACACAAACTTCCAGTTCTGACTAGCTTTCTAAACACATCAACACCAAATTGCATATTGTCTTCCAAACAACATCAGAAACTTTCATCAAACCAAAACCGCGACTTCAACCTAACACCAACAACTCGAAATCCCTTTCACCATTCCGTAACCAAAATCCTCTTCTGCAATAACCTTCAACTTTCCTTTCTTCATCAAACCCAGTTCGAACCACCATTAATCCATCTCCAACTTCATCACCTCGTTCAACATGAAACCCAAACCTTCATCTTCGAACCATCCAAAAACCTTCATTGTTCTCAGATTCAACCCATTTATAAGTCGTCTTCAACCTCAACCGTGAAAACCACCATTAACCCATTTCTCACTAACTTCATCAACATCCTCGAAACTCATTCGCAGACCAACAATAATCACACTCCAAAACCATAATAGAAAACTCACTTTCTTCTTAAACACTTCCATTGTTTTTTCAGAAACCACAACCCTCCGCCAACACAATATCCCTCTCGCAAACCAAACAACCACCAAATGAAACCCATTTTGCCATTAGAACCCATTTCGAAAACCTCTTCATAAGCCTTCAAACCACCGTCACAAAGCCTCCATCACAGATCCATCTTCTCCACTCGTAAACCCCAAAACCCATTTCCTCCATTGTTCTTCAATCATCATCATCATCGAACAACACAAACAACACAACTCGTCTGCGATTCACAACACGAACCCAATCAAACCTTCAAAACCCACTCCGGAATCAGAGATACCGAGAAAATGAAGAGAGAGAATTTGATTTAGAAAAAAATGTAGCAGAAAATGGAGAGAGAGATTTCAAAAAATGAAACAAAGAAGGTGGACTGTCGCGAAAGTTGTGAGGAAAAGACGATATTGCGCTGTGCTGCTTTTGTTTAATTTTTTTTTTTTTTTTTATTTGGGCCTAAACCCATGTTAATCTGGACCGTACCCTCTGTCTCATGAATTACAACCCCTGTTTTCTTTTTATTTCTTAATTAATTTATATAATAGTTATTATGTAGATTTATTATATATTGTTTTTTAAAACAGTTTGTTATTATGTAAATATATTATATTTCAGTTTTATATATTTCTTTTAGATTTCTTATATTTTCTTTTTAGAGTTAAATTTTATTTCTCATTTGTTATTGGGCTTTTGATTCTATTTTCTGTTTTGGGTCGATGACGAGACCTCCGTAATTCATTACCAGTCAAATTATTGATAGGTAATGTTGGATCTGAGACCACCCCTTTTCTCTCTTCATTATTTGTCCTGACTCGATTCAAAAACTTTGTCAAACAGTTTTCAAAATCAAATCATCTTCGTATTGAGTTAAAAGAGGGGATTAAGTGTAGACTTTCTTCCTCTCCGAGTGTTGGGATGCCCACTGTAGTGAGGGTGGTTCCGACACTCGTCTTTCAATACGAAGACGCTTCCCGTCCATCTTCAAATCTCATCTCCTTAAAATCGATTCTTTGTGTTGAGCTAAAGAGAGGATTGGGTGTAGACCTCTTCTTCTTCGAGCATAGGGATGCCCACTGTAGTGAGGGTGATCTCGACGTTCGTCTGTCAATACAAAGACGCTTCCGACATCTCCTCATAAAAACCTCGGTCTCGTACCGAGTCCTTTTTCAAACCATAATAATTTGATTTCTCTTTGTACCGAACTAAAGAGAGAGGATTGAGTGTAGTCTTCTTCCTCTCCGAGTGTTGGGATACTCACTGCAGTGTGTGTGGTCTTGATACTCGTCTTTCAATACGAAGACGCTACGTTCGCCACACATTTTTACAACAAAAACTTTGAGATAAAGAATTGGGTACTACCTGTAGGGGTTACTATCCGAGGACATGTCTCGCCCCCTAAAAAACAATCCAATCAATCAAACGTGACTTCTTGCCCCGCGCGGCGAAAACTAATCAATCTTTCAAAAGGATATGATACGTCCGTTCTACCGCAAACAGGTAACGCCTAAGTCTCCAACGAGCGAGCAGCAATACACCTAACTGCTAGAATGCGCACGATAGCATCATCCATAAAAAAGCATCAACACACCGTAGGCCGAACTACGGCTGCTCTGATTCTCTACTTTCTCAAGTAAAGATACGTAGGCACAAGGGCCACAATCCTTGTCGAGCACACTTCCCCCCATATTTGTAGTTCCCCGAACTACGTCGACTCTGACTTTCTCATCCGTTGAGAATACGTAGGCCTAGGACTGCGAAGTCCTATCGAGTCTGTTCTTTCTTTTTTTTCCCTGTTCTCTCTTTCCTCCTAACTTTCCTGTTTCTAACCCTTCTTTTACCCTGTGGAATACTTCTTATAGCATAATATTTTAGCAAATATAATCACACGTCGACAAACAAAAGGTTCCCATCGAGTACGATGGATGCGAGGGGTGCTAATACCTTCCCCTTGCATAACCGGCTTCCGAACCCGTTCTTGGTCGCGAGACCATCTTATCCATTTTATTTTCTTAAGGTTTTCTCGATATTTTCCTTTCCCCTCATGCGATAAATAAAGTTCGGTGGCGACTCTTCTGTCTAATCTTTTTCGCCTTCCCGTCGTTGCACGATGCATTTTTCGAGTAGCGACAGCTGGCGACTCTGCTGGGGAACACCTAGCAAGCCACGCCTATTTTGTTTGTCGCATTTGTGCTTTATTTGTTTTGCTATTTATTTTATGGTTATGTTTCTTTCTAACTTCTTGGGTTCATTTGGTTTGGTTTGTGAGGATAAAGCTTTCTACCCGAGCTTTCGAGTATGCACTAAGTTAGGAGGTGGTTTCTTTCTGATTTGCGAGACTTAGGACTCGTTGAGTTGGATCGAATTCCACCGCTCAGATGAGACCCCGTTGGAATAATTATGTCTTACGTGTAGTCGTAATGACGTTCTTATCTTCAACTTGGGAGTCCGCGATTCTGAGGACCTTTGTAGAACCTTATTCCAAAGGTTACTAAAACATGACGCTGTGTTCATCCTTTTTGAAAGGAGTACCGTCTTACGAGTAGTCGTTATGATGGGAAACTTTTGAGGGTTAGTGCATAGGACTTTGTTTGAAAAGCCTTTTGGAACGCCCTCTCGAACCAGTAGATTGCTCGCCCGATGGAAAGATACCTTGTGTTCTTGTCTTGCAGGATTTGTGATGTTGATCTTATTATTGTTCCATTGTCATATGCATTCATAAAACATTGCATTACATATCATTTTGCATATCAAGAGACTTAAGAAGCTATGATTATCTCAGGTATTGGTGAACTCAATGGCTGATATAAGAAAGAGAAGCACAAATTCCATAAAGTTTAGGGAACCAAAATTGGAATCGATTCAAGACCTTCTGATTGACGTGCCGAAAGTTATCAAGATCAACTTTCAAGGGGAATATGGGAAACTGCTTGATCTTCTCCACTCCAGAGTTGATACCTGGGCCCTGTACGCTATGGCTCAATTTTATGATGCGCCTCTCCGGTGCTTCACTTTTCAAGACTACCAGTTGGCTCCCACCTTGGAAGAATATTCTCACATTTTGAACATTAAGATTAAGGACCAACCTGTCTATACAGGTTTGGAAGAAGAACCAAAACCTGCTGTCATTGCTCTTGCTCTTCATATGACCAAAGAAGAGGTCAAGAAGGGTCTAACCAGTAAAGAGGGTGTTCAGGGTTTTCCATTGAAGTTTTTGCTAGAAAAGGCCGCTCAGTACAAGGTTGATGAAGATTGGGAAAAATTCGGTATAAGTGTTGCTCTGATGATTTACGGGATTGTCCTCTTTCCAAATGTGGACAATTTCATAGACATCACTGCCATTGTTCTCTTTATGCAGAAGAATCCCATCCCCACACTCCTCGCCGATGTTTATCACTCTATTCATTGGAGGAGTGAAAAGAAGGCGGGAACGATCCAATGCTGCTCTCACCTACTGTACAAATGGTATGCTTCTCATTTGCCCAAGAAAGGACCGTTTGTGGAAAACAAGAAGGAGTTGAAATGGTCTCAGCGCATCATGTCTCTGGAAGCTAGTGATATTGCTTGGTACTCTCATGAGTACTATGATGTGGAAATCATCTTCAGTTGTGGAGAATTCAGTAATGTACCTTTGATCGGTAGGGCCGGTTGTATTAACTATAACCCAGTCATGGCATTACGTCAGTTGGGCTATGCTATGGAGGGTGAGCCCGAAGCAGAGAAGGTTCAGAGTTTCTTTCTGCTAGCCACATCAGAAGACCCTGCGTTTGTCAAGAAGATTGCTAAGGCTTGGGGCAAGATTCATACAAAGGGAAGGAAGGAGTTAAAAGCGAAGAACTGTGTGGCAAAGGAGCCATACAACCGGTGGTTATTAGCCAGAGTAGCTGAAAAGTCGTTGCCATTTCCCTTAGAGCCCTCTATGCGAGAAGCACCTCCTGCTCCCACTCATGTACCCATAGAAGAATACGAAAAACTGAAGCTAATAGTGGAGAGATTGACTAAGGAGAATCAGGACCTTCAGAATGAAGTCCACCAAGCAAATGTGGAGAACGGTCAGTACAAAAGAAAGGTGGAGTTTGAACAGGATCAAGCGGCTGAGAGTAGCAAGAAGCTAAAATTAGAAACGGATCTGAGAGTCAGGTACCAACAGGGTTACGAAGGGGCTGACGCATCATTAACAACTCTCCGGCAGCGCCTGAAGGACACCAAAGCTTCTTGTGATAGGGCATGGCACTTCTTTGAGATTGCCTCTGCCGAGAAAAAGGAAATACGAGAGAACCTTGAAGCTGATATTGGGAATCTTGAGGAACAACTAAGAAGTGCCTTGACCCTAGCGGAAAGTGAACGAAGACTCAAAGAGGAGGCCTTGAGGGGTTCATATGTCACATCTGACGTGTGGAATAACAAGTGTCAAGAATTGGAGACCGCCCAAGAGACAGCCCTTCTGTGGAGGAATCGTTTTGAGGCCTTGCAAAGAGACGGTGCGCAGTGGCTCGAGAAAGAGGCTCAGCTCAATGAGTTGCTGGACACCCATGTGGATTCTATTTGTTATTACCAGTCGACTCTAGATACGTGCCGTGCTAGGTACAACAATTTGGTGGAGCATTGCAACCTTATGATCCGTGATATCCCATGGAGGTTAGAGAGCGCCATTCAAGATTTGGAAGGAAATGATATTCCCCCTTCTGTTCACCACTTTATCCAGCTCTGTGACCAAATGGTCAGAAGGTTCATGTTCGAGACGAGGAAGCTTGAAGAGCGTCTCCAAAAGGAGAAATTCTAGTTTTTAGTACTCTTGATTTCCGGTCATTTAGTGTTTTCCTTGTAATGAGAATTGTTATTCGACATAGTCAGCAAATGTTTGTATTGAATCTTCCCAAATTAATGAGAATTTGCTTTTGGTTTAATTGTGTTTTCTTTATTATTTGTTCATTCGCAATTCTATAATACCGGTTATAGTCATAGGTTTCGAAAGTCTCTTGAGCATTCGCATAAACTGGCGCATCATTTTGCATTCCCTGAAACTCGACCTCACACCGCTTGCCATTTCAAAAAGAAAGAAAGGGAAAGAGGAAGAGCAAGCTGACTTCTCAACACTCCTACAACACGCGGGGAAATCAGCAGAGAATTATGGATCAGGTTCAAGCCGAGCTTTTGGAATTTCGTGAGAAGATGGCGCAATTCATGGAGATGATGCAGGGGGTGGCCAATGGGCAGGACCAGTTAAGGACGTTAGTTCAACCCTTAATAGCTCAAGTGGATGGAAGTGGCGTCTTGCACGGCGGGGCTGCTGCTGTTCCCCCTCCTGCTAATGGTGGAACCTCGCAAGTCAACGGTGGCCCAACCGTAGTCAACCTTCCGGGCGGAAGAGAACAAACTGGGATCCCCATCCCGGTTGTGGCAGGTGCCATACCTACTAGCGTGAATCCTCAATGGGACCAAGATGAACAAGATGACATCTTCTCCATGAGAGACCTTGGGGGAGGGTTACGATCCGACACTAATAGAAGGTTTGACGAAATAGAAGAAAAGATGAAGAGCATTCTGGAAAGCCAGAACACTATGGGACTTGACATGTCCAATCTGGGACTAATTCCAGGACTTAGGATTCCTCCAAAGTTCAAGGTGCCAGATTTCGATAAATACAAAGGAACGACATGTCCAAAGGTGCATATCCGCTCCTATTTTCGAAGGATGTCGGCATACTCTGATGACGAGAAGTTGCTTATGCACTTCTTCCAAGATAGTCTGTCAGGACCTTCTCTGGAGTGGTACATGGGTTTGGAACCTGCCAATATTCGAAGTTGGAAGAATTTAGCAGAGGCCTTTGTCCAGCATTACCAGTATAATAGTGACCTAGCACCAAATCGCGTGCAGTTGCAGAATCTATCCCAAAGAAGCAATGAGTGTTTTAAAGAATACGCCCAGAGGTGGCGAGAGCTTGCCGCTAGGGTGCAACCTCCCATGGTGGAAAGAGAACTGATCGATCTATTCGTGGCCACGTTGCCCGGAATCTACTACGAGAAGTTGGTGAGTAACATGTCAGGAAGCTTCTCGGACTTAATTATCACGGGCGAAAGAGTTGAAAACGGTATAAAATTGGGGAAAATTCAAGCAGCGGAAGGGACCTCATCTGGAGGTGGGAGAAAGTTTTTTGGTGCGAAGAAAAAGGATAATGAAACAAATGCAGTGTACGGCTTTAACAACCGAAAGAGATACTTGGATCAACGTCAGCAGCGACCGTATTACCAGCAACCGTCACAAGTAGCGAGTATTGCCATCCCGGCGACACAGCCTCCACAACAACAGCCGCGGCAACAACAGGAGCAGCGACCTCAACAACAGAATTATGCACCAAGACAGTTCCAGGACAGGAGAAGGGTGGCGGATAGACACTTTGACACACCGCCAATGCCATACGCTCAGTTGCTACAACACTTAATTCAACTGCAGTTGGTCCAGAAAAGGACAATGGCACCTCTAACTGGCCAACCACCTCCTGGATATGACGCCAACGCTAGGTGTGAATTCCACTCTGGCGCCCCCGGCCACAGTATTGACAACTGTAAAGCCTTCAAACACAAGGTACAAGACCTTATCGATAGTAAAGCTATCAATTTCAATCAGGATGCGCCAAGTGTGGATCGAAATCCCATGCCTAACCATGGTAAGGGTGGCGGTGTAAATGCTATTGACAGTGAGGAAGGCCTGAACTTGGTATCCAGGGTAGAGGATTTGAAGACGTCGTTAAGTTTCGTGAAGAGCAAGTTGTTAGAAGGAGGGGTATTCCCAGGCTGCGGAAAGGATTGCGAAGACTGTATGATCTGTCCGGTAGGATGTCGGAACCTAAGGAACCATATACAGCACATGATGGATGACGGTTTGTTACAATTTGATAGAATCTGTGAGAAAAATGCTGAAGAGGTAGTCATCGAAGATAAGGATGAGGTGGCCACCATATCCATCCCATACAAAACAATTACAATTTCTGCGCCTCCGGCGAGGCCCACTATTATATTCACAAAGGCAGGGCCCGTACCCTATGAAAGTTCTAAAGCAATTCCTTGGAACTATGGGGCCGAGGTCTACTGCAATGGCCAAAAGCAGGAACTGAGAGGTTCACCGTTGGATTCTGTTGATAATTTGATAGGAACTGGAGGAATGACACGGAGCGGGAGAGTATTTGCACCTCCCGAAGTAAGCACAGAAAGGGCTGATAAAGGTAAGGGTAAGGTCATAGCGGAAGAGAATTCTCAGGCCAGAGGAGAGGAAGCGTTGCTGAAGGATGCGGAGGAATTCATGCGCTTAATAAGAAAAAGTGACTATAAAATTGTGGATCATTTACAACAAACTCCTTCAAAGATTTCTATCTTGTCACTGCTGTTATGTTCTGAGGCTCACCGGAATGCTTTGCTCAGAGTTTTGAATAATGCTTATGTACCTCAAGAGATATCCGTGAATCAGTTGGAAGGCGTGGTGGCCCATGTCAATGCAGGTAACGGGTTGGGGTTCACGGACCGCGACTTGACGCCAAAAGGGAGGAACCACAACTTGGCTCTGCACATTTCACTTGAATGCCGAGGAACAATGATGTCACATGTACTTGTTGATACAGGGTCGTCTTTGAATGTGTTGCCAAAGAAGGCATTGATGAAGATCGATCATCAAGGTCTATATTGTACGCCCAGTGATTTGGTGGTGCGGGCTTTCGATGGAACCCGAAGATCTGTCTTTGGGGAGATAACTCTGCCTATCCGAGTAGGCCCAGAGGTGTTTGAAACAGTTTTCTACATCATGGATATCCAGCCTGCTTATAGCTGCCTTTTGGGTCGGCCTTGGATACACTTAGCAGGCGCTGTAACGTCGACTTTGCACCAGAAATTGAAATATATGGTGGATGGGAATATTGTGACCGCTTGCGGGGAAGAAGACATCATGGTGAGCCATCTGTCTTCATTCAAATATGTGGAAGTCGACGGCGAAATCCAAGAAACGCTGTGTCAGGCTTTTGAGACTGTCCAAATCAAGGAGAAGGCACCGGTCGAGGTCAAAGCTCCAGAAGTTGCCATGTCATCATACAAGGAAGCGCGGGCCGTGGTGGAATCCGGGTCAACACAAGGATGGGGACAAGTGGTGAGCGTCCCAAACAAACAAGATAAGTTCGGATTGGGATATAGCCCACATGGATCATCTTCACAAAGCACTCCACGCTACAAAGGTTCTGTCCAATTTACTAGCGGTGGAGTCATTTTCGATCAAATTAATGCCATATCAGACGAAGAAGGGGACAGCGACTGTGATATGGATGCGTGGATCCAGCCATGCATCCCCGGCCAGGGCTTGAAGAATTGGAGCATGGAGGAAGTTATCACAGTGACTTATGAAGAGTAATTGATTTGTCTTGATTAATGTATTTCCATATGCTCTGCCCAAGGCATATTGGACTTTATTTGTAGGGCCCTATCTTTGTGCATGTGAACAATCTTTTTATCATCAATTAAAAGGCGTCTTTTCATTCAGAATTTTGTGATCCTTGATTGTTCTTATTTTTATCTTTAACAATAAAATGGCAATGTGGTTTGTGTTTTTGTTTGCATATCATTTAAAAGCATAAAATCATCATCATCGCAGGTTGCACATTCCAGATGCCACCGACTCAGACTCGTCTATGACTCGGTATGACTTTGACAATCCGATCTTTCAAGCCGAAGAAGAGATCGAAGAAGACGAAAACCTGCCTGAGGAGCTTGCCAGATTGTTAAGACAAGAGGAGAAGGTCATCCTGCCTCATCAGGAGGAAGTTGAAGTTATCAACCTGGGAACAGAAGAAGACAAGAAGGAGGTCAGAATAGGGGCTACACTGCAAAGTAATGTCAAGCAATGTTTGGTAGAGTTACTCCAAAAGTACAAGGATGTTTTTGCTTGGTCATATGAGGATATGCCAGGACTCGACACGGACATCGTGGTTCATCGTCTGCCTCTTCGTGAAGAATGTCCTCCTGTCAAACAGAAATTGAGAAGAACAAGGCCAGATATGGCAGTGAAGATCAAGGAAGAAGTTCAGAAACAGTTAGATGCCGGATTTCTTGCTGTGGCCAGCTACCCTCCTTGGGTCGCTAACATCGTGCCCGTGCCTAAAAAGGACGGCAAAGTTAGAATGTGTGTTGATTATAGGGACTTGAATAGAGCAAGCCCAAAGGATGATTTCCCGCTTCCCCATATTGACGTGCTTGTTGATAACACCGCGCAATTCTCGGTGTTTTCCTTCATGGACGGTTTTTCCGGATACAATCAAATTAAGATGGCGCCGGAAGATATGGAGAAAACGACTTTTATCACACCTTGGGGGACCTTTTGCTATAAAGTGATGCCTTTCGGGTTGAAGAACGCAGGGGCAACTTATCAACGAGCAATGGTCACACTCTTTCACGACATGATGCATCACGAAATCGAAGTTTATGTCGACGATATGATTGCAAAGTCCCAAACAGAAGAGGGGCACTTGGTGAATCTTCTAAAGTTGTTTGAGAGGTTGAGGAAGTTCAAATTGAGGTTGAATCCAAGCAAATGTACTTTTGGCGTACGGTCAGGAAAGCTGTTGGGGTTCATCGTTAGTGAGAAAGGTATTGAGGTTGATCCCGCGAAGATCAGGGCGATTCAAGAAATGCCAGCACCAAAGACCGAGAAGCAGGTTCGTGGTTTCTTAGGTAGGTTGAACTATATTGCGAGGTTCATATCTCACCTCACCGCCACTTGTGAGCCATTGTTTAAACTTCTAAAGAAGGATCAGGCGGTCGTTTGGAACGAGAATTGCCAGAAGGCGTTTGAGAAAATAAAAGAATACTTACAAGAACCCCCAATACTGATGCCCCCGGTGGCTGGGAGACCATTGATAATGTACTTAACCGTTCTTGAAAATTCTATGGGTTGTGTTCTCGGTCAGCACGACGAGACTGGAAGAAAGGAGCACGCAATTTACTACTTGAGTAAAAAGTTCACAGACTGTGAATCCAGATATTCAATGTTAGAAAAGACTTGTTGCGCACTTGCTTGGGCCGCTAAGCGCCTAAGGCAGTATATGCTAAACCACACAACCATGTTGATTTCAAAGATGGACCCAATTAAGTACGTGTTCGAAAAGCAGGCGCTATCAGGAAGGATCGCTAGGTGGCAGATGATTCTGACAGAATATGATATTCAATATGTATCTCAAAAAGCTATTAAAGGTAGTGTTCTGTCAGAATACCTTGCAGAGCAGCCAGTCGATGATTATCAGCCAATGAAGTTTGACTTCCCCGACGAAGACATTATGTACTTGAAAATGAAAGATTGCGATGAACCATTGCCGGGCGAGGGACCGGAATTGGGTTCCCAGTGGAAATTAATCTTTGACGGCACTGTTAACTCATACGGTAGTGGGATTGGGGCAATCATTACAACTCCCCATGGGTCCCATATACCATTCACCGCGAGGTTAACATTCCCATGTACCAACAACGAGGCCGAGTACGAAGCATGTATCATGGGTATTGAAGAAGCAATCGACTTAAGAATCAAGAACCTTGATATCTATGGAGATTCAGCCTTAGTGGTCAACCAAATCAAGGGAGAGTGGGAAATGCGCCAGCCAAATCTGGTCCCATACATGAATTATGCAAGGAGGTTGCTACCTTTTTTCGATCGAGTAGAGCTTCACCATGTGCCGAGGGTAGAAAATCAGATGGCTGATGCTTTGGCTACTTTATCCTCAATGTACAAAGTTAACTTCTGGAACGATGCTCCAATAATTGTCATTTCACGGCTCGACAGACCAGCATTTGTATTCGCAATAGATGAAGCTCCTGATGGTAAACCATGGTTTTATGACATCCGAAACTTTCTTAAGAACCAAGAGTATCCGCCTGGGGCATCTACCCAAGATAAGAAGACTTTGAGGAGATTGTCTGGCAATTTCTATCTGAATCCAGACGGTGCGCTCTATCGGAGAAACCATGACTTAGTGCTACTAAGATGCGTGGACGAAAAAGAGGCAAATTTGCTTATGGAAGAGGTCCACGAAGGTGCTTTCGGAACACATGCAGGTGGGCATGCCATGTCTCGGAAATTGTTGAGGGCAGGATATTATTGGTTAACTATGGAGTCAGATTGCTTCAAGTACGCCAAGAAATGCCACAAATGTCAAATTTATGTCGACAAGATTCACATACCGCCGTGTCCTTTGAATGTCATGTCGTCGCCGTGGCCTTTTTCCATGTGGGGCATTGATATGATTGGAAAAATCGAGCCGACCGCATCCAACGGACACCGTTTTATCTTAGTGGCTATTGATTATTTCACCAAATGGGTCGAAGCGGCCTCTTATGCCAATGTCACAAAGCAGGTAGTGGCCCGATTCATCAAAAGAGATATCATCTGTCGATATGGGATACCCGAAAGGATCATTACTGACAATGGTTCTAATTTGAATAACAAGATGATGAAGGAACTGTGCCAGAGTTTCAAAATTGAGCATCACAATTCTTCTCCCTATCGCCCGAAAATGAATGGCGCCGTGGAAGCAGCCAACAAGAACATTAAAAAGATAGTACAGAAGATGGTGATAACTTATAAGGATTGGCACGAGATGTTGCCCTTTGCCTTACATGGATATCGCACTTCGGTGCGTACTTCAACTGGGGCAACTCCCTTCTCATTGGTGTATGGCATGGAAGCTGTTCTGCCATTAGAGGTCGAGATCCCTTCTCTAAGAATACTGGCAGATGTCAAACTAGATGAAGCAGAATGGGTAAAGAACAGGTTGAATCAACTTAGTTTGATGGATGAGAAAAGATTGGCGTCTCTTGCGTACGGTCGTTTGTATCAAAAGAGGATGAAGAGCGCCTATGACAAGAAGATACGTCCTCGGAACTTTCAGGCAGGCGACTTGGTGTTGAAGCGAATTCTCCCACCGCAGAACGATCACAGAGGCAAATGGACTCCCAACTACGAGGGTCCTTATGTTGTAAGAAAGGTTTTCTCAGGAGGAGCCTTGCTGCTTTCAACTATGGATGGTGAAGATTTTACATCCCCGGTGAACGCAGACGCGGTCAAAAAATATTTTGCTTAAGAAAGCTCGCTGGAAAGAAAGAGTATCCAGGCAAGAATGAGGCATCCCGGCGAACCATAAAAGGATAGTTTCGGGCAAAAATTAGGGATATAAGAAAAATGTGAACCCGCAAAGTTGAAAACCTGAAAGGGCAACTTTGGCAAAAATGGGTATCCTGGTGAATCGAAAACCCGCAAGGGCGATTCAGGCAAAAATTAGGGATTTTAAAGCAAATGACTGCGGCCTGCGCATTGATTATCACAAGCATAGTGGATTCTAGGGAGAACTCGAAGATCGACCATTCAGATCAATCTCTTCGGAAGTTAAAGCATCGGAAAGCGTCAAAGCCACGCGAGTCATGGATGAGTCGTCACATGGTGCTTGTCTGTACCACGTTGCCGACATTTTTGTATATTTTCCTTGTGATTGTCTTTTTGCGCGACTTTCTCTTTTCAGGAGTTGCATCCAATGTAAAGTTGCCTATTTTCAGGCCTTTTATCAATAAAATATACTATTCAGAAAAAGCTTTTGTTCTAGTTTTAAATTTTTACCGTTTTGTTTGCAAGAAACGCCTGATATTTTTGATGAAGAAACCTTACATACATAAACTTGTGGGCTTTGCTAACTATTAATCAAGACATTTGTTTTAAATAAGGTCATAATTGATAAACTTGGTGCCAGTTATAACACATTTGTCTAGCTGTTGTCACTTTCCCCAAGCAGAGGTTGAGGATGATTCTTTCCTTATCTAATCCACAGTCAAATTAGCAGAGTTAATTTTCTTCCCACAGAATGGAACTGACTCAGAGATCGTTCATCTCCATCCCTAGCAGAGATAGTTTGGGATAAGCTCCCAGTAAGTCTTATTCAAAATCCCTAGCAGATAGCGGATTCAATCTCCGACAGAATGGAGCTATTCCTCAGCAATCTGCTGTGTTTCCCCAATAGAGTTATTCTGGCTAATCATTCATAATTGATTTCCCCGGTAGAGTGGAGTTGTTGCCTCCAGCCAAGTTGCTTGATCCCCAGAAGAGTTGTAGGCTGATAGGCCATCCGGAGCGTTTTCCGCAACAGAGTTTGATTTAGATCCCCAGCAGAGTGGTTTTGTTCTTAACGGAGCGGTTTTTACCCAGAAGTTTTCTCGGATGCCATCCACGGCTTGCGTTCCCCTGCATGAGTTTATTTGCGCTAGGCGTATCTAGCTCTGACTCAACGGAGTTGGCTCTTTCTCTTTAGCATTTATTTTGCTAAAGTGGTTCATTTGCATTTACATACATGCATAGCATCCACCCAAACGCGAAGCATTTCCATAATTGAATGGAGCATTTCGTCATATTCAAACATATGCATATGAGACACAAGCCAGGTCGTTACCCTTTTGTTTCAAGCGAATCTCGCAGATGATTAGTATCTTTGCCCGTGTGTTGGCTAGGCCCCGGCTCATGGTGCTTCCCCAACGGAGTTATTTTGTGATTATCACCAATGGATGGTCTTAATTTCGTTTGAATCTTGTTGCTCGCTTATATTTAGCGAAGGCTTGGCGGCGTTGTCAAGTATTTATGTTCTTCAACGGCGATGTTGAGAAGTTTGTTCTGACGGCGATGTTAGATGATTTAGTGTTTCAACGGCGATGTTGGGAAGTCTGTTTTGACGGCGATGTCAAGTATTTATATTCTTCAACGGCGATGTTGAGAAGTTTGTTCTGACGGCGATGTTAGATGATTTAGATGATTCTTCAACGGCGATGTTGAGAAGTTTGTTCTGACGGCGATGTCAGATAATTGGGTTCTCCAACGGCGATGTTGAGAAGTTTGTTTTAATTCGTTTGTTCAGCGGCGAGGTTGGATATTTGTTTCCGGCGGCGATGTCAGAGTGATTTGTTGTTCAGCGGCGAGGTTGGATGTTTATTTTTGACGGTGAGGTCAAGTAATTTGGTTCTCCAACGGCGATGTTGAGAAGTTTGTTTTGACGGCGAGGTCAAGTAATTGGGTTTCTCCAACGGCGATGTTGAGAAGTTTATTTTGACGGCGAGGTCAAGTGATTTTGTTATCCAACGGCGATGTTGAGAAGTTTATTTTGACGGCGAGGTCAAGTGATTTTGTTATCCAACGGCGATGTTGAGAAGTTTGTTTTGACGGCAAGGTCAAGTGATTTGGTTATCCAACGACGATGTTGAGATGTTTGTCTTGGCGGCGATGTCAAATGATTTAGTTTCAGCGGCGATGTTGAAAGTTTGTTTCTGGCGGCAATGTCAGAGTGATTTGTTCGTTCAGCGGCGAGGTTGGATGTTTGTTTCTGGCGGCGATGTCGGAGGATCGTATCTTTGGATTCAATATCTGTCTGTATTTAACAGAGGACTGACGGCGAGGTTAGATCTTTTTACCGACTTAATGTCGAGGCCTGACCGTGAGGCCAGAGGCTTTTACCGATTATTTTAAGAATTGACGGCGAAGTCAAAGCTGTTGGAAATGACGGCGGGGTCAGAAGATTATTTTGAAGAGCTGACGGCAAAGTCAGGGGCTTTACCAAAGTCCTGTGAAGAACTGACGGCAAAGTCAGATTTTTTTTTTTTTTGAGAACTGACGGCGAAGTCAGATGATATTCAGAACTGATGGCGAAGTCAGGATATTTTTGAGAGCTGACGGCGAAGTCAGATTATTTTTGAGAGTTGACGGCGAAGTCAGATTGTTTGAGGATTGACGGCGAGGTTAGATCTCTTTACCGACTTGATGTCGAGGCCTGACGGCGATGTCAGATGTTGTTATCAAGTTTGTGGATGCACGGTGGCGATGTCAGAATTATTACCCCCTACAGAGGCCTGACGGCGATGTCAGATGCTTGTTGAACAGTGTGTTTATCCGGCGGCGATGTCAGGTGTTTCTCAACGTTATGGTTGTCTGGCGGCAATGTCAGATGTTTATTGGATGTTTGTGTTTTTCTGACGGCAAAGTCAGATGTTCCTTATCAGGCTATCAATTCGGTTATCTCTGGAGATTTTATCCTATCAGAGTTTGCAGTTCTGTTTTTGTCAAATTTCCGGGTCTTTGGGTATTCAACCGTCTTTTACCTTGATTGTATGAAAGTCGCTTACTTTTCATCCCTTCAGGTCTAAGTCGCTTGAATAGGGGCAGCTGTTGTACCCAGAAATTTGACCGACCTCTCTGGCTTATGTTTTATTTCATTGCATCCGCATATACATAAGCATTGCATTGCATAGCATTTTGCATTTCACAGGGGATCAAGAAATGTGTGTCTAACAAAAAATTACCAATGGTTTTTAACCTGATCAAGGAGGCTATATTCAAGTCACCAAGTGGTTACCCTTATCAGAGACAAGTCAAGGTCCTTGAAGACAAACAGATAAGCATATGTGGTTGTCAGGGGCAGAAAAATCAAAAAAATATATGTTGCTTCCATCATAAAATTGAGTTGGATTGGATAGGTTTTGGTTGGGGTTCATTAAGTAGGAATGAGTGAAGTATATGTCAAAGTCCAGGTTTGACTTAATTCATCAGCAAGAAAGGGATCTATTTTGTTATCAGGGTCATGGTGCATTGATTTAAATGGTGTGTGACTAAAGCCCAACCAGGGTTATGTGCAGTGTACCGAAGTTCATTTCTCAAGTCATAATATTTTGATTTTTCAAGAAGTGTTCCATGAAGGTTTCAACTCATCACGTTTTCAAATGGCAAACATTAAGAATGATTTGACAATTGATTCATGATTAAGTTTGTTCTGTGATTGACTTTAATGCTCAAGGACTAACTCAAAGTATCATCCAGGCCAGGGAAGATTTGAGAGTAGTCTTAATTGAGAACACGCAATTATTTGTGATTTCAATTATGATTGCTTTCTAATCAAGAAATGGAATAAGTCAAGGCATTGCAGATTTATTTCAAACACTTATTGTATTACTAAAACCTATGATTCAAGTAATTTGCAAGAGAATCACTAAAGAATCCATTATTTTGTTTCAAGCATATTACTTGAATCCATATACGTTCATCATAAATATCATGACCAATACAAGAAATGTTACACAAAAAAACCATGGACAATTTAGGCCCCAAAGCATACACATGCCTTAGATGTTTGAGCTTTGATATTCCAATGGGGAAGGAAATTGTGATGACCATGATTGAAGGTCCAAAGTCTAATGTTTGTAGATTCTGAAGGTTACATATGGAATCTGGAATCACTCTTTGATCGCACCGTAACGGTTACGATCCTGTTCGTTATTGGTGAATTGAGATGTTGAATCCGTTGGTTGATCGTGCTGTGAGCGACTTGCTCATCGGTCCTGATTGGGCTTTGAACCTCGAGATCTGTGATATACTCAATCGTGAACCGGGGCAATCAAAGAATGTTGTTAAAGGCTTAAAGAAGCGGATTGGAAGTAGAAATTCTAAAGTCCAACTTCTTGCACTAACTCTGCTGGAGACGATCATAAAAAATTGCGGGGACATTGTCCACATGCATGTTGCGGAGAGAGAAGTTCTTCATGAGATGGTGAAAATAGTAAAGAAGAAGCCCGACGCCCATGTTAGAGAGAAGATACTGACTCTTATCGATACTTGGCAAGAAGCTTTTGGAGGCCCAAGGGCAAGATATCCACAGTATTATGCTGCCTACCAGGAACTGTTGCATGCGGGGGCGGTATTCCCTCCAAGGTCTGAGCAATCTGCACCGATATTCACGCCACTACAATCACAACCATTGGGATCATACCCTCAAAACATACGTGACTCTGATACTCGGCAACCCACAGCTGAGTCCTCAGCGGAGTCTGAGTTTCCGACTCTTAGTTTGACCGAAATTCAGAATGCACGTGGTATTATGGATGTTCTTACAGAAATGCTCAGTGCTATAGAGCCTGGTAACAAAGAAGGAATTCGGCAGGGAGTTATTGTTGATTTGGTGGAGCAATGTCGAACATACAAGCAGAGAGTGGTACACCTTGTAAATTCAACTTCGGACGAGTCACTACTATGCCAAGGACCAGCTCCTAATGATGAACTGCAGCGTATACTTGCCAAGCATGAATCCATAGCTTCAGGACCTACTGTCAAAAAAATCAAACAGAGAAATCAAAGCCCATGTGTTTTTTTTTATAGTTCCAAAAGTAGAATTACTTTGAAGTTGGCATATAGGAAAGAACCTGGTGAAAATATGTGTAATTAAAAGGAGCTGTAGCTGCAATGCATCACTGTGAACAGACAGAATGTAGGTCTCAACTAAATGCATGTGAACAAAAAGCAGCAACTTGAACTTCACATCGGTATTCTCAATATCAGTACGGTCGCGGCGACAGCACCAAAATCAGCCAATGGCATCTTTGTTCCACAAGTGTCGAGAGGCTGTGAAAACCCTTGCAAAACGCCCTTCTTTGACTAAGGATCCGAGACAATTGCAATTTGAAGCAGATGTTAACCGCTTGTTCCTTTATTCCAGTTATAATCAATTGGGGAAAAGTGCGGATGAATCAAATGCTGAAAAGATTATTGAAAAAGCCAGTAATACCTCTTTTGCTGATCAAGCGATACAAGTACAAGAAAATGTTCACTCACAAATTAAGACGTTTTGTGCATTCATGGATGAAATTCTTCTTCCAAATGAACAGACGATGAAGGATCCTCTTGGATTATCTCAACAAGCAAGTGTTTTGCCTCGTCGAAGTGGACTTAGTTTGGCTGCGGGTAGGAACGGTTCATCTCCCGATAATTCCGCCGTTGTCATTGATATGCTTTTGGAGCAGCTGGCCCTCAAACAAGACCATTAAGCCAAGCTGAAGTTTCTCTGAAGTTAAAAGATCAACTTGGCTACACACTCAATATTAAACCTTCTCAGATATCTCACAAGGATGCAGGTCAGGGTCTTTTCTTAGACGGTGTCGTGAATGTTGGTTCAGTGGTGGCCTTTTATCCTGGTGTGGTCTACTCTCCGGCTTATTATCGTTATATTCCTGGGTATCCGAAGGTTGGTGCGCAGAACCCATATTTGATTACAAGATATGATGGGAATGTAATCAATGCTCAACCTTGGGGTTCTGGAGGGGACAAGAGGGAACTGTGGAATGGTAGATATACTGTCGAAGTCAAGCCTGATACGAAAGTAGCAGAGAAAGGTTCAGACAGGGTCTGGAAAGTGCTGAGTAGGCCATTGGAAGGGAAATGAGACAACAGTGAAGTAATTGAACGACAAAATCCATTAGCATTAGCTCATTTTGCGAATCACCCTTCAAAAGGAGTGCTACCGAATGTCATGATTTGCCCCTACGACTTTCCATTGACTGAAAACAACTTGAGAGTTTACATCCCAAATATATTGTTCGGAAATGCAGAGGCAGCAAATACAACAGCAAATGATGCAACCCTCGGCTGGTGTGAAGTGTCCATATGATGGTGGTGTTGGAGGTGTATGTGCCCGTCGATTGATGCAGTATCTCTATCATCAAAGACAGCGACCAAGTGATAATACATGCAAGCTTTACAAATCAGAAGAAAGTGGTTCTGCTGCTGCTGCTGATGTTTTGAGGAAAAGAAACACTGGCCTTGATAACGTGCACAAAGTCACAATTCTTAATCCTCCACATGAGGATGTGGACCATGAAAATCAAGCCTTTGACAAGAATGAAGGTTGCATGCAAATCAGATTTGGCCAGTCGAGACATGATCATGAGAAAGAAATAATAAAGTTTTCTTCGGATGAATTATGTATGCCAATATTGCCATGGGTCAATGGAGATGGGACCATCAATAGCATTGTTTTCAAGGGACTTGAACGTCGTGTTCTTGGAATAGTGATGCAGAACCCAGGGATATTGGAGGGGGATATTCTACGACAGATGCACGTGCTGAATCCACAGAGCTGTAGAACACTTCTGGAATTGATGGCTCTGGATAAACACCTAATTGTGAGGAAATGTACCAAAGAAAATTTGGCGGAGGCCCCTCCATGCTACAGAATCCTATTGGAAGCAGGTGAGCCTGATCAAATGAAGACTGCTACTCTGAACTGAATGTATTGCGGTTATATGAATCACTGGAGAAAAAATCACATCCAGTTGATCCATGGAAGGAGCCGGGTCATGGATCTTATGAAGCTCGTCTATCATTTCAATCATCAGACACTGCAGTTTCAAACCTTTTTCCAGCTGTTGTAGAATCAAGTCAAGATTTTTGTGCCGCTTATTTTACTTACAGCAGACCGACCTCCAGAGCTGCTGGATTGTGGGGCAAACCAAGCAATTGATCAGTGCAAGATGCCACATTAATACAATAAGTGAGAAAGAAAGTTGGTTGCCAGATTATTATCCGCGTAGATGCAAATTGAAACTGGACTTTTGAGGAAGCTATGAAATTTGGCTCTTTGGCTAAAGATGATAAACCTGCAAAGAAATTAAATGTATCAGTAAAATTGTTGTGATACCACAGTGAAAATGCAGGTTAAAATATATCAGATATTTTCAATTTAAATAAATAAATTCAGGGACATGAAAAAATGAGACAGCAGAAACACATTCACAAAAATGGCAAATACAGAGCAGCTGTAGGCAATTACAGCACCACAGTCTTAGCACAAAAATGGTAATAGGACAGGTTAGTAGCAGACCAAACCTAAAGCCTAAGGTGCAGAGGGTTTCAGGGCCTCAAGAGTTGGTCTGCTAAACCTAATTGACCTCACTATAAAAGCTTAAAGGAAGAGACTACAGAGGGGATACCCTAGCTGCTTTCACTCAAAAAGAACTGAAAAAAGGGAGATTGAAGAAGAAGCTCACCTGTGTTCTGCATCAACAATCTGGTGGTATTATTCTGTAAGTATTCTGTTACTCCTACTGTCTTCATAATCTTGATCTGTTTTGTTTGGTTTGTCTTGTTTCCTGGCATTGAGTATAAAGAACCCTCTTTACACATTCAAACCCTTCATCTTTGTTCAACAACCAAACTCCATTCACAAAACCATAAAAAAATCACACAAACTTCCAGTTCTGACTAGCTTTCTAAACACATCAACACCAAATTGCATATTGTCTTCCAAACAACATCAGAAACTTTCATCAAACCAAAACCGCGACTTCAACCTAACACCAACAACTCGAAATCCCTTTCACCATTCCGTAACCAAAATCCTCTTCTGCAATAACCTTCAACTTTCCTTTCTTCATCAAACCCAGTTCGAACCACCATTAATCCATCTCCAACTTCATCACCTCGTTCAACATGAAACCCAAACCTTCATCTTCGAACCATCCAAAAACCTTCATTGTTCTCAGATTCAACCCATTTATAAGTCGTCTTCAACCTCAACCGTGAAAACCACCATTAACCCATTTCTCACTAACTTCATCAACATCCTCGAAACTCATTCGCAGACCAACAATAATCACACTCCAAAACCATAATAGAAAACTCACTTTCTTCTTAAACACTTCCATTGTTTTTTCAGAAACCACAACCCTCCGCCAACACAATATCCCTCTCGCAAACCAAACAACCACCAAATGAAACCCATTTTGCCATTAGAACCCATTTCGAAAACCTCTTCATAAGCCTTCAAACCACCGTCACAAAGCCTCCATCACAGATCCATCTTCTCCACTCGTAAACCCCAAAACCCATTTCCTCCATTGTTCTTCAATCATCATCATCATCGAACAACACAAACAACACAACTCGTCTGCGATTCACAACACGAACCCAATCAAACCTTCAAAACCCACTCCGGAATCAGAGATACCGAGAAAATGAAGAGAGAGAATTTGATTTAGAAAAAAATGTAGCAGAAAATGGAGAGAGAGATTTCAAAAAATGAAACAAAGAAGGTGGACTGTCGCGAAAGTTGTGAGGAAAAGACGATATTGCGCTGTGCTGCTTTTGTTTAATTTTTTTTTTTTTTTTTATTTGGGCCTAAACCCATGTTAATCTGGACCGTACCCTCTGTCTCATGAATTACAACCCCTGTTTTCTTTTTATTTCTTAATTAATTTATATAATAGTTATTATGTAGATTTATTATATATTGTTTTTTAAAACAGTTTGTTATTATGTAAATATATTATATTTCAGTTTTATATATTTCTTTTAGATTTCTTATATTTTCTTTTTAGAGTTAAATTTTATTTCTCATTTGTTATTGGGCTTTTGATTCTATTTTCTGTTTTGGGTCGATGACGAGACCTCCGTAATTCATTACCAGTCAAATTATTGATAGGTAATGTTGGATCTGAGACCACCCCTTTTCTCTCTTCATTATTTGTCCTGACTCGATTCAAAAACTTTGTCAAACAGTTTTCAAAATCAAATCATCTTCGTATTGAGTTAAAAGAGGGGATTAAGTGTAGACTTTCTTCCTCTCCGAGTGTTGGGATGCCCACTGTAGTGAGGGTGGTTCCGACACTCGTCTTTCAATACGAAGACGCTTCCCGTCCATCTTCAAATCTCATCTCCTTAAAATCGATTCTTTGTGTTGAGCTAAAGAGAGGATTGGGTGTAGACCTCTTCTTCTTCGAGCATAGGGATGCCCACTGTAGTGAGGGTGATCTCGACGTTCGTCTGTCAATACAAAGACGCTTCCGACATCTCCTCATAAAAACCTCGGTCTCGTACCGAGTCCTTTTTCAAACCATAATAATTTGATTTCTCTTTGTACCGAACTAAAGAGAGAGGATTGAGTGTAGTCTTCTTCCTCTCCGAGTGTTGGGATACTCACTGCAGTGTGTGTGGTCTTGATACTCGTCTTTCAATACGAAGACGCTACGTTCGCCACACATTTTTACAACAAAAACTTTGAGATAAAGAATTGGGTACTACCTGTAGGGGTTACTATCCGAGGACCTGTCTCGCCCCCTAAAAAACAATCCAATCAATCAAACGTGACTTCTTGCCCCGCGCGGCGAAAACTAATCAATCTTTCAAAAGGATATGATACGTCCGTTCTACCGCAAACAGGTAACGCCTAAGTCTCCAACGAGCGAGCAGCAATACACCTAACTGCTAGAATGCGCACGATAGCATCATCCATAAAAAAGCATCAACACACCGTAGGCCGAACTACGGCTGCTCTGATTCTTTACTTTCTCAAGTAAAGATACGTAGGCACAAGGGCCACAATCCTTGTCGAGCACACTTCCCCCCATATTTGTAGTTCCCCGAACTACGTCGACTCTGACTTTCTCATCCGTTGAGAATACGTAGGCCTAGGACTGCGAAGTCCTATCGAGTCTGTTCTTTCTTTTTTTTCCCTGTTCTCTCTTTCCTCCTAACTTTCCTGTTTCTAACCCTTCTTTTACCCTGTGGAATACTTCTTATAGCATAATATTTTAGCAAATATAATCACACGTCGACAAACAAAAGGTTCCCATCGAGTACGATGGATGCGAGGGGTGCTAATACCTTCCCCTTGCATAACCGGCTTCCGAACCCGTTCTTGGTCGCGAGACCATCTTATCCATTTTATTTTCTTAAGGTTTTCTCGATATTTTCCTTTCCCCTCATGCGATAAATAAAGTTCGGTGGCGACTCTTCTGTCTAATCTTTTTCGCCTTCCCGTCGTTGCACGATGCATTTTTCGAGTAGCGACAATAATATATTAAAACTTTTGTTTATAACTACTCTTTAGAATGAATAAAACAAACTAAATCTCCTGCAGTCAAGTATTTTCCACATTCACACTGTCAAGATAATAGTGGCCGTTTGATCTTGATCGGGTGATTTAGAAGAAATAAATTTGTTTTTTTTATAGAATTATTAACTTTAAATTAGTGATGTCCGATCTTGATCTGACAGTTAGATACGTTTGAATGCGTGAATGTAGACTTTTATGATTGCAGGGGATTTGAGTCTTGAAATAATACTTAAATGAATAGGATTATGAGACACGCTTCTGAAGTCAAGTGTAAAAAAAATGAAAATTATCTTATATTGAGTGGTTTAATGGATGTTGAATATTTCATTATCAAATACTTTAACTTTTTAGTTCTCATTTTTTATAGAAAATTTCTTGTAAATTCTCTGATCTCTCTTAAAAATATATGACTGATGTTTTTTCATTTAAAATAGGTTTAACTGTAACTTTGATCCCTCTATTTTTATTTTATTTGTAGTTTTAGTCCGCTCATTTAAAAAGCCGAGATTTTGATCCTTTTTTAGGCTTTCTTTTGGATTTTAGTACCCTTTTTAATTTGGATTTGATTTTTAATTACATGTATTTGGATTTGATTTAATTTTTAATGACATAACATATATACAAATGACTTCCCAGGTTCACATGGTAGAAGGTTGCAATTAGTATTAATTAATAATTAATAATATTAATTAAGTTTTTCAAAAATTATGAAAGTAAAACATTTAAAATTAAAGCTTTTTGAACGTGCCTAAGCCCTAATATTATTTCAATATATTTAAGTTACTATTACTTGTTTGTTTCAGCTTTATATACCCTTTTATAACCTATTCATAAATCGATGTGAGACTTTTATCCATACAGCTTCTCCTTCTTCTCAAACTTGTGTCCATTATATCAATTTCTTCTTCTTCTTCTTCAAAATGCAACTTCTCTCGCTCTTTACTTTTCTCCGCCATTGATGCACCAATGTAAACTAATTAGTAACATTTTTGTTATAGAGACTTTGAGGAACAAAAAGTTGGTTCTTTCTCTTCAGTTTGTATATGTACAAGAAGTGGTGAAATTATTGGAAAATATTGTGGTATTGGAATGCCTTGTTTATTTGATCATCAAATTGAAACTAAGCCTTATTGCAGATAAAGATTAAAGGTCTCATGTCTGAGTACATCAGTTGCTGCAAATATTCTTTGGTAAGTTCCATGTTCATTCATTTTTTGAATTCAATGATTAATGTGGCAATTGAAATAGGGTTTTGCATATAATCAATCAATAAATTGGATTTAATGAAAATCTCAGCACTTAAATACTATAGGCGCATACAACATAGCTATGTGACTTCACCTTCTTCGCTACCATAGATATATCCTCTTAATTTTACAAAACCCGCAGAACCTAAACTGAACCCACCTCTCGAAACAGTTGTCTCTGAAACAAGGAAGAAGAACAAATATATCACTCATGATGTTGCTATCAATTTGATCAACATAAAAAGCATGATATTATCATTCCATATCCATGACACTATCATTCTTCATCCATGTTGGGTCATCATGAGGAGCATCCACATTGGGTCAAGAGAAACATACAAGTGAGAGAGACACTACATATTCACCCAAAACCTTAAGATAATAGGTGTATGGGCCTTCTTACTTATAAAGTGATCAACCTCCACTTTTCTAAGCAATGTGGGACTTCTAACTCACACTTGTGCACAACGATCTCCACCTCAAGTGTGAGTATATCCATTATGCTCATCTTCAAGCGGAAGATTTTTCATCCACATACATTTGTGTCGCCATTGCAGGCACTACAACAAAATACGCTGTCTGACCACCATATTGTCAGGCAGACTTTTGATACAAGGAGTCAGTCTCTTAACTGAACCATCGGCCCTGATACCACTATTGGGTCATCATGAAGAGCATCCACGTTGGATCAAGAACAACACACAAGTAAGAGAGACATCACATATTCACCCAAAACCTTAAGGTGATAGGTGTATGTGTCATCTCACTTATAAAGTGCTCAACCTCCATTTTTTAAAGCAATGTAGGACTTCTAACTCACACTTGCACACAACAATCTCCCCCTCAAATATGAGTCCATCCATTATACTTCATCTCAAGTGGAAGCTCTTTTCATCCACATACACTTGTACCGTTGTTGACACTCTTCAACGGGACACCTCCTAACCATCACCTGTGGGGAGTACATTCGATACAAGTGAGTCGGTCCTTCACTCGAACCAAAGGCTCATGATGCCACTATTGGGGGAGACTTTTCAACTAGGAATTATTGAACATTATGAGACTTCTTTCTAGAGCAACACCTTTGTGAGAAACACACTACATATTCACCCAAAACCTTAAGGTAATAGGTGTATGGGTCCTCTTACTTATAAAATAATCAACCTCCACTTTTCTAAGCAATGTGGGACTTCCAACTTACACTTGCACACAACAATTCACACATGACACAATGATGGACAATTTATGCTATATGATAACTGTATATTTTTCTTCTTTTTCATTTTTTGGATATTATAGGATTAATTTATACTATTTTGTTAAATATAAATTTCCTATCATTATACTGAAAACTTAGATATTAAATGAACACAAAAACTTTGAAGTGAAGAAAAAATCCTCATAAATTTGAGAGTCCCAGCAAGCATAAACAACATCAATCAACTTTTAATGCAATGTGACACCAGAGCATGCAATTATGTCAAGAGGAGTTTAATTTATAAGCCAAATGTCAGCATTCTATTTTCAATATCTTGGTTAATTTTCAACATTGGTGTTTCAAGGGCAGTGAAAAATAAAGAGCAAGAGCAGCCGCATTATAAAGAAGAAGGAGAAGTTGCTGCAATTGACACAAGTTTGAAAAGAAGAAAAAGTTGTGTGGACACAAGTCCCACATCGATTTATATATAAGTTATGAAAGGATATATAAAGCTAAAATAAACAAGTTCTTATAACTTAAATAAATTGAAATCATATTTGGTCTTCTGCCCAACCCATAACTAGATTTTAATGTCTTAATTTCTAGAAAATTTTTGTTTATATTACTAATTATTAATATCAAAAATCAAAAATAGAGGATTAAAGTTGCAATTAAACTTTTAAAATAAATATGTTGAGACCAAATTATCTTGTATATATAAAGGATTATAATCTATTTAGTACTAAATTAAATATGCATTTCCTTTCTTAATTGAAAATTTTTAATGTCTATTGAAAATTACTAAATTAAATAGGTACTCTCATTTTGAAGTGAAAGTTTTAATCTTTACTAAGAATAGTATTTATGAAAGAACTCTCTTTATTAGTTTCCACTATTGTATTAAAAGAAATAGCGTTAGAGAAATTGAATTCCAACAGTACTAATTATTTAACCTAAGGCGAGGGAGCTTTGGTGGAGGATGGAGACTTTTAGTCCTAAGGAGGCGTTGCATGACTTTGTAATTTTGTATAACTTGAATTGGATTGTTCAATATTATTTACTTACTTGCCTTATTCAATTTTCTATCTTTAGGCTCATTGTACATTGTTCAACATTTTTCATAGGTTTTTTTTGGTTATATTGGTGAGGTTATTCTTGGTTATACCGTTTAGCTTTCAATAAATTTGTGACTCTTGGACTTATTATGATTTCATTTATTTTCTTATTTTAATTTGGACTTGCGCTATTTATGTTGTCTTTCCTTTGGGATGGAACCGAAAAAGCCTTTGGAACTCAGGGTCACCTATCCCTATAATGAGTGTTGGTATAACCAATCAGATTTGTTGCTACATGTCCTTGTTGAAGGGTATTGGAGTAAGTCTCCAACATCATTATAAATTGTTTTTCGCCAATGGTAGGGTTAATGTCCTTGCCCCAAGATTTTTATCCTGATTCGAGGTGTACGTCTCTTGAATTTCACTGCCTACGCTCTTAAAGTGGCTATTTCCCAATAAGGGGTGTGACAGTTGTACCTCACTGTGTTCCATCTAGTAGGACTTTGTTTTATTAAGAAGACATATGCCATATTATCGAGGATTAAGACTTTATTCATGCAAAAACTATTTTGTTAGACAATATTCTTTTATTTTATTTTGAAAAAGCCTCGGGGAATATTTATTGTTTTGTTCGGGAACCAAAAATGAGAAAGTGAACGACAGTGATGCTAGATCGTAACTTCTGCTGCGGTGGAGTGAGGGGACCTACGAGGTTAGAACTCCAACGCTCAAGTCACAATATGGAGAAAAAGAGTGAAATAAAAATGTATTTGAAACTTGTTGCCTAATTTTGGCGTCTTCTCTATATATAGTAGAGATGGAATAACTAACTTGTTTTTAGTTATGGGCGAATAACAATCTATTCCATATCTCGCACAACTTGACATGATTTAAGACTGCCACTCTTGGAAAAAATATAGCAAACTCGCCCAAAAAAGAGCATCCATTAGAGGCATGTTGGTTAATGACTGAACGGTATTAGGAAATCATTTTCCCTTACACAGCTCATGCTTGAGGGATTGTGTACATGTTTGGTTCTTGGAAATGTCTTAGGAAAATATTTATCCCTTATACGACTCATGCTTGAGAAGTTGTGTACATGTTAGGGTCTTGAAAATGCCTTAGGAAAGCATTTTTCCATAATATGACTCATGCTTGAGGGATTTGTATATGTTTGGCTCTTGAGAATGCCTTATGAAAGCATTTCAAACTTATATGACTAATGATTGAGGTGTTCGTACATATTCGGTCTCTTAGTGAGAGTTCCCCGCATGAATCAGATTTAACCGAACCTAAGAAGCTCGCCTTGAGTAGTGATCCACCCGAAAGAGAAAGGCGGGGTTGAAATAATTGGTGAGACAAGTCAGTTAAACTGAACCAAATATGTTGTAGGACGATATCTAGTTGAGATATGATGGAGAACACATTTAGGACTGATTGAGAACATCATAACATAAGATTTGAGTAACCAAGCCCGATTTCCAATCACCATGATAAAATCATGCAAATTAGGGGCAATCACATTAAATTAGCTCTTGTGGACTTTCTTGTATAGGGGCGGGGGGGGGGGGGGGGGGGGGGGAGGGGGGGCAATGGATAGAGTTTGGGCAGGGTACTATAGTACATGCTCTTATTTCCGCAATTTTAAAAAGTCTCCGTACCCGAGTCCATACCTGCGTGGGCACCAACATTTATACATGTACCCGCATCTCTATTGAAAATAAATATATCAACTAAAAAATATCATATAATATTAAATTTTTAACAAAACTAACAAAAAATTCAAAGATTTTACAATTGAATAATGAAATAAACAAACACCTATATTAAAATGTGTAATATTTTAATTGTGATGTATTTTTTTAAAGAGATAGACATACATTTTTTATATGATGATATATATTAAAATATATAAACATACATTGTGCGGGTATGGGGCGCAGTGGGTACTAAGATACATGTACCCACACCCATATTCATTTATTTTAATGGGTAATTTATCGTGCCCGCGCCTGTATCCATTTTGTTGGGTTTTATCCTACTCGTTGTGAATATTTTTTGCAAGTACCCATTGGGTATGAATACAATTTTCATCCTTATTCTCGTAAGATGGGTAAGAGGTACTAGAGGAGAGCACTAGGATAAGAGATATACACAATTCAAAAGAGAGAATTCCACTAGAACTTTATTGATCATCACTAATAGAGTTATCATTGATGTACATTTACATGTACAATGATGAATGAGATGAAGAATAAGAGAGAAGAATGTGAAGAAGTGTAAAAAAATAAATTAGGTGTTAGTGGTTTACTATTAGATTGAATAAACCAACAATATTCAATGGTGTGATATTTGTTAAAAATATCAAATGATTAATTTTAAAAATAATAAAGTTTAAAGTGAAAAAAAATATTTAAGGGCTTAAAAGTAAATAATATTAATTATGAGACCAATATAAAACCGACAATTTAGTTAAGTAACTAAAAAATTAAACCAAATTGAAAGATAAAAAATTAAAAAAGAGAAGAAAAAAAATGAGGGTGCATGGTGAGCATTATTGATGGCGAGGTAGTGTAGCAAGTGTACCTGATATTTTATGGTATAATCATATGGCTATAACCTTTCACAAGACGCTAGAATGATGTAGACCAAAAGAGAAGAGTAGTAGTTGTTGTAGTGCTGAGAAACCACTGAAAATCAGCAAAAATAGCAGGTGTAATTGGTTAACACTTTTGGTGTAACTGATTACAACCTTGCCCGTGCCTCATAATCCACTTTCTGCATGGTGTAATCGATTAACAATATTTTTGTTAACCGATTACACCTGGCATATTTTGCTAATATCTTGTTGTTTTTGGATTGTTTTGCATTCTTTTCTTGTATACTTTCTCATGCTTACCTACATTCATGCCAATGCCACTGCTTTAGGTCAGTATTTACTTGCAATAACTCTTGCTTGATTAGTTGCATGATTTTTCTTGATTATTTTGCAATTTTATCACGTGTTTGAAGAATTTTCTGCACATTTTTGCTTATGTGTTAACATGGATAATGCTTAGAAATACATGCTAGCTTGTTCTTGTTAATACTTTGCAATTCAATTTGATGCATTAGATTTGTTCTTTTTTAGCAAATTTAATCTTGTTCAACTTTGTTTCCCATACTTGCTTTGATAATCTTTCAACTTGCTTGAAAGATTATTGACATTTTCTTCCTCTTTGATTAATTGATCGAAACCTTGTTTTGATTGGTTAATTGACCCCAATCTCTTTAGAGTCTCTTTAGAAGCCTTTATTTCTTAATCCTGTTTCGATCTAGACATATGCACAACACACTGGAGCACTGTATAAATTACATTGTTACTCTGTTAATCTTAATTTATTTAATACGCTTTGAATGCTATAGAAGGAATGAGAATGGAGAATTCCTACCCTTATTCTGACTATTCTTGGTAGAAGGCGAATGATCTTGTACCTGGAGTAGTCATCTTCATCCCCAGACCGTAGTGTCTCTTAAATCGATCCTTGGTCACTCATTCTTACCTCGAATCTCTCTCCTTCTCGTTGGGTTAACAACCTTCTCTTGGTTCAATAAGCATTTCTTTGGTTAATCACCATCCGTCAATTAAAAGATTAATTTGCTTCTTCCCCAGCAAAGTCACAATCTTCTCTTGGTTTGCATTTCTTACCTTCGGTTAACCACAACATGTCTGCTAACATATCGAACCCCAATGGAGTAAGCAATCTTCTCCTGGTTCCAACCTCTTCTTTTCCTTGGTTAACCAAAATCCATATATTAACATACCGAGTCTCTTTTTAGGTTAACATCTTTCCTTGGTTCAACATCTTTTTCGTTAGTTAACCACCGTCCGTCGGTTAAAAGACTAACTTCTCCTTTTTCGTTGGTTAACCATTGCCTATCAGTTAAAAGACCAACCTCTTATTTTTCTTTGGTTAACCACAGTCCGTCTGTTAAAATACTGAACCTTTGTTGGGTTAATCACCTTTTGGTTAAAACATCATATTTCCCTTGGTTAATCAATGTCTGTCAGTTAAAAGACCAACCCATTCTCTTCAGTTAATCATAGTTCGTCTATTAACATATCGAGTCTCCTTTTAGGTTAACACCTTCCTTTGGTTTAACACTCTTTTCGTTGGTTAACCACTTCCTGTGAGTTAAAAGACCAACTTCTCCCATTTCTTTGGTTAACCACTGCCTTTCAGTTAAAACACTGAATCCTCTATGGGATAAATATCTCCTTTTGGTTAAAGCACCATATTCCATGGTTAATCACCGTCTGTCAGTTAAAAGACCAATTTCTTACTCTCCCTCTCCCCCATGGAGTCAAACCTTTTTCTTGGTTAACCACTGCCTGTTAATTAAAATACCAATTCCTTTTTTTCCCCATCTAGGGTCGATTTCTTTTCCCCAAGTAGGGTCCAACTTTCCTTTTGCTTGGGTTAACTACCGAGTCTCAATTAAAACACCCTTGTTCTTACTCATTGCTCTTACTTTTCTTACTCCTACCTCTTACGTCTCTCTCTTGGTTTTGTCACCATTTCTCTCTTTTCTTGTATGAGTTATCTGAACTACATAGGCTCTGAATTCATCATTGCAATATAAGGATACGTAGGCACAAGATTACGATATCTTGGCGAGCCACCTTCCCCATTTCTTTTCCCAGGTTCTCTGAACTACGGGGCTCTGAATTCCTCATTGTACTATGAGGTTACATAGGCACGAGGATCCCAATCCTTTGAAAGTACTTTCTTCGTCCCTTTTACTTCCCTCTTTAGCTAGTAGCTTCTAGATAAATCACCCATCCAAGCCTAGAAGTATTATGAATGATTCCCGTCGAGTACGACGGATGCGTGGGGTGCTAACACCTTCCTCTTGCATAACTGACTCTTTTACCTGTTTCTCTTCCCTTGAGTTTTATCGATATTTTCCCTTTCCTTTTGGAATAAATAAAGTTCGGTGGTGACTTTGTTGTACATCGAGCGTGTGATGCGCTCAGGTATAATCATGCTAGCTTCACATACCAATTTTCCTATACCCTTGATTTTTCCTCTAGCTCCGTCACCCAAAGTAACATAACTATTGGAGTAAGGTTTTAACTCTTCTAGATAGTTCTTTTCTCCATTCATGTGCCTGAAGCATCTATTATCAAAGTACTAATCTTCTCTTGAGGAAACTCCAAGAGATGTATGAGCTATGAGACTTATGGCTTTTTCTTTGGGTTTCCACACTTTTCCTTGCTTGAATGTTGTTACCTCTTTTTTTGTTGAGCCTTGGTTGATTATAAGGTTGAGTATATTTATACAGCCTATAGCAACAAGGCCTTATATAACCATATCTTCCATAGTGATTACATTTCCAAGAAGTATTCTTATTTCCTCTGTGTTAAGGGTACATATGTTGCGTAGGTTGTTGTGACATATGGTCCACCATCATAAACTCATTTTTCTTCTCAGGGGGAGAAATTTCTCAGTGGGAACTTTTGTTTCTTTTCTCATGAAATTGTATTCAAATTATATTCCCTTCACATTCCTAGATATTTTCCCAACTTCCAGGATTTCATCCATCATATTTGAACCACTGTTCAACATACGAAAAAAATTTGTTATATTTTCTAGTTTGGAATTGAATAGGGTGGCCTCCTCTTTTAGACCAGTGATGGTTGAAACAAGTTTCTCTTTTTTCCTAAAGGAGATAACTTATAGTATTCTTCTATTTACCTCCTACCATGCATGCTTCCTCTCACTTGATGTACATAAGTTTGTATGTTTGAGCTAACTCTTCATCAGTGGTGTCTTCATCACTAGACTCCCTATCAGATTCATATTTTCTAGTGAATGGCATCACATTATTAGTTGTTTCTTCTTCACACTCATCTTCAAAATCTCCATCAGACTAAGTAGTTGACTTTACCTTTTTCTCTTTCTTTAAAAATGTGGGACACTGATCTTTAATGTATCCAAAACCTTCAGATTCACGACATTGTATTCATTTTCCTTTGATTGGTTTGTCTTGATCTTTACTCTTGCGCTAGGAACCAGTGTTCTTGAAGTTATTTAACCCTTTTTTATTAACATTTATCCTTGATATTATGTCCATTATCTTAAAGGATTTGTTAAACTTTCTACCAATAAGAGTTATAGAATCTGATAGACTTTCATTAGTAGACTTCTCATATTGATCTTCATTTTCTCTTGTGTTTGATACAAAAGATATACTTTTATTCTTCTTTTCATACCTATCATTTATAGCCATATCAAAGGTTTGTAGAGAACCAATAAGTTCATCAATTTTGATGTTGCTTAAGTATTGGGTTTTTCAATAGATGTAACCTTCATATAAAACTTCTTAGGTAGTGATTTGAGGATTTTTCTAACAAGTTTTTATTCAGACGTCTTCTCTCATAAGGCAAAAGAATAGTTGGTTATGTCACAAAGGTGAATATTGAAGTCAGAGATATATTCATCTTCTTTCATTCTAAGATTTTCGATTCTCAATTTTGGTTGTGAGAAGCTACAACCTTGAAATACAAACTTAGGTGTGCCTTCATGTGCAGTTTTGAGGATCTCCCAAACCTCTTTGGCTTCGATACATGTGTTTATTAATTTAAACATGTTCTTGTCCAGACCATTGAAAATATCATTCAAGGCTTTGGAGTTTCCAAGAGCTTCTTCATCTTCAACATTAGAACACTAAACTTCTGACTTTAAGATAGATGTTTCATCTTGAGAGGTAGTCACAGGGTGTTCATAGCTTTTTATTATAAAATTCCATGTGTTTGTTATCCATGGATTTAATAAAATCAATCATTTTAGCTTTCTAATAATCATAGTTGATACCATCCAAGACAAGTGGTTTATTGACTGATCCTCCGTTCTTATTATTGTCCATTTGAATAGAGTATACTTTCCATAGAGCTCACCCAAACAGAACAGGACGCCTGCTCTAATTCTAATTAAAATTTTATTCTTTGCAGGACAAATGTTGGCCACACTATCTAAGATAATGTGTACAATGTGCTTATAAAATATTAATAGATTACATGAATTAAATCATAAAGCAGTAAAGAACACACAAGATAGTTAACCTAGTTCGTTGCAACATCACCTACGTCTGGGAGACTTCCAACCCAATAAAGGAAATCCACTCTCAATAGTATTAGTACAAATATTCTTAGATGAACAAACCTTGTTCAATGTCTCTCTTCTTAATACTATCAGTGTATTTATATTTAGGACTCACCCTAAAGATGAGAATTCCTCCCACTTTCTCTTAATCGCTAACCCTAGCAATCAATGCATACACCATATTTAAGGATTGTTGAATTACAACTCAACTAACAAAACAACCTCAATGCCTTTGATATGGAACTTAGGCAATATAGAGGTGCGCAAATAACAACATGTATAAAGACTAAAATAGTAAACCCTAACTCACTAGATCTTCAATCCTTGTACACTTTCTTTCGTTGTTAGGATGAATATTTATATAGTAATTCATTTGTTGGGATTTTCTTCAATGGGCATCTAAATTGATAACAATATATTTGATTTTGATGAAGATTATATTAGATTATATTTGATGTGATCTTCATTAACTTTAAATCTTCATTTAATTTGATTTTATCTTGGAAGATCTTTTTATCAGATTTATCTCTAAAGTATCTTTGCTAAAAGATACAATTCATAAACACCAAACCTTCATAGAAACAAACACAATCACATTCAGATTTACTCACAAAATCTAGCTTACATACCGAGGTCAGATGTTGCACTTATATTGGAAAATTTTGTCCCACATGATGTCTCTTTCCAATTTTACATCTTGTTGTCCATCTTGTTCTACTTAAAGTAGTCCATCAAAAGAACAACATGTGGTTTATTGATTTTTCCTGCCCATTGGCATGTGGGTGCATAATGGATACAAAATTCTTCTCCAATCCCAAATCTATACAAAAGTCAGTATTGGCGAATAATTTCTAATAATTTTCTTCCAATAGAAACGAAGGACTCTCTCAGTTGTGATGTTAACAAAAACTTCAACCTATATTCATTTGGTGAAATTGTCCGCTCCCATTATCAAGAATTTCAGTTAACCTGACTCTAGAGGGAACAGACCAAGGATGTCCAAGCCCCACTAGTAAAAAGGTCAGTGTGAAGTCATTGACTGAAGAAGTTCAACTGGGGTGTGGTGAAGGTCAGCATGTCTCTGGCCCTAGTTGCACTTATTCACAAATGCAATGTTATCCTTCATCAAAGTAGGCCAATAATATTCTGCCCTTAATAGCTTATGGGAGAGGGCTTTTTCGTCAATATGACTGCTGCAATCTCCCTTGTGTACTTCTGCGAGCACCTAAGCGGTTTCATGTTCGTTATAGAATCATAGCATGGGAGAAACCCTCTTCATTTTCTAATTTTTTTCTAGATAGAAGGGTGTACTTGGCAACTTATTTTCGAATCATCCTTTCTTACCTCTTATATAGTGGATGTTCTTCTAACTATAGGTAGCATAATATGGACGTCATCCAACTAGACTTAGGGACAATTTCTATGGAGTATACCTCGTCTGACTCGATGTTGGGGGAGGTAATGGTCTCTTGGATAACTGTCCTATTAAACCCTAATGTCTTCTATATGGCAAGTTTAGGCAGAAAATTTGCCCTAAAGTTCTGTTCACGGGAAACGTGTTCTATTTCAAAAGAAGTAAAACAAGAGGATAATATTTGTACCTTTTGCAAATATTTTATCAGCTGGGGTTCTTTTGGGTGGTACTTCCCAAGACTTGGTTGGTGACTAATTGGGAATCGCTTTTGGCCCATGACTTCCAATTTTTCAAAAAAAATTCTTGATTTTTTATTTCTATGAAATTTTCTAATTTTTTATATATTTTATTTTCATGAAAATGTCCCATTTAAAAAAAATAGTTTTACGGGATCCGGGATGTTTCTTGGAAGAACGGTTATAGTTATGGGAAAATTTAGGGAAAACACATACGGTTATGTAGACAGATAATTTGGAAAAACCAAACGACTTAAAAAGAGTCGCTCGAAATTTTGGACAAAATTCCAACTCTAAAATGTAATCACAACACCATATGCAAAAATTCATAGCAATAACATCACAATAAAAAACAAGCTTGTAAACCTACAAATACCATCACTATAAAGATCATGGGGGATTTATCCTAAATCTGTTTTTGGTCTCAGAGCAGCTCATACAAACAAACAATTTCATCAATCGTGCCAATAAGGTTTTGCCCAAACCTTATTTGACCAAAATTATATAGATCACATGAAATAAGGGAAAATTATATTACCCAAAGATGTTGATGGAAGGGTAAGGAACCCTTACCATCCTAACCGCCCGATTTACCCATCAATAAGGAAATTTCCGCTTACCTTAGAATTGCAGAACTTCTATTTTATGCTACAACCTCGGTGTTGAATAGCTCCATATCTAACTAAAAGGCTTGGGTTAAATCATTTTAAAGACATATCGAATCGATATTTATGGCCTCTTCGTAAAAGGAAACCTAATTAGATTTTGAGAGGCTATGGTAGATTTAGTTGGTCATGAGGAAAAAGACACTAAGTCGGTGTCTCTATCATTAGGTAATTTGTTCCTCAAACCACTATTAGACAACTTCTTATAACTACCAAAGATTTCCACTTAAATGAACCACCAATATACTTTCCTCGTACCTCGTTTAAGCTATGTAGGCATCTATTCCACATTTCACACAGCTTGGCATGATTGAAGACTGCCACACTTGGAAACAATATAGTAAGCTCACCCAAAAAAGAGCATCCATTAGAGGCATATCGGTTAATGAATGAACGGTATTAGGAAATCATTTTTCCCTTACACAACTCATGCTTGAGGGGTTGTGTACATGTTTGGTTCTTGGAAATGTCTTAGGAAAACATTTCTTCCTTATATGACTCATGCTTGAGAAGTTGCGTACATGTTTGGGACTTGAAAATGCCTTAGGAAAGCATTTTTCCATAATATGACTCATGCTTGAGGGATTGTGTACATGTTTGGATCTTGAGAATGCCTTATGAAAGTATTTCACACTTATATGACCAATAACTAAGGTGTTTGTACATATTCGGTCTCTTAGGGCGAGTTCCCCGCATGAATCAGATTTAACCCGAACCTAAAAAGCTCGCCTTGAGTAGTGATCCACCAGAAAGAGAAAGGTCGGGTTGAAATAGTTGGTGAGACAAGTCAGTTAAGCCGAACCAAATATGTTGTAAAACAATATCTAATTGAGATATGATGAAGAGCATATTTAGGACTAATTGTGAAAATCATAACCTAAGATTTGAGCAATCAAGCCCAATTTCCAATCACCATGATAACATCATCTAAATCAGGGGAAATCACATTAAATTATCTATCGTGGACTTTCTCGTATAGGGGTAGCAATGGATAGAGTTTGGGTAGGGTACTATAGTATATGTCCTCCTTCCCGCAATTTGAAAAAATCCTCTGACCCGAGCTTATACCTGCGCAGACACAACAATTAATACCCGTGCCTGTATCTCTATTGAAAATAAATATATCAACAAAAAATATTATATAATATTAAACTTTCATCAAAACTAACAAAAAATTCAAAGATTTTACAATTGAATTATGAAATAAACAAACACTTATATTAAAATCTGTAATATTTTAATTGTGATGTATTTTTTTTAAAGAGATAGACATAGATTTTTTTGTATGATGATATATATTAAAATATATAAACATACATTGTGCGGGTATAGGGGCAAAATGGGTATTAAGATACTCGTACCCATACTCATATTCGTTTATTTTAATGAGTAATTACTCGTGCTCGCGCCTGTATCCATTTTGTTGGTTTTTACCCTACCCGTTGTGAATATATTTTGCAGGTATCCATTGGGTATGAATACAATTGCCATCCCTATTCTCGTAAGACGAGTAAGAGGTACTATATAAGGAGAAGAGCACTAGGATACGAGATATACACAATTCAAAAGAGAGAATTCGACTAGAACTTGATTGATCATCACTAGTAAAGTTATCATTCGTTGTGAATATTTTTTTGCAAGTATCCATTGGGTATGAATACAATTGTCATCCCTATTCTCGTAAGACGGGTAAGAGATACTATATAAGGAGGATAGCACTAGGATAAGAGATATACACAACTCAAAAGAGAGAATTCGACTAAAATTTTATTGATCATCACTAGTAAAGTTATCATTGAAGTACATTTACAAGTACAATAATGAATGAGATGAAGAAGAAGAGAGAAGAATATGAAGAAATATAAAACAAATTAGGTTTTAGTGGTTTACTATTAGATTGAATAAACCAACAATATACAACGGTGTGATATTTGTTAAAAATATCAAATGATTAATTTTAAAAAGAGTAAAGTTTAAGGTGAAAAAAATAGATTTAAAGGGTTTAAAAGTAAAGAATATTAATTATGAGACCCATTTAAAATCAACAATTCAGTTAAGTGACTAAAAAATTAAACCTAAACTAAAAGAGAAAAATGAAAAGAAAAAAAAAAGAGAAAAAAATACTTAAAAGGTGATATATATATATATATATATATATATATATATATATATATATATATATATATATATATATATATATATATATATATATATATATATATATATATATATATATATTAATTACGGCCATTAGGTTGTAGAAAGGGTTGAAATAGGACAGTGACTGCGTAGGATTTCAGAGAAGAGAGAAAACGGGAGAAAAAACTATGTATTGCAAGAGAGAGAAAGATGAAAAATATGAAAAGTGAATTATTTGAATTTGAAATGAAAATGAGTACACATGTAATGTGATTGGAATGATTAAATGATAACATTACTTGATTACCAAAATATTCTTTTTATTGTGTAAATTATTTTTAGTGAAAGGTCAATTTAGGCAAAGCATGCAATTGAATAGTAATTGATATATATATATATATATATATATATATATATATATATATATATATATATATATATATATATATATATATATATATATATATATATATATATATATATATATATATATATATATATATATATATATATATATATATATATATATATATATATATATATATATATATATATATATATATATATAATATTTTGACCAAAAAAATATTCTTACCATATTTCACGTTCACTGTTTTTATATTATATTATTATAAATATTTTTAACAAGAAAATATTATTAATATAATTATATTTAAAAAACTAAGATTGTTTCTAGAATAACTATATTAAAATTTTATGAATTTACTTTTTATTAGATTGAATATGAAGAAATGTAAAAAGATAAATAAATAGGTGTTAGTGATTTACTATTAGATTGAATAAACCAATAATATTCAACAGTATGATATTTGTTAAAAATAACAAATGATTAACTTTAAAAAAAAATAAAGTCTAAAGATGGAAAAAGTTTTTTTACCAATTTAGTTAAGTGACTAAAAATCAGATTAAACTTAAATTAAAAGAAACAATAAAAAAAAGAGAAAAAGGAATACTTAATAGGTAATATAGAAGGAAAAAAAAGAATATTAATATAGAAAAAAAATTTATGAATTGATTGATATTTGTAAAATAATTTTTTATTTTAAAAAGACAAATAATAAAAAACAGAGAAAATATCAACATATTATAGAAAGTAAAATAAAAAATAAAAATAAAATTTTAATATAGTATTCTAGAAACAAACTTAGATTCTTTTAATATAGTTGTTCTAGAAACAAACTTAGTTTCTTTTAATATAGTTATAGTAATAATATTTTCTTGGTCAAAATATTTGTAATAATATAATATAAAAATAGAGAAAGTATAACATATTATAGAAAGTGAAATAAAAAAGTATTTTCATAAAACTTTAATACAATTTTCTACAAACAATTTTAGTTTTTTAATATAGTTATAGTAAGAATATTTTTTTTTGTCAAAATATTTATATTAATTTATATTTTATGAATAAGATAATACTAATTTGTGTTTTAAAAGCACAAGTTAAGAGATAAATATAAGTACAAGTTAAGTTAGAAGATGAATATAACAAAAATTTATTAAAAATTATATATTAAATTAATACAAAATAATAATTAATAATTTTATTAATTTTTTAAGTAAAATTTTTTTATTATAGATTCTTTAATATATATATATATATATATATATATATATATATATATATATATATATATATATATATATATATATATATATATATATATATATATATATGTGTGTGTGTGAGAGAGAGAAAAATTTGAGTAACACAGTAGGTTCTATTTTCCTTTGCTTTTTCTTTCGATATATGTCGCTCTTCTTCAAAAAGAGTTTAACAATTTTCCATTCTCATATTCCTAGTGCTTGGTTTAATTTCGTTTTGTTCAAAATTGCAGAATCCAAATAGAAAATTCAGATCACGGCGAACCCGACCAGATGAGGCATCATCTTCTCACTCCCGTTTCTTCCTGCATGTTCAGAAACTCTTCCATTCATTCTGCCAACAGCTAAATTGTAACTGCTTTTTCTCACTTTTTGTTGCAATAAATTGTTATTCTGCTTTTATTTCTGCTACTGATCAGTTATGTAGGTTGATTATATTGTTTTGAATTTTTGAGCTGGTTAGGGTTGTGGAAACCTACTGAATTGGGTATTTTGGGTAAAATTTGTTTTTAAAAACAATGGAGTGAAGTTGGGGTGATGTTTTATTTTGATTGGTGCTTCTCATTCACTCCAGATTGAGATCTTGCATAAGATTGAGAGGCTGTACCATTGTAATTATAAAATCATAACAAAATTGGAAAATCAGAGCAAATTAATTTTTTAAGTTCGAGATGGGGTATCAAGATCGTAAAAGATAAGATCGTAACATAGATCGTCAGTTTCTACTAAAACACAGCCTATCACTTGAAACAAACCATATAGTTGATAAAGTTGAGATGTCTATTCTCTAAACCATAAATCTAAAACTTCGTCATTTAAAAAGTACCTCTAAACCATAAATCTAAAACTTCGTCATTTAAAAAGGTACCTGTCAATGTCATCAAGATGTAACCGTTGCTCCTTTATATCTTATCACATCATTTAAAAAGTTACCCGTCAATGTCTTCAAGATGTAACGGTTGCTCCTTTATATCTTATCACACTTGTCCTACTAGTCTGTTTCTTCTAAACTAGCGATTGTGGCCGTCAAGTATGGTAGAATATGACCATAATAGCACAAAATCAACAATTTCACTATCCTTTCACAAATTGGTTATAATTTTGCAATGATACGATTCTGCATAAGATCCAAATCATTGGGGGTGAGTGAGATCATAAAATCATGAAGTTTTAAAATCTTATGATTTTCGATCTCCTTCACCTTCAATGATTCGAATCTTGCGTAAAATTGTATATTGTAGCAAGATTGCTGCAATCAAATTGTATACAAATATGAAGTATTTGATTTTGTGCTATCATGGCTGTATTTGGCCACATTTTGATGTTTTCCGGCCATCACCATCACTAGTTGAGAAGAACCTAATAAGGATGAGAAGATGCATGGGACCACAATTACGGTCTGATGACAATGACAATATGTCCTTTGAATTGATGATCTTTTAGATTTTTGGTTTAAAGAATAGATTTCTCAATTTTAGGGTTTGTTCGAGTAACCATGTTCGTTTTAGTAGGATCTGATAATCTTTGTTACGATTTTATGTTTTACGATCTAGCTTCCCTCTTCCGATCTTACAAAATAATTAGTTAAGATCTTTCAATATTGGTTATGGTCTTATATTAATTTTACGATCTTGCAACTACCTTGCGATCTTATGCAAGATCTAGATCATGACAACCTTAATAATCCTAGTATAGATCTTCATGAATTTAGATAAGTTTAGCTCTCAAAATTCCTTGATGGAAAATTTGTACTAATAATCATTCTATCAAAATCTCTTCTTCTGTAATTTTGTCTTGTGACATTTGGACTAGCTTCTAGTTTACATCCTCTTATCTATCAAGTTGAGTCATAGGTATGTCAGGATCATGTTTGGTCTCTTCCATCTTAATTTCAAGCTAATTCATTTCAATAATTGTCAAGGATACACCATTGCTGCAACTCTAGTTTGAGCTCATAAGTTCTCATGGTACTTGGAATTGCTTTGTCAAGATATGATTTTTTCCGTGTGACAATTATCAACAATAAACTAAGAAGGCTTAGATGATCAATCTTAAATTTTGTTGTTAAATGTCACGGGAAGAAAATCAAATCTTTCCAAACCAACAATAAAATTTATTGTATTCATTATATACACCGGTTTGACCAGGGATTCACCACTCTTAATGAGTCGAACACCCATCAAGTCTGATGACATGATTTCAGAAACAAATATTACTTTCTTTAAGCATAATAGTGTATAATTACTGAAACAAATATTACTTTCTTTTTTCCTGATTACAATTTATTCGAAGTTGTTTACATTGGTCTGTATAAACTGTATTAGAGCTTGTACTTTCAAATAATCAGAATCAATATTCGGTTTATCTCCATAGTTTTAACTTATGGAATTGAATTTCTTTTGTTTGTAAAATTATGACATAGGAATTGATTTGATATTAAAATCCTATAGGTCTAGTTTAAAAAATTAATAAAAATCTATGCAAATCTGGTTGTTTTGAATTGATTTGATTTTACCTTTAAATGATGGAATCAGGATTAATTATTCACTTCAATCAGTCACCCGCTTCAATTGTGATAAACCGGTTTAGTCTCCAATCTAGTTTTTAAAACATTGGAATAGATATGACCAGATATTATGCCCTGATATAAATTAATTGTGTATTATAGGTTTTTTCTTAATACTTAAAGGAGAGCTTGACGAGATCTTGGCCGGACTTGAAGAGAGTAGAAGAAATCTAGACGGTCTGAAAATGCAAAAGGATGTAGCTATGGGAATGAATTCCTCGGGTACAGATGCAGTGAATGGAAACGTGTCTGCTGAAAAGGCTGCTGACAGAGCCTTGAGTTCGCCTGAGTTGAAGAATTTATTGAGGAAGCCAAGGTTTTTGTTGAGCGATTTGCGTTCCTTACGTCATTCATTTGTCCATTCTCTGTTTAAGATATGTGCTTGGCTGGGGTCATAGATAGTGGATGCGGATTGTCTTTCTGTCTTCACGATGCGCCAAAAAAAATCAAATCTTGACAAAGAAATCCTTACCGCGGCATCTGGAAGCGACCATGGGGCCGATACGCGGCGGAGATAAGAGATCCGTGGAAGATAGCCCGTGTCTGGTTAGGCACTTTTGATTCTGCAATTCAAGCGGCCTGGGCTTACGACGCAGCTGCAATATCCTTCCACGGCGCCAAAGCCAAGACCATTTTCCCTATCCCTCCTGAGGCTCTTGCGGCTCTGCTTCCTCCTCCTCCTCCACCTCCGGTTAACCGTAGGCCTAGACCACCCGTGCTTACGAAAGCAGACAACACGGTTTATGTCAATTATCCTACTTCGAGTGGGATGCCTAGACCACCCGTGCTTACGAAAGCAGACAACACGGTTTATGTCAATTATCCTATTTCGAGCGGGATGAGTAGTACCGTGGAGTCGTTCAGTGGACCTAGGGTTGGTTCTTCTTCAACCTATAGGGTTCATGTGTTTGTTCCGATTAATCCACGTGTTTTCTCTTTACTTCTTGTGCACACAAAAATCATGGCATTGAGATAATAGAATAAATATACATTTCTTATACTTTGTTTGTTGATCTTAGTACTTGTTTAGACTGCATTGCATTGTGATTGAGTGATGCAATTCAAGAAGGAAATTTTGAGGAAAGAAAGAACAATGAAGAAAACAACTCCTCCTAAATGAAATATAAAATACAAAAATCTTAGTCAAATCTATTTCTTCCCTATTTTGTATAAAATATATTTAATGTTTAAGGTATATTTTATTTTTGAGGTAGTATTTTACGCTATACGTTACAGGTTTTTTCTTCTTGTATTTAGGTATATTTTAGTTCATATATATTTTGTATCAAATACATTGTTACAGGTTTTTTCTTCTTGTATTTAGGTATATTTTAGTTCATATATATTTTGTATCAAATACATTTAAAGATGTAGTATTTTATGCTAATGTTTCTTGTATCGAGATACATTTAAGTTGATTTGTATTTTATAACAAGGACATTTAATGTTTTGGTTATATCTAATTTTCAATGTAGTAGTTTGTATTTTTGGTTATATCTAATTTTCAATGTAGTAGTTTGTATTTTGTATCAAGTATATTTAATTTTTTGGTTTTATCTCATTCTCGATGTAGTATTTTACACTAAGTGTTTCTTGTATTGGGATATATTTAAGTTGATTTATATTTTATATCAAGTACATTTAATGTTTTAGTTATATTTAATTTTTGATGTAGTATTTTGTATTTTGTATCAAGTATATTTAACTTTTTGGTTATCAAATTTTTTATGTTGTTTTATATGCTACAAGCTCCTTACATCTGAATATATTTTAGTTGACTCATATTTTGTATTGTTGTGAATTGATGCCCGCAAGAACAAACTAAAATATGAGAAAAAGTGAATTTTTTGAACAAACACAAGAAACCCTATTAGGTTTTATGAAAAAAGATAAAAGAAGAAAGAAGAAGAATTTGAATTGGTTAAAACTGTTTTATTATTCACTTACTCAATAAAGGTTCAAAGATTACAAGTGAATAACAACAATTAACCTCTCTCAACAACCTGAGAGAACTAGTATATTTATAGACTACTAAGTTAACTTAGGCTACAAGTTAACTTAACAATTGAGCTTACAAACAATACCCAATTTGACATGCTAACAATCATAACATTTCGACTACTACATGCTTGAGTAGAAGAAGAAAGAAGAAGAATTTGAATTGGTTAAAACTGTTTTATTATTCACTTACTCAATAAAGGTTCAAAGATTACAAGTGAATAACAACAATTAAATTCTCTCAACAACCTGAGAGAACTAGTATATTTATAGACTACTGAACTAAATTAGGCTACAAGTTAACTTAACAATTGGGCTTACAAACAATACCCAATTCAATATGCTAACATTCATAACATTTCGATTACTACATGTTTGAGCATACTTCGACTACAACATGCAGGATCAACATGTGAACAGACTTTGACTACATGCTAAACCTTTGTCGAACCATGAAGTTGTCCAAGTCGACACTAGAGATCGATCCAAAATACCACAAATCTCCGACTTGGAAGAAACTCTACACTAACAAGGAAACAAACTAGATTTCATCATACAACTTTATCAATTGCATATAGTGGAAAAACTTGTTACTTGACAATGTCTTAGTGATCATTTCAACATCATTGTCATTAGTCAAAATCTTTAACACTAGGACTTCTCCGCGCTTGATTATCTCTCTGACATAGTGTAGCCTCACATCGATGTGCTTGGTTCGCTCATGATAAGTTGAATTCTTCGACATGTGTATTGCACTTTGACTATCACATTTAACAGTGATAACTTGACCTTACAATTTCAACTCTTTAGCAAAGCTTTCAAGCCATAATGCTTCTTTCACAGCTTCAGTGAGGGAAATATAATCCACTTCAGTGGTTAATAAGACAAAAACCTTTTTGTAGAAGCAAGCTTCAAGCATATTTAAATGTTTTGATGAGGACAACAAGAACAAGCTTTCTACGCAACTTATACTACGCAAAAAGTAAGAGAATCAAGTAAACAACAAAGACATCAAGTATCAAGATAGTGCTCTCGCATATGTCTTCTATGGATCAAAGCTTCTCTCACAAGTTTTAAGTAATGAAGATTGAGTCTTGAACATCAAGCCAAAGGTATAACAAATATTACTTGAAAATATCTATACAAGTGTTCATAAATTCACATTTCACTTCACATATACCACAAACTCTTTTAAAATCATTTTAAGTTACTCACTCTTGTTAAAAATAATTATTTTCTGAAAATCTTTCAGTGTTAACCGATTAACCCTTTTGGTTAACCGGTTAACGGTCCTTAAAATTAACTCATTTGTGATTTTGTTACAGTGTTAACCGATTAACCTATATGGTTAACCGATTAACATGTGTAAATTTTAAATATTTTTTAAATGTTGTAAGGTGTTAACCGATAAATCCATTTGGTTAACCGATTAACACTGAAACAACAAGCAAAATGCCAGCTTTTCATGAAAATATGCATTGGTCTCCATTTTGATTTCTGACTGTTTTTGCTGCACAAAATCACACCCTTTTGAAAAGGTATTTTGATCAATATAAATTGTTATCAATTTCAAAATTCCAATTTACCTTCAAGAAATAAAATCATTCAAATTACTCATTTTCTTCATCCTTCAAATTTTCATTTTTAAGTGTTCAAAAACATTTTTGAAAGAAGCCTTTGAATAAACTTTCACACTATCACAACTTCATTTCAAATCCTCTCACAAGAACACTAGTATACTTATTTGAGTAATATTTGTTTCAAGAAGAAGATCAATCGTGAAGATTGATAATATCATTCTCTCAAAGATTTCAACTTATTTCAAAGATAATTGTGTATTACCTTGTTATCCATGATTGTTGGAAACAAGTGAAGTGTTTGAAGAGGATTGTTCTTCTACACTTGGATTACCTATATATTAGATAGTAGGCATCACCATTGGTGTGATTAGGCTGTGCAATAATTCTAAACTATAGTGAAATCTCTTTCGAGTCGAAAGGGGAGTGGAGTACTCTCGGAGTGTGAGGGGAACCACTATAAATTTCTTGTGTCTCTTTTTCTTTCCTGCACTTTACTTTCAAGTCACTATCATCATAATCGGAAAAAGAACCAAGAATCGAAAAGATTGCAAATATTTTTCAGAACCTAATTCACCCCCTTCTTAGGTGCATTTACAAGTTACACTTTTGAAGTTTTGATTTCCAATTGATTGTCGTGCCGAACATAGTAAACACATATCCAAAATTAGATTTTCTGGAATCCATACAACCTGCATAATCAGAGTTGAAAAATCCTCCAATTTTGACATTTTTATCATCACCACAGGCTCCACCATAAATCAACACTCTATTTAGAGATCCATTTATGTACCTTAAAATCCACTTAATGCTTGCTAGTGCGCCTTTCCAAGATTAGCCATATACCTGCTTACAAGGCTCATTTCGTATGTCATGTCTGACCTCGTATATACCATAACATACATCAAAGAACCTACTATACTAGCATATGGAATGCTATTCATATATGCTCTTTCGACTTTAGTACTAGGACTTTGAGTCGTACTTAGCTTGTACTGAGGATTAGTAAGTGTTAGAACATGATTTGAATTCGACATACCAAAGTTATTGAGAATCTTCTTCTGGTATGTCTCTTGAGATAAGAATAATCTCGATTGCTTTCTATCTCTCTGGATGTCAATCCCAAGAATTCTGGAGGCAGCTCCCAAATCCTTCATGTTGAACTCCTTATTAAGTTCAACCTTCACCTTCATAACATCTTCGACACTATTTCTTTCTATGAGGATGTCATCCACATAAAGCAACAAAATAAAAAGTGAATTTCCAAGTCGAAATCTGAAGTAAACATAGTGGCCGAAGTGTCTCCTAGTGAAACCTATGTGTGTTATGAACTTGTCAAATCTCTTATTTCATTGTCGAGGAGATTGTTTCATGCCATACAAAGACCTATTCAAATTGCACACGTAATCTTCCTTTCATCTAGGACTGTTTCATTTAGATCACCATATAGGAAGGTTGTCTTCACATCCATCTGTTCAAGTTCTAGGTCAAACTTTGCCACCATGGCTAACAACATTCTAATGGATTTGTGATTTATAGCATGTGAGAACACATCATTGAATCTGATACCTTCTTTCTGAGTGAACCCCCTGTCGCTACTCGAAAAATGCATCGTGCAACGACGGGGAGGCGAAAAGAAAGGACAGAAGAGTCGCCACCGAACTTTATTTATCCCATGAGGGGAAAGGAAAATATCGAGAAAACCTTAAGAAATGAATGGATAAGATGGTCTCGCAACCAAGAACGGGTTCGGAAGCCGGTTATGTGAGGGGAAGGTATTAGCACCCCTCGCATCCATCGTACTCGATGGGAACCATTTGTTTGTCGACGTGTGAATTTATTTGCTTAAACATTATGCTATAAGAAGTGTTCCACAAGATAAAGATAATGGTTTAGAAACGCGGAAAGAGAAGGAACAGGGGAGAAGAGAGGAAGAACAGACTCGATAGGACTTCGCGGTCCTAGGCCTACGTATTCTCAATAGATATGAGAAAGTCAGAGTCGACGTAGTTCGGGGAACTACATATATGGGGGGAATGTGCTCGGCAAGGATTGTGGCCCTTGTGCCTACGTATCTTTACTTGAAGAAGTAAAGAATCAGAGCAGCCGTAGTTCGGCCTACGGTGTGCGGGGAAGTCTTGGTAGACGCTGCTATCGTGCGCATTCTAGCAGTTAGGTGTATTGCTGCTCGCTCGTTGGAGACTTAGGCGTTACCTGTTTGCGGTAGAACGGACGTAGCATGCCTTTCTGGGAGAGAGTGGAAAAAGAAAAGGGTGCTCGCTAGGATTGTCGTAATCCTATGCCTACGTATTCTCAACATGCAAGAGAAATCAGAGCAACGTAGTTCGTGCCTACGGTGCGGATAACCGGTGTGTTTTGTGGATGATGTTATCGTACGTGTTCTAGCAGTTTAGGTGTTTTGCTGCTCGCTCGTTTGGAGACTTATGCGTACCTGTTTGCGGTAGCACGGACGTAACATATCCTTTTGGAGACTGGTCTTCGCCATACGAGGCAAGGTGTCATGTTTGATTGGTGAGATTGTTTTTGAGGCGAGATGGGTCCTCGGATAGTAACCCCTACGGGTAGTACCCAATTCATTGTCTCAAAGTTTTTGTTATAAAAAGGTGTGGTGAACGAGGCGTCTTCGTATTGAAAGACGAGCGTCGAAACCACCCTCACTACAGTGGGCATCCCAACGCTCCGAGAAGAAGAGGTCTACACCCAATCCTCTCTCTTTAATTCAATGCAAAGAGAACTTCGTTCTCTTATTAAAGATGTTTTTGGTTTTGAATGGTAAGTGCTTTGCGACAGAGAACCCTACGGTAAACGTCAGCATTCGAGATAGGAGAAGGCCTACGCCTAACCACTCCACGACCATTCAAGTTTTTGTTGTAAAAATAATTTGAAATGCACTCGGTGCGGGACCGAGGTTTTTAGGTGACAAGGGTTGCAGGATGAAATTGTGAAAGTGAGATGGTGGATAACGGCGTGTCTTCGTATCGAAAGACGAGTGTCGAGACCACCCTCACTACAGTGGGCATCCCAACACTCGGAGAAGAAGAGGTCTACACCCAATCCTCTCTCTTTAATACAATACGGAGAGAAATTTATTGAAAGGATTTTGAAAATGCATTCGGTACGAGACCGGGGTTTTAAGAGCAAAAGGGGTGGAAGCGTCTTCATATTGAAAGACGAGTATCGAGAACACCCTCACTACAGTGGGCATCCCAACACTCGGAGAAGAAGAGGTCTACACCCAATCCTCTCTCTTTAATTCAATACAAAGAGAATTTGATTTATTATGGTTTGAAAATGGACTCGGTACGAGACCGAGGTTTTAGGAGCAAAAGGGGTGGAAGCATCTTCGTATTGAAAGACGAGCGTCGAAACCACCCTCACTACAGTGGGCATCTCAACACTCGAAGAAGAAGAGGTCTACACCCAATCCTCTCTTTTTAATTCAATACAAAGAATTTGATTCCTTATTGATGATACGGTTGAGTACCTGCCAAAGAGATGAAAAAAACAGAGACAAATATATACAAATAGTATACAGAATATGAAACCAACAGTCCACCAATTTGGATTTTAATGATTTCGATATTTTATTAAGTATTTTTGGAAGAATGTACAAGTGTTGAATATTTACGAGATAATAATAATATACATATATAATATGTACAAGAATATAAATGACTGAAAATAAAACAGTTATATATTTGACAGAAAATTAAAGCAGTGGTATATTGACAGAAAATAAAGCAGTTGTATATTGGTTAGTTGATCGAATCGGAACGCAAAGAATGAGATCTCGTCTTAACCGCAAACAAAATGTCGATTAATCAAAGGTAGCCTATCGCGATCCCAAAGTAAGGAAGATGACCCCAATGGTCATCCCCCATAGATTTGAAATCGGGAAGGTTATCGACTTCGAAAATCTGACGCTTGCGGATAAAAAAAACTTCATCGATCCATAAGTCAAAAATACAGTTGAAACGGAGAAGAGATGAGAAGAGAATGAGGTGGGTCTCGGATCCAACGATACTTATCAATATTGACTTAGTAATCGATTTATGGAAACGTCGTCATCGACCAAACAAATAAAAAAAAATGGGACAAAATGCCCAATAACAAATGTGGAAAAATATTTAACCTTCAAAAAATACAACCTTCTAAAAGAAATATAATATCAAAATCTAAAATAAATAAAACTTCGATAATAATAATAATAATAATAATAATAATAATAATAATGATAATAGTATATAATAAGTATTTACTAAACTATAATATATATATATATATATACAATAATAAAAAAAAATAATATAAAAAAATTGTTCTTAAAAAAAAGTAATATAATATACATAAAATTCTAAAAAATATAATATATATAAAATATATTTACAAAATAACAAAATATTTTAAAACTAATATACAGTATATTGATAATTTACATTTTATTTTAACAAAACAGAGGATAAGATCCAAGTTGCCACGGTGGGCTCATATCAAAAATCAAAATAATAATAAAATAAGATAAAATAAAACAAAATCAGCCAAAAATATCTCCTCCTTCACACGTTTACCATTCTCCCCCTCACCGCTTTTGTCTCTCTCTCTGTTCAGAGTCGTTTCTCTCCGTTTCTCTCCGTTTTGTTGCTGCTCAACCTTAATCTATCTCTCTATATTTTTTGATTCATCAATCTCACTTCTCCAATGTTTCTGTCCGGATTTACGGGTTAAATGGGTTATTGGTTGTTGAAGGGTTTCAAATGGGATTGTTGGGGTTTGATTTGGAAAACAAGATTGATAGATTGAAGGAAATATTGAAGAGAAATTTAGGGATTTGGAGGTTTATGTTGTTGATTGAAGAAGATTATTGTTGTTGGGGGAAGAAGATTCGGGCGGAGGATGTGTTGCTTTCCCGTAGTGAATAAATGGGTTTCTGAAAGGAAGATTTGTGAGTGAGACGGGTTGCTTCGAAAACAGGATGAACAAGTTTTTGAGTGATGATTTGTAGATCAAAGTTTGGTTTGAATGATGAAGATAATGCTGCAGAAAGGTGTTTAATGTTGAAGGAGAAGCTGAAAGTTGAAGATTAGGAGGTGATGAAGTGCGGGAAGCGACGAAGGAAAAAGTTTGAGGGGTTTCTGAAACGGTGATGGAGGCTGTTGGAACGTAATTGATTTAAGAAAATGATGAAAGAGGCAGATGAGTTTAGGGTTGTCCTCCAGGTTTAGGGTTTGGAGGCTGAAGCTGCTAGGGTTGGCCTCCCCCTCTGAAGAAGATCAACAGTAACAGCTTATATAAGCTGCTGCCACGTGTCCCTCTTCTAGCTCTCTATTTTTTTTTTTGTCTTTTCTGCTGTACCATTTTTCAAATTAAAGTTGTAAGCAAATAAACTAATTCTAACTTAATAAAAACCTAATTCTAATTAATAAATAATCTAAATTTAATAACTAAATTATTTCTAAAGTAAATTTTAAGTTTAAACAAAATAAACTAAAATTAACTATAATCTAATAAATAAATAAAGGAAAAAAAAAAGAAAAAGAAAATCTAATAACTTTAAAAAACTCTAATAAAAAATATAAAAAAACTATTTCCTAACAAACAACTTTAGTTCTAGAAATTTATAAAATAAAGAGAAAACTCTAAAAACTAATTTCTAATTAAACTAAATAAACTAAGAAAATAAAATCTAAATTATTAAAACAAATAACTAAACAAAATCTGACTATTAATAAAGAAATAAATTAATCCTAATTTAATAATACTAATAAATACTATAAATCCTAATTAATAAATAATCTAAATAAATAATTAAAAATAAAATAAAAATCTAAATAATAAATAGCAATTAACCCCAATCACATAATCTATTCTAATTAAACTAAATATTCTAATAAAATAATAAATAAATAAATAAGCTAAAAACTCTAAATAACTCTAATTAATTCTTAAAAAAAAACTTAATAAAAATCACACAAAACAAAATTCTATATAAAAACAAAATAAAACTCTATTTAACTTCTAATAATAAAAATACACTAAAAAACTATTCTATCCATTTATTTTTAAACAATATTAAAAAGAAACCTATTTAAACTAATTCTAAACTATATAATTAAATCTATTTAAAATAAAAACTAATTCTAATAAAATTAAAAACGGTTAAAAGTCTAGAATAAAAAATCAAAATCTAAAAACTATTTAAATCCTAAAATATCTCTAACATTACTAACTTAATTCTAAAATCCTAAAATATCTCTAACATTACTAACTTAATTCTAAAATCCTAAAATATCTCTAAAATTAAATCAAATCTAATTAATTCTAATATTAAAATAATTCTAAAAACAAATTAAATCTATGCTATAAAAATAATCTATTTCTATTCTAAATACATAAAAAACTATTTCTAATAAAAATTCTAACTAATTAAAAAATCTATTTAAAAACTATTAAAATAAAATCTATTCTAAAGAAATAAATAAATAACTATTCTAATTCTAAAAATATAATAAAACAAAATTCTACATCTAATTAAATTAAATAGGTGATAAAAATAAAAAAAGAACAAAATAGTAATATTTGCAAGGAAAAAGAGAAATTAAAAAGGATTGAAATATTTACGAAAATGCCCTTAGGCCACGTGTCGCGCTCCCATCAGGCAAAATAAATCAAGATTTGAAAAACGCTCAAAGTGGACACGTGTCTAGACGGCATGAAATTAAGTGAAAAAAAGCAAAAATATTTACAAAAGCTGGCGGGCAAATTTGGGGTATGACAGATGCCCCTATCTAATTGGCTTAGACCGAGTAAGATGAATTGCTGCAGCATTCATTTTTCAAGGTAGAAGTCAATTAGATACAAAGAATATCCTAAATTTGTCCGAAAAAGAAAACAAAAGTTTGAGAATTGAAATATAAACAAACCTGACACCCCAAAGGATGTAGGGGATAAGCTTCTCTGAAGAGATTGCCACTTATCGTTGATGTCTGTTGGAGACAACTCACTGGGGATCGCCCATGGCTTTTCTGAAGATGCCCCTGTCTGGGCTAAATGTTGATTCGAAGATCTGATTAACCACGAGGTTGAAACACATCATGCAATACACCCATGGTCTTGAAAAGATGCCCCTGGCATGGGCTGAATTTTGCTTTGATATTTTTGAATTTCGCGGGGAGACCCACGGTCTTTGCAGATAATGCCCCTGACCGGGATGATGGTTGCTTTGAAGCTCAAAATTTTGTCCAACCAGAGTTGCACAACTTCGTGGGGGCACACCAACGGTCTTGCGGAGAATGCCCCTGACTGGGCTGCATATGGTCTTGGAAATCTTCGAGATTGATCCTGGACCTGAGCTCGCATATGTGAATGCTTGATGATAATGATGTTCCATAAATGGAAATGCAAATGCAAATGCTGATGCGCGGGGATGCAAGAGTTGAGGAAGTATGATATGATTTTGGGTATGCATATGATGCAAGATGATTATGAAGTCGAAAGTGATGCGTATGATGCATATGATAATGATGGATGCAGGCAGGTGATTGGGAATGCAAGTGATGACGTGGCGGACTTTTGGTGGTTGCCAATGTAAATTGGACTTTGGGTTGGAAGTACCAGATGAGGGCTGGTATTCGGAGGGTAGACCAGATGGGACTGGTTGGCGAAAGGTTAAGTTGTCAAAGGAGGGCTGATTTTATGGTTTTCCAGATGGGAGCTGGACTTAGGGATGAGGTTTACCAGACAAGAACTGGTGGCAAAAGGTTAAGTTGTCAGACGAGAACTGACTTCTAGGTTTGGTGTCAGACGGGAACTGACTTTGTGGTTTTCCAGACGAGGACTGGACTTTGAAATTGTGTTTTCCAGACGAGGACTGGTTAAACGGAAGGTGACCAGATGGGACTGGTTTGAAGGTTTAAAGGTTTGACCAGATGGGACTGGTATTTAGGCTTGCCAGACAAGAACTGGACTTTGGAGGTTTCGGTATGTTTTGATAGGTGACAGGTTTAGGCTATGGGATGAAGGATCCAATGACAGCAAGGCCTTCAGACAGTTAAGGTTATTAGGTGAGATGACAGTATGATTCCTCGACACTTGTTTTGAACTCAACAGTTGCTGATGATGATGAACTTGCTAGAGTAATTTGCCATGAGACGACCTCGAGATGGCTTGCCCCAGAGTTTGTACCACGAAAGGATTTATCATTGTTTAACCAATTCTTGTGGTGATTGGCTTCAATATACTCTTTGGAGTAGCCTGCTCTTGAAAGAGCGTTGAAGCGACTTAACTTATCCTGATTGAACATTGGAGGGATCTATCCTCAAGTCAGAGAAACTCTGGGTGGCCTGCCCCTGATTGGTATAATTCACTCTTGATCAACCGCTTCTGGAATGGTTTGCCCCATAATCAACCGTTGTTTGGGGATTGCCTCAGACTGACTCATTCCAAATTCTTGGATCTCAATGCCCCAGTTCCATAGGGCTACAAAGTATGCTCGATTCTGATCCAGACTGCTGAATAGTCTAGTCCTGTTTGATTGCTTTATGTTAGAATTTCCTCAATGCCAACCACTGACTTGCAATTAAAATTGTTTATTCACGAATGGTAATTTTAATGCGAAGTTCATGCAAATTTTTTTTAAAGAATTGTCGTTTATTGAGTGTCGTGATAGTGAGATGAATGGACCATTAGTCCAAATGTTGTGCTAACTTGATTGGTGTAAAATATATAGCAAGGAAAATGACACCAATGCTGATGATTAGCAAATACGTGAGGAGTCAGGTTACGCAACCTTGCGATAGTATGCTTTCAGAATAAACCTCGACTCAATTAGGTCTTTCGAGGGTTGTAACGTGGTCCGGCTCACGGTTATAGAAACAAAGGATATTAGGCTCAAAGTTAATTTGTACCCACCCCTTCTTCTTGATGACTTCCAGTCCTACGTTCAGTTAATTCTACACCTATTTGACGGTGTAAGCTTGATGGTTTCAAGGTTTGCTTGAAATGGCAGCCACCTTATTTTGCTTTTTGAAGGATGTCAGTAACCCTTTGGGGTGACCACTGAATGTTATTTTGTTTTTGGTTGAGGATTTGAGGACCTCTTTTGATTTTTATTTTGATCCCTAACTTTTGCATGGACTGACTTTGCTTGTCAGATCCATCGGGATAGCCTTGATTTTTGCCTAAGTCCCCTTTTGAGGTGTTTGACTTAGCAGGCTTTTGATTGATTTTTTTTTGGATTTTGTCGGAGGATTGTGACTGCCATGTCATGAGTCAGTGATGAACAACCGTCTTTTGGGTTTGGCTTTTTGATTTGAGTGCGTAGTTGGATTAACTGAACTCTACCCTACCCCAGGTTGAATGTAAGGGTTTGAATATCCGAAGGAAACTCCTACTTCTAGGCTCAAAGTGGTTGACTAGGGATTAATTCCTTATATCTCCGGTGTTTAGGGGAATTGAAACAATGCCTGTACATCATCGACGAGATTCTATCTGAAAGCATACAATTTGCAATTATGGGTATTTCGTTTTCGTCATCCTCCCTCCAATCTTTGCTAAAACAACAGTGATAAAGTGGAGTGGACAAAAAGTGTATGTGTCTGTGATAAGTGGAAATAGTGAGTGAATACGACGTGACTGATTCAGAAAATGCATAATCACTTAATTAATATTACCATTCAAAACAATGTTTAAACACAAGTAGCAATTAACAGGAAATAAACTACAAGATGCAAATGATACAAGATTCAAAACAATGTTTAAACACAAGTATCTGTTTTGTTTTTTCCAAAACGAATCTGCCAGACATCTGTGTTATCTGTATTCTTTTTTTTCAGCTCGCATATATCCGCTTTGTCTGTATTTTTTTATTGGCAAATCAAAATTTTAGACCCGTATCTTTTAATGTCTACCCATCATGTCCCATTTTTTTCAAACACCTACAAGAATAGTCAAGATTTTAGACTCGCACATTTAACTGTCAAGATTTTAGACTCGCACATTTAACTATGTTTGTCTCTTTTTTTGGTTGAAAATTTCTTAATGTACCATATGATTACTAGCACACCACGTAAAAATACAAAAATACTCTAGATTTCGGAGACACGTCTCTGGATGCACCATAATTCAATAGATTTCTGAATTAGACGGCATGAAATTAAGTGAAAAAAGCAAAAATATTTACAAAAGCTGGCGGGCAAATTTGGGGTATGACACCCCCTAGCTACCAACCTTGCCTTAAATCTCTTCAACATCACTTATTCGGTTCCTTCTTTAACCTTGAAAATCCACTTACAGCTGACTAACCTAGCCCTTGTAGTTTTCTCAATCAGCTCCCAAGTGTTATTATCATGAAGAGATTTCATATCATCATCCATGAATTTCACCCATTCAGTCTTATCTCGCTCCTCATAACTTTCTTATAGTCTCTATGTTCTTCATCCAAAACCTCACTTACAGATATTAAGGCATAGGTAATGAGATCTGCGCAACCAAGTCTCTGGGGTGGCTTGATGACTCTTCTTGACCTATCTCTTTTTAGTAGGTAATCATTAGCAGTCTCCTCATCTTCATTAGCAACTTGTGCCTCTTCTTCAACTTCATCTAGGTTATGAAATTCAACATCAATTTGCTCCACTTCAACAGGAATCTCTTCCTAATCTAGCTCTTCTATAGATTTATGCTTCATTGGAAACTACATTTTAAACGCCATCTAGCTCATCTTTGAACGCCATTTCTGCTTCATTGAAAATTACATCTCAATTTATGATAAACCTCTTGTGACCTGACTATAGGAACCACAACCTATAAGCTTTGACTTCTTCAGGGTATCCAAGGAACATACATTTCAGAGCTCTGGGTTCGACCTTGTCTTGCCTAATGTGAGAATTGTCTAAGCAGCCAAATATTATAAGTTTATCGAGACTAGGTGGATGTCCCGACCAAACTTCTTCATGCGTCTTCATTCCCAAGGCAACTGAAGGACACCTATTTATCAAGTATGATGCAGTCACAGTAACTTCTGCCCAAAACACCTTCTTCAATCCTACACTAACCAACATGCACCTCATTCTTTTCATAATGGTTCGATTAAACCTTTCGGGAAAACCATTTTTTTAGGGAGTACTTGTAGTAGTTATGTGCCTTGCAATACCGGACGTAATACAATAGTTGTCGAATGCCTCATTGCAAAATTCAAGACTATTGTCGGTCCTCAACCTCTTGACCTTCCTGCCAGTTTAGTTTTCAACCAGGGTCTTCCAACTTTTGAAATTTTCAAAATTTTCATCCTTATTCTTATGGATGAATATTCATAATTTTCTAGATTAATCATCAACTATGGATAGGAAATACTTTGCACCTGAGTGTGAAGGATTCCTTGCAGGCCCCCCAAAGATCAACATGAATGTAATCAAGGGATCCATGCGTTCTTTGTTTACCTTTGTTAAACTTTACTCTACATGATTTACCAAATACACAAGGTTCATAAAACTCCAGTTTTTTGACCTTGTCACTATACAATAGATTTTGTTTCGACTCGACTAGGCCTCTTTAACTGATATGGCTAAGTCTCTTGTGCCATAGCTCAACATTCAACACAGGTTTTATGGATGCCACATCTGCTGAACCACTTACAACCTCAACCTCAAGGGTTACAAGCCTTCTTTCTTCATACCTCTCAAGACTTCCTTCGACCCCTTCATTACCCTTAGGATACTTTGCTCTCTTTTGAAAACATATCCTTTCTTGTCGAATTCACCGATAGAAATCAAATTCCTCTTAAGATCAGGTACATACCTAACATCAGTCAATAGCCTTATTGACTCGTAATAGAGCTTGAATCTCACAGATCTAGTACCGGCAAATTTTGCAGACTTTATTGTTTCCTAACAGCACTGATCCACTATTTTGATCAAATAATTCCTCAAACACGTCTTTTTTTGGAGTCATGTGTCAAGTACAACCTCAATTCATAACCCACTCCTTGCTAGAGTCGTTAATGAAACTACCAGAACATCAGATGTTTCATAACCATCTTGCACATTGGCTAAATTACCATTATCCTTTCCACTATGATTATTCAATCAATAAGGACCCACCTTTCTTGTATGAACCTTCTTCTTACAATGATAACACCTAATTGCAGGAGTATTACCACCATAAGAATTATATATAACCTTAATATTCTTCTTCTCAAATCTACCATCCTTCCTTAAGAATTTCCCTTTAACTAACAAACCTTTACCAATAGAAGATGGTTTGTACTCCTTTCGCTTGTTCAAATCCTTATAGTAGAAGGTTGATTGAACTTATTCAAAGGTCAACGAATCTCTTCCATACAAGAGAATTTCTTTGAAGTGAGCGTGAGACTTAGGTAAAACACACAACTGTTAGAACACAGATTGGTTCTTAATAATATTTGTATGTTTTGATGATAACTATTATGAAATTTTGTATTAAAGAATTATATACTCTAAAATTTGCTTGAGAATGTTTGCTGCAGATGTTAAAGTAAATATCACTCCAGAAGAAAATTAGATCTGAACAAAAGAAATATGCAAGGCTCTGAAGCGTCAGAAGCATCTCTTAGAAGATTTTGAACGCTGCCTCCAGAAGATTATGAGCGCTGCCTCCAGAAGAATCTGAAGCAGAAGCTACAGAAGCATCTGAAGCAGAAGCCAGAAGCATCTGAAGCAGAAGCCAGAAGCATCTGAAGCAATGAGGAATTCTGTATGAAGAGTTTTCAAGCACAGTTACCTCAGAAGACTCTGAAAGTACTAACGCTGTCAGTACTGAGGATCTGACCCAAAACTCTGCCCTGAACTTATACACGCTGAAAGCACACTTGCTGCAAAGACTCTGATTCAACAAAACTCTGATGAACATCAGAAGGCTCTAACCAATTTAGACTCTGATGATTCTTGCTGAAAATTGTTGAAGAAGATTTCAAAGTTATGTCCGTTGGAATAACCAAACGACTCTTTCCTTATTTATGCTAGACACAAGAACACAGACAAAAAGGATTTCTCTGTGCATTCTTCTTCTAGGAAAGGTCACATGATGTGAAGACAAAAAGGCTCAGACCTTTTTGGTACACTACTCTCAACGTGAAAAGCTCTTGGATCACTGTGCCTATAAAAGCAAGTCTCCACTCATCTTCTTTAGTTGACGAAACACTTGAAAAGAATACTTTACAAAGCTCTCATACAACTCATACATTCTTGCTAGAATTATTTCATTGTTCTTTATCTTAAGTGGAAAATCACAGTTGTGATAAAGCTTTATTAGAAGCATTTTAACACTTGTATTTATTATTACATTTGATTGTAAGAGAACCTTAAGAAGATCCAGTTAGGATCAGTAGTTCTTGAGAAGACTTTGAACAGTTGTTCTTAGTGCTTACTATTGTAATCAGTTGATTAAATAGTGGATTAAGTCCTTGCTTGAGAAAGGCAAATCACTCTAGATAGGGTGGACTGGAGTAGTTGAGTTCAACGAACCAGAATAAAAATCCTTGAGTTTTTATTTCTAAGTTTTTATCTTCATACTTATTCAACCCCCTTTCTAAGTATTTTCTCACCTTCAACAACATCAACATTGCTTGATCTTCATCATCAATCTTGAACTCAATATTTTCAAGATCAAGAATCAAATTGTTTAACAAATCCAGCTGCTCAGCCAAGACTTTGTCTTCACTCATCTTGAACGAACACAAAGCCTTCTTAAGGTATAGACGATTAACCAACGATTTCTTCATGTACAGACCTTCGAGTTTCGTCCACACGTTGACTGTTGCCTTTTCCTTCAAGACCTGTCGGAGAACCTTATCTCCAAGGCTCAATATGATTGCACTACTAAATTTACCGATCATCTCCATCTTCTCCTTCTTCGTTAGAGCAACATCCATCTTCTGCAATCCTTTCAATGCTTCTAATAAACTTTGATGAACCACTAAGGCTTGCAACTTCAAGTGCCACAAATCGAAATCATTCACACTGGTGAATTTCTCAATCTCATACTTTATTGACGAAATTTTCTCACCCACACTGACCGCACCAGTTTGTTGTGAATTGACGTCGTCAAGAACAAACCAAATCTGAGAAAGAGTGAGTTTCTTGAACAAAACAAGAAACCGTATTAAGTTACAAAAGAGAGAGAAGAAGGATGAAGAATAATTGGAATTGGTTTAAATTGCTTTACTATTTGATGACAGCCTGTCATTACATATAATCGGTCGAAGAATTGGGGAAAACAATCAAAAGAGGAGCTAAAAAGATGAAGAAAGACCCATGAATGAGTAAAAAATAGACAACTATGAAAGAATGAGATTTAATGGAAATTCTGGTGAAAAGGGGGTGAAATACACATAACTACTAAAATAATCATGCGCATCATCGTTCCCTATCGCGTGCACTATATAAAAGAAAAGGGGTCATCGTGTGCGCGATGCTTCCATAATGCGCGCGATGACAGCTTTTTCTGGGATTTTTTTGACATGTTCTGATAGCTTAAAAGGGGATTTTTTGCACTTTTAGAAGAGTTACAAAATTTGGTAATGGGAGCATGAATTTACAGCATTAGAGGGTGATTTTGAGAGCATTGGAAACCATCGAAGGCCAATCCTTCAAGGGAATTCATATGACATTCATATTTATTCAATTGGTATTGTCGTTGTTACTATGTGTAGCTAAATTCTCCTAGGTTAGGTTGTGTTATGGTGAACTTTATTCAATCTTGTTGGCATTGTATGGCAGTTTAGCTTTGTATGAACCTTATGACTTATAATTTTATTCAGTTGTTTCTTATGTTTAATGCTTATTATTTGAGATACTCTGTTAATTTCTTGTTAGATGCATAGGGATCCCTGACTCGTAGCTATGTATTGGACCTAGGAAAATTGTTCTACTTAAGCCGTTTGACTAGGGTTATGATACCTCGAGTAGTGGAATATGGAATTAACGATTTGTACATCGCCTAAAACTGCTTACGTTGGCGGACTAGAGATAGAAAGCTCCAAGTAGTTTTTAGTGATTTATTTCATGGGGGACTGGCTATAACGGTTTTGTTAATTTGCCGTAAAATTATAGGGATAATATAATTCATACAAGGAACCATACATCAACAAGATGGGATAAAGGGATTCTAAAACACAATCTGATCATTTTCGTGACTTGGTTTTCTTGTTTAATTTCTTTTTGCACTGAAACTTGCAAAATCCCCCTTTTACTCCTTTTATTTAATATTGCACAAATTATTGTTCTGTTCGAACACATCCCTTGTGGGTTCGATCTTTTTATTACTGCAAAATTATCGATACACTTTCCGAGAAGTCATCAAGTTTTTGGCGCGGTTGTCGAGGACTATTGATTTCAATAGGGCAACCCTTTACGCATCGTATTCTTTTTTATTTTCTTTTAATTTTAGTTTTTAGTGTTTTGTTGTTTTCTTATTTATTATAGTGTTATTGAGGTATTTTTCGTTGTGTGTACGCAACACATATATCATGACCGAACCAATACCACAAACTTTGGGGATTACTGTACCTAATGACGCATCCCAAGTCTCTTTAGGTTTCTTTCCCGCAAACCCAGTACATTTCAACATTAAATACTCTGTATTGTCAGGTACATTTCAACATCAAATATTCATTGTATTTATAACCAGGTTATAAATGAACCAAATTCATCAAATACTCACTATATTTATAAGTAGAGTTTCATAAATGAATCTAGTAACAAAAAACCAGGTCATAAATGAACCAAATTCTCCATTACTAGATTATATTCAATCACTCTACCCGTTGAGTAAAAAGAAACCAAAAAGAGAAATTAAAGTGGGGCAATTTAAAAAGTTAACGGAGATACTCACTATATTACAAGTGAACATAAGGGAACATCAGTAAAATAACCCAATGATATACAATCAACTCAAAGAACCCAACCCGATGTTACATATCAGAGCAAGACCCTATAAATTAACCATAAAGGCTAACGACTCTAAAACTTCAAAATACTCCTCGACGGCGTCCACGGCTAAACTTGCTCATCTGCATGTTACCCACGTGGAGGTAACATTCAAATAGGCAGGGTGAGTAAGACAATTCATAATAATCAATGTATAACAATTAATGCATAAACGGCATATTACTCAGTTATATTCAACACATTGATATCCTTCAAAATATGCCTCAAAGGCCACAACATCATAATTTATACACAAAGGCTCATAAATGCAAATGCAACATAGACTCAATGCATGTGGTACCAATCATCACAGCGCGATGGACACTGGGCCATCAACCCTCCATAGATCCCCATCAATATGATCGGAGCACATCAAAATACTTCACATCCACACTGTGGGATTGAAGCCAAAGTAATCGAGGTCTTGGGCCGAAGTCCGGATGCACATGAATGCATGATGCACACGTCACAATAATCCTCATAATAACAACATATGGTGCATCATCATTCATCATATTCATCATATTCGTCATACGTCATAACTCATCATATTAATCATCAATACAACATATCATCATAATACATCATATTATTCATCATGCAACATATCATCATAATACATCATATTATTCATCATGTAACATATCATCATAATTCATCATATTAATCACCACACAGCATATCATCATAATACATCATATTATTCATCATACAACATATCATCATATAATCACGTATAAATCACATATTAGCTCATAGTCATATTATCCCATATTATCTCATAATAATTCATAATACTACCCCCATATCATCTCATATTAATTTATCAACTTATACTCACGGTAATCCTCACACTATCGCCTATCAATCACATAACTTCACAGTTCTACTCGTGTTAATTCGTCATATCATCACATAGTATTCACATATTAATCCCTAATATCATATCATATTGCCTCATGTTAATTCATCATAATTCCACTCGCGATAATCCTCATACTATCACTTATTACTCATGCAACCCCACTGTCATACTCATAGTAACTCATCACGGGAATCCCATAATCAAACATCACGGCATCGCTGCACACGATCAATATTCGTGAACTCTACTACGTTCGCTGGCTCGCTCGCTAGGCGAGTTGGTAGCGAGCCTTCGCTGGCTTGCTCGCTAGGCGAGCCTCTAGCGAATCCTCGCTGGCTTGCTCGCTAGGCGAACAGTGCGATGACAACAACTTCTGCTACGCACCAGAACTGATTCCTGTCCAAATACTCATACGATTTACTTACCAAATGCCCCCAAAACATCATTAAAACATTCCCAATGTCATACGGCGATAACGGTACAAAATCTATGGTTCATTAGGCTAATCCAACAACATTTGCACTACCTAAAACACTATTTCCCTGCAATTACCCTAAATGCATCATAATTTCTCATATCACCTATCTCTATCCCTTCAAGGTCGGACGCATGTCACCCCATAGTTTTGGCCACGAAGGCCTAAGGTTTCCTAATCCTCATATCAGATATTCAATATTCAGTGATACATATCACAAACCATAATCTCAGAGTTCATCGTCAATTTCCTTTACTTTCCCACAATCAACCCAAAATACCTTAAATCATAAACCACGTAAACCAGCCATAAACACATCTAAAGGCATACATAGCAAATCATGAAATGCGATACTCCCCATACCTTAACCGATTCAAAGCTTTCACGATTAACTTCGGCAACCTTCCAAAGATTTTGCCTCCACTTCTCCCTCCTCAGAACTCTAGCCTCATTCTTTTCACGGTTAACCAAAATGAATCCTCCACCTTCAGAATTCTATTTTGTCAAACTTAGACTTAGGCCACACAATTGGGTTTTTCCCATAATACCCTTACTAACTCTTCATAATGTTCAATTTACCCTTATTTCTCTTATATTCATTTTAATCAATAATAATACTGATATTCTCATATTGTATACTATTAATTAAATAAATAGTCCAAAATGCATATTTTCTCAATAATTTCCAAAACCACCAAAAACACCAAAAATATGAATATTCTCAATTAAATAAATTAATTAAAATATTCCAATTAAACTTGGGGTGTTACAGATGACGTATCCCACGCACCAACGGTCACAAATTTACATTCCAAAAGCTTTAATTATTTGCATCGAAGAGTTATAGCATTGTTGTTGTCATTGAGTTTGGAGCACTTTACATTGTACCTTTTAATCTTACCGTCATTTACATTTCATCCAAGTTATTTTTCGTCTATTTCCGTTGTACCAGATTCAAGTCTTTGATTGGAGTAGGCTCTTATTAATTTTAGTATTATTTACATTTTTTTATCTCGTTTATTTACTTTGCCCTACTTCATTTATTTTATCGCATTGCTTTATTTCCTCGCCTTACTTAATTTATTTTCATCGCATGTTCTTACATTAATTGAATCGCTTTATATATTTAATTCCACATTTCAAACAAAAGCTAAATTGTTCACCATGAATATGTCCGACTAATTCGTTAGTGCTAGAATGTGAGGATCGTCAATTCGATGGTACTCTGTTTGTTGTTTCTTTAGAATTACTATTGGGACTATTTTGATTTTAATTCAATTTTTTCGAAATCAATTTGATCTGTTACTACAAAAGTAGAATCGTGCCACGTCGGGTAAGATCGAAAGTCGTCCAACACCTAAGATTGAAATTGATTCGTTTTTGGTTAACATACACCACGAAAGCACTTTGTTAATTAATTAGGAGAGTTTAATATTTCTAGAAACTGATTTTAAAATTATTTATGGACGCATTGATAAGTTTATGATCCGGTTATCCAAGTGAAAGCTGGAAACCTTTAAAGTTAAAATTTCCAATCAAACCCACTTTTCAACTGAGCTTAAGAAGTGATCACTAAAAAAGGATTTTCTACTTTAACGCAAACGCAACCAGACACGTGAGAGCGGACGGTAAAGATTATAGATTAAGTTCGGTTCCAAATATGCGAGAGCGAAAATTCCTTTTTAGTTAAATCTTTTTCAAGGAAAAAAATATTGCCCCGTAATTAGTTATGTTTATAAATGATAAGAGTACTAATGTTTGATGAGAGCCATATTCCAGTATTGCATCTTTGAATTTGTTAAAAGTTTATTATTTCATTTTGTTCCTATTTCTAAAACATTTTTGCAATCGCCTTAGATATACACCATAGCAATAGAATATGATAGATTGATCATTAGGTCTCTGTGGGATTCGACAACCTTTTATATTACTCTGATACACTCCATATACTTGCGGAAAGCACGCAACAAACTCGTCGGGATTGAACTTCATATACCCATCAAATACTTAAATATACTGATCAATTGTATGCAACCTATAACACTCGTCAATATCATCACATATCACCCACAACAAAGATTATGTCTAACACAAAGTTGAGAGAAAAACCATATTGTCTCATCGATGATGTCTCATGCAGCTCAACAACACAAAGCATTAAGAACCAATGCCCACTGTGAGTATTAGATCTAAATCTATCTCTAGAGCTCAGAACCTAATAGATGTTCATCCTAGTTCTAGATCTGAAGAGTATATGTCTATAGCAACTCAAATCCAAATATAAAGCAAGTAAAATAAGGATAACATCGATATAGATTTGTAAAATAGATCTTGCACAAAGCCTTGATCAATACATATACATAAATTCAAATTAAACTTACAAAAAAAACCCCAAATAATAAAGAATACAAAGAGAAGAAGGAAGATGAACCGAAAACTATCGCATTGTCAAGACGATTGATGCAAATCCAACTCTGGATCATCAAGATGCATCCTCTAATGTTGTTTTCTAAGCCTCTCTATTTAAAAAAACATGTTGTAAGAGTTGGGGTTAAAATATCCCAAAACCATTCCCTAAAAATATGTGTAAAAGTGAATAAATATGGGTTGGACATTGCTGACCACACTTAACACGCTCAGAGGGCGCTTAGCGCCATCAGCAAAAACTAGTTTTTTGTTTTCTTGATAATTTGTGAAACGTAACTCTGATTGACGCACAGTCATAAGCGTTGAAAAGTTTATTCAATACTCTATAAGACAATGAATAAATAACATTTATTGAATACCTAAAAAAATGAGATAAAAACAATCAAACTCAATGATATTTACATGATAACACATGATATACACTATAACACAAACTATACAAAATGTACACAAAAGTTGAGGTTTATTGGTATAAAATGAATGAATACAATCGATGAATGTTAATTATTCACACTCAAATTCACAACAATTTAGAACTCATCACTTACCCTAGCATAATCCAAGTTACAATCGAAAAATCCCTCTAAATGTGTGTGTTGTGATTTCTATGATTGACTCTATTAGAACATAATCAAGCTAACTTTAATTGATTTTGAATGTTGATTGAGTGTTAAATTTATCAATTTACTGAGTTAAGTGAGCTAAGAGATAGGTTTAGTACTAGTCATGGTTGAATATGTTTTTCGAAATTTCCGTATGGAAATTAGTAGCCGGAATAATGGTTCGATAACTATTAAGATATGGTGATGCTCAATTGTTATTGTGCGACTTGTTGTTAGTTGAAATGTGTAGTTGCAGGTGAGTTGCTTGAGGACTGTTGAACCCTAAAATTTGCCCAACCTTATTCACTTGGTTTATGTTTCAATGTCATTAGCATTTGCATATAGAGTCATGTACATAGGTTACTCATTTGCATAGCATAAGCATAGCAAGTCATACAACAGGGGGACCAATCATCATTCTCATCTATAGAGGCCTATCAAGAGGTTATTATCCTGATTCAATCTCATTCAAGTCATCAGAAAAGAATTTGAAAGCTATAAAGTCAATGGATCAAGCAGTTCATCTATCTCCTAACTGAGGGTATCTGAACATCATCAAAGAAGTGGTGAGCTGTGGGCTGAGCATGGGGAGTATCTAGACATCTTGGAGGACTTAGAAAGTCATTTGGAGAAGGAGACAAGTCATTGGTGAAGTCACAAGAATTACAGTTGAAGACAGTCAACTAGGGTTTCATCTGGGTCAACCCTGGGTCAACTCTAGGTCAATTGACTGATTGAAAGGCATTAAGGGCTATTGGAGAGATGTGGGGTTCATCATTTGACATTTATAAGAGGATATGGTGATATGCCAAGAAGAAATCAAGAGAAATCAAGGAGAAGAGGAGTTTCTAAATTAGGGTTTCTGTGTAAAATCCCCTAGTTTAGGTCAAATGTCCAAGCAAGATAAGTCAAAATGCAAGCTTCAAATGGATCCTTGGCCAACATGAAACTTGTAGAGGATCTCAATACCTTTAATTTGAGTGGTGGAAGACATCAAGGAGATTTATATAACTCAAGTTATGGTCCTTGCAAGTTACAGGTCATCTGAGGTATCTGAAGTTTTGTCTGTGAAAGTGACTTGACTTCCAAGCAATTTTTACCCCTCAAGGAGATTTCAAATGAATTTATGGTAAACATAAGAGTTGTTTCTCATTGTTTTAGATTTCTAGAATGGTATAGTATGCCTTCATATGATTTGGGGAACTCTACTTATGGTCTTGGCAAGCAAAGGGTATTTTGGTCATTTGTGAATTACAGGTCATTCATAGCATATGCCTAAAACTCATACAAGGAAGCTTCAAATGGAAAACTTCCCAACATCAAAGTTGTTCAAAATGGGATTTTAAGGCTAGAAAAGAAGGTGTGAAAGTTTTAAAAAGCTTGGAGCATGGAATTTTAAAAAGTGGTGAAAATGACTTAAAAAGGCATATAACTTGAAAAAGTTCAAGTTGGAAAATGGTTTGAGAGATCTACAAAGACAATATGGGTCATCCAATATACCAAATTGATTCCCAACATCATTTTAAAGACATTGGTTCAGCCACATTTTTGATTTTAGGTTTAAAAATTGGACTTCCTTTGTAAATTTGTTTCTTACATCATAAGGCAACATGGTAAAGCTTAACACAAGGCAAGGAAAACTTGGTTTTTTATGCATACACTCCTAATATCTCATGAGGGGAGATTTTCACTCAAGTTTACCCAAGGTGCAAGCATGATATGATATGATTCAAAATGCCATCAAATGATAAATTCATGAAAGTTCCATAAGCTTCTAGATCCCTCTAGGACCAATCTAGAAACTTCTCATTCTGTTAATCCTCTCCTATATAAGGAAATGAAGCTGTTTGTTGTTAGGTTGGTGATTCTAGTTGCTTGCAAACCATACTTTCATCTCATAACTCCAAAATTGCATTTTGATTCCCATCTCTCCCAAACTCCATTGTTTGTGCTAGCTATCATCATCATCATCATCATCCTCCATTGTTGTAGAGTAAAAAGCACGAAGAAGGCACCTCAAATCATGGCTGGATCATGAGTTCTTCTCCATCACTCCAAGTGGTGTGAAGCTTCGAATTGGCATTTTCAAGAGGTATAAACACGAGTTCTCTTCACCAGCATCATCACCATCATCCAAGGATCAATTGGCACAAGTGGCAAGGGCTGAAACGAGGGATAACCATCATCACCATATCCAATTGGTAAGAATACGTTTTGATTCGAATCACCATAATTATGCATGGTTAGGGTTAGTTGTTGTGATATTCATGATAGAGACCACTTAAGGATCATTTATTGTGAGTTTAAGGTCAATCCATGGAGGTTCAAGATGTGGTGTCAATTCTTGGTTGGTCAAGAATGGTTGATATATGAAGATTAAAAGCATGTGCTATAGTTTAGTATACTCAGTGTAATATGTAGAACACGTGGCTACAATTATTTTCAAGGTTTGTTACAGTTGCATGTCAAGCTTTCATGGTGGACCCAAGACTTGTGGTGTTCGGTTTGAAGTGTAGAGAAGGTTTCAAGGTTAGCTAGGGCCATGGCTGGATAGAGGGCAAGAAGAGGATCGTTTTTGGTCTTTATTTCGTATGTTTTCATGGAGAAACGAGTGAGCTAGAGGGAGTAGAAGATCATGGCATGGAGTGGAAATTCTGGTTTGGTTAGGGTTTTACATGAAGAAGAAAAGGGAGGGCCGTTGGATGCTCCTAAAAGTCTTGACCAAGACTCCCATCGGATGGCCGTGATTCAATTGCAGAATTTGGAGGGAATTTCCACATGAATGAAACGGCGTCGTTTCATTAAATGAGCTTGTTGGGCTCTTTTTTTTCTTTTTGCACCCCCCCTGATTCTGAAGCCCAATGCGTTGAACTAGCCCATCCTACTATCTGCACCCCCTTCATCTATTTCTTTTATTTTCATTTTTAATTTTTCTTTTTATTTTACTCATCTTCCAAAATTCATAACTAAATAAATAATGCATGTTTTTTACTCATTCTTTTTTTAATATTTTCCTTAGCATGTCTAGAAAATTAAAAAAATATAAAAATTGCATTGTATATTTTTTTCGCATTTTCCACATATTTTACAAAATAATGCATTCTTTTCCTTAATTCATTTCACACTTGAACTTGCACATTTTTGTTCATGACTTTAGGAATAGATTTTTTGCTCATTCTTTTTGGTGATGTTAAATAATGAATTGTATTACTCTCTGGATTTATTACTAGATTTTTTAGAATAAAATTTGATTAGTTTAGATAATTGAACTTAGGATAGTTTAATTAGGGTTTTTAAGTAGTATACTTGAACTTCAACATTTTATTTTTGGGATTTTTAGGACAAGTTAGCCTATGGGGAATATATGGGACTTAAGGATAGTTAAATAGGATCCCCTAGAATTTATATTAGGAATTTATATTACCATATGCTATTTTTGGTTGATTTTTGAATTGATTGATCATTTGTGTGGCCTTTAGGGCATAGTTTGTATTGTTTTGCTTCTTTTTCTTCTCCTTTGGGTGTGGACCTTTGAAGATTGAATTGAGGACCTTGTGAAGACCTCGTGGATGAAGCACATTGAAGACTCAAGATGGAAGATCAAGTTCAAATTCATTGAAGATGTTGTGTTTGCTAGAAGACTGTGGAAGACTATAGGATTTAGGGTTAGGAAGAGCCTAGTCTAGCAGCTTGATTCACAAACATAGAGGGCTTTGTTTGCCTCTATCCTTTCTCTATGATTCAAAGTCTCTTTCAAATACCCACCTCCTTCCTTTGGAAGGATCAGTGAATGTATTTGAAAGATAGAACTTTTGAGAGGAAATTGTCTGTTTAATGTTAACAGTTAATGAACCACCCTTGGTAGGTAATTAACTGTCTAACATTCATTCATTTCATCCTGTCGACTGATGTTTCTCCTGGAGACTGAGACTTGAAGAAAAGCCATTGTAGACTAAGGACTGGTGCTCAAGATCTTTGCTTGAAGACTGTGAAGATAGAGACTGCTGCTGACTGAAGCTTGTAGTTAATTGGAGATGACTTGAAGATAGATATTGATGCAGAGCTGCTGTGGCTGTTTATTTTGCTGTATTTCATTTCTTGATGTATTGATTGGTTTTCCTGACTGTATTGTTTGCTGCTTACCCTGTTGGGTTGAAGGTGAAGCCTGTTCACTTTTGCCTATTGTTTTCTAGGTTCGAGGTTGAGTGGGACTCCCTTGCCTCGCTTGTATTGCTGCATTCATGCATTTTACTGTTTTACTGTATATATCTGATATTGTTTCTGTTCCCGTCTATTCCCTTAGGATCTCTGTTTCTCTCTGCGCAAGAGAGGAGCATGATAGACACTAGGTCTTAACCCATGCATGATAACATTAGGTTAGTTTGTCTCCCTTCGCAACCACAGGTTAGAGTTCTGTCTCTTCTCTCTCAAAACAAACAGAAAAACACAATAAGATTTCAAATACAATAAAAGACACTTCTTCCGTAAAAGAATGTGAACTCATCAAGACGTCATTTTTGTCCGCCGGAACTGCTAATCAAGAAAACCTTTTTCAGAAGGAATAAAATCAACCAAGACAAGCCTGTGTCGTGCGTAGCCCGAACTACGTTTGCTCTGATCTTTCATGCTGTATGAAAGTACGTAGGCATAGGATGCGATATCCTAGCGAGCAACCTTCCCCTCCTTTCCCGTAGGTAGGCGAACTACGTTGACTCTGATTTCTCGTTCCAGACGGGAATACGTAGGCATAAAGTACGATACTTTGCCGAGTCATTTTATTTTCATTTTCTTTTCTTTTTAACCCTTAACCCTGTAGAGTAGATAGAATAATAATCCATACCCGAAAACAAGCGTGGATCCCGTCGAGTACGACGGACGTGAGGGGTGCTAACACCTTCCCCTTGCGTAACCGACTCCCGAATCCAGGTTTTGGTTGCGATGACCATACCTTTCCCGTGTTGTGCGAGGTTTACTCTGAGCGTTTCCTTTCCCTCCCATGGGATAAATAACGCACGGTGGCGACTCTTCTGTTCAGCCGGCGCCGATTTTCGCAGTAGCGACAAGGACAATCAGTGATTCAAGTTTGGGGTTGTGATGATAGTCTGTCATTACATATAATCAGTCGAAGAATTGGATAAAAATGATCAAAAGAGGAGCAAAAATGATGAAGAAAGACCCAAGAATGAGTGGAAAATAGTCAAGTATGAAAGAATGAGACTTAGTGAAAATTTTGGTGAAAAATATATAGCTACTGTAATAATTACATGTAACATCACACCCTATCGGGTTAGCGGTAGAAAGGCAAAAAGGTCATCGCGCATGCGATGCTTCCATTATGCGCGCAAAGACGACTTTTTTGGGCTTTTTCTGACGCGTTCTGACATGTTCTGACAGCTTTAAAAGGGGATTTTCTGCATTTTACAAGGGTTATGAAATTTGGCACTGTGAGCACGCTTTTACAACATCAGAGGGTGATTTTGAGAGCATTGGAAGCCATTGAAGGCCAATCCTTCAAGTGAATTCATATGGTGTTCATCTTTATTCAATTGGTATTGTAATTGTTACTATGTGTAGATAAATTCTCCTAGGTTAGGTTGTGTTATGATGAGCTTTATTCAATCTTATTGGTATTATATGGCGGTTTAACTTTGTATGACTTATAATTTGTCAAAAAAAAAACTTTGTATGACTTATAATTTTACTCATTTGTTTCTTATACTTAATGCTTATTATTTGAGATACTTTGTTAATATGTTATTAGATGTATAAGGATTCCTGACCCGTAGCCTATGTATTAGACCTAGGGAAAATTTTCTACTTAAGCCAGTTGAATAGGGATAAGAGACCTCGAGTAGTGGGACAGAAAATTAACGATTTGTACGTTACCTAACACTGCTTACGTTGGCAGACTAGAAACAGAAAGCTCTGAGTGGTTGTTAGTGAGTTATTTCATAGGGGACTTGCTATAACAATTTTGTTAATTTGCCGTAAAATTATAGGGATAAAATAATTCATACAAGACATCGTACATCAACAAGAGAGGATAAAAGGATTCTAAAACACAATCTAACCGTTTTTGTGATTTAGTTTTTCTCATTTAAATTATTTTGCACTTAAGTGGATAATTTTAAAGATATGATATTATATTTAATATAATCTAGTAAAAGTTTTGTTGGAATGAATAGAGTTTAATTGAATAGGATTATGGGACACACTCCTGAAATCAAGTGTAAAAAAATGAAAATGTTCCTATATTTTGTGATTTAATGAATGTTGAATATTTCATGTCTAAATATTTCAGCATTTTGGTTCTCATTTCTTAGAAAATCTCTTGCTAATCCTTCTTTTTGTCTTAATAATATATGAATTTTATGAAGGGTTATAATCTATTTAGTGAAAATTATGAAAGAAATTATGTTATATTTTCTATTGTATTCTCGTTCTAAAGTGAAAGTTATGAAAGAACTCTCTTAATTTTTAAATTTTTTTTCCAGATTCCATTAACTAAATTGTGTTAAAATAAATAAATGTTGTTAGAGAAATTGAATCCCCTACATTTGATTTTTTGTCGCATTCATGCAATTACGATGTTATTAGTTCTTCGATTTTGATCGCATGGTCCTAGAAAAGAGTATATTTGAGTTTTATTTTTAGTTTTAAAATTATTAATTTTTAAATTAAAATCGTTTTATTTTAATCAGGAGGCCACCCACATTTGAATGTGTGATTACAAGAATTTTGAGTGCAACAAATCTCATTATGTTTGTAGTGCACTTAGGTGGACGAAGGTCGCCAATAGGAGATGAGAGGGAAGCCCCATAAGATGAGTCTCTTTTAGTTCAATAGCATTGGGAACCAGAAGGAATGGGAGAAACTACAATCATCTTCTTTACGTAGTTTTCAGAAACTTTGACAGCTAAAGCCTTTTTCCAACAGTTCAAGGAGATCGGGGAGGTTGAAGAAGTTGTTATTCTGTCTAGGAGGGATAAGGGAGGAAAAAAGTTTGGTTTCATCAAATTATGGAGGATTTCAGATGTGACAAATCTTGCTATCAAGTTGGACAATCTATTCATAGACGGGAGGAAGTTACATGCAAACCTTCCTTTCTTTAGTAGGATGGTTAAGTCAGCGTATGAGGTTAAGGGGAAGAAGGTCACTTTTTCTTCTAAAAGGAAAGGGGCCTCAGTCAATGACAAAGTGTTCAAGGAAGATATGAGGGATAACTTTATTTTTACCATGCAATTTTCAAGAGCATGTCATATGCTAAGACGAAGATTTCATGAGGTTTGAAATAATATACGTAGGGAAAGTTATCAACCCTGGATCTACCTATAATATGGAAACTTCTTTTGAGATTGAAGGTTTTTTTCCAGTGAAAGTCACGCCGTTATGGGCGAACCTGTGCCTTTTGGAAGATATTGAGGAAGGGGATTTAAAATCTTTGGTTTCAGAGGGAAGTGAATGGCTAGGGAAGTGGTTTGCAGAAGTGATAAAATGGAAGGATGATGATGTTGATCTAGAAAGATTCACTTGGTTAAGATTATATGGCATCCCGTGTGATGTTTGGGTTCTTTCTTTCTTTGAGTTTCTGGTTTCCACTGTGGGGACGTATAGAGGAGGATGGGACGCATGATATGCAGAAAGGGGAAGATGTGATGGTTATTTTCAAGATACAGTTTGAAGTTGGGATAGTCTCTCCCTCTTTCTCGCAAAAGTCTTCGACGCCTTCAAAAAAAGTTGGTAACTGGTTTATTGCTATAGAGCTTGAGGAGGTTTCAGCTCAATGTGGGGTCTAGGTGGCAGGTAGTAAGTCAGCATAGGGGTGGTTTTGTTGGAAGTCAACAAGGACTTAAGGGTGACTAAGTTTGTGAATTTAGGACTTGAGACTAAAGCTCAAAAGATAGAGGATCTTCACATCCCTTTGTTGATAGATCTGGTTTCTAAGTGTTTGGACTTGGGTGGTAAGCTTAGTAGGTTAGGGATTTGCAAAAAAAAACTCAGAAAATTGAAAAACGGAAAATTAGATTTACAAAATACCTCTTTGAAAAAGGGAAAGCTTAATAGGTTGTGGTAAGACTTTTCTGCTGATTTATATCGTTCTTAGAGGCCTTCCCCAGGTGTTTTTCTATTGTCTAAAGATGAGCAATTCTCAGGTGGCTCTATTTTATGGTGCAATTCTGTCATTGATTCAGATGTTATTCAAGGCAATCTTTTCTTTAAGGGAGATATGGAGTCAAATGTGTTGAGGAAGGTTTGAGAATTGGCTTTGAAGTTGGGTATTTCTGGGTAGAGCAGCAATCTGGTGTATATAGAGGAGTTCAGAAGTATGGAAGTTAGAGATAAAGATGGAATAAGCAAGAGGAGTTTTAAAAATATGGTGTTCAATGAATATATTGTCAATCAATATTAAAGGAGGAGGAAACATGGTTAAGAGGAAAAGGATCAGTAAAATTATTCAGAGTGGAAAGTTTGATATGTGTTTCATTCATGAGTATAAATTGAGTTTGATTGATGTCAATCTTGCTTCTTCTTTCTAGGGTAACAAGGAGGTAGAATAGTCTGAGCTTGGTGCTGTAAGTGCATCATGTGGTATTGTTATTGTGTGGAGGAAGAATTTGTTATGCCTTAACTTCAGATTCAGAGGGAAAGGCTTTGTGGATATTCATGCGATGTGGAGATGCGATGTTTATAACTTTTTGAACATTTGTTCTCCTTGTAACGCTGCGGAAAATAGGAGTCTTTGGTGTTCTTTTACTAGTAAAAAGAGCATTGGGGAAGGGGGGATTGGATTGTTGGAGGTGACTTTAACTCTATTTTAAATAGGAATGATAGGTTGGATGTAGAGAATTGTTATAGGAGGTTGGAAATGTCCAATTTCAAATTGTTTATCGAAGAGATGGATTTAGTATATGTCCCAGTTGTTGGAGGTGTTTACACTTGGTTTAGTGGGTCGGGGAAAGCTATGAGCAGAATTGAAATTTTTGTGCTTTCGGAGGGTGTGATATCTAGATGGGATATTTTGGGTCAACGTGTGAGGAAAAAAGATATCTCAGATCATTGTCCAATATGGATTAAGGCTGGTGTTAGAGATTGGGGTCTGAAACCATTTAGATTTAACACTTGTTGGGTGAAGCACGAGGATTTTATGAGTTTTGTGAAAGTTGAATGGGAATCTATTTTGGTGTCAGGGAGATGCGATTACATTCTCAAAGAGAAGTTGAAGGCTTTGAAAGGGAGATTGAAAAGGTGGAATTAAGAAGTTTTAAGTTGGGTGGATTTAAAGGTTGAGAAAGTTGTTTCTGATCTAAATAGTTTAGATGATGAATGTGTCGGTCATGGTGGAGACATTACAAAAGAAGATGTTGTTAGAAGGGCATTGGCTAACAAATTAGTTTGGAGGAATCTTTATCTCAAAGAGATATTGTTTAGAAAAAAATCGAGGGTGAATTGGTTGAAAGAGGAGGATCACAATTCTAGGTTCTTCCACAATTTTATGAGGGAGAGACAAACAAAAACCATATTTCTTTTGTCAATACCGTAGGTGGTTATCTAAAAAAGTCTCTGTAATTAAGGAAGTTGTTAGCAATTTTTTCGAACTCAATTTCTTGGGAAGTTCCCTAGTCAGACCTGTGATAGAAGGATTTAAGTTGAAATCCTTATCTTCGGTAGATAGCTCGGCCTTGGAGCTCCCTTTCTTAGAGCTCGAAATTAAGGAAGCAATATGGATTTGTGGCGATGACAAGAACCTTAGGCCGGATGGATTGTTCTTTTGTTTCTTTCAGAGTTGCTGGGAGATTATCAAGTTTAACATCATTTGTTTCGTGATGGATTTTCACTCTAATGTTTTTCTCTCTAAGGCTGCTACTGCTTCTTTCTTTGCATTAATTCTGAAGTGTAACAACCTTCAAGAGTTGAGTATGTATAAACCTATTTTCTTGGTAAGTTATTTTCAAAAGATAATCTCGAAAATTCTTGTTGGTAGATTGAAATATGTCATTGGGAGTATCTCATCAATCGAACAATCTACCTTTGTTCCTAAGGGAAGCATTTTTTATATAGTGTTAGTCGTGAACGAAGTGTTGGATGAGGTAGAGAGGTTTAAGAAGAATTTTTTACTGATGAAGATAGATTTTGAGAGGACTTACGATTGGGTGAGTTGGGGATTTTTGAGGTATCTTTTGAATCAAGTGAGTTTTGATCTTAAGTGTAGGCGCTAAATGGAATCTTTATTTTTCATGGATCGAACTCTGTGTTGATTATAGGTGCTCCGACACAGAATTTCTCTTTATACAAGGGTCTGAGACAAGGAGACCCTCTTTTCCCTTTCCTTTTCGTCACGGTTGTTGAAGGTGTCGACGATATCATGAAGAAGGCGAATGAAGGTTTGTTCAGAGGCTTCGAGGTTGTAGAAGATGTCTCTTTCAATATTCTCCAGTTTGCAGACGATACAATATGGGGGGAGGTAATTGGTCTAATCTTTGGTGCATCAAAGCTATTCTTAGGAGCTCCAAACTTGTGTCCGACTTAATGGTTAACTTCTTCAAAAGCAAGCTTGATGGGTTATGTGGTTGGAATTAGAAGTGGCTAAGCATATCAGCGAGAATTAATTTATCAACATTTGTATTTAGATCCATCCATTACTATTTAATTCAATACGAAAAACTTCCTTAGAGTATTTGTAACGAGATGGAAAAAATTCAGCGTTATTTTGTTTGAAAAATATAGATCAGACAACCTAAGTTCACTTTGTGGATTGATATGGTTGGTGTTTTCCTAAATTGGAAGATATATGTAGTATAAGCACCTTAATCATATAAATAAGGTTTTCCTTCATGAGTGGATCTAATAAGGTTTTCCTTCATGAGTGGATCTAAGTTGTGGCATAGCCACAACAAATTTTCATTTTTTTTGTATTTTATATATATATATATATATATATATATATATATATATATATATATATATATATATATATATATTAGGTTTTCACCACCGACTAATTCGGTTCGGGGTCAATTCTGCTATCAAATGGTTCCAGCCTCCTCCCGATCGCAGTTGAAGGGGATCTAGCTGTGATCCTTCCTACCATGTCCAACGTCAATCACCATTGGACCAACTAACGATTGATTTTTTCATGTGCTTAAAGATAAAGCTACGTTTTTTGGATAATCTAGAAGCATCAAAAACTCAACATCCAAGTGAGATTATTAAAGTTATTGATTACGAATTATTGAAAATGGATATTGGAATTAGGACTTCAATTTCAAACTATTGCCTTAAAATCCAAAATAAGGTCAGAAAAGCTTATTTAAAAATAGGTCGTCATCAACCTCCTCACAATTTTGTTTTCCCTTGGTCTATTCAAGGTAAACAAAGATGTAGATTTTGCAAAATTGATTTTATTTGTATAATTGAGTTTTTTATAGTGAATATAAGGACCTAAATTTTTGTTTGCCATGTTTGTTGTTTTAAAATGTCTCTAAGTATGGGGGATTACTTTGTGGAAGAGGAGTTTCTCTAAATATGTTGATTGTGTGCATATGAGTTATGCTCTCATGAACCCAAACCAAAGTATTAAGGTTGGGTTTGTTAATGAAACTAAGAAAATGAATGTTGAGTATTATTGTTCTAGAATGGGCATGTGGTTGATCCATCGTCGAGCGCAACCCAATCCAGTTCTACGTCGAGGACGACCTAGAATGTTGGCCTAATCCGTTAGGGCTAGTAGAGAACATGTTCCCCATGTGCTCCTCAGCCGAGGAAACTTCACCAAATTTACCTGCATGCCTCACAGAACCATTCTGACATTCGTGACGGACAAGTTCAACCACTATCCTGACAGTCATCTGTTGTGGGCTTGAACATCCAGCCCATAAAGGAGACCATTAGCCAGGGGCTCACTATACAAATCTTCCTCTGCAAGAGGGTCAGATATTATATTCTTTAACCTTTTCTTACTTACCTCTTCACCCGAACTGACTTAAGCATCAGAGTGCCTGCAGCTACAACCCCCTTTCATCGATCGTTCAAAACTGTAGACGTGTTGTTGGCTACTCATATATTATGATCAGCTGTTTGGATCAATTGCGTTCGTGTAAATACATCTCTTATAGCTATTAAATTTCTTTTGAGGTGTGACATGCCATTTAGAAGGAGTGATGACTCCCTTAACTCTTTATTTAAGGGGCTATTTCTTACGCTGGTGGACATTATAAAGGAAATTAACCCAAAGATAGCTAGTGTAATAGATTGTTCTCCAGAAAATAACTTTATGATCGTCCATAAGTGTTTTGTGTTTTTATTGATGAATGTAGTGAGGCTACTGGTAAAGGACAAATGGTTGTTGTTCTCTATGTTAATAGTGAAGGTTTAGTAAAAAAACATTTCCTGGTGTTGTAAGTGTTGAAAAAATAAGTGCTAAGTTACTTAAGGAGATAGTTGAGAAGTTGTTGTCTATTAATGACTTGAGTTTATCTAGCAATAAGGGGAAAGGTTATGATAGAGCTAACAATATGCGAGGTAAGTTTGGTGGTTTAAGAACTTTATCCAAAATGAGAATCCATCTCTTATTATGTGCATCATTTTGCCCATCAATATATAATTTCTGATTTTGAATATAATTTAGTTCATATTTTCTTTCATATTTAGCCACATCAATATATAATGTTTGGATCCGTCCATGTTTTCCTTGTGATAATATTGTGGAACCTTATCAATAAATTGAATGAGTTTTGTTGCATGATTTTTCTCAATAAGTACGATAAAAACAATAGCATTAACATCAATATAAGTGCACAATCATATAATTATTTTATGTGGAAAGCACTATCAAGTATTTTGTAGTGATTTTCAGTACCGTATGGTTTGGAAAACCAGGTACTATAGGCATACAAAATTTTGGTTAGATAACTAATGTTGGAAATTTTGATTTGAATTTGAAAGGGTCATCCATATTAATTAATGGAATTTAATTTTAATTGATTACGTGGAAGTTAAATAATTAGTATTAATTAATAATTATAGTGTGTCACTCATCAAAACCTAGTTTTAACTTAGTTTTGACTAAATAAGTCTCTCCCATTATTTTTTTCTCCACTCTCCCACTATTTTCTCTCCATTTAGTTGAATCTCCTACTCATTAATAGGGTTCATCAGTTCATTTGTAAAGCACGTCAAATTTTTGAATTTTTGGAATCTCTCTTCTCCCCTTTATTCTCTTTATCTCAAATTATTTATGTCCTTCTTTATTTTTGAGTGGTTTATCGCACCATTAACGACTAAAATTATTTTCAGATATGAGTGGTTTAAAACACCATCTGGAGGTGTATCTCTATGAATGACTTATTATAGTGCAATTGATAATCGTATTTTTTTGAATGGACTGTTTTATCCTAGAGACATCGTCGAAATGTGACTGCATTGCATAATTTTGATAGTACGACGAAACGTCTTAAAGAAAGTGACCTAGTACGCAACTCATCCCGGTAATTTTCTTTGTGACAATTTTTCCAAAACCAAAATGCAACAATTTTAAGACGTTTTTTGTAACTGCCACGGCTACTGAGGAAATTATCGGTACTACTGTGGCCGCTGCTGTCACTGGCAAACCATTTAAGTTTGAGGGTTCTCACTTCAAACATTGGCAAGATAAGATGAAAATTTTCTTAACTTTGAAGAAGGTTGCCCACGTTCTGACTGAAGATATCTTTGTTGCTCCTTCTGGATCAACTGAACAAACTAATGGTAAGACAACTGTAAATTCAGACGGGACTCTCAACTCGTATGAATCAGACTCTTTTTCTAAGACTGAGGCAAATGATTTACAGCTCCAGAAAGAGATTTCCATTTGAAAAGATAATGATTATATTTGCAAAAACCACATTTTGAACAACCTTGCTGATGATCTGTATGATTACTACAATAATTGTAACGCTACTAAACAGGTACGGGAAGCTCTGCAGGAGAAATATGATACTGAAGAAACAGGTGCAAAGAAATATGTTGTCAGTCGCTACCTGAATTAGAAGATGGTGGATGAAAAGCCCGTGGAAGCTCAAAGCCACAAAACTTAGAAGATTACTCATGAAATCATAATAGAAGGTATGCCCCTCGATGAACAATTTCATATTGCTATGATAATTGACAAACTGCCCCTTGGTTGGAAAGATTTCAAAAATGTGCTTCGATATAAAACAAAAGAGTTTTCAATTAAGAGTCTGATTACTCGCCTACGAATTGAAGAGGAATCTAGAAGACAAGATCAGAAGGATGGAGTCTTAGTTGTTTCTAACAACAAAAAGAGATTTGGTGCGGTTCTAAAACCTACGGGAAAACCATTAAAAATGCAGAACCACAATGTTGTAAACCGAATTAAGAATGAGAATCCCTCAATGGGCCCATCTGCTCTAATTGCTAGACAACTGTTGGTGCAGTAAAGCAGCAAGCAAAAAATATTATTTTCGGAAGAATTTCCTCCGGGATTTATCGTCTCCACAGGGATTAGTGTGATATGAACGCCGTTCAACGATTTCTACATTCCTAAGCTTAATTTCAAAAGGTTTGGTTTAAAGGGTTCAAAGAACCATAAATAAAAACAGAATATATAAAATAAAGACTGAAATATAAATGGAGTCTTGTTGGGATTGGATTTCATCAATTGATAACATATGCATTCTTCTGATCACATTAAATACAGCCCAATCATTCGTCTAATACCCTTGCGTATCACTCTCAACAAAGCTTATCTCTAACGCAGCGTCGAGAGAACAACCACGTTGTCTCATTGGTGATCTCTCACCCAACAAAAACACAACACAGAGCATTAAGAACTGATACTCAAGAAAATGCTAAGCCTAAACCTATATCTAGCATTTAGGACCTAACTGATAATCATCCTAGATCCAGATCTGAAAAGTATATCTTTATCACGGTTCAAATCAAAGATAAACAAGTAAGCAAAGATGTTACCCAAATCAGATAAACAGTTGTTTTGCATAAAATACAACGATCAAAATACGTACACACGCTTAACCCTTTTTTACATGTATTCATCTAATCCGCCAAATATCGGTGAACATCATTCTTCATCACTATTATCACATACCCACACAATATCATATTGATCCTACCCATGTTACCCATGCTACTTAATCAACACAACACCATAGAGGATAAAATGAATATCAACTTCAAAACCATGTCAAAAGTTTGTTCATTGATAGAAGAAGATCCGAGATCAAAGATGTGAAAAGGTTTTGTCAAGACCCACAAATACATAATCAAAGATAATCAATCAATAGAGAATTCAAACTAGTTCACAAACATAAATTAGATGAAATACATAAGGTATCAAAAGATTACAATCCAAACCCCAACAAGAGATTGAAGATCTTACCTCCTCCCTCTTAGAGTTTTGAGTTTCTCTCTCTAGAAGAAATGAAGAGAGATAAGTTCTGCTATCCAAAATGTTACAAAATGAAGTTATGACCTAAAAAAGCAAGAAAATCACTTAAATACATGTTCAGGGTCTGTCTTGTTCACCTAGCGAACAACTAGCGAACCTGTGAACTTTTGGTACTTTTGGCATTGTCCAATTCTGGGCGCATTTGTTGACCTGCTCGCCTAGCGAGCAAGCTAGCGAAGCCTTCGCTGGCACGTTCGCTACCAGCTCTCCTAGCGAGCATGACAACATTTTGGTGGTTTTGGATGTTGTCTTGGTTTCCTTGCTCATTTCTTGTGTCTTACTTTTCACTTGTTTTATACCTAATTCCTGCACAATAACACACAAATCAAAGGTACCAAGAGATTTTCTCATAATGTTGCAAACCAACCAAAATAAGAGTGGTTTTCAACACTTAATTGACAAAAATGAGTGAAAGATGCCAACATTTGATAGATCAAATAAGTGAAATTTGGCGTCTAACAACAACAACCACCAACTCAAAGAAATAACGCTATGATTTTCACTTGCTTTAATTATGGAAAACCTGGTCACATGGCTAAGAGATGTAAGAGTAGGCCTAAACCTGTTGGCTCTAATACACAGGTTAAATTGACTGATGAGCAATTCATTTCTATGATCACTAAAATCAACATGGTTGACGGAAGTGATGATTGATGAATAGACATTGGCACCTATCGTCATGTCTATTATGATTGTGTTATGTTCAAGACATACACAAATGCTGAAGATAAGAAAGTGTTATTGGGAGATGCTCACACCACTGATGTTGCTGGAATTGGAGACGTTGAGCTGAAATTCACCTCAGGAAAGACTTTAATCTTGAAGGACGTCATGCATGTTCCTGAAATTAGAAAGAATCTTGTTTCTGGTTTTCTTTTGAATAAGGCAAGGTGTAGTCGGTCTATTTGAGCATATTTGTACACCATCACTAATAATGATATTTTTGTTGGGAAAGGGTACACCGCTGATGACATGTTTAAGTTAAATGTTGATTTGAATAAAATTTCTCCTTCTGTTTACTCTTTGTATGATTTTAATATTTAGCATGCTAGACTTTGTCACGTTAATAAGCGAGTTATCTCCAACGCAAGCAACTTAGGCCTAATCCCTAAATTAAATGTCAATGATACAAATAAATGTGAATATTATATTCAAGCTAAAATTACTAAGACTTCTCATAAATCGATTATTAAAGAATTTGATCCCTTAGATCTTATATACTCTGATATATGTGAATTAGATGGAACTTTAACTAGAAATAGTAAATGTGATTTAATCACTTTTATTGACGATTGCTCTGATTATACTTATGTATACTTAATGAAGAATAAAAGTGAAGCACTTGACTTGTTTAAGATATATGTAACTGAAATTGAGAATTAACTTAGTAAGAAGAATAAGAGACTTCTTAGTGATAGGGGAACTGAATACGACTCTGGGTTATTTAATGATTTTTATATTGAACATGGAATTGTACATGAAACGACTGCTCCATATTCTCCTGAAATAAATGGTAAAGCAGAAAGAAAGAATAAAACTCTTACTGAACTTGTTGTTGCAATTATGATGAATCATCAAAACCTAGTTTTGACTGACTAACTCCCTTCCACTATTTTCTCTCCACTCTCCCACTATTTTATCTCCACTCAGTTGAATCTCCTACCCATTAATAGGGTTCATCAGTTCAGTTGTAAAGCACGCCAAATTTCTGAATTTTTGGAATCTCTCTTCTCCCTTTTTATTCTCTTCATCTCAAACTATTCATGTCCTTCTTTATTTTTCGATTGGTTTATCACACCATCAATGACTGAAATTATTTTCAGATACGAGTGGTTTAAAACACCATATAGAGGTGTATCTCTATGAACAATTTATTACAATGCAAGTGATAATCGTATTTTTTGAACGGGCTGTTTTATCTTAGAGACGTCGTCGAAACGTGACTGCATTGCATAATTTTGGTAGTACGACGAAACGTCTTAAAGAAAGAGACCTAGTATTTGAATAGTCCCAATAATTTTCTTTATGGAAATTTTTCCAAAACCGAAGTACAACAGGTAAGGAACAAACAAGATTCAATTTATGTGCATGATCACTCATAACTATGTTTACACAATTATGTATGTGAGGTATGTTCAAAATGGTTAGGACGATATTGAAGTAGAATGACTGAGTTGAGGGTCTTGATTTATGTTACCTTTGTAAATTTGAGGATCCTTTATGCAAAGACACGACAATTGTTTTTGGAAGATCATTCAACGACCAAGAGGCTTGAGGGGAAGGATAAAAAAACCTAAGATAATAGAAATGAACATTAGTGATGAGTCGGAAAACTTATTTGCATATATAGATCCAATATACTCATTACCAACATGCCGTAAATCAAATTCACCTACAACATGCATGTCTATCCATTTAAATCTCTATGTGCACAACTAAGCCTAGGAAAATGATTTTTTGAACACAACAACAAAAACATAAAAAATAGTAACATAACATTCCTACCTTCATCAAAACATTGATATTGACATATTCTTTGTACGACTCTGTTGGGGAGTCTAGAAGATTCGGGACCACTAATGGGACTAATGTTTCAGGACCACGAGAGAGGGAGATGCCATATCTCATCTCAACTCAAAATCTTAAGGTGTTAGAAAAATGGATTTTCTCTTATAATTTCATCCATTCATTGGCAATATGGAACTTTAACCAAGACTTGCACCCAATATTCTCCCAAGAAGTGTGAGTCCCCAACACCCTCTAACAGTATCCAACACCATATCCAGCTCTCACTCGCCCATAAAGCTGAACCACGACACTGATAACAGTAGGAAACATGAAAATAGACAGATATTATTTATTGATAAACTAATCGCCAATAAATAAGCTAAGACATAACTATAAGAAACATGAAAATAGACACTAACCCACATTCAAAATAAGCTCCTATTAACTATGTAAATTGAAACAAACTTACTGACACTCATAAAGACTAGGACAACCCAAAACGTGCAACAAAAAAGCATGGTTATGGGGCTTCTTCAAATTACAGCTTCTTCTCAAGTGTGTGAAGAATGTGTTGTTAGCAAACAACATTGTAATCAATTCCCACAAGGAAAATCTTGGAGACAGAAGACAGCATTAGAGCTTGTTAATTCCGATATTTGTGGGCCAATAACACCACATTTTAATGGAAGTAAAATATATATATAATTACCTTAATTGAAGATTATAGTTGTAAGATTTGGGTTTATTTTTTTCAAGAAACATTTGAAGCCTTTGTAGCTTTTAAAAGCTATAAAGCACTTGTTGAGAAAGAAGTTGGCAACCCAATAAAAGTTCTTCGTACAGATTGTGGTGGAGAATATAACTCATATAAATTTGCAAATTTTTGTGAGAACCATGGAATCAAGAGACAACTTACAAGAGCTTATACACCCCCAATAAAAGGGTGTATGCGAGAGTAAGAATCACACTATTATGAATATGATGTGAAACCTTTTGACAACAAGTGGCATTCTTAAAAACTTATGGCCTGAAGCGGTTAATTGAAGTACTCATATATTGACAGAAGTCCTACACTTGCTGCTCAAAATCTGACACTAGAGGAAACGTGAAGCGGAAGGAAACATGTTGTAGATCATTTTTGGATCTTTAGATGTATTGCCTATGCCCATATCCAGATGAGAAGAGGAGGAAGCTAGATAACAAGGGAGAAAAATGAATTTTTCTTGGTGTTAATGATAAGTCTAAAGCTTATAAACTATACAATCCTAGCATCATGAAAATTGTCATCATCCGTGATGTGATATTTGATGAAAAAGGTACCTGATCATGGAATCAAAATGGTGTTAAAGAAAGTATTACAACAAATTTAGATGATAAGGAGAAAAGGTAGTAGCCTATGGAAAATGAGCAATAAGATGAAGTTACTCAAAATGTTCCAATTGATTAAAGCCCACTTATAGCTGAATCACAAAGGCCTCAACGTGTTCGGAGAAGACCATCATGGATGAATGATTATGAGGTAACTAGAGTTGACCAATGTGATGATCTACACATTTTGCTTTATTTTCATATTGTGATTCGACCATCTTCGAAGTGGCAGTCAAAGAACCAAAATGGAGAAAGGCTATGGATGCTGAAATTACAGCCATTGAAAGATATGACATGTGGGAACTATGTGATCTTCCAAAAGGGCATAAAATAATTGATGTAAATTGGGTTTATAAGAAAAATTTGAAGGAGAATTGTGAGGTTGACAAACACAAGGCACGCTTGGTAACTAAGAATTTCAAGTAGGAGTTTGGTGTTTATTATAAAGAAGTATTTGCTCCGGTTACAAGGCATGATACAATCAGATTAGTAATTGTTATGCCAGCTCAAAACGCATGGCCTATCTTCCAGTTGGACGTGAAATAAACATTCCTCTATGGAGATTTTCAAGAAGAGGTATTTATCGATCGACTTTCTGGTTATGTAAAGCTTGTCAATGAAAACAAAGTGTATAAGTCAAGGAAAGCTCTATATGGATTAAAACAAACTCCACGAGTTTGGTATAATCGTATAGAAACTTATTTTTTGAAGAAAGAATTTCAAAAATGCCCTTATGAACATACACTTTTTACAAGAATGAAGATGAAGGAGAAATGCCCATTGTTTTCTTATATGTAGATGATTTAATCTACATTGGAAATATTATAGCCATGTTTGGAAGTTTTAAGAAATCCATGCTTGCTGAATTTGAGATGTCTGATTTTGGCATGATGCATTACTTTTTTGGCATTGAAGTGGTGCAATAATTTACTGGAATTCAATAATCAACACGAACTAATTCTTTGATAACTAACATAGAATCGTATTCAAGTCATAAATGACTCTGATTTTTATCCTTGGCTATTTTAATTGCCAACACAACTCTAGAATATTGTGCCATGAGAGCATTTCCAACACCTAGATTCATGGCAGAACTACCTAAATGCTCAGCCCTGCTATTTTAAAATATGCATCCGTAAGCAGCAATACTAGATACACCTCTAAAATACATCATATGCATATCATTTTATCTAGTTGGGAGTTGAAGGATGCCACAAAAACTCCTTGTTCAATGAAGCTTAGTGTTGAAATGCTTCAACATATTGAGTTAGAAGCATACTTCAAAGTACCATTACCTAAGAAAGCTACATTTACACTAATGGATGAAATAGATGATTTCCCCTTAATTTTCCCGTCTTTGAATCTAGACTAATTCCTAGCCATCCAAATAACATAAACAGTGTTGATGAGGATGACTAGGACCATTACCTTACATTGGGAGACCATGATATATTCAACAAGGCCCATAAATATCCAATGCAATTGGGGTGTTAACATTCACACAATCAGAAATCCAAACATGTAATATACCTATTAGGACTTCTGAGTCTCTCTACCTTTGTACGAAGAACACACACACCCTGTACTTTTTAGACAATACAGTGGTGCCCAATAAAACTAACATGGATCATGCCTTACATTAAAACAAAGCTACTTCCTAAGACGAGGATTTTGGATTTCCTGGGAACACCTTAACGTTTTTCATCCATTGTCACCCAAGTTAAGGTATGTATAGTTTCTCATGTCTACCATTTATTATTGACAAGGGTGAACATAGTATGTGCAAAATATTCATGATCTAAGTTTTACTTATTTTTAGACTCAATTTAGCACATACTTTGCTTCATACAACTTTAACTTTTCTATACTAGTAAATGAGTTGGGGAATTAAGTTTCAAAATGGAAAGATCATTGTCTCCTCTTAAGGAAATTATATGATGTACCTTCACAAAAGGTTCTTTCTCTCCCTTCGAAGAAATTATATGTTGGACTTTCACTGAAGGATCCTTGTCGCCCCTCGAGAAAATTATATGTTGGATCTTCTTGGAATTTCCCGGGAGGATCCTTATCGCCCTCTTGGGCTACGCCTAGTTAGCCAAGATAAAATCTTGCTTGAGAGACTAAGTATTTCCCCGAGCAATATTGCTTCCAAAACATCACGCCTAAGGGGCATTACCTATATCAAGCCTCGGAGATTTAGTGTCTAGTCTTACTAGAGGGTCAGATGGAAGTTTAGCCTAAAAGCATAAACACCCCGCCTAAGGGACTCGACGTCTCGTTATCCAATTTACGTGATAGAGCGTCTGAGGGACTTAGAATCCTCATAACCAATAAAACTCTCACTTGAGGGACTCAGTATCTCATCGGGCAAGATTGCTTCCAAAAAATCACGCCTAAGGGACACAACCTATATCAAGTCCCGAAGACTTTGTGTCAATTCTTGCTATAGGGCTCGATGGAAATCCCGTCTGATGGGCTCAGCGTCTCGCCAGTCGAACATGATACAACATCTGAGGAACTTAGAATCCTCATAATCGATAAAAATCTCCCTAAAGGGACTCAGTCTTTCATTGAGAAAGATTGCTTCCAAAAACAACATACCTAAGGGGCGTGACCTATATCAAGCCCCGAAGACTTGGTGTCAAGTCTTTCTAGAGGGATCGATGGAAGTTCATCCAGAAAGGCTAAACATATCGCATGAGGGAATCAATGTGTCCCCAGCTGGGCTACATGATATAGCGCCCGAGGGACTTAGAGTCCTCATAACTGATAAAACTCTCTCTTGACGGACTCAGTATCTCCTCGAGTGAGATTTCCAAAACATCATGCCTAGAGGCACGACCTATATCAAGCTCCAGAGACTTGGTGTCAAGTGTTACTAGAGGACTTGACGGAAGTCCAAACTAAAAGGCTAAACACCCTTTCTGAAGGGATCGACATCTCACCAGTCGAGCTATGTGATACAACATATGAGAGACTTAGAATCCTTATTACCGATAAAACTCTTGCCTGAGGAACTCAGTATCTCCTCGATCGAGATTACTTCCAAAAAAGTAACACCTAAGGGGCGTAACCTATATCAAGCCCTAGAGACTTGACGTAAACTCTTACTAAAGGGATTAATAGAAGTTTAGTCTAAAAGTATAAACACCCCACCTAAGGGACTCGACATATCGCCAGCTGAGCTACGTGATACAGCGTTTGAGGGACTTATGATCCTCATAACTGATAAAAATTTGCTTAAAGGACTAAAGAACTGATAAAAATTTGCTTGAGGGACTAAAGAACTGATAAAAATTTGCTTGAGGGACTAAGTATCTTCTTGGGCGAGATTACTTCCAAAACATCATGTCTAAGGGGAACGATTTGTCTCAAGCCACGAAGACTTAACGTAAGTGTTGCTTGAGGGCTCGATAGAATTCATGCTTGAGAAGTTAAATGCCTCGCCTGAAGAACTTAACATCTCATCTGACAGACTATAAATTATTATACCTAAAGAACTTAGGCTAACTAAACTTTTTCCTAAGGGACTTAGTGTCCTCTCAGACGAGATGATATCCAACATACAAATCTTACCAAAGAGGCGCGGCAAGAGTATTGCCTAAGAAACTTAGTCTTAAGTCTTGTCAAAGGGCCTAATGTAAGTCCTTCCCAATTGGCCAAATACCCTCCTAAAAGACTCTAAGTATCATTAGTTAGGTTAAACATATATTATCGCCCGAGATACTCAAAGCCCCATCAAACAGGCTCAATTGAACGCTTCACCTGAGGGACTGAGGACCCATAAAACAAGCTAACTCACCGTTTGAGGGACTTGAAGTTTCCACAAACGAGATCAAACATAAAGCCTTGCCTAAGAGACTCGAATATTAAGTCTCACCCATGGGACTCATAGCAAGCTCTCATAAAAAGAAGACCATACGATAGAGATCCGTACAAAGGAGTATTGAGAATATGAGATCTCTGACAAACCACTTCACCTTTTACCAAGCCATCATGCTTGAGGGGCTGTGTAGTGTTATATTTTGTAAGGCCTTAATAAGGAGTACCCAAAAAGGGATAGCACCCTAAGGAGGGCTATAACCTAAAGAAGGGGACAAGCTCTCAAAGCTAAGCCTAGTAGCCCACTGGGCTAGACTTGGTCACCTACTGGGCTAGGCCTACTAGCCCAACGAGAGCAGAAGGCCTCATATTGGAATTAGGTGTAGATACCTAGTCCAAAGAGTCACTCAAAGGAGGATCATTTCCTTCATGATTCTGGGAAGAACAAGTCTTCCTTTGACCATTTTTCTATTCATGAAGTTAGGGCATAACTGCCCACTAACTCTATAACTCTAGGCCTTTGAGAGCCTTTATAAATACTTCTCCTCAAAGAGGATGGGACGAGTGCTCAATTTATACACATTTACTACTAATTAAAGAGCCCTAACACCGTCAATATAACTGCCTGCTTGCAACCCAACAATGCCGACCACCAACAAGGCATCTCACTGAGTTGGTCCCTCAAACAGCCTCAAAACCACCGTATAGAGCTATTGTCACTGTGAGATAGCCCACACCCCTTCAAACGTGCAATATACCTACTATGGCCTCTGAGTTTTGTTGTCCTTGCAAGAGGGTCACGCACACCGTGTATTTTTAGACAGTACAAGTCCTCTTTAACTTAACATCCATTTTAGCACCAGTGGTCCCTCCTAGTTCAAACTTGTCTTTTTCTCCTTTACTCACATCATCAAATGTTTCATTTTCTTCATTAATCATAATTTCTAAAATGCCCCTTTCTGCTTCTTTTTCATTGGTTACTACATCACATTATAAGGAAAGAATTAACTCTTCAATAATTCTAAGTTGTGCTACATAATGAATGACATATAAATGCATAGACTCATTAACCTTTGTTATAGTTCCCATATCATATTTCAACAAAACAAACTCATTAATATTCACCACATCATAATACCAGATACTCTCGCAACTAGATACCCTAAGTCCTTTAAATCATATGATACTTCAAAATAATTCTAGTAATCAGGGTCTAAAACCCAAACCTCCTTTAACTCCTTGTAACCTAATTTTTAAACTCAAGAAACTCACCCCCACATGATGTACAACACACTCAAACTTCATAGTGTAAAACTAATTAGGATAAATAAAGAAGAATTTGATCATTGAGGAAGTCTTCGTTTGGAAAAACACAATGAAGGTTAGCACTCGTTTAGTATACAACAAGATTCGTCTGCGTCTCGTTGCTTGATCTTTTTCGCGCCACTCGTCTTCTCCAACTAATTTTAAGGTTTGAAAGTGGAAAAAAAATGTAGAGCACGACTTTCTTTTCTTCTCCTTTTTTTTAAATAAAAAAGAAAGTTTAGAATTTAGATAGAAAATTAAAAAATAAAGAGAAAAAAAATCTAAGTCAGATTTTACATGTCCAGCAAAGCAAAATGTAACGCTTTTTTCCAGAAAAACTAACGGTTAACCCCATATCAAGTAACATAATGGTTTTTAAGGGACTATATTTGTAATGTTTGTTAGTTAAGGGACTAAAGAAAAATATTAAATTGAGTGAAGAGACCAAAAGATGCATTAAACCTATGTAAAATAATGTAATTTTTTATTTAAATTTTTAGTACTAGTATATTTTAGTTAGTTTTTAAATTTTTAAAGTATTGCGAAATGATTTAAGAAAATAATAAAATTGTTTTCTATAATCATGTAATTATGTTGTGTATATACAAAAGGGGTGTTATCATTGTTATTTTGTGTATATTAAATATATAACAAAATATGATTATTTTGTGGGATTGTTTTTCAATTAATCATGTTTTTCAATTAAAATATCATAATAATAATCTTTTCTCATGATTAATCAAAATACTATATTTCAAACAAAAAGCATTCACAGCAAAAAGGAGGTGTCATTGGTAATGACGCATGCATTAAAAATAGAACATATGCGCCACACACTGGCAACTCCATCACTAATACATCAATGAGGTTAACGTATGTATTATTGCACAAAGAAGATACACTAGTAGGTCTAACAACTATGTGTATTGGCCTTTTTTTAATAAAGTTAACAACTAAATAATAATATTAAAAAATTGTGAAATTAAAAATTAAAAAATTAAAATATTTATTTAAAATAGAATTACATGCGGAAAAATTTTGTACACATATTTTAACAACCCGCTTGATCATAACGGTCACTAGTTCCACACCCCGACAATGCCCTTTGCCGTTGAGTCCTTCCATGATTCCCCTTTGGTGTTTGATGCTCCCAGGATTCACCTGAGGTGTTTGGTGAGAGGTCTTTGGGATATTAATGTTATCCATGAAATCTAGCATCTCTTCCCAGCTATATTGAGACGCGCTGCCGTAATCGAGTTTGATGTCCATGTCGTCGTAGTTTGGTCATGTTGGTTAGGTTACGAGTGGACGGGCTGTTTGGTTGAATTGAGACATTGATTCGTTTTGAAAGCAAAGCAGTGGTTGTTGTGGTGTTTGGTAGGCATATGTTGGTTAGGTTCTTTGAGGTTGGTGCGATTGTAGAAAGTTTAAAGCCTTTCGTATGCCTTGTTCTATGTCATTGCGGCATCTTCATATGCTCGCCAGAACCCTTCCTAGCATTTATCCTTAATTTACAAAGTCATAAATGTATTCAACATGTACAACAATAGCTTCTCAGTGGTAGCAAAGGAGGAACATTGATATACATATCAAGAGGATATAACTTGCCACAATGAAAATATGTGAAGGAAGAAAAGGGTCATCCTAATAGATTTGCTTGACAAAATGGTAATATTATGTGGTATATACTGTCATCCTAAACACATACAAACATGTTGCCCCAATCTTGGAACAAGCTCCACAACGTAATTAATGTATGCACCCTCTATATGTATTTTACTTTTTGTAACCAAGAATTAATATTGAATACAACTTTCAGTCATAACAAAATGAACACAAACACGCTTAAAGCAACAACACGAAAAACAAATAAAAAGACTTAATACTTAAAATACATCTAAGAGATTACAACATCAAAACAATGTCATTTTGTTTATGCATCATAACACGAATATCATTGTTAGTTTTACCTGACTCTCACACACAATATATTTTATTATTCTCATTCGCAATGTTGAACACCAAAACAAGCCTATCAATTCTTCTAAGTTTTTTCACCGTCTTTAATCTCTCTGTCTAAGCAACAAATCAAGCTCCTCTCAAGATGCTTAAAAGTTTGAGTGTTCCAAAGTCATATATTCAACGAAGGCTTGAGAATCGAATGACAAACATACCCATCTCTTTTAATAATCATGTTAAAAAAATTGGAAAAAAAATCTAAGAATGAAATGAGAAGATGTGTTGAAAATGATGAGGAATGAATGTCATATTTTTTAAAATATAAATAGATATAGACATCAGATCTATTGACGCCTCCTCTTTATGAGTCAGACCTATTGACGCACTAGTGATGCATACGCTAGTGGGTGTGGTGCCTATATTGTAGTAAAAAAAACTTGGCTATTCTAAAAATGATTCTATTTTGTCTACATCAAATCAAATGCTATTACTATTCAAATTTACATTCTATCTTGATTTTACCCGTCAAAATTTATAAATTTGTTATTAACAATTTATATATATATATATATATATATATATATATATATATATATATATATATATATATATATATATATATATATATATATATATATATATATATATATATATATATATATATATATATATATATATATATATATCAATTTAAAAGTAATTAAACAAAAATATTTAAAAAAATATTGTTGAAAGATTATACTTATCTATAACAAAATTTATCAATCAACTAAAAGGGGATATGCACGGATAGTGTAAATCTTTTTTACACTGTCAACCAATAACGATCATGCATTCTACCAAATCATATTAAAAATTTTAAAATAATTATATAATATAGCATAATTATATATTACTATTGAATGACAGTGTAAAACATTTTTATATTATTCGTGCATAACAATTAAACCCTTATTTTAATTTGGCTTAATATCGTAAATTATGAAAAATACTATAAACAATGAGGTATAATTTTAACTAAAAATTAAAAAGGATATAAAGTGTTGTTTAGAGATGACTTTAAAAGAAATTTGTTATATACTTTTCTATTTTCCCATTATTTCTTATTATTCTTTTTCTTTTTGTTTCTAGAATATATGTTATAGTTCACTGTATCGCATTGTTGCTGACTAAGCACATTAATTTGGTCTTTTGTGAATATACTTTATTATGACTTATTTGTTCAAAAAACTTAAAAAGAATATCCCAATAGTTTAAATAAAAATAATCCCAATAGTAGTTAAATTACAAATGGTATCTGATTTTATTTTTATTTTATTAAATTACTTTAATTAGTGAAAAATAGTATAAACAACTAGGTATAATTTTAAATTAAAATATAAAAAAAAGGACATAAAGTGTTATTTGGAAATAGCTTAAAAGAGAACTTATGTTATCTATTTTTCTATTTTTATTTTTTATTAAATTTCGTACTTTATTTCTCATTATTTCCTTTTTGTTGATAGGATATGGCTCGTAATTCTCTTGGTTGCTTACTAAGTGCTTACTCAATATTGTTCAGAAGAAAATGTGTTATTAATCTCATATATTAAAATAATTATTTTATATATTTTTTTAGATAAAATATCTTTTTTTTTTAATTATATTATTGAATTCAGATTGTTTTTTTAAATTTTTTTTGTGTCACATTGGTTTTTTAATTCTTAAAACGTGTTATGTTATTCCTTTTTGTTTAATTAGCGACGAAAAAATTCAAAAAACAGTCGTTAAATTCATCGTTAATTAGACAAGAATAGCTAATATAACACGTTTTAAGAGTTAAAGAAACTATCTAATACGAAAAAAATTAAAAACCAATTTGAACCTAAGTGTATAGTTAAGGAAAAAAATATATATTTTACTTATTTTTTTATATATACTTTTTATTGAATTTCTTCTTTTATTTCTCATTATTATTTCTTTTAATAGGATTTAGCTCGTAATTTTTTATATTTTATGGTTGCTTACTAAGCAAGGAAGTAGTTATACATATTTGTTTATAAAAACTCTACATATTCATTCACATTTTCTTAAGTCTAACTCATTTCGCCTTTAAACTTCATCTTCTTTTCACAAATTTTACACATTCATTCATCTTTTTCTAAAACATAATTTCTTTTATCAATCAAACTAAAAAACATCATTTTTCTTTTGTGTTGTTGTTGATGTATTAATGACTTTGAAGGCTTAGGCTTTAAAAATGCTAAAACATTATATTAAAAATTTTGGTTTAAAGATTAATGTTAAGTTTCACTTTACCAAGTTTTGTATGCTTGAGTTTTAACATTAATCTTTAACGCCAAACTTTTCAAGATAGTAAAAATTTGAAAAGATGTTGTGAATACAAAATAAATTAAAAATGAATAAAAACTAAATTGCATGTGCTATGATTCAAAGCATGTTTTTGATAGACACTTTTTCATGATTGAAAAACTTGATTGTGGTAAAATCTTGTTTAATTTCATGAAGACAAAAAAGAATACAAACATTTCTGCTCTATTGATATCTTTAGCCGATGTAAAATATGTCTTAAAAGTTAAGAATTAAAAAAATGCATAATTAAATAAATTTTATCATAAATCCTTCGTCCGAGATAAAAATTCTTTATGAAACGAGTTTTTATTGAATTTCTTCCTCTATTTTTCATAATTATATTTTTGTTAATATAAAATGGCTCGTAATTCTCTTCTTGTGGCTTACTAAACACATAATCCCTATTATTTGGATGAGATCGTGATATTAATCTCACCAACTAAAATAATTATCTTATATACTTTTTCTATTTTTATTCATTTATTGAATTTCTTCTATTATTTCATATAATTATTATTTCTTTTATAGTATATGACTCACAATTCTCTGTATTCTACGGTTGCTTACTAAAGTAATTATCTTATATACTATTCTATTTTTATTTTTTTTATTGAATTCTTCCTTTATTTCTCATAATATTTTTTTATGCAATATGACTCGTAATTCTCTATATCCTATGGTTGTTTACTAAACACAAAGTCACTATTATTCGGATAAAAATGCACTATTAAACCACAAACCAAAATAATTATGTTATATATTTTCTAGTTCTATTTTTTATTGATTTTTTCCCTTTATTTCTCATTATTATTTTTTCTATGGAATATGGCTCGTAATTCTCTGTATCTCGTAGCTGTTTATTGAGCAGATAGTCACTATTATTATGATAAAAATATATTTTTAATTGATGACTGATAATTTATAATTAAGAATTAATAACTAATAAATTTATTTAAGTATGTGATAAATTATCCATTAAATTAGTTGATAAATATAAAATAATATTCTTGATTAAAAAGTTAGTCGTTCCATTATCTTTTATATAATATTATTAAATTAACATGTATTTAATAAAAATAAAATATAACACCAAAACATATATTTTAAATGTATATGTAAAATTAAATATAACACCAAAACATTTATATATAAATTTTGTAATAAAATTTAACAAGTTATATTAATCCAAAATAATAATAAAAATAAGTTATATGAATTTAAAATTATAATTATAATTTAAAGTTCAGTTATATTATTTAAATATAATAATAAAAATAATTTTGTTGTCTAAGATTTCACAATAAACCTACAATGTTATCACACATTTATTTTACTTAAAATTATAATAAAATGTTAAGAGTAAAAAGCTACAAGTTAAAATCTACAAATGAAGAAGAAAAAAAGAGTACAACTAAAAAAAATGTAACAAGTTAAAAGCTATAAATTTAAAAATTATTTTAAATAATTTTTGAGAAAAAAAAATAAAAGTTAGTAAAAAAATACACATAATATATATTTTATATGTTATTACATCAAATAAGAAAACAGCTAAAAAAAACTAAATCTAATATTTTGCTCTTAATAGACAGGTTACTAACCTCATAACCAAAATAATTATCTTATATACTTTTTTATTTCTATTTTTTATTGAATTTTTGTTGTTGTTGTTGTTGAGATGCGATTAGGAATTCTCTGTACCCCTTGGTTGCTTATTAAACACATATTCACTATTATTAAGATGAGAATGTGCTATTTTGAGTACTTTTTGTTATTGAATTTTTCCTTTACTTTTCATAATAATTTTTTTTATAGCATAGGGCTCGTAATTATTTATATTCCATGGTTGACTACTAAGCACATATTTCTTTTTAGTTTTATTTATAAGAATTTTTTTTTTAAATTCATTGAATAAATAATATATTTAGACAACTCAAAGTGCATGAGAAGAATTATCCGACGCATGACTTAGAGTTGGCCGCCGTTGTGTTCGTGTTGAAGCTTTGGAGGCATTATTTGTTTGGTGCGAGGTTTGAAGTGTTTAGTGACCACAAGAGTTTGAGGTATCTTTTTGATCAAAAGGAATTGAATGCAAGACAAAGAAGATGGCTTGAACTTTTGAAGGATTATGATTTTGGCTTGAACTACCATCCGGGTAAAGCGAATGTAGTAGCGGATGCATTGAGTCGGAAATCATTGCATATGTCGGCATTGATGGTGAAAGAGTTAGAATTGGTCGAGCAATTTCGGGATTTGAGTTTGGTATGTGAGAAGACTTCTTTTGGATTTAAGTTGGGTATGTTAAAGCTTACGAGTGGTATTTTGGACGAAATTCGAGAAGGACAGAAATCGGATTTGAGCTTAGTTGATCGGTTGACTTTAATCAACCAAGGCCAAGGTGGTGATTTTCGGATTGATGAGAATGGGATTATGAGATGTCGGGATCGAGTTTGTGTTCCAAATGTTGTTGAGCTGAAAAAGAGTATCCTTGAGGAAGGACATCGTAGCGGATTGAGTATTCATCCGGGTGCTACTAAGATGTATCAGGATTTGAGGAAAGTATTTTGGTGGCCTAGTATGAAGAAGGATATTGCGGAATTTGTGTATTCTTGTTTGACTTGCCAGAAGTCAAAGATTGAGCATCAGAAGCCATCGGGTTTGATGAAGCCGTTGTTTATTCCTGAGTGGAAATGGGATAGTATCTCCATGGATTTTGTATCGGGTTTGCCGAGGACGCCGAGTAATTTTGAGGCTGTTTGGGTTATCGTGGATAGGTTGACTAAATCTGCTCACTTTATTCCTATGCGTATGGATTACCCTTTGGAGAAGTTGGCTAAGTTGTATATTGAGAGGATTGTGTGTCTGCATGGTATTCCGTTAAGTATTGTTTCGGATAGAGATCCGCGGTTTACTTCGAGATTTTGGGAGAGCCTGCAGAGTGCTTTGGGTACTAAGTTGCGTTTGAGTTCAGCGTATCATCCTCAGACTGATGGTCAGACGGAGAGGACGATTCAGTCGCTTGAAGATCTTTTGAGAGCTTGTGTATTGGAAAAAGGAGGAGCTTGGGATAGCTACTTGCCTTTGATTGAGTTTACCTACAACAACAGTTTCCATTCGAGTATTAGTATGGCACCATTTGAGGCGTTGTATGGTAGGAGGTGTAGGACACCATTGTGTTGGTTCGAGTCCGGAGAGAGTTCGGTTGTTGGACCCGAGTTAGTTCAACAGACTACTGATAAGATTAAGATGATTCAAGAGAAGATGAGAGTTGCTCAGAGTCGTCAGAAGAGTTATTATGACAAGAGGAGGAAGGCAATTGAATTTCAAGAGGGAGATCATGTATTTCTTCGAGTCACTCCGATGACAGGTGTTGGTAGGGCACTGAAGTCGCGCAAGTTGTCGCCGCGTTTCATTGGTCCTTATCAGATTTTGCAAAGGATAGGAGAAGTCGCCTATCGTGTGGCTTTACCACCGTCGCTTGCTAATCTTCATGACGTATTCCATGTATCTCAGTTGAGGAAATACATTGCGGATCCGTCTCATGTAGTCCAAGTAGATGATGTGCAGGTGAGAGATAACCTGACTGTTGAGGCATCACCTATGCGGATTGAGGATCGGAAATTGAAGCAGCTTCGAGGTAAAGAGATTGCTTTAGTAAAGGTCGCTTGGGGAGGACCGGCTGGTGGAAATGTTACTTGGGAGCTTGAGAGTCGGATGAAGGAGTCTTATCCAGAACTGTTTGAATCAGGTAACATTTTCGAGGACGAAAATTCCTAAAGTGGGGGAGGGTTGTAACAGCCCAAATTTCATTAAATAATTAATTATAGTAATTAATTGATTTAGTGGGATTTTATTAATGTTGGAATTAATTTTTATTAATTGGGATTAATAGAGAATTGAGAAGGAAATTGGAAGGAAGGAAAATAAAGGAATTATATAAGAGAGAAAGAAAAGAAAAGAAAGATAGAAAAACATTTGAAAAGAAAGAGGAAAGAAGAAGAAAGGAGAGAAAGAGAAGAGAAGAAGAGGAAAAGTGGAAATCATCAAGAACCAACATCAAAGCTCCGATTAATCGAGGTAAGGGTGAGAAATGTTTCTATTTGATCATTGTATGATGTTATGTATGTTGGGTTAGGGTTTTGGTAGAGTTTCCATCACTTTCCATTTAGGGCAAAACGTTGGATAATCGGTAGATTGAGGATTTAATCGGTTGAAAATGAGTAATAATGCCGTAGAATAGTCGGGTAACATGTATTGATGCTGTTTATACTGATTTGGATGTGTAAGAGAAGGTTGATGATGGATTGGTGAAGGAGAAGACAGAATAGGGTTCTGTTCTGCGCAGGTTCGCTGGCTCTCGCCAGGCGAGCGAAGGCGAAGCCTAGCGAATGTTGGCGAATAATTATATTTAAGTCCCAGTAGACTTCGCTGGTGGGCTCGCCAGGCGAAGTGGGATGGCGAAGGTTCGCCCAGCGAAGGTGCTGGCGAATGGTGGCGAATGAAGTCAGTAGCTACTGGCTTGGGCTCGCTGGGAAGTCTCGCCAGGCGAAGCCTAGCGAGTGTTCGCTGAGAGAGTTCGCCAGGCGAAGGCCAGGCGAAGGTTCGCTGCGAGGGTTCGCCAGGCGAATGAAGGCGAATGTGGCAGTACATTTCCTTTGTTGTGTTATCCAAATGGTGATTGTTTGGTTGATTCGTATATGTTTATACTTCTATGTTATGAATGAGTATGTGAACTATTACGATAACATGTGCTGTGGGTAGCCTTAGGGCGTGAATCCTAGAGTTGTGGATGTTTGATTGTTGTATGCAATTATGTAATGAGTATGCATGAGAACATTTTGAATATGTGTGCATAACTTATAATTGTATGATTGGTATTGTAATGAGAATACCTTGATTGTTGTGATAATTAGAGATACATGGGAATACAATGAGAAATGTATGTGTATCGTCTAATGAATTGCGAGTGCATATATGTATGCGATTGTGGTGTGAATGCATGGGAACATATGTGATATGTGTGCATTGTTGTTGAATATGATGATGTGTGAAATGAATACATTGATAAATGTTTGATATATGTTGTATGTACAATCATTGTGTAATTCTTGAAGTGATGAATTATGTAAATGCATGAGATTAAGATGTCGGTCTTAAGTGCATTTGTTGTGGTTGATTGTACATGCATCATTTAGTCAAGAGGCAATGTCTGTTAGTTTCGTGGAAACTAGTGGCTTGTCCCAAACCTAGAAGTGTGGGTTTGAAGGCTTAGAGGACGGGCCTTTGTGGTTATCGGTCTAGAAGTGTGGACCCGGTTTAATGTAAAAACCGAAAAAAGATAACGGGTTATCGGTCTAGAAGTGTGGACCCGGTTTAATGTAAAAACCGAAAAAAGATAACGGGTTATCGGTCTAGAAGTGTGGACCCGGTTTAATGTAAAAACCGAAAAAAAAAGATAACGAGAGTCGGTACCGCATTGCATGAGTTGCATTGAGTTGTTGAGTCACATTGATATATGACATATGCATGAAGTGATGCTTATGTGTGGATGATGAGATTGTAGAAATTGTAAGTGTATACATAATGTGGGAAGGCTTGTGGATATCCATGTTTGTATATATACATGTGTGGTAATATATATGACTAAGAGAATGAAGTGTGGTGAGAAATGTGAATATGTGTTATATGATTACCTATATATATATAATCTTATGCTTTGATTATTATGGTTATATTTCTCACCCTTCTGCTGTTTTATAATGCTCTATGAGGCATTGCAGATTAGGATGCTGGAGTCCTTTTGTGAAGAATAGTCTTCATTCCTTTGAGTCTACTGCTCTGATATGTAACACCGGGTAGTTAGACTAGTATAGTCATTCTTTTGTGATACATTGCGGCGTATCAGCTGATGTGGTTTTGTAACCTAACTGATATGATATATATTAAACTGGATAGCTTATGTGTACGTGAATTAATATTTGGAACTGATCAAATGATTTTATCTTCCGCTTAAATTGAAAATGTTACATATTTTATGGAGCAAATTGTGAAAGTGTTTTATTGGTGAAATTGTGGCATTCTTCTTTTATACCTGATTATGAAACCTTTTTACTCTGATAACTTGTATGTGCTTAATTGTTTTATATGCAATTATTTGGGGTATAGAAGGGGGTGTTACAATAGTGGTATCAGAGCAGGTCGGTCCGTCCGGCCAAGTTGTTAGAGTGTTTTTCCCTGTGTGTTATTGATATGCGTGTGTTGCATTATCAATATTGGTTGTTCTTACGTGGTTCTGTTGCTGGAATGAGTAAGATGGTTGCAGGGAGGAACGACGAAGCGATTGCGGAGGCATTGACGAGATTGGCGGGGGCAATTGGGCAGAATCCTCCGGCCAATGTGAATGTGAGGAATCATGCTGATGATGGATTCCGTGCTTTGGGGAAATTCCAAAAGAATAACCCTCCGGTCTTCAAGGGAACTCATGAACCGGACAAGGCACAAATTTGGTTGAAAGCTGTGGAAAAGATTTTTCGAGTTATGAATTGCTCGGATGCACAGAAGGTGCAGTTTGGGACTCATATGCTCGAAGAAGAAGCTGAAGATTGGTGGGGTAATACTCGCCAAAGATTTGAGGAAGATGATATTGTGATTACGTGGGATTTGTTTAGAGAAACTTTTCTGGAGAAGTATTTTCCAGAGGATGTGCGGGGGAAGAAAGAGATCGAATTTCTTGAGTTGAAGCAAGGTAATTCGACGGTTGCTGAGTATGCGGCGAAATTTGAGGAGTTGATCAAATTTTGTCCTCACTATAATACTGGTAATGCTGAGAGGTCTAAGTGCCTCAAGTTTGTGAACGGTTTGAGACCTGAGATTAGACAAGCTATTGGATACCAGGAAATCAGGCGGTTTTCTGAGTTGGTTAACAAGAGCAGAATTTATGACGAAGACAGTAGGGCTAGGTCCAGCCACTACAAGAGTCTAAGTGACAAGAAAGGAAAGGGACAATTCAGAGGAAAACCTTACGTAACTCCTGCTGATAAGGGGAAACAAAAGGTTGGTTTTGGCAAGAAGCCAAGTGGGGGAGTTTCTACCCCGGTTAGGTGTTACACTTGTGGTGAAGCGGGGCATCGTGCCCCGGAGTGCAAAAGTGTTGAACCGAGGTGTTTTAAGTGTGGCAAGCCAGGCCACAAGGCGCTTGAGTGCAGAAGCGGTACGGGTGTTACTTGCTATAACTGTGGTGAGCAAGGACACATTAGTACGAAATGTGATAAGCCGAAGAAGAATCAAGGGAGCGGGAAAGTGTTCGCTCTTTCTGGATCTGAGACTGCTAGCGACGATCGATTGATCCGAGGTACGTGTTTTATTAATGGTACACCTTTGATCGCTATAATTGATACCGGAGCTACGCATTCTTTTATTTCTTTGGATTGTGTTAGAAGGTTGAATCTTGAGTTGTCTGTGATTGGTGGCGGTATGGTTATTGATACTCCTGCTATGGGTTCAGTAACTACACCGTATGTTTGCTTGAATTGCCCGTTGAGTATTTTCGGTAGAGATTTTGGGATTGATTTAGTGTGTCTTCATTTGGATCAACTTGATGTCATTCTTGGAATGAATTGGTTAAAATTCAATCGTGTGTATATTAACTGTTTTGACAAAACGGTTATTTTTCCCGATTCGGATGTTGAAAGAGATTTGTTTATGACGAAGAATTAAGTGAAAGAATCGGTGCAAGATGGGGCTAAGGTATTTATGCTTATGACAACTTTGAGGACTAGTGAGAGTGAAGAGATTGAGGCTTGGCCCATTGTTAGAGATTTCCCGGAAGTATTCCCTGAAGAGATAAAGGATTTACCGCCGGAGCGAGAAGTGGAGTTTTCGGTAGATTTGATTCCTGGAACTAGTCCGATATCGATGGATCCATATCGTATGTCGGCCTCGGAGTTAAAAGAGTTGAAGATCCAACTTGAGGATTTGCTTGAAAAGAGGTTTATTCGTCCGAGCGTGTCACCGTGGGGTGCACCGGTCTTGTTGGTTAAGAAGAAAGAGGGTTCTATGAGGCTCTGTGTGGATTACAGACAGTTGAACAAGGTGACTATTAAGAATAAGTATCCACTTCCAAGGATTGATGATCTGATGGATCAGTTGGTTGGTGCAAGCGTGTTCAGCAAAATTGATTTGAGATCTGGGTATCATCAGATCCGTGTGAAAGCTGAGGATATTCAGAAAACGGCCTTTCGGACGAGGTATGGACACTATGAGTATTCCGTGATGCCATTTGGTGTGACTAATGCACCAGGTGTATTTATGGAGTACATGAATAGGATTTTCCATCCTTATTTGGATAAGTTTGTGGTGGTGTTTATCGACGACATCTTGGTTTATTCGAAGAGCGAAGGAGAGCATGCCGAGCATCTGAGGATTGTGTTATCTGTGCTGAGAGAGAAGCAGTTGTTCGCGAAGCTTTCTAAGTGTGAGTTTTGGTTGAAGGAAGTTAGTTTCCTTGGTCATGTGATCTCGAGTAATGGTGTTACGGTTGATCCGTCGAAGGTTGAAGCGGTGTCGCAATGGGAGACTCCGAAGTCAGTTTTTGAGATCAGAAGTTTTCTTGGTTTAGCCGGTTATTATCGGAAGTTTATTGAAGGATTTGCTAAGTTATCGTTGCCGTTGACGCAGTTGACTAGGAAAGGTCAAGCCTTTGTTTGGGACGCCAAGTGTGAAACGAGTTTTCAAGAACTTAAGCGAAGGTTGACGACAGCCCCTGTTTTGATTCTGCCAAATCCAGAAGAACCATTCGTGGTGTATTGTGATGCTTCTTTGATGGGTTTAGGAGGTGTGTTGATGCAGAATAACCAAGTTGTGGCTTATGCTTCAAGGCAACTCAAAGTGCATGAGAAGAATTATCCGACGCATGACTTAGAGTTGGCCGCCGTTGTGTTCGTGTTGAAGCTTTGGAGGCATTATTTGTTTGGTGCGAGGTTTGAAGTGTTTAGTGACCACAAGAGTTTGAGGTATCTTTTTGATCAAAAGGAATTGAATGCAAGACAAAGAAGATGGCTTGAACTTTTGAAGGATTATGATTTTGGCTTGAACTACCATCCGGGTAAAGCGAATGTAGTAGCGGATGCATTGAGTCGGAAATCATTGCATATGTCGGCATTGATGGTGAAAGAGTTAGAATTGGTCGAGCAATTTCGGGATTTGAGTTTGGTATGTGAGAAGACTTCTTTTGGATTTAAGTTGGGTATGTTAAAGCTTACGAGTGGTATTTTGGACGAAATTCGAGAAGGACAGAAATCGGATTTGAGCTTAGTTGATCGGTTGACTTTAATCAACCAAGGCCAAGGTGGTGATTTTCGGATTGATGAGAATGGGATTATGAGATGTCGGGATCGAGTTTGTGTTCCAAATGTTGTTGAGCTGAAAAAGAGTATCCTTGAGGAAGGACATCGTAGCGGATTGAGTATTCATCCGGGTGCTACTAAGATGTATCAGGATTTGAGGAAAGTATTTTGGTGGCCTAGTATGAAGAAGGATATTGCGGAATTTGTGTATTCTTGTTTGACTTGCCAGAAGTCAAAGATTGAGCATCAGAAGCCATCGGGTTTGATGAAGCCGTTGTTTATTCCTGAGTGGAAATGGGATAGTATCTCCATGGATTTTGTATCGGGTTTGCCGAGGACGCCGAGTAATTTTGAGGCTGTTTGGGTTATCGTGGATAGGTTGACTAAATCTGCTCACTTTATTCCTATGCGTATGGATTACCCTTTGGAGAAGTTGGCTAAGTTGTATATTGAGAGGATTGTGTGTCTGCATGGTATTCCGTTAAGTATTGTTTCGGATAGAGATCCGCGGTTTACTTCGAGATTTTGGGAGAGCCTGCAGAGTGCTTTGGGTACTAAGTTGCGTTTGAGTTCAGCGTATCATCCTCAGACTGATGGTCAGACGGAGAGGACGATTCAGTCGCTTGAAGATCTTTTGAGAGCTTGTGTATTGGAAAAAGGAGGAGCTTGGGATAGCTACTTGCCTTTGATTGAGTTTACCTACAACAACAGTTTCCATTCGAGTATTAGTATGGCACCATTTGAGGCGTTGTATGGTAGGAGGTGTAGGACACCATTGTGTTGGTTCGAGTCCGGAGAGAGTTCGGTTGTTGGACCCGAGTTAGTTCAACAGACTACTGATAAGATTAAGATGATTCAAGAGAAGATGAGAGTTGCTCAGAGTCGTCAGAAGAGTTATTATGACAAGAGGAGGAAGGCAATTGAATTTCAAGAGGGAGATCATGTATTTCTTCGAGTCACTCCGATGACAGGTGTTGGTAGGGCACTGAAGTCGCGCAAGTTGTCGCCGCGTTTCATTGGTCCTTATCAGATTTTGCAAAGGATAGGAGAAGTCGCCTATCGTGTGGCTTTACCACCGTCGCTTGCTAATCTTCATGACGTATTCCATGTATCTCAGTTGAGGAAATACATTGCGGATCCGTCTCATGTAGTCCAAGTAGATGATGTGCAGGTGAGAGATAACCTGACTGTTGAGGCATCACCTATGCGGATTGAGGATCGGAAATTGAAGCAGCTTCGAGGTAAAGAGATTGCTTTAGTAAAGGTCGCTTGGGGAGGACCGGCTGGTGGAAATGTTACTTGGGAGCTTGAGAGTCGGATGAAGGAGTCTTATCCAGAACTGTTTGAATCAGGTAACATTTTCGAGGACGAAAATTCCTAAAGTGGGGGAGGGTTGTAACAGCCCAAATTTCATTAAATAATTAATTATAGTAATTAATTGATTTAGTGGGATTTTATTAATGTTGGAATTAATTTTTATTAATTGGGATTAATAGAGAATTGAGAAGGAAATTGGAAGGAAGGAAAATAAAGGAATTATATAAGAGAGAAAGAAAAGAAAAGAAAGATAGAAAAACATTTGAAAAGAAAGAGGAAAGAAGAAGAAAGGAGAGAAAGAGAAGAGAAGAAGAGGAAAAGTGGAAATCATCAAGAACCAACATCAAAGCTCCGATTAATCGAGGTAAGGGTGAGAAATGTTTCTATTTGATCATTGTATGATGTTATGTATGTTGGGTTAGGGTTTTGGTAGAGTTTCCATCACTTTCCATTTAGGGCAAAACGTTGGATAATCGGTAGATTGAGGATTTAATCGGTTGAAAATGAGTAATAATGCCGTAGAATAGTCGGGTAACATGTATTGATGCTGTTTATACTGATTTGGATGTGTAAGAGAAGGTTGATGATGGATTGGTGAAGGAGAAGACAGAATAGGGTTCTGTTCTGCGCAGGTTCGCTGGCTCTCGCCAGGCGAGCGAAGGCGAAGCCTAGCGAATGTTGGCGAATAATTATATTTAAGTCCCAGTAGACTTCGCTGGTGGGCTCGCCAGGCGAAGTGGGATGGCGAAGGTTCGCCCAGCGAAGGTGCTGGCGAATGGTGGCGAATGAAGTCAGTAGCTACTGGCTTGGGCTCGCTGGGAAGTCTCGCCAGGCGAAGCCTAGCGAGTGTTCGCTGAGAGAGTTCGCCAGGCGAAGGCCAGGCGAAGGTTCGCTGCGAGGGTTCGCCAGGCGAATGAAGGCGAATGTGGCAGTACATTTCCTTTGCTGTGTTATCCAAATGGTGATTGTTTGGTTGATTCGTATATGTTTATACTTCTATGTTATGAATGAGTATGTGAACTATTACGATAACATGTGCTGTGGGTAGCCTTAGGGCGTGAATCCTAGAGTTGTGGATGTTTGATTGTTGTATGCAATTATGTAATGAGTATGCATGAGAACATTTTGAATATGTGTGCATAACTTATAATTGTATGATTGGTATTGTAATGAGAATACCTTGATTGTTGTGATAATTAGAGATACATGGGAATACAATGAGAAATGTATGTGTATCGTCTAATGAATTGCGAGTGCATATATGTATGCGATTGTGGTGTGAATGCATGGGAACATATGTGATATGTGTGCATTGTTGTTGAATATGATGATGTGTGAAATGAATACATTGATAAATGTTTGATATATGTTGTATGTACAATCATTGTGTAATTCTTGAAGTGATGAATTATGTAAATGCATGAGATTAAGATGTCGGTCTTAAGTGCATTTGTTGTGGTTGATTGTACATGCATCATTTAGTCAAGAGGCAATGTCTGTTAGTTTCGTGGAAACTAGTGGCTTGTCCCAAACCTAGAAGTGTGGGTTTGAAGGCTTAGAGGACGGGCCTTTGTGGTTATCGGTCTAGAAGTGTGGACCCAGTTTAATGTAAAAACCGAAAAAAGATAACGGGTTATCGGTCTAGAAGTGTGGACCCGGTTTAATGTAAAAACCGAAAAAAGATAACGGGTTATCGGTCTAGAAGTGTGGACCCGGTTTAATGTAAAAACCGAAAAAAAAAGATAACGAGAGTCGGTACCGCATTGCATGAGTTGCATTGAGTTGTTGAGTCACATTGATATATGACATATGCATGAAGTGATGCTTATGTGTGGATGATGAGATTGTAGAAATTGTAAGTGTATACATAATGTGGGAAGGCTTGTGGATATCCATGTTTGTATATATACATGTGTGGTAATATATATGACTAAGAGAATGAAGTGTGGTGAGAAATGTGAATATGTGTTATATGATTACCTATATATATATAATCTTATGCTTTGATTATTATGGTTATATTTCTCACCCTTCTGCTGTTTTATAATGCTCTATGAGGCATTGCAGATTAGGATGCTGGAGTCCTTTTGTGAAGAATAGTCTTCATTCCTTTGAGTCTACTGCTCTGATATGTAACACCGGGTAGTTAGACTAGTATAGTCATTCTTTTGTGATACATTGCGGCGTATCAGCTGATGTGGTTTTGTAACCTAACTGATATGATATATATTAAACTGGATAGCTTATGTGTACGTGAATTAATATTTGGAACTGATCAAATGATTTTATCTTCCGCTTAAATTGAAAATGTTACATATTTTATGGAGCAAATTGTGAAAGTGTTTTATTGGTGAAATTGTGGCATTCTTCTTTTATACCTGATTATGAAACCTTTTTACTCTGATAACTTGTATGTGCTTAATTGTTTTATATGCAATTATTTGGGGTATAGAAGGGGGTGTTACACTAGAATTCAAACTCATGATCAGGCGCCACTTTTCACCACGGTCAGAAGTTCAACCAGTGGTGAAAAATGGCTTAAAAATAAATAAAAAAACAAAATTGTAGGTGTTAGAATTCGAACGCATGATCAGACATCACTTTTCACCACGGTTGGTACCTATGACTGTTGAAATGTCTTTTAGCAATTACCAACAAAAATAAAGCGCAAAAAAAATTATCACAGTTAATAGAAAGACTGTTGTAAAAGAGTGTTACGGAATGTCTATTTTGTAGTAGTGTTGGAATGATAATATGTTATTAATCTCACAAACTAAAGTTCTTCTTTCTGGATCAGGCTTTGGAACCGAATGTTTCAAGGCATTGCCAGTGTTTTTCCTATCGCGTTTTAGCTTCAGGTGTTGTTGTTTGTTCAGTGTGCAGAGCAGTCTCGTCGGTTCTCTGTTTTTTTTTTTTTTGGCTTTGTGGCTGGTTTGTTGAGCAAGTGCCTCTTGTTGGAATCGTCGTCAGCTTCCTTTGTGTGTCTGTTGGTTTCGGTCAATAGTTTTAGCTTCTAGTTTGATAGAAGGGTAAAATATAATTTAGAATTTATATTATTAGTTATTAGTATTGTTATTGGGCTATTGTTGTAATTGGGCTCTTAACTCATTATCCATTATGAGCATTGTATATGTATTGTCTTTGACACATTTTAGGGTATCAAATGAAAAATCAAGTTTATCATTCCGAGTTTTAGAGCTTTTTCTTAGTTTTAATGCTTTCTTCATAGTTTTGTTAGGTTTATGGTTTTTACTTCCTAACAATTGGTGCTCTCATTTTCGATCTCACTTTCCGCTTTAACTCATGACTATATTATTGTTTAATGGATAAGAAGATGCCTATTGGTGGATTCTTTGTTTTGAGAAATTTTTTAAAGAGCATGGAACACCTCAGTCATTAAAGGTGTTGAAAGCTGTTGGAGCTTTGAGAGGTTTTACTCTCAAATGGTGGATATGGTGGTCTCGTGTTCATCGTAGATATAGTTGGGATACATTTACAACAACTTTAATATGGAGATTCAAACCAGAATGGAGAGAAATTTTGCCAGAAGACGAAGAGGATGATCCAACTCTGAAATCAACTTATGAATCAATGGAGTTCACGGATCCAATCTCTGAAACTGTTGAAGAGGATGTAGAATAATCATCATCATCAGATCTATGTAGAAAATCTCTTAAAAGTGGCACCTTAGATTGAATTTTAGCGGAAACAGAAGAATCAGAAGCAACAGAAGAAAATTGTCCGAAAGAAGAAATAATAACAAAAAGTGTATCTCCGACGACAATTCTGACTCCGACGACAGTTCAGACATCTTCTCCAACAACATTTACCACTCTGACGATATTACCGGTAACTTCTTCAGCGACATTTATCACTCTGTCAATATTTCTGACAACTTCTCCAGTACCATTTTCAAAGTCTTCTCCGTTGAAAATTCCTGCCTCACTTTCGGCGACTACTTCAGCATCAATACAAGAACCATCAGGTCTGCAACCAGAACCGCCAAACCTACCATCGAAACCTTCCGATCTGAAACTGAAACCAAGGTATGAAGCTTTCCAAGTCATTCTGTCAAAAACATCGAGCAAAAATCTCTTCAACAAAGTTTCACATTCGATTAATTCTACTAAAGAAAAATCCTTCAACAAAGTTTCTGTAGTTGAACATGTTTATCTTGGTGGTGATGTTGCTACCATGGATAAGCAAATGTGTCATCTGGGTATTGATGTTCCTGATGAATTCACGTTCCTGTATGTGATTAGAGCTTGTGGTGGTTCTGCAGAGGTTTTAGAGGTTAAGAAGATTCATGGATTGTTGTTTAAGCCTGGGTTGGAATTATATGTTTTTGTTGGAAGTGCTTTGGTTAATACTTACTTGAAATTTGGATTGGTGGCGGATGCACATGAGGTGTTTGAGGAATTTCCTGTTAGAGATTTGGGCAATACAAATACCACACTTTCATTTGCAATCCACGCCTCAGAACAACTAATTGGGGTTTGTGCAGCCAAAACACACAACTTTTCTACAGCCAAAACACACAACTTTTCTACACCGTCTGATCTTCATAAAATTTCTTTGGAAAAATCACGACCATTAAGAGTTTGTTCAAAATATGGTAAAATGCTGGTACTATTTGAAATGTCGACGGGTTTCGCTCTTTTCAAATTTCTCAATGAAGGAGAGCTTTATGAAATTCAGGATTTATCTCTGGTTTTTTCCAGTACTGATGCTGCAAAAAAGGTGGTCACGTCGAAAGCGTTTCCTAAGTTTGAGAATACAATAGAATATCTTGAGGCAGCTAGCTATTTGATTGATGGAAAAGCTAGCACGGGTCTGCGCAAGTTCCTGCACAGTCATTGTGACAATGAGATATTAGTTGTAGTTGATTCAAAGATAGGGTATATCATTAAGGTAAAATTGAAAATTGATTGTGTTCACAATAATGCTGCTATAGAGCTAATGCGAGGTGTTCGATATCGATATCAACTAACAAACCTCATATCAGGTCTGGTTGTTCAAGACATGGCTCCGGTGAGCTTGGGTTTGTCTCATTAGTCTATTAAGATACAAACAGAAGTTTAGTGGAGACAAGGCGGATACCATGATCGTCCAGGCTATTGGTTTACTTGATAATCTTGATAAAGAGTTGAATACATATGCCATGAGGGTCCGAGAATGGTATGGTTGGCATTTTCTAGAGCTTACCAAAATCATTCAGGATGATACCGACTTTGCAAAATCAACATTCAAAGTCTTACATCCACCCCAAGTACCACCGGCGAAACCACCATATTTTATTTTTGACTATGCCAATTGTGTCATACCTCCACCACCCCTTATCATGGTTCTTGATTTTTTCAATTCAATACTCCTTATAGGCCAACTCAACCAAGTCGTAGTTATTGCCACCAGTTGCAATTCATGCTCTTACGTTTACGGTTCATCTTCTAACAAGAACCACACTCCCACTAACGATACAATGCCTGCATTTTATTCCAATCTTCTTCACAATCTCGACAAATTCATCAGTAACCATAAGCAACTAACGATAGCTCATGAACCTGGAACCATTCCGTCTTCACTCTTATTTGGATCATTTTCCAAGGCCTTCTACTATAGACAAAGAACTTTTTATTCAGGACCAATGCATCCTCAACCTTGGATTCTATGTCTGCAAGGATCTCTGATGGGCCTGAACAATACATGGCAATCATGAATGTAATATTCTCTGCTTAGCTTTCTTCAGTTCTTGTAAATTCTTATTATATTGGTTCAAGCAATTCTGCAGTCCTTCAGCAGGCTTCATACATAACTGGTGGCATATATTATAAGCCTCCTCAATTGGATGGGCTTTTTCAATATCTTTTAGTACTGTTTGAAACCGATTTGTATTCTCATGCACTTTTAAGGCTTCTTAAATCTCTGGGTGTGGATTTTTGTGCCTCGAGTTTCTGCCATAAGAAAACAATCGACAGATGCTATGTATGTTTTGTATGCTTATCCATATTCTGCGAGCATCACGACAAATGTTCAATGTGTAACTCTGTTTTTGGCCAGGCTCAATCGGTTGCCGCCTCAATGGAACAATTAAAAGCAAGCAGAAAGTGCTTCTCTTGCTTTGGATTTCCTTCAATGTTGCTTCTCTCGCATTGAAGAATCCCAAAGTCCATCACTTGCCAACCATTTCTTGCCAACCTTTTTTTTCCATTTCAATTATATAAATATTATTAGAACCTTGAGGACAAGGTTCAAGTGAACCCGACAGCAATGATAGAAGGGTAAAATATAATTTAGAATTTATATTATTAGTTATTAGTATTGTTATTAGGCTATTGTTGTAATTGGTCTCTTAACTCATTATCCATTATGAGCATTGTATATGTATTGTCTTTGACACATTTTAGGGTATCAAATGAAAAATCATGTTTATTTTTATCAATTTAGTTTTATCATTTTGAGTTTTAGAGCTTTTTCTTAGTTTTAATGTTTTCTTCGTAGTTTTGTTAGGTTTATGGTTTTTACTTCCTAACATAGTTCAATTTTGTTATCGTTGCGGTTGTCGTGGTTGGAAGCTTAGTCGGCTAAACCTTTTAGTTATGCAGCTGAGTTAATTTTGTTCGGGTGGTTTTGTACAATTTGACTTTGTACTATATTGGCATTTCTCGTGTCTGCATAATTAATTCAATATGTTTTGCTGCTAAAAAAAACTAAAATTATCATCTTACATACTTTCTATTTTTACTTTTTATTTAGATTCTTTCTTTATTTCTCATAAGTTTTTTTGTTAATAGGATATGACTTGTAATTCTCATTATCTCATGGTTGCTTATTAAGCACATAGTCACTATTATTTGGATGAGAATGCGCTATTAATCTCACCAACTAAAATAATCATCTTTTTTTATTGTTAATATATATTTTTTAAAAAAATCCTTGTTAGTATAATTATAATATATAATCAAGATTATACAGATATAACAGGTAAGTGGGCAACAAGCTGCACCACTACTTCTTTTTAAATGACAAAACAAATCTTCTTAAAAACTATATTTATTGTCCTAGGAGACACAACATTACTATGCATGAGCCTTTGTACTCTTTGTAAAATATTTATTACTTATGATACTAGAAAATTAAAAGTATCAAAAGTAAATGGTATAAAAGTATGTTAATTGTTGAAACACATTTTGATGCTTGACCACTTTAGTTGAAGCATCTTTGAGAGTTGTGTGTCTCACATTAAAACCTCCGGTCCTTGATCCCACTAGTGGGGAAACCTTAGTCATGTCTACACATACATGCTTCTTCATGCTCACTAGTACACCAGAACATATGTTAGTCGAAGTGCCGATCTCCTTTTTTGTGGGTCAATAAAAAAATTCACAAACAGTTATTTCTTCACGATACCCAGTACGCCGAAATATATCAAATACAAGTTTAATTTACATGTATTAATAGAGGAATGTTCATGTTTAAATGGATTAAAATAAAAACCACAAATCAATTTAAAATAATAATAAATAAATAAGGTTAATTACTATGCACGGACAATGTAAAAGATTTTACACTGTCAATTCATCACCATCATCCGTTTGCATTACTTTATAAATTATTAAAATAAAAGTCAAACTTTTTTTTTACACCTAACGTCTATAATTAACTGACAGTGTAAAATCCTTTTACACTGTCGGTGTATTTCAATTAAATCCATAAAAAAAACACACTAAAAGTAAAATTTATTGAATACATCGTTGTTGTTTTTTTTAAAAACACTTTATTTAATTGAAATTCAGTTTTAAAATTTTAATCAAATAACATATATAAATTTTAATATTTAATTATTTTTGAAAAAGTTACATTTATTTACTTTATTATTAATATAATATATTGTATTCATATATTATTTGTTGATTTTGATAAATATAATATATTTATTTTACTAGTAAAGAAATTCTATTAAGTTTACTATTTAAATAGATGTTTTTTTTAGCTATGCAAAATAAACTGCAAACACTCCTAGCATCAATTTTTTTTCCCTAGCGAGTATGAAATTAATCTCACTATTTAGATGTGTTACAATATACTAATTTCTTACAATATTCATATAAATTTTAAATAATGAAGTATGATAAAAGGAATATTAAAGAAATATATCCTTTAGAATTTAAATTTATTTTACCAATATAAATGAATATTGTAGTTTATATTTTTAATTTAGTTTTTCTTATAAATTTTTTGTTCTATAAGATAATTTTCTTATTGTTTTTGTGTATTTATTGAGTATCTCAAACTCTTTTATTGTCGAATTCTTCAGTGTGATTTCTACAACAAAGTTTGTTAATGAGAAGGATTTGCATAACATTTGGTTGAAAACGATTTCGGTTGTTGTGGTTCAAACCTTTAAACCTTTGTTTGTGATTCTTTGGCAAATCGCACTAGATGGATAAATTATGTAAATATAACTTTGAAAATATATTTTGTAGTTTTCACATATACAGAGAAAAGAATAGTCGTGTAAAGATTTTCTTATTTTTGAGAATTTTTTTTTAAATAATAGGTTTGCCTTGCTTTTCTTTAAGTTCATTTTCGATTGAGAAGATTTTAGTATAGTTTTCCCTCTCTCTTTTATACCATCATTCTCTTTTATTTATCTAACCTTATTTTTTTATAAAAAAAAATAGTAAGATGTTACTTTACCAAAAAAAAAAAAAATACTTGTAAAAGAGATAAACAATAAAAAAAAAGTAGGGGACTAAAGTTAAAACCACCTTAAAAATTAAAAAATCTAAAATTAATCAAGTTTTCTAAGTTAAACCTAACTTATTTTTCAAGTAACTATCTTTAATACCAATGAAGAGTTTGCAAATTAAAACTAATGTTTCTTATAAGCTTTTGACTTAGTTATAGTTTAAATCTATCTATTTAACATCATTCACAAAATTAGATAGTATATTTTAAATTTAAATGATTTTAATTATTTTATTATATATTTGCACTAAAAATTAATAATATATCAAATTTTAATGACTTTTATCTTATATTTTTTATTTTTAAAGTTCAAATTTCTTATAGAATGATTTATCACATTTTACAAGTGTAATGTTATTTAAAAATAAATACATTATAAATTTTAAGTGTAAAAATATGAAATGAATATTGAAATAAAACTTTAGTTCTATAAATCAATTAAATTAAGTTACCAAAACGGTAACCAATCCTAATTTTTTTAGAGTAATCATATTTGAGATTTATTATTTATATATATATATATATATATATATATATATATATATATATATATATATATATATATATATATATATATATATATATATATATATATATATATATATATATATATATATATATATATATATATATATATATTTTTTTTTTTAGGCCATGTGAAGTATCTTTCAGAACCGTAGGGGGACTCTGAAACCCATTCGTGGTATCTCCATAACCATAGTAAAACTATGAAGTCGTACGAGGAATCCATTAGAACCCTAGTGGGACTCGGAAGCTTTGCGAAAAATGAATTAGAACTCTAATGGGAGTCTGAAGCATTATGGGGTACCCGCCAGAACCCTAACATGACTCTACAACCCTATGATGTATGTGTAAGAATCCTTTGAGAACTCCTAAGCTTACAAGTGAAACCATACATAAAAGTGAAATTCAAACTGAATTACAAGTAAAATTCTAATAAAATTTGAGATCTAGTTCGACAATAGCATAAAAAGCAAAGGTAGAATATAACCAAAATTCATTAATTAAAGAATGAAAAATATTAAAAAGGGCCCCAACAATGAGGGTGAGATTACTTAAATAAATTACAAATAGGAATAAAAATAGAAAATAATATCCTATATGGGGGTACACCTTCAGGTGAGATCTCTATTGGAATAGTCACGACCTCTTCAACAGCCTGGCCAATGGAAGCCACTTCATTGGGAAAAAGGGTTGTCTCTATCTCTTTTTCTAAATGTTGGTCGTTGACATGGTGGTATCTTCCACTAGACGACCATCCACCACCATCTTGAAGTAATGCAACTCATCGAGGTTAAGCTCGAGGTAAAAACAATGTACCCACTCCCTCGTCTTTTCAAACCCTTTGTCTCTAAAAATAAGGTTATACATATAAAAAGCTTCCTCAATGCCCACCTCGAGACTGCTCAGCACAACCTCTACTCTGACAAATGTATTACTTTAATTTTGAAAGTTCATATCAAGAGTTTCCTTCTCTTCTAGCAATTTATTCTTTTCTTGTCCAGTCTTCTCAGAGGCAGTCTTGGCCCTAAATAACTCCCTCTTGAGAGTAGTTATCCTCTCGTTAGTAGAATTTAGCATAGTCTGACTAAGTTGGTAGCCCTTCCGCACCATTTTGATTTCAGCCTTCAAGTCGCCCTTCTTTTTAACGAAACATTCAAATCTTTGAATAGGGTTTAACCCAAGACAACACTCTTTATTAGATAAGTTTTGAGAAGTTGGAACATCTTCTAAGAGCCCAATGACTTCTCCTTCCTCGCATTACCAGTGGCATGAAGGTAATCATAAGTGAATGTCATTCCATCAAAGTTTCTATCTTAAAAACAAAACCCATATTCACCAAAAGTGGTATAAGATCTGTCTTTTGAAGAGCCATTGCCACCACTTTCTATAAAATTTCCCATCTCCAGATCATCGGAGGAGACGATATCCATATCTAAAAGCCATTTACCAAGATTCACCATGTTCCTCTTCACAAGGGGCGACCTTGTATTCTCAATACGAGGTGGCAGGATGGTGGATAAGGGGATGAAGCTTGGAAATCAAATGGATCACTCAAATGAACCGGTTCCAACTCGCCCCAGTGAGTCTTGGACTTCACCGTCATATCTTTCCTTTTTGCTGGATAAATTTCCAAAATATTAAATCGACAAATAATAATGGTTAAATTAACAAAATAAATGGTCAAAATTTGCAACTCTCTAAAATCGAATCAGAGACATTATTGTGATAGGGTGCATGGTCACAAGGTGCCACCACCAGACCAACATAACTTTTCATGAAATAGTTTGTTATTATTGATATATAATGGTTCACAAATGGTTATGTTTAAACCATAGAAACATTGTTTCTCCTTACCAATTGGTACAAGTTTTTCTATAAATAGAGATACTTATTAGGCATAAAATAGACACAAAAGTTACTTGTTTCAAGTGCCAAAAATTATATCTAAGTCATTCTTTTATTTTTCTAGTGCACAAGAATAAATAATGAAACTTTATTTCATAAAATATCATTGATCGATACTTAATATGAATATGTGATTCATGTTGAGGTTTCCAAGTTATCCTGAAGGAGACTCGTTGGTTAACCCATTTGCACTCAATTTGCCTAAATTGGTGGGAGCGAATTGAACCTAAAGCTTAGTGTAAATACACGCTTTGGAATTTATTTTGTGCAACTTTCATCGTACCGTTTTTATCTTCTTCTTATTCATGTTTTGAAGCAGACCCCCAATATAAGATCTAACAATCTTTAGTTTTGATTTTTGATTTTTTGTGATTAATTTATGGTTGCAACTTTGATATAGAAATGAATTCATGCTGTCTTATTCACAACCATGGTGAAATGTACATAATAATTCTATAAAATTAATATATATTCATATAATATTTTAAATCCATGTATAATATTATATGATGAAAATAATGTGTATTTATGTTAAGTTTAACACATGATATTAAATTTATACATGCATTTATGTTAAGTTTAACATGTGATATTAAATTTATACATGTATGATTTGTAAACTATTCAAATATGTGAAGTGAAATAATTATGAATACATTTGGTTTATGTTATAAACTCGAATTTAAAATGTATGTTAAATATATTTCTTTGGTGCAAGTAATTTATTTTAATTAATAATGCATTAATTTTGAATGAAATGATTTGGTGGAAAAAAATTATGAATTTGAATGAATGGTGCTTGTATTGGTAACATAAATTGATGTAAATAAAATGTTAAAAATATCAATGACATGTTTAAATTGTATTTAAGTTTGTTCAAGAATTTATTAAATATAAAATGATGTATGTGTATCATAATATGAAAGTATTATTTTTTTGTTCATCTTAATATTAAAAGTAATTTGGATAAATTTTATCGTAAGTTGACAAATATTTATGGAGACAAATTATGGAAAATATTAATAAAGTGAGTTTATTTTTTATTTAATATTATGATTTTTATTTGGATATATCATAAACATTTTTAAATATGAAACATTAATTTATCACATAGAATTTGTTATGTATGTGTTAATTATGCAAGAAAACTGTTGATTTTAAAAGAATATATATAAATTGTATGATGTTGTATCTATATGGAGTTTATGAATTACGTGTTTGAACTCACTTCATGAAATAAAAGTTAGTCACAACAAATTTGTTTAATCGTGGTTGTCGTTTGGTACAAATATTTAATGAATTAAATATATTTCGGATATATTTAAGTGGAAGTAAAACTTCAAATTAAAAAAGGTTAGCAAATGAAGAATGACATAAAATTTGTGTATGTGACAAAATGAATGGCAAAAGTGTCATGATGATAGTTTATCGAAGCTATCAAGAATATAGAATATATATTGTATTTACAACTGTACTAATATGACAAAAGTGTAATGGTTTGATTATAGATGATAAATACTATCAATAGTACATAAAGTAATCATATATATGATTAGTTAAAAATTGAATATTCAGAATTTATTAAAGTTTGAAAAAATCTTGCAATACTTTGACGAAAGGATTGACGAAGATATGATGCCTTTGAATATAATTGAATACAATAGACATCATTAGGGATGATGAACAATCTTATATCTAATTAATCATCAATAGTGGAAACTCAACTCACACTTGATTAACATTGAGTCTTGAGTTTAATGAAGAAAGTACACTATTAGAGTGATAGAAGTACTTAATGATAAATACATTCCAAGGGGTAAAAGTACATGGACCATAAGAATAAATGTGGTAGGATGAGTTTTTTTTCCTCTTAATAGACATATAACATATATTTGTTGGAATACATAATTATGAGTGCATTTCTAATATAGTCTACCTATACGAGAATGACGTGGTGCCGTTTCATAGAGTTCAATAACTTAACTTTTAAATTCTCGTGAAAAGGATATGAGATACAAAGCCTTATTAAATGTGTTATATTGATAATTCGATCAATGATACCGAGATTTTATGTGTGAGTTATGCACACTTGCTCTAATGAATAATTGGTTCAAAGCTTGTCTATCAATCTATTCGAGGATAAGTGAAAACTTAACTTACTAAGTAATGGTTTAAATTGTAAGATACCTTTATCTGAAACCATGGAATTTTCTGAATAATGGATTTAGATATATTTTGAAAATGGTGGGAGATTGTTGGAGAAATTTCTAAAATATTAAATTGATAAATAATAATGGTTAAATTAACTAAATAAATGGTCAAAAGTTGCAACTGTCTAGAATCAAATCAGAGGCCTTATTGTGATAGGGCGCATGGTCATAAGGTGCCACCACCAAACCAACATAACTTTTCATGAAATGGTTTACTGTTATTGATGGTTCGTGAATGGTCATGTTTAAACCATATAAACATTGTTTCTTCTCACCAATTGGTACAAGTTTTTCTGTAAATAAAGAGACCTGTTAGGCCTAAAATAGACATAAAAATTACTTGTTTCAAGTGCCAAAAATTATATCTAAGTCATTCTTTTATTTTTCTAGTGCACAAGAATAAATAATGGAACTTTATTCTGTAAAATATTGTTGATCAATATGCTTAATGTGAATATGCGATTCATGTTAATGTTTCCAAAGTATCCTGAAGGGGATTCGTCGGCTAACCCATTTGCATCCAATTTGTCTAAATTGGTGGGGGCGAATCGAACCTTAAACTTAGTGTAAATACACGCTTTGGAATTTATTTTGTGCAAATTTCATCATATCGTTTTTATCTTCTTCTTGTTAATGTTTTGAAACAGCCCCCCAATACAAGATCTAACACTTTTGTTTTAATGATAATGGGCCATCCTTTTTGCAAAAATGGAAAAAAGAAAGACAACTGAGAATCAATCAAAAAACAATGTACAGGGTTAGAATATTAATAAATCTTAAACAAATAACTCATTAGTGTTGGGAGGTTTTCCTCACGCTTAAGTAAGTTTCTGTCATACCCCAATTTTGTCCTACCTATATAATATTACCCTCGTTTGTGTTTCAATTTGCTTTTATGTTGTTTGTGTTTACTAACCTTTATTCAAAATCCAAAAATATGTGCATGTTATTTTCATTCTCTTATCGTTTGAGCTCAGATCTTGCATGGTTGAGGTTCATCTAAGGTTATCAAGTCAAGTGTGTGTGCAATTCAATTGAGTTTGACCTAATCTTGGTAAAACAAGAAGGAGCTTTATTCATTCTCAAATTATCAGGTTGCACTAAACTCAAGTGTTTCATAATTAAAAAGCATCAAGAACCAGATCGTTTTTAATTAGGGTTTTAGGCAGTGTATCGAGGTTCATATTTCAAGTCATGATTCTAATTTTTAAGGTATGTTCATAATACTGTTCAAGAAGGTTCAATATGAAGATTTTGGTTCATTAGGATTCAAGTGGCCAAGTTTAGGATTTATTCATTATTCATTTGTGATTCGAGGCTTTAGTCCATTCCAAAGGTTAAGGTTGATTCATGTTTAGCCTTACTTCTCAAAGATTGATTCAAGTGTGATTAATATGGAAGCAAAGAAAAATTCAAGAATATTGGTTTCAAGTTGGTCCCTAGTTTAAATTCAAGCTTAGGTATCCTTCTTGATAATTTACATTAAGCATGCTAGCATCATTTAAGTGAGTGGATTTATTCATTATCAAGCAAACTTGATAAGCCAATAAATAGAAAATAACAAGACAATTGTTCATTGCAAAATCAAGGGTGGAAATGTCATCAAGGCCCAAGTTGCAATATCATCCAACAATTCAATTCCAATTACAATTAGAGTCCATTACACTACAAAATTCAGCAAGAGAAGAAATCCAAATCCAATTTACAATCAAAGCCCGTTATGCATTCTCATAACAACAAATTACAACAAAAAAGAAGAAGAAAAATAAGCCCATGAATGACACATGAAGCTACCACAAGGTTGAACAACAAACCAAGCCAAACACGACCCACCTTTATAAGGGAATTGAAAGCAAAAGCAAGCAATACAAGTTGCAAAAGGGCAAGAGCTCAAATATTTTGATTCTTGATTTCTCACTCCATTGCCTTCAGATTATTTTTAACGCATTTCACATGACATAACGACATTCCACGATTCACGCATCCATTCACCAAATTCCATTCCTCTGCTCAACATTCACACAAAACCTCACATCAAAAACACACCAAATGGCTGACACGATACTTTTCACTCTTCACTCAATTCCATTCTTCTTCGCTAAAAAACAACCTATAAAACCATTGCCTCGAAAAAAGATTCAAAAATATTCATACTAATTCCTTTAACGGAAGCTATTTCCATGTTGAGTTTCTTTTGATTGTGTGGATGGAAGTCAAATGGATCTTGTTCCTCTACAAACTTTGAGCTCTTCGTTCTTCCTGATCCAATTTTTTATGTTTTAATTGTTTTTGTGTGTTGTACATAAGTGATAACCTCCATGTTTTTCCTTGCACTATGGACCTGACCCATACAAAATGCTAGTTGCACCCTGCGCACAGTAATGCACCACCCTTAAGCCTAGTCTTGGATTGTGGGATTTGTTTTGCCCTAGAGCCCATGGTGATTCCCATCTGCACACTCTTACACGACCCAGTACCCCTTCATTTTTTATTTCTTCTTTTCTTTCTTCTTGTTTTTTGTTGTTATTTATTTGATTTCTAGTTCATTTCTTTTTTTTTCTTTTTTCAAAATTTCTAGTATTTGTTTAGCTTTATCTTAATTTCATCATTAAATTCAATCTTGATTTAGTTTTTATTTTCTTTTTTTATTAATTGGTTGATGAGATCTAAAATATCGTGGAGAAATTGTTCTTAGGTTGAATGAACCTTCAATGTTTCAAACTTGTTAACGAATGATTATTGGATCATTCTTGACACTTTGAGATGTTGATAAGTTGTCCTTGGTTGATCATTTGAAACTCTTGATTAAAGATGAGACCATTCTCTTTTTCTTTTCGTGTGGCATAACTTTAGAAGAATGATTCATATATAATTTCTCTAGCATGTTTTAACACATAGATTGTTATTGACCAACCTTAGATAGGTGCGACTTCTACATAAGTCCACTTACGATTGCTTAATATAGTGCCAAATTGGTCCCAACTTGATAAAGCGATCATTCGATCAATAACCATTAACAACTAACTTATAACATCTAACTTTACTTTTGGCTCTTATTTTTCCGCAATTTATTTCATTGCTCCTTTATCATTATGTCATTATATTTTTCTTTTATTCATCATCTTAAAAAATACAAAAACATGATAAAAATGATAAAACCCTAAAAGACATTGATTTTGGACTATGGTTGCTATCCCTTGTATGGAGTTTTGGACCTTATTCTCAACCCAAGCAAAAGGAGGCTTGGATCTTGAATTGTTTATTTTCTTTGTCTTAGCTTAGGACAATCTACACACACACAACTTTCTCTTGGGTTACCTGACAATGAGACCCTTTATTTCTCGCATATTTTCCCCAGTATTTTTCATGTATCCTTCTCCCAATTTTGGTGTAATTTCTTTGCTTTCTCGATTTTCTTTGGTTGTGGTTTTGCTTGCTAGTTACTCCTTAGGGACTAGGATTGACCTCACCTTTCCTCGAACCCTTGATCCAACGTCAAATGGTATCCTTTTCTAACCCTTGTAAGTCTATCACTTTGTGCATCGCCATCAACCAAATCCAAACATTCTTGATCCGTACATCAAATCATACCCAATTTGTAAGTCAACCGCTTCATGCGTCGCCATCAACCTTTCCCATTTCCATCTCAAACCTTTTTTCATCCGCGATAAAATCCTCGATCTAACGTCAAATGGAATTTTCTCAAATAAATTGAAAAACACAAAAAAAGGCGATTATGATTGCACGCCACAAGCCTTAAGCGGTGGAAAAGGAGTGAGAATACTGCAAAAATATTCGCCTCTACCCATAGTCTTTAACGCAATCTAAATAAAAAACAATTTCTTCTCAAATCCTAAAATCAACATCCACATGTCAAACTCTCTTTTCTCGCTCCCGTGCGATTGAAACCTCCTTAAGACATTAATTCCTCGCCTCGTGTGGTCAAACACTTTTTGCAAAGAACATTATTTAGTCCCTTTAACGCACATATAAACTAGTGCTTCAGCCTCCCCCCGTGAGTATACAAGCCAATGTTTAGCAGTTAGAATGTGATCTAAACACTCGTTCGTTAAAAGACACAAACCAACAAACTGTAGTCCCCCGAACTACGAAGTTCTGACTTCCTCAATACACCATGAGGGTGCGTAGGCACAGGATTGCAAGACCCTGACGAGCTACCTTTTTTCTTTTTACTCCAAACCTTTTTCCTGTAGTCCTTCGAACTACATATGCTCTGATTCTTCATTTCACAATGAAGATACATAGGCAAAAGGGTCCCAATCCTTGGCAAGCACCCTAATAAAAACCTCATTTTCCCCCTTTAGCGGTTTCCTTTCCTTTCTCTTTAGTTCTTTTATCATTTGAAGAAAGTAGATAAACACGAGCTAACATTCAATCACAAATCTAACTAAGAGGTTTCTGTTGAGTACAACAGACGTGGGGGTGCTAATACCTTCTCTTTGTGTAATCGACTCCCGAACCTGAATATGGTTGCGACGACCATCATTCTGTTTTTAAAAGTTTTTATCAAAATTTTTCTATTCCTCCATTGGGATAAATAAAGATCGATGGCGACTCTGTTCAAAATTTTTTCCACGACCATTCGTGAAGGATCGTATTTTTCGAGGTACGACAGTCTCGCACCCCCCATGATGGCAAACTGTTTTAATAGATTGACTGCATCTCTCTTCGTCTCGCTAAGTTTGGTCAGATTATAACCCATGATAGCGAGGGGTTTGACCATCTAATATAAAGGGAACCTATGAGTCTCATTTTCTTAGTAGATGACTTTGAGATACTAAGCACCTCCCATAAGCCAAATAATTTTGTCCTCTAGTGTTTATAGTTGGAAGTGTAAGGAGAGACAATTGCATGTCAGAGGATGACACTCACAGATACCCATTAGCCCTAGTTGACCCCTTTGGTTTCGTAGATAGAAAAGAATATTCCCTCTGTCGGAGTAATTTTGAGACCCTGTCATAGGATCCCCAAACCTCGAAAAATGCCTAGTTGCTCAAATGTCCCTTAAAGGGGGAAACATTAATAGTCTTCAGAATCTCGAGCTACATGATGGAAAAAGGGATACATACTCCAAAGTCCCTAATCACCCTGGTATATAAATAAAAATATTCTTCTTCCACACCTTCAGATCGCCACATGCATATCTTGTCGTCTTGCAAACACGGTTCTAATATCACATCAACCTTGTTCTCGATGTTGGATAACTCCTAATCTAACAAAAAGGCTAAAATCCAATCATTTTAAAGACATATTGAATCGATATTCATGGCCTCTTCGCAAAAGGAACCCTATTTAAATTTTGAGAGCTCCATGGTAAATTTATCCGGACTTAAGGAAGAATACACTAAGCCAATGTCTCTATCATTAGATAGTTTTCTCCTCGAACCATTACAAAGCAAACTCTTATAACTACCAAAGGGCTTCACTTCAACGAACCACCAATCTACTTTTCTCGTACCCCGTTTTGAGCTATGTAGACATTTATTCCACATTTCTTACACCTTTACATGATTTAAAACCGCCACACTTGAAAAAATAGAGCAAGCTCGCAAAAAAAAAACATCTGTTGGGGCATATAAGTTAATGGTTGAACGATTAGGAAAATATTTCACTCTTACATGGCTCATGCTTGAGGGACTGCGTACATGTCTGGTTCCTGAGAATGTCTTATAAAAACATTTCTCCTTTATACGACTCAACTTGAGGAGCTTTGTACATGCCTTATTCTTAGGAAAGTATTTCACATTGACATGACCCCTACTTGAGGGACCGTGTACATGTTTGGTTCATGAGAATGCCTTAGGAAAACATTTATCCCTTACACAACTCATGCTTGAGGGTTTGTGTGCATATTTGGTCTCTTGGATCAAGTTCTCACATGAATCAAATTTAAACCGGACCCAATGAAGCTCGCCTCGAGTAGCGATCCACCCAAAAGAGCAAGGTTGGGTTGAAATAACTAGTGGGAAATGTCAGTTAGACCAAACCAAATATATGGTAAGACGATATCTAATTGAGATATGATGGAGAACACATTTATAACTTATTGAGAATATCATAGCCAAATATTTGTGGAATTAAACCTGACTCTCAATCACCATAATAATGTCGTAAAAATCAAGGGCAAAAAGATATACACAATTTATAAAAGAGAATTCAACTAGCACTTTAGTTGTCATCACTAATAGAGTTATGATTAATATATTTTTGTCGGTACTACGATAAAGGAGATGAAGAAAATAATGAGGAAAAAATACGAAAAAAATATAAATTATATTAGATCTTCTAGATTAACTTTTTAGATTGAATACAACATCAATATTTAACTGAGGTTGAATTTGCTAAAAAATAAAATGGTTAAATTAAAAAAAAAAGTTTTCAGTCAATATTCAACAAAAAGTTAATTGAATGAACTAACTTTTAACAAATAAAACAAATTTAATAATAACATTAATATTATAATTTTACAATTTAGTATAATTTTTTCTTTAAAAATATGATAAAATCAGAGGGAAATTTTTTTGATCAAAATATTTACGATAATTGAGTGTGTTAGAAAAATTTAGACTCTGATACAGTACAGTATGTTCTATTTTGCTGGGTTTTTCCTTCTCTATATCTCGCTCTTCAAAAAGAGTATAACAATTCTCATATCCCTAATGCTTCGTTTGGTTTCCTTTTATTCAAAATTGCAGAATCAAAATGGAAAATTCAGAACACGAAGAACCTGACAAGAAGAGGCCTCATCTTCTCACTCCCGTTTCTTCCCGCATGTTCAGAAACTCTTCCAACCATTCGCCCAACAACAAAAATGTAACCGCTTTTTCATTCTATTATTTCTGCTACTTATCAGTTACGTTATGTTGATGATATTGTTTTGAGTTTTTGAGCCGGTTAGGGTTGTGGAAACCTACTGAATTGGGTATTTACTTCATATGGAGTGGAATTTTTGATAAAATTTGTTTTTAAAAACAAGGGGGCGAAGTAGGGTTGATGTTTGGTTTTGCTCAGTGCTTCTCACTAACTAGTGATTAGGGCTGTGAAGAGTAGTAAGGATGAATTTCATGGCATGTGATTCTTTATACTAGGTTATGTATGTTAGATTTATAGGTCATAGCAGTTAAAGCTACTTGTCGCGTGCTTAACTATTATACGTCATAGTTTTGGGGGTTAAAGCTACTTGTCGTGTGTTTTATTATGTTGTATGGTCACTTCAGATTGAAAGGTTTTCCTTTGGTAAATGATACCGACACACCACACATGTGGTTTCATTCAATTATTCTATTTTCTCAAATTATTAACAGTATGAGTGTGTTTGTGTAAGTGCTGCATAGGTGCTTAAGTATTTATGAAAGGGGATATTTTCATGTCATTGAGAATCCTTCATTTTAGAGAAGTGGTGTATTTTTTTAAATGGAAAAAAGTACCAGGGTTTTTACCGGCTTAAAAGTGCTAGGCAAGAGTTCTAGAGGTGAAAGAAAAGACGGTTTGGATTGGATTAGTGTTTATTGTCACAAACAAGCTCTCTATATCTGTGCGTGGTTTGCAACAAGTTCTTTTTTAACAATAATTTGTTTATATGTTTTGCTTGAGTAATAATTGGAAATGCTTCCCCCAGGCTGATGCAGAAGCCTTACAACTCCAAAATCAGAAGCTTGTTCAACAAACAGAGATTCAGAAACAGGCTTTACAGGATCTTGAAGAAAAAACGAGAGAATTAATAGAAAGACAAAATTCTTATGATGACTTATTAATTGCATTCAACCAACACTGGGAACAGGTTGTTTTTTATTGTCATGCTCTGGTCTCTATTCATTTTTGTTATTTCCTCTTTCAAAAGTAAACACTATCATAAGTAGCGCATGTTCTGGTGGCCTTGTCGGGGATCATAGGTGGAAGACTAGGCACTTTTTTCACATTCTTGTTGAATGTGCACATTGGTTTAACTTATTTTCTCTTCTAGTTGGTTGCTGATATGGCTCTTCTCGGGATACAAGCCGGGAGAGACAAAGATTCTTTGCAAATTTTAGATTACCTTGATAACCCTCAAGGTACGTTAACACGCATGCCAATTTCTTTCGGGAAGTATTAAGAAAAACCAAGATACTGAATTTACTTTCTTTTTAGGTTCACTTCCTCCTTGTCCTCCAAACGATCTATTTCTTTGTAAATTAATCCAGAAAGATTCTATTGAAGGAAGCAGTAATGATGAGATAACTAATTTTGTTGAGGAAGCCCTTGCTTTGCGTCAGTTATCTACTAGGGAGTTGTTGGAACTCATTCATGGTACTGTTGATGATCAGATGAAAAGAGTTGAAGATATGGCTCATGTTTTACACGGAGATTTATCTACGGAAGGTATGATACATTTGAGACACCATGCAATGATGGAACTATATTGCTATCATTAAGGATTGAATTGATAGTTTTCTACCATATATCATTGATGTTGGATTACTTAAGAGAAATATGTATGATAAATCTTTTCCTTTTATTTATACTTGGGTTTACAGATGTTATCATCCAAATGTCTAAGATTGACGATATGACGAAAAAGGAGGTTGACAATTTTGGTGAAGTAATTAATACTCTCCATGCAAAACACAGAGAATATACTGCTGGCATTCAGAATTATATAGACGAGTGCTCACAAGATCAATCTGACATAAAACGCCTTAAAGGTATTTGAAATGTTTTTTTTTTTTTATTGTTTTAACTGCATCGGTTATTTATGAATTTAGAGTAACAAAACATGGATTTAAACGATCTTGATTACCATATAATGTGGTTTTTAAATGGTTAGCGACACAGTTTAATAAAAGGAAGGTTTCCTTTTGTTTAATGATATATGTTTAGTTATAATTGATAATTATATTCTGTGTGTAGATCTCGAATTTGATACTTAAAAAAGATTTTTTAGAACATCAATTTGACCTTCGGAAAATTAACAAGGATGATTTTTGTTTACTACATGACATCAATTTGGCCCCCCTCAAGCACTAATTTTTGTCAAATATCATTCAAGGGCCAAATTTATGTAATAATATTTTGAGGGACATATTGAATGTTTTGAAAATCATTCCAGTATTAAAATGGTTTATCATAAATTTTATCAGGGTATCTCTGGCTGCTATAATTGCACGAAAATAATTTCTGCATGCTGTTTATTTGTTATTATTTTGATGATTGGTTTGTCAACAGAATTATTGGCAATAATGAGTTAAATTATTAGAAATAATTCTGTAGAAATTGTATATTTATTTGTAATATTTATTCTCTTAATTAACATAATTAGCTGTAAATGTAAATAGGGCAGTTTAGCTAATTTAGTGGGTTGAATATTCAACCTGACAGCTTGTAACTACAATATTTATATGAGAGATCAGAATGAAAAGACACACGGTTCTTTGACCAAAACTTTCTTAGTTAACATGGTATCAGCCTAGGTTAATATCCAAGAACCTAGTCTTTTTTTTTTCACGATCTTGTTTCGTCTTTGTTCTCGTTTTTTTCTCTCTCTTGTTTCTCGCTCAATTCGTCGTTCTTGTCCAATTCCTATTTCCATAGATCCATGTCTACCGAAAAGCATGAAGTCTTGTTGGTTCGCCTTAATGACAAAAACTACGCAGCTTGGGCATTCCATTTCGAGATTTTCGTCACAGGAAAAGATTTGTGGGGTCATGTTGATGGCAACACTCCAGCCCCTGACAAAGACAAAGAAAAAGTTTCACATGCCAAATGGGTGGTCAAAGATGCTCAAGTCATGTCCTGGGTTCTAGGTTCTGTTGATCCCAACATTGTCCTAAATCTTCGACCTCACAAAACAGCAGCCACAATGTGGAAATATTTGAAGAAAGTCTACAATCAGAACAACGCCGCTCGAAGATTCCAGCTTGAACATGACATAGCTCTCTTTAAACAGGATAGTCTCCCCATCTCTGATTTTTACTCTCAATTCATGAATCTATGGGCTGAATACACCGATATAGTTTATGCAGACTTGACTCCTGAAGGTCTAAGTTCTGTACAATCTGTTCATGAAACTACTAAACGAGATCAATTTCTTATGAAATTGAGATCTGAATTTGAAGGCATTCGGTCCAATCTCATGCATCGAAACCCTATCCCATCATTGGATGCGTGTTTCAATGATCTGTTACGTGAAGAACAACGTCTCCTTACACAACCCATCATTGAAGATAAAAAATTATCTACTGTTCCAGTGGCATATGTAGCACGAGGAAAATCAAGAAGTCATGACATGAGTTCTATTCAATGTTTTTGTTGCAAACAATTAGGACACTATGCTTCAAACTGTCCAAAAAAATTTTGCAACTATTGCAAAAAAGATGGACATATTCTTAAGGAATGCCCAATCAGGCCACCAAAGAGAAATGTCACAGCTTTTACAGCCTCGGTTGAGTCATCTATTCCTAACAATTCCACCAATTCCGCACCAGTTCAACAAAATGCTTCTACTACTATTTCAACGGTGACCCCTGAAATGGTTCAACAAATGATCGTTTCAGCATTCTCTGCTCTAGGATTCTCAGGTAAATCCTCTTCCTCTTGGTACTTTGATTCGGGGGCTTCCAACCACATGACCAGCAATGCCCAATTTCTTACTAATATCAAAAAATATTTTGGAAATCTCAAGATACATACTGCTGATGGAAATCAATTGCCTATCACATCCACCGGTGATATTTCTTCATCTCTAACAAATGTTTTTGTTTCTCCTGATCTCACTAGTAATCTCATTTCAGTTGGTCAATTAGTTGAGAATGATTGTCAAGTACAATTCTCACAATCTGGTTGTCTTGTGCAGGACCAACAATCAGGGAAGATAATCGCGAAGGGGCCTAAAGTTGGACGTCTTTTCCCAATTCAGTTCTCATTGCCTCCAAGTCTTTCTCTTCCTTTAGTTTCGTGTAATTCTGCTATTGTTGATTACCAAGTGTGGCATAAGCGTCTTGGACATCCAAACGCAAATGTACTTCATGCATTGCTAAAATCTAGTTTTCTTGGAAATAAACACATTCCATCTCTTAATTCTGTTCATTTTGATTGTATTCCTTGTAAGCTTGGTAAAAGTAAAATTTTGCCTTTTCCAACACATCAGTCTAATGTAACTCAACTTTTTGATATCATCCACAGTGATGTTTGGGGCATGGCACCAGTTATATCTCATGCTAATTACAAATATTTTGTAACTTTTATTGATGATTATAGTCGTTTCACGTGGGTCTATTTTTTGCGATCAAAAGATGAAGTCTTTTCCACTTTCAAATTTTTTCATGCTTATGTTCAAACCCAATTTTCATCAAAAATAAAAATATTTCGCTCTGACAATGGAGGGGAATACATGTCACACTCATTTCAGGAATATTTGCAATCCAATGGCATTATATCTCAAAGGTCATGCCCCTCAACTCCACAACAAAATGGAGTAGCGGAAAGAAAAAACCGTCATTTGCTCGATGTTGTCCGCACCCTTTTGTTGGAGTCTCATGTGCCGTCACGATTTTGGTGTGAAGCCCTTTCCACCGCTGTCCATCTTATAAACAGAATGCCATCTCCGTCAATAGGTAATGAATCCCCTTTCATTCGGTTATATGGTCACCCACCAAATTACTCCACTCTTCGTATTTTCGGTTGTGTGTGTTATGTTCATCTTACCCCACAAGAACGCACCAAGCTCACTGCACAATCTGTTGAATGTGCTTTTCTCGGATATTCTCCTCATCAAAAGGGCTTTCTATGTTATGATCCTAACCTTCGTAGGATTCGCGTATCTAGAAATGTCATTTTTCTAGAAAATATATATTTTTTTGCATCACATCATGACTTTGTCTCTTCTCCAGTTTCTGTTCTACCATTGTTTTCTAACTCTCATTCAGGTCAACAATCTTCTAAACCTCTCTTGACCTACAAAAGACGAAGTACTGTCACTCAAAACCAACCAACAGATGGGCCCCCTCAAGATAATTCCTTGGCTGCTGGTCCAGTAGAAGAAGAACCAGAACCAACTCCTCTACGACGCAGCACACGCGATAAAAAACCACCAGAAAGGTATATCAGTTGCATGACAACATCATTATCTTCTATTCCTATTCCTTCATCTTATAAACAGGCCATGGAGAATAATTGTTGGCAGAAAGCTATTGAAACAGAACTTCTTGCCCTAGAAGAAAATCAAACTTGGGATATAGTGCCATGTCCCTCATCCGTTAAACCTTTAGGCAGCAAGTTTGTGTTCTCCATAAAGCTGCGATCGGATGGATCCATAGATCGATACAAGGCTCGTTTAGTTGTGCTTGGAAATAAGCAAGAATATGGACTTGACTATGATGAGACGTTTGCTCCGGTTGCCAAGATGACAACTGTGCGCACTATTCTTGCTATTGCTGCGTCACAAGCTTGGCCACTACATCAAATGGATGTTAAAAACGCATTCCTCCACGGTGATCTTCAGGAGGAAGTTTATATCAAACTTCCTAATGGTATGCCTACACCTTCACCTAACACTGTTTGCAAATTAAAACGATCTTTATATGGATTGAAACAGGCACCGAGAGTTTGGTTTGAAAAGTTTCGATCGACACTACTTGGTTTTGAATTCAATCAAAGTCAGTATGATCCATCTCTTTTCCTACAAAGGACTCCTAAAGGCATTGTGGTGCTTCTTGTTTATGTGGATGACATCGTCGTCACAGGTTCTGATCAAGATGCTATTTCTAGAATCAAACACTTGCTGCATTCAGCTTTTCAAATGAAAGAATTAGGCCATCTCACTTATTTCTTGGGTTTAGAGGTGCATTATCATCATGAAGGTGTTTTTCTAAATCAGCAAAAGTATATTCAAGACTTGGTACAGCTAGCTGGACTAACAAATGCAACCCCCGTAGACACTCCCATGGAAGTTAATGTTAAATATAGAAGAGATGAAGGTAACATTCTGGATGATCCCACTCAATATCGCAAACTGGTAGGAAGTCTTATCTATGTCACTATCACTCGTCCAGATATTTCTTTCGCTGTACACACGGTTAGTAAGTTCATGCAAGCTCCACGACATTTACATCTTTCAGCAGTACAACGGATCATTAGATACCTACTTGGCACTCCAAAGCGAGGTTTATTTTTTCCTGTTGATTCGTCAATCAAACTCCAAGCATATAGTGACGCCGATTGGGCTGGATGTCCAGACACAAGAAAATCTACTACTGGCTGGTGTATGTTCCTAGGAAATGCTCCTATTTCATGGAAATGTAAGAAACAAGATTCTGTCTCAAAGTCATCCACTGAAGCAGAATATCGTGCAATGTCTGCCGCTTGTTCTGAAATAATATGGTTGCGTGGTCTTCTTGCTGAGCTTGGATTCTCTCAACAACAACCAACTCCGCTGCATGCTGACAATACCAGTGCCATTCAGATTGCAGCAAATCCAGTTTACCATGAACGGACGAAACACATCGAAGTTGATTGTCACTCTATTCGAGAAGCCTATGATAGAAGAGTCATCAATCTACCACATGTCTCAACATCTATTCAAATAGCTGACATCTTCACTAAAACCTTGACACGTCAACGACACAATTTTCTACTTGGCAAATTGATGCTTGTAGATTTACCAGCATCAATTTGAGGGGGAATGTCAACAGAATTATTGGCAATAATGAGTTAATTATTAGAAATAATTCTGTAGAGATTGTATATTTATTTGTAATATTTATTCTCTTAATTAACATAATTAGCTGTAAATGTAAATAGGGCAGTTTAGCTAATTTAGTGGGTTGAATATTCAACCTGACAGCTTGTAACTACAATATTTATATGAGAGATCAGAATGAAAAGACACACGGTTCTTTGACCAAAACTTTCTTAGTTAACATGGTTAATGTTAGAATAATATAAAAATATCTCAAACTCAATATCATTGTATCTTAAAACAAAGGCTAACCCCGAAGAATGATTTCCATAATTCCTTAAATTTCATGATTTGTTTCCTCATTTAATCCAAAAGGTTATCTATGAGGAATGATTTCCAGAATTCCTTATATTTCATGATTTGTTTCCTCATTTCATCTGGACCAAGAGTCCAATTCAAGTATAAATAGGGTTTAGTATTTTTTCTCTTGTAAATCTCACATTAAGAAAATATGAAATTTAGGGCATTTTTTTCTATATTATCTCCTTTTTTCTCCTTGTTTGGATAAAAGGAAGTGGGACTAATAGAGTAATAGCTAAGTATATGCAAATATAGCTTAGCCAAACAAGGCCTGAAGGCTTGTAACAAATTGTAACTGAATGGGTGAGTCAGCACAGTTTGATTGGGTTATAAATACTCAACCTGTTGAGTATTGCAACTAATTTCCTTTTTGAGATTTCATAATAACAACAAATAAAATACTTTCTCACCCTCTCTCTCTACGCACGCACACAATAGTGATCTTTTTGACGTTATATTTCTTGTAAGTTTGTTAATTAGACCTTGATATCTACCAAGGTCTTTCAGTGGCTTCCCTGATCTGATAATAGCTTGACGTTAGGATCCATATTCCATAGGAGTGTCACTAGGTCGACAATCAAGTATATAAAGAGCATATTTTTGTTGAGTAATAGCCACACCACTCTTAGATTGAGCAACTTCAATCCTTAAAAAATATTTTAATGGCCCTAAATCTTTAATTTTGAAGTGTAGAGATAAATGTGGTTGATGATATTTATATATGTTAAGAATATTTGTATATAGAAAAATTCCACATCAACTATAGCATATAATTAGCTGTAAATATCTATATAAAACAATCTTCGTAGTGCTATTTAAACACACAGTTTATTAAAATGTCTCTCATTCTTTCTTATATCAACACGGTATCCAAAGCCTATTGAGAGGCAATTTTTCACCGTGCTTTACTCAGTTGACCCACTGTCTTCCGGTGATAATTTTTTCTGGAAAAACATGTCCCAACTTTGGTTTGCCTTCCTTTCACTGTTGCGACTCTTTTTGACATCGGTTTTTCGACAACCACCACACTGCCGTCGCCGCTACTGTTTTCAGTGACCTTCCAGCAAACAAATATTACCGGTTATTGCTTCATCCTCCTCAGATCCGGCTGTTCCTCAATTTTTCTCCCTTAAAGCCTGCACACATGCCGTCTCCATTTGCGCGTGTAGGCCTCACGCACCACCACTTGAACCGCGCGTGACAGTGTGTCTTGCGGCCGATCCCGGTGAATTTTCTACCGCCTCATTCATCTTTCTGCCCTTGTTCCAGATTTGGCCTCATATTTTATTTTCCAATCACTGAAAACTGTGATCCAGTTCAAACAGAACATTTTTCACCCGGTTTGCGTGATATTTTCTCTCTTCCGATACTCATGACTACTCGTCAGAACTTTACGCCAAACCATGATGATTTTCTTAGGTGGTATCAAAGTTATCAGAACTCAGATTCTACTGCTTCGGTTGCACACACGGGTAATTCATCTGTTTGCCTCTTTCAATTGTCTTCTCTTGGACCTTAGGACCTTGATTCTAGTGCGTCTGATCATGTTATCGTTAATAAAAATCTCTTCTCCTCCCTCTTTACCTTTGCTTTCTTACCTATTATAACTTTTGCCAGTGGTTCTCAAATGCAATTCAAAGAAATTGGTATTATTCAAGTCTCTCTCTCTCTCTCTCTCTCTCTCTCTCTCTCTCTCTCTCCATTTAATTTACTCTCTGTCAGTCGTTTAACTCGATCTCTTGATTGTATTATTACATTCACTAACAGTAATGTTATCTTGCTGGAACGGAGTTTGGGTCGGACGATTGACGTCAAATGTGAGTCTCAATGCCTTTATTACCTCTCAGTGTCATCTAAGACATGCTCAGTCAAAATTTCTCCACTCACTATCTATGCTCAGTTAGGTCATCCCGATCTTCCCAAACTACAGAAGTTGGTGTTAAGTTTATCGATGGTATCTAATTTACATTGTGAGTTGTGTCAGTAGAGAAACACACTCGTAGTCAATTTCCCAATCGAGTCAATAAACGAGCTTTGTCCCCTTTTACTTTAGTTCGCTCCAATGTTTGGAGTCCCTCACGTACTGTCTCTACTTTTGAGTCTAGATATTTTGTCACCTTTATTGATGATTTTTTACGTTGCACGTAGTTATTTTTAACGAAAAATAGATATGAATTATTTTCTATTTTTGAACAATTTTATAAAGAAAGAAAACCTCAGTTTGGCGTGTCTATTCGTACCTTAAGAAGTGATAATGCTCGTGAATACTTATCCCAATAATTTCAAACTTTTATGTCCAGCAATGGTATACTCTGCCAAACATCTTGCCCTCAACAAAACGGGGTAGCCGAATGTAAAAATAGGCATCTCGTAGAAACCACTTGGACCCTACTTCTCCATGGTAATGTTCCACTCCGGTTCTGGGGGGATGCTGTGCTAACGACACGTTACCTTATAAACAGCATGCCCTCATCTGTCCTTAACGACAAAATACCTCACTCAATCTTTTTTTCCCTTCCTCTTTCACCCAATTCTTCCCCGTGTCTTCGGGTCTACATGTTTTGTTCACCATCTTTCTCCTAGACTTGTAAACTATTAGTTTGATCACTAAAGTGTGCCTTTCTTAGTTATCATTGATCCCAAAAAGGTTATCATTGATATTCACCTACTCTACAACGATACCTCGTATCGGCCAATGTTACCTTCTTCAAGTCTGTTCCATATTTTGAGTCCAACCACGTAACTCCGGAACCCTTTCAGGAAAGTACTCTCACACCCCTTATGGAAGTTATTAATGCCCCCTCTACCATTGTTCCCCATCGGTCTATGGATCCTGACCCACTAGATATTCCTATGGTTGACTCCTCACTTCTCGACCACTTAAAATATATCAATGTTGTCACCCAACATCTGTCATACCTGTCCCTAAGGTCATTGCAGATTCTCCTCCGGTGTTTCCGCCATCACCGGATCCGATCCTGCAACTTGAGTCCGATCTTCCGATTGTTCTTCGAAAAGGTATATGTCAAACACAAAATCCTTCTCTATATTATATTGATTTATGTTATCATCGTCTTTCCTCTTTGCATTATATTTGCTTGTCTTCTGTTTCTATTCTTAAAACTTCAGGTGAAACATTATCTCACTCTGAGTGGAGGCAAGCGATGTTTGATGAGATGTGTGCTCTTGAAAGCAGTAGTACCTGGTAACAGGTTCCTCTTCCCCCTAGAAAATCTTTGGTAGGTTGTCGCTGGCTTTATACAATGATGGTTGATACAGAAGGTAAGATTGATCGATTTAAAGTTTGCTTGGTAGGCAAAGGGTACACTCATATTTTTTGGTTGGATTAGTGATACTTTCTCACCAGTAGCCAAGATGACATCAGTTAGACTTCTTCTTGCCATTGCAGCCATTCGACATTGGCCTTTTCATCAACTTAGACATTAAAAATGCATTTTTACATGATGATCTTGAAGAGGAAGTATATATGGAGGAACCATCTGGGTTGGTACAGAAGGTAAGATTGATCGATTTAAAGTTTGCTTGGTAGGCAAAGGATACACTCATATTTTTGGGTTGGATTAATGATACTTTCTCACCAGTAGCCAAGATGACATCAGTTAGACTTCTTCTCGCCATTGCAGCCATTCGACATTGGTTTCTTCATCAACTTGACATTAAAAATGCATTTTTACATGATGATCTTGAAGAGGAAGTATATATGGAGCAACCACCTGGGTTTGTTGCTCAGGGAAAGTCATCGACTATGGTTTGTAGGGTACACAGATCTCTTTATGCTCTTAAGTAATCTCCGAGAGTTTGGTTTGACAGATTCAACACTGTAATACAATATTTTGGTATGGTCTGTAGTAAAGCTGACCATTCTGTGTTTTATCGCCACTCAGCCCACAAGTGTATTTACCTAATTGTGTATGTAGATGATATTGTCATAATTGGTAGTGATCAGTCGGAAATATTCCAGTTAAAACATCTCTCAAATGAATTTCAGACAAAAGACCTTGGTAAACTCCACTATTTTTTGGTTATTGAGGTAGTTCAATCTAAAGATGGTTTGGTGATTTCTCAGTGGAAATATGTTATGGATAATGTTAAACCAGTTAATACTCCTATCGGTCCAAGTGTCAAACTCTTACCAAATCAGGGGGAGCCTCTATCTACTCAGAAAGGTATAGGACATTGGTTGGAAAGTTGAATTATCTCACGGTCACTCGTCCAAACATTTCTTTTGCAATTAGTGGGGTAAGGCCGTTCTTAAATTCTCCTTGATAGGAACACATGAATGTTGTTATCTGGATTCTGAGATGCATCAAATGTGCTCCAGAAAAAGGTCTCGTGTATGAAGATAAAGGACATACTCAAATAGTTGGATACTCTGATGTTGATTGGATAGGGTCACCCATTGATAGACGATCCACCTTTTGGGTATTGTGTATTTGTTGGAGGAAATCTTAAATCCTGGAAAAGTAAGAAACAAAATGTAGTTGCAAGATCAAGCGCCGAGGCAGAGTATATGGTCATGGCAATGACAACATGTGAACTCATTTAGTTAAAGCAGTTGCGCAAGGAATTTAAAATTGAAGAAGTAAGACCAATGACACTTATTTGTGATAATCAAGCTGCATTGCACATTGTTTCAAATCTAGTCTTCCATGAGAGGACCAAACATATTGAGATAGACTGTCACTTTGTCAGAGAGAAGATTGCATCAACCGACTTTGTCACAAGCTTTGTCAACTATAATGATCAATTGACAAATGTGTTTACAAAACCCCTGCAAAGTCCCATAACTAATTATATATGTGACAAGCTTGGTGCATTTGACTTATATGCTTAAGCTTGAGGGGGAGTGTTGATATTTGCATATGTTAAGAATATTTGTATATAGAAAAGTCTCACATCGACTATAGCATGTAATTAATTTTGAATATCTCTCTCTCTCTCTCTCTCTCTCTCTCTCTCTCTATATATATATATATATATATATATATATATATATATATATATATATATATATATATATATATATATAAAACAGTCTCCGTAGTGCTATTTAAACATCCAGTTTATTCAAATGTCTCTCATTCTCTTATTTCAAGAGTGTTTTAACGGCTGAGAAGTATGAACACATGAGTTCTGATGGATGATTCCCAGTGAAGCCAAAAACAATTGAAAAGAGATAGACAAATATTCACGAGTGTTATTACTTTGCAAAATTTTAATGTTGGTACCAAATTGTGTGTTTATTTCTAAGCAAAAAGGTTGAAAGATTGAGAATGTATTTGAGCGCTTTTTCATCAAAAATGTCCAAGTGCATCCAGAAAAGTCATCAATAAAAATAACAAAATATTGATAACCCAAACATGTAAGAACACGGCTTGGACCCAAATATCAGAATGAACTAAAGCAAAATGAGACATAGCTCTTTTATTGACTCTGTCAAGAAAGAAACTCCTAGTATGTTTCTAAAACTGACACGACTCGCATTTTAAGGTAGACATTTTTAACAGACTTGGAATCATTAGATGCAGCTTTTGAAGGCTAGGACGTCCCAAACGTTGATGAACAACATGAAAGGACTCAACGGCTGAACAAGAAATAGGCGTTGTCGGTGCTCTACTCCAATCGTCATCCCAATACTCTGATCCCGCACAAGAACACAACCATTAGAAAATGTAGCAGAGTAAGGTAGGGTACGAGTGAGTTTACTGATGGATATTATATTAAATGAACAATCAGGGACATAAAGCACAGAGTCCAAAGAAAGTGTAGTATATGATTTGCTTGGCCAATGTCTTGACATTTGGTTTGTGATCCATTAGGCAAAGTAATACTCGGCAGTGTGTCCATGTAAGTTAAATACAAGAAAAGCAATTTGTTACCAGACATATGATCAGTGGCGCCTGAGTGAAGAATCCAAAGTTCAAGTGAAGAAGACTTTGTAACAAAGACAATAGGATTACCATTATAAGCAACCGGGTCCGGGACAATAGGTGATGTAGTTTGCATTTGTGCCTTCAGCTGGAGTTACTTATTATACTCAGTGGTAGAAAGGGAAATTTGAGCACTTGCGTCAGAGGCTTCAGTTTGAGCAGTATTGGATACTTTTGGCAGCAATCGATTAGCTTTTGTTCGGCATTGTGCCTCAACATGGCTAAAATGGTTGCAATAGCTACAACGAGGCCGAATCCTATTAATTCCACGTCCTCGTCCTCTACCACCTTGTTGATAAGAATTAGAGACGAAAGCAGTAGAGTCATTTTACTCATCGAAAGACGCAGGTGTTGGAGTAGAAGTTGCAGGAGCAGAGAGATGCCATAGTTGCTTGCAAACAATGTCATATGAGGGGACATTTGCACTAGACAAAATTTGGTTTCGGACTGAGTCAAGGTCTGGTATAAGACTGGCAAATGCTAGAACCATAAAGAATTTTCCACGTTGTTCAGCATGTTTGTCGACACTGTCAGTAAAAGGCATAACTACATCAAAATCAGCAATCAATCTATCAAGCTTCCCCACATAGCTTTGCATGCCCATCTCCTCTTTCTTCATGGAAATAAGATTAGAGACAATTACTGATACCATATAAGAAAAATATAGAACAACCCTTGATGAAGCACTAGTGATATACCATATAAGGCTTATGTAAATTATGTGTCTTAATTTAGATCACACTACTTGTATTTATACTAGTGTTACAATAAATACATTGAAGCTTAATGAATAAGCACTAAACTGAAAGTTGTTTAGTCTAGGAATACTATCAATCACTCTAGAATATCTACGATAATAATTAATTCTAACATTAACAATGCTTATCTCTTTGATGTCTCCAACATTCCTTGGTTGCCTTTTCTTTTCCAAAACTTCGGCCATATTTCCTTGTCCTCTACTCTTCCGTAGTTCCGTGACATTTTACAACAAAAATTAAGATGACTTATAAGACTTGCACTTCCAACCACTATATCATGTAAAAGTAACTCTTTAAAGAACGTCACACACTCAAATTATCTAGATAAATTTCTATAATAGATCTGTCATTAAACTGTGAGAAACTTCCCACTCATTTTCACTTTTAGTGAAAGTGTTTTCTCTTGCAATGATACAATTTCCAGAGTTGTATCCTTCCATCGCTTTAACTGTGCCTCCATCGTCCCCATTTCTTTAGATAAAAGACCACGGCAATCACATGAAACTCAGTTTTAATATCTTTTCTTTCTGAAACATGTAATACTGTAAGAAACATACATACACACAACACATCTAAATACTTAAAGTGTGATGATATGCATGCCAGTATTCTGTTTGGCCTCTTCCATCTTAATTTCAACATAATTCATTTCAATAATTGTCAAGGATATGCCATTGCTGCAACTGCAATTGGAGCTCATCATTTCTCATGATATTAGAATTGTCAAGGATACGCCTTGCATTATCACATTTTGCAATGTTAGCCTTTCTAGTCCAACATTGTGTTTTAAAAGAATATGTCAAAGGAGAAGCAACAGATAAAAGTCAATTATAAAAGAAGAAAAAAGTACCACTTTTAACTTGCTGAGACCCCACCAATGATTTATATTGATCCAATTCAGCAAATCAATGTTCAAGTTGATTTTTTGCCAAATAGTATACTCGGAGAAAGTGTACTTAAGTGGAATTGCTTATGGAAATAAAATGCATGAAAATTGACTCTTACATGGAAGGCTAGAATGAACGCGCACTTGAATTACTCTATAGATTATGACCAGATAATCCAAATAGATCTTAAGCCATCTTTTTTGAATTGCCTCCACTTATAAACACATGTTCATGCCATATATTGTCCGATGTGGGGCTCTTAACACACCCCCTCACGCTCAGGAAATTGTGGTTGGGCCTAACTCAACCCTACAAAACCGGTTGGTAGAGTGAGGATTGTCCCCACTTATAAACACATGTTCATGTCATTTGTTGTCCGATGTGGGACTCTTAACACATACCAACTAGTTTTAAGGGTCTAATACATGTGTAAATAGGGAGTGGTGTTTTGTTGGGAGCATTAGTCCATGGCATTTAGTTTTCTGTAGTTTTTTATTACACTGTTTTAGAGAATTCATTCCCTGGTTGAGAGTTACATCAATATTTACACCAACAATTTTTTTTATACTATGCACTTAATTTAGTCAGTATGATTTAGGTATCGATAAAACCTCCATTTTCTCCTCTCTCCTCCACGAAATTGCATCGGTCACCAACGCGGTGACTTCTACTTTATGAACAGTGTCACATGCCCCATCAATATAGCCAGCCAATGTTGCTGGCTTTTGATTGTCACTTACTGCTATACTTTGATCGGTACACATGGTAAAATTTACTACCAAGGGATTCAGTTACCGCTTTTTGCAGTTACCTCTCTTTCATCATTTGAGTTCAAAGAGAAAGACCCTATGTTAAGCAAATCTGTCAAAGGTTTGACAATCTTCCAATAATCCTCTGTAAACCTTTAAGAAAATAGGGGGCGGGGTAATGAAGTCACGTGTCAAGTGAGGGATGGTGGAGTCTTGTGTACAGGAGAAATTTTCTATGGGTAAGAGAAAGAAGTGAGAGTGATGTCGAACTAGATAACATAAAGCCAACTGATTCCAGACATGGGTCTGTATGAAAGGCTTGACTTTGAGAGATCCCCATTCAGTTACGTATAAAATCCAATAGTAGGATTTAACCACAAGAGTTTGTACATGTTATAAAACACATGAACCATTGTGTAATATAGTTTTCTGAAGTTGTTATCTGTAAGATTTATTGTATTCAAATATGCATACCGGTTTAACTGGGGATTCATCACTCTTAATGAGTCAGAGCACCCATCTGAGTCTAATGGCATAATTTTAGGATAGAATATCTCGTTATTTCCTTTCTTCTTTGGTACGTATCACCATAATAGTGTGTAATTACTGAAACATATGTTTCCTTTTTCCTGATTATAATTTATTCCAAGTTTTTTACATTGGTCTCTATAGAGCTTGTACTTGCAAATAATCAGAATCAATATTCCGCTTATTTCCATAGTTTTAATTTCCATGTCTTTAATTGTAATTTTTCATTTGGAAAATTATGGAATTGAATTTCTTTTGTTTGTAAAAATATAATATAGGAATTGATTTGATTTTAAAATCCTTTGGATTCTAGTTTAAGAAAATTAATAAAAATCTATGCAAATTTGGTTGTTTTGAATTGATTTGATTTTATCTTTAAATGATGGAATCAGGATTAAGTATTCACCTCAACTAGCCATGTCATTTAGCCTATTCTAATTTTGACTCATAAAATAAATTACTAATTGCAAATTTAAAATCAATTCAATTACTAGATAAAATCAATTCGGTTACGCTGCAGTTTGGTTGAACAAGAGGTAGGTTCAACTACAATTTATTTTATTTTTTTTTACATATTTTATGTACTTTATTTACTTTTAAAATTAATTAATTTATTTGTCACCCACTTCAACTGTGATAAACCGGTTGAACCATGACCTAGAAGTCTCGCCAGTTTAGTCCCCAATTTAGTCCCCAATTTAGTTTTTAAAACATTGGCATAGATATGACCGGATATAATGTCCTGATATTCATGCAGAGATTTTTTCTACAATTCTGAAGATCTTATTGGCTCTTAAAAATTTGGCTGATTGCTATAAATTAATTGTGTATTGAGAGTTTTTTTTTTAATACTTAAAGGGGAGCTTGACGAGATCGTGGCTGAACTTGAAGAGAGTAGAAGAAAACTAGTCAGTCTGAAAATGCAAAAGGATGCAGCTATGGGAATGAATTCCTCCAGTGCAGATGCAGTGAATGGAAACGTGTCTCCTGAAAAGCCTGCTGACAGAGCCTTGGGTTTGCCTGAGTTGAAGAATTTAATTGAGGAAGCCAAGGTTTTTGTTGAATGATTTTCTCTCCTTTCTTCATTCATTTTCCATTCTCTGTTTAAGATATGCTTGGTTGATGTCATAGATAGTGGATGCTGATCGTCTTTCTGAGCTTCAAGATGCACAGGAAAAAAATCAAATCTTGACAAAGCAGTTCCAAGAACTTCAGGTCGGTATATTTGCGTTATCTGCGATTGTTTTTGACCTAATTTACTGAGTAATTGAGATGCAGTCACTCTAGGTTTCCATGTAAAAGTGACTTTAAATGTGTATTTATTTCCAGAATGAACTGAATGATGATAAATATGTACGCTCTTCCCGAGTATATTCTTTGGCAAATGATCAACTTCAACATTGGAATGCGGAATTGGACCGATATAAATCATTGGTGGAGTCTTTGCAGGTCAATAGTGATTCTTTTTCCTTCTTTTATAATTGATTTTTCATTTGCGAGTTTCTCTGACATATTCTTTTCAAATACAATTTTAGGCTGGAAAGGCTAATATCGCAAAATGGGAGAAGGAGTTGATTCTGAAATTGGAGTCTTGTGATAATGCAAGGCGCGTACTTGACAATTTTGACTCCAGGACTGATGAGCTCGAGCTGCAGTTGAAGAAATGCATTATCGAAAGGAATCATCTTGAAATTAAGATGGAAGAGGCGAAACAGGATACAGGTCTGCATATCACATTTTCTGCACTTAGATTTGCGGTGTGTAAGTTTGAATTTCCTAGTTTCTTACAATATTACATATTTCAGGGAGGAAAGATATCAAAGCTGAGTTTCGTGTGATGGCCTCGGCTTTATCTAAAGAAATGGGGATGATGGAAGCACAATTAAAGCGATGGAAGGATGCTGCTCTTGAAGCTGTATCATTGCGTGAGAAAGCACATTCACTAAGAGCAGAATTGAGTGGGAAGGTTATTTTTCCCTATATTTTCTGTTTTCACCTACTCTCTAATAGGTCTTTTACATGAATTTTTCTTGATAATTTGATTATGTGATGTTCTTTGCATATATACTTTGACTTAGTATAGTGTTGAGAGTCTCCCATTAATGAGACATGGTTTGAAAACATTTTTATAATTGGTAGGGGTTGAGTTAAACTAGAATATCTTTTGTTGATTTACACCTTTTTGAATTTATTGACTTCACAAATCATGTTGGTTGGAATATCCTGCAAGAGGTTATACGGGGGTTCTCATCCTTGAATTAATATACCAGATATACTTTTTAAGCATTAAGGTTTATTGATTCCTTTGTTTTGAAGCAGACAAGCGAACTCGAGAGCCTTGCGAACAAATGTGCCGATCAGGTTTTGGAAATAAAGTCTTCAAAAGCATTGGTAAGTCTACCTTGGCTTTTACCTTGGTGTTTTTCTTTATCTATAGGTATTTTTTTCTTCAATGCCTCTCTTGTATAACGATAATAATAATTTCCATTTTCCTTGAGATTAAATTTAATTGAAATTCACTTATCTTTTACTTCTAAATCATAGAGCATGTCTGTGGCTGAATTAGATTTGACTGCAATATTTTTCTTTTCCATTGTTTTGTGTTTTGCATGTGTATCTGCATTTATATTTTCCATGATTCTCAAACATGCATTATGATTTTAGAGGCCTTCAATATCACTAGAGATACTTTCAGCTAGCACGTGCCAGCTGTGGCATGCAGTTAGCTTCTTTTATAACAGCATGCTGTTAGTTTCTATTATAACTATATACCGTTAGTTTCTGTTATAACAATATACAGTTTGTTTGTTATTAAAGTATACAGTTAGTTTCTGTTATAACAGTATACAGTTAGTTTGTTATTAAAGTATACAGTTAGTTTCTGTTATAACAATATACAGTTAGTTTGTTATAACAGTATACAGTTAGTTTGTTATAACAGTATACAGTTAGTTTCTGTTATACAGTATACAGTTAGTTTCTATTATAACAATGTACAGTTAGTTTCTGTTATAACAATATACAGTTAGTTTCTGTTATAACATTATACAGTTAGTTTCTGTTATAACATTATACAGTTAGTTTGTTATAGTAGTATACAGTTAGTTTCTATTATAACAGTATACAGTTAGTTTCTGTTATAACATATATAGTTAGTTTCTGTTATAACATATACAGTTAGTTTCTGTTATAACATATACAGTTAGTTTCTGTTATAACATATACAGTTAGTTTCTGTTATAACAGTATACAGTTAGTTTCTGTTATAACAATATACAGTTAGAAGTTAGTTCAGCCTAATTACAATTCTACATATAGAGTTGAATCTATTGTATTCAGTAATAATGAAATCATAATAATTGATTCTGAAATTTTCAATAAGGATGGTCTATAAATAATCTTCTAACAACTAATTCAGTTGTTTTGTTACAGATCGAAAAGTTACACCAGGAGAATCAGGAGTTAGAATTTGTTCTGGATATGTATGGCAGGGAGGATTATCAGAAAAGGTATGCTGATTTGAGGGTTGTTCAGTTGTTGCAGAGTTTTGTCTCGTTAATGCAGTTTTTTATCTTGTTTTTCTTAAAGGTTAACTATTAAATGTTTTGTTGCAATTGGAATTAACCGAAGGTTTTATTTCACATTCAAAACAAAATTTTGTTCTTTTCTGTCTACTTGGATAATTCATTCTGAAAAAGCTAAAAACTTGATTTCAGCTTGCCAGAAATTAGAGAATCTGAAAGTAAAGCTCGCTCTCAAGCTGAAATGCTTAAAAATGCTTTAGATGAACATGGTCTAGAGTTGAGAGTAAGAGCTGCTAATGAAGCTGAAGCTGCTTGTGAACAACGGCTGAGAGCCGCAGAAGCTGAAAAAGAGGAGTTAAGGGCCCAGCTTGATGAAACTGAAAGGTTTGTGTTCGTGCATACTACTATACTGATATGGATTTGCTGCATTGACAAACTGGTGGAGAACATCTATTATATTTCTTCCCTTTTTAGTTTCATTTGTTTGGTTTTTTATTTGGAAGTGAATTTTCTGGTGATGAGTAGTGAAAGGTAGACGAGTTAAAAGTTTATGAAGAGTTGAGGACTTTGTTCTTTGGCCGAGATATTATGCTACTTTAGATAGTGTATCCCTTGGGATGTTTGTAAGAGTGGCATTCGAGTTTTTATCACAGAATGACTTTGTCACTAGTTCATTTGGGTCATTTGCCTGTCAAGAACCAATTATTCCTAAACCTACGTTATTCATTTTGTTAGCATCATCTTTCTTTTTTCAAATTGACTGTCTTCATATGATTGGAATTAACGACTTTACAAACTGACTTCTTTTTGTCAATCTGCCTTCTTGACCATGTTTTATATGCCACTATTCAGAAAAAAGTCGGAGCTCGCCGAGGCTATTAAAGTTAAAGAGGCTGAGGCAGAAACCTATATCTCTGAAATTGAGGTTTCCTTTATGACTCCCCTTATTTTTTGTACAGCTGTTGGTGATGGGTTCGCTCTAATTGTCTTCTTATAATACAATAAAATATTTGTGTTGGCTTTTTATATAACAGACATATTTAAATGTTTAAGTATATGTTAGTATGAATGAGTCGAATTTGAAAATATCCGGGCCTATTTGCTTTGCAAAACAGCAATTAGTGATGTGTTTGTTCTAACTGTCTTTTCTTATAATACAAATTAAATGCTTTCCTGTAGACTATTGGTCAAGCATATGAAGATATGCAGACACAGCACCAACATCTGTTGCAGCAGGTGGCTGAGAGGGATGACTATAATATCAAGGTATGTTTTCTTATCACTAGTTATTGTAAATGCTACCTTGCTCTGGTCTTCACCATTTTTCCTTCCACGACTCCTGGAATGCTCCGTTTATTGTGTCGGCTTCTGCAACCCAGTTGATGAAAAATAATTCATCCTCTTTGTAACAAATATATTAATTTTTGCATTCATTTCTACTTAAATAATTTCACTACGAGGTTGTGAGACTTTGTTCTCATCATATTGCAAACTTTATGCAGCTTGTATCAGAAAGCGTGAAGGCAAAACAGTTACATAGCGCATTACTGTCTGAAAAGCAAGCTTTAGCAGATCAACTTAAACAGATTGATTCTTGGATAGAAAATTCAAAGAAAAAGATTGCAAGTGGTGTAGAACAGGTTCTGTTTCTCCTGATGCCTAGCCCCCTACTTATATATTTTATTTTGATATTTCTCCTAACAAGTTTGCTGCTGCTTACTGTTGTAAACAATTATTTGAACCCAACAGATACAGTGTCTTCTATCAGAAGCCGCTAAATGTACTCAAGAGGAAAAACACATTGCAGTGGCCTTAGAGTTTGCCAGGAGGGAATTGGCTGATGCTGAGAAGGAATTGAAGTTGCTCAAGTTTATTGCTTCATCCTCAGAGAAAGAATACGACCAAATTCTGAAAGATGTCGAAGATTTTGAAAAGGAATTGGAAAGTGAAAGGTATTTTCCTCTTTTGACCGTTCAGTAAAGTTTACAATTAAGATCTGTGTTAATGTTATGCATTGATGATAAGGTTGACTTTGGAGAATGATTACCTCATGAAACACCCTCTCAATTGGCTAAACAAATGCTTATCCAATTATGTGATACAGGAGTTCACGGAAGAAGCTTGAGGAAGAACTAGCGGAACTGAATAACCAAATTGCTGAGCTGAAAACTGAAACTGGAGAGACCGCAGTACAACAACTTGAAGAAGAAATAAGAGTTTGCAAGAACATGATCAAGTGTACTGTCTGTTCTGACCGACCAAAGGAGGTAAAAACAGGCCAACTTATCCAACTGCACTTCTTGCTTTTATGTTAAATAAATTAAATAGGAAGTGTTGAAACTTGAAAAAACTTATAACTTTTTGAGCTATGAAGAAAAGCCTGAATAAAACTTATTGCAACAGCATCATCTAAGAGTTTGTTCTGTATTTGGCAGGTTGTGATTTTGAAGTGCTACCATCTGTTCTGCAATCCATGCATACAAAGAAATCTTGAACTACGACACCGCAAATGTCCTGCCTGTGGAACAGCATTTGGACAGAGCGATGTTCGCTTTGTTAAAATTTGAGACTATCTCATCACTCATGTAATGATACCCTGTAGTTTTAGACAAGCTTCTTATCTGATAAGCAATAAATTTTTGGATTATAGACATTGATATTCTTGCACTTGTTTTGTGTATCATTCAAATCGTGCTATTTGTTTTCGGATTAAAAACCATGGTGGCTCATTTTTAGAGGTCTATAGAACATGGTCCCTAAAAATGAGTTTGACAAAAAGGTCTATAATTCAAATTCTGACTATTAACATAATGTTCTTGTAACAAATAGCATTTCTTCTTCTAATAATACAACAACAGCAGAGAGATATTCAATTTTTGGGTCACATGGTTCTTGAAATGGATTAAATAGTTGAGAAAGATTCATTTTTTTTTCTTTTTAGATTTTAATTTATGAGTTTGAACTTTGGATTATGGATTACAATTTAACGGGTTTGGTGTTTCAAATTTTCCTCTCGATGAAGAAACTTAAAAATAAAACTCATCTTAAAACCAATGAATACAAAAATAAACAAAATTACAGTTGTGGTTCTTAATGTTAACTCTAAATTTTATTTTTCTCAATTGTCTTTATATGATATATTTCTTTCGCAGTGTTAGCATTACCCATAGTTTGAATCGAATTGTAGACAATTTAGAATAAAGAAAAAAAGGGTTCATCTAAAATTTGAGAAATTGAATCTCTTTATAAGTTGGAGAAATTGAACCTTTATTTTGAAATTGAATGGCTAAAATGGATTGAGAATTTCTCATTCCACTCTATGGTATAGAAAAGCACCCTATAAAAAATTCAAAATATTTTTTATATTTTGAAGATGCATCTTCAGACGTACTGTTGTACCATCTTATGGCGCATCAAATGAGTGTTATTCTAGAGTAAAACAAAATTTTATTTTGAAGATGCATCTTTGGATACTTTCAACAAATATATTGATATTTTAACAACTTAGTGGATATTTTGGAGACACCAAATGAGTGACATCGCAGAGTAAAATAAAATTTTATTCTGGAGATGCATCTCCAAATATTTTCAACAAATATATTGATATTTGAGTAACTCAGGTGATACGAAGTGCAGAATCTCCTACCTTACAAAGATAATAAAAAAATTGTAAAGTTCGAGTACCGTTTACCATCAATTAACAACGAATGTACGATTGAGTTCAACAACTATGAACTCAAGACAGGTGCAGATGTAAGGGCTACGTGGAATATATTTTTCTGTTTCGAAACAAAAGTTCGATCGAGGTGGAAGTGACGATTTGAAGATCGGTCGAACATATTGTGAAGATGTTGAAACGTCCACCTAGATATTAAAATGTAATGTTTGATTTTATGTTAACATCGCTTATGTAATGCTACTTTTATGTTATAAATGATAATTTTATTTTGTTAAAATACAACTTTTTGATTTTTTTACTTCTGTTTCAGTATGCTACAAAGATGCATCTACGACAAGGTTATAAAAATGCATCTTTGGATCTAAAAAACTCCTAGGGTGTGATTCAAAATTGGCCTAGGGTGTGTGTGTTTAGAATACGTCCAAAAATACATCTTCGAAATCTGAGAACATTTTTGTATGTGGTACCCTAATAATATATAGGGTGCATTACAAAAAATGCCCAAATAAGTTTAATTCTAAATTTATTGGACCATAAGGTATGCTGAAGAAGATAAACTTTGAAAGAGAGATAGGTAATACTTTACCCACCTTAGGGATGCTACTTCACCACGATGAAAAGTTACAATTCTCAATAATTTTTTGAGATGCATATTCAACTACACTCAAATTATACACATTCAATGCTCCATGTTGCAAAATAAAAATGTTTGAAGATATTTCCGTATCCATATTAAAGTTAATTCGGAGGTGTATCTCTTTAACAATCTTTATTTCAAAACTGAAAGAAGTTTACAGATATATATTTGATATACTTTGTTAGCTCAAACCACAATCAGTAACAGATGGATGGAAAAAGTTGACGAAAAGTAAAAATTAATATCAAAATACGTCACATTACATATATAATCGTAACATAAATTTAACATTATATTTTAGTAGGACGTTGCAACATTTTCAAAATATCTTCGATCGATCTCGCAATCTTTGCATCTATCTCGATCGAAATCAGACCTTTTGTTTTATAACGGTGGAATGTAATGCATATAAACCTTAAATCTTCATTTGTCTTCAGCTCAAAGTTATTGAATTTGATCATCCCTTTGTTGTAAATCGAAGGTGAATGATATTCGAGTTTCACAACTCTTCGATTGCTTGAATATTGTAACAATTTTTCAATATAAATTTCAGATCTACAAGAGAGTTGAACTCTATGACCTTAAATTCATGTGAGGTTTCTTTTTCTTTCTCATTGTGTGAGTGCTTCTATGCCTTATCTCCCATCCTTGGTTTCTTTCTCCTTGTAAAAGTTGTTTGTATATCTTTTTATAGTCAATTGAGGTCCTTAGAAATTTGATAACCATCTTAACTAATTTTTTTAAAGGTTAACACTAGAATTAAATACACTTTTTTCAACATTACATACACTTGCATATTTCAATTGAGGCACAACTCTTTCATCATTCTTTTAAAGTTTAACACTAGAATTAAATAGAATGTTCACTTCTTTAAAGCGTAAGTGTTTGAATTTATCAAGCACTTTCCTAACATAGTGTGTTTAACTAAGTTCATAACCCTCACTATTTTGCTTTACTTTGATCTCAAAAAGCGTGTCAATTAGTCCAAGATCATCCATCTTAAATGTGGAAGTTAGAAACCTATTTGTTTCTAAAATTTCATTCATCTCGTTGATAATGATGAATCATATAATAAACATGGAGACAAATGAATATCACAATAGTATGAATTGCAATGTGTACAAATGCTTGTAACAAGAATTAGATGAAGAATTTTTTTAGATAATCTTGCATGATGATGCAAGAAGGTTTTTAGATGAAGCGAGAGATGAAATTCTGAGAAATTTAAAGTAATATAGTATTAATTGCAATGAGTACCTTAATTATGTTCACTTGTCTCAAATATTCACTTGAATTTCTATGTTCAACTTCATCAATGATGTGCGTTGTAAATGTGCCTTAAAACCTTTGTTGATGAAGAGAGAAAATATATTTTTGAGATTGCATTTACCGCAAAAATTGAAAGCTTTAAAAAGTCGGACGAAAAGTCGAGAAAAGGAAAAAAAATCGATAAGCGAATAGTGACATCCGTACGGTGAATAGTACTATCCATATGAATGAATAGTGTTGTCCATACAGTGAATAATGTTTTTGAGTTTTTGGACTTTTTCTGATTTGGTTCATGGATCCATGTGATTTTGAGCTTTGTTTGTTGGGTATTTGCTATTATAAATATGTATCTGTAATATGTTTGATGTGTGATAATCTTAGAGTTTTCATCAAAAAGGAAGAGCAAGGGATACATTTCAGCTATGCACAAAGAAAACTTTGGATTACACCTTGGGTTTGAGTGATTCATATATTGAGAGTTGGAGAGGTAGGGAAACACTTGGAAACCTGAAGGCAAAAGTTATTTTCTTGTAACTCATTTGTAATCTCTTGTAAAAAATTTCTGAGTATAGTGAATTGGAGAACTGCTCTCTCCCCCATAGTAGATCGTTTGATCGAACTAAGTAAACAAACCTTCAATTTTTTTTCTTGCCTTACTCTGTTATATTATCAGTGTACGGATTATTATTGCTGAAGACCATTTATTTTGGTGGCTATTGTTCTTTGCCTCACAAATTGATATTGAATTTTTTCGTAATTCACAACAAGTGGTGCGGTGAGCGTGAAGCAAAGAGATATTGTTGATAAGTGAGCCCCATGGTTAGTAGATGGCAGATCGAAAAAAAATTGGTAACAACGACTTCGGATTATGGAAAATTAAGATGCAAGCAATTTTAATTCAAGAGAAGTGTATTGATGCTTTGAAGAGTGAAACATTGATGTCTGCAGGGCTTACACAAGCACAGAAGACCGAGATGGTGGATAAGGCAAGGAGTGCCATTATCTTGTGCCTTGGAGATAAAGTTCTAAGAGAAGTCGACAGGGAGAAAACTGCAGTTGCTATGTGGAAAAAAATTGAATCATTGTATATGACAAAGTCTTTGGCTCACAGATTGTATCTGAAACAACAACTTTATTCCAAATGGTGGAGATCAAATCCATAGTTGAGCAGCTCATAGAATTTCACAAGATTATAGATGATCTTGAGAATATTGAAATGAATATTGATGTTGAGAACAAGACTTTGCTCCTGTTGAGTTCATTACCCAGATCCTTTGAGCACTTTAAGGATGCCTTCTTTATGGTAAGGAATGTACTATTACTTTGGATGAAGTCCAGACGGCGGTGAAATCCAAAGAAGTTTCAAAGTCGAAAGATTTGAAGATTGAAGACAGTGGTGAAGGCTTAAATGTGTCAAGAAGAGGAGGTGAGTGTAAAGGGATGTACAAATCAAAGAGGTCTAACAAGTCAAAGATAAAATGTTTTAATTGTCAGAAAATCGGTCACTTTAAAAGGGATTATCCTGAAAGAAAGGTCAATGAAGATTCTGTTCAAGTTGTAGTTACATTGGGTGAGGAAAGTTATGAGGATGCTGAAGCACTAATAGTATCGAGTTTGGAAACTGAAGATAGTTGGGTCATTGACTCGGGTTGCTCTTATCACATGTGTCAAAGAATAGAATACTTTGGAACTTTGAAGATGGTGCAAGGTGGAATAGTTCACCTTGGTAATAATAAGGCATGCAAGGTTCATGGTATTGGTACAATCAGATTTAAAATGTTTAAAGATCGTGAACTTCTTATTCACAATGTGAGGTATGTTCCAGAACTCAAGCGAAATTTGTTATCGATAAATATGTTTGATGATCTAGGCTATTGTACTAGAGTTGAACGTGGAGTATTAAAGATTTCGTGTGATAAATTGATTATTGCTAAAGGGTCTAAAATATGTCGTCTATATATTTTAGAAGGTTCAAATATTATTATTCATTCATCGTTAACTAGTGGAGACTTTCATGACAAGGAAGAGTTATGGAATTTGATTTTAAGGCGTTATGAATGCCTTAAGAAAGTTTCAGAGGAGTACAATGAATTTTGTAGAAATCAAGGGATAAAAATGCATGTTACCGCTGAGTTGTTATTGAGTTTTTGGGGAAGAGATGAGGTTAAAACAACTTACTTGGTTGGTAGAGAATTTCTTCAGAAGAAGAATAATGAAAACCAAGGGAGAAACCTGAGAAAAACTATAACGGATAAAACTCAGTTTGAGGTGAAGTTACTGTTGGTGTAAGCCCTAGAGGCCAATACTTTTTGGTACTTGTATCGGATTATTCGTTTAATAATAAAAGGCATTTCTTTATTATGTTTGTCTTTCAGAATAATAAAGTCCCTAGAATAGTTAGTCTGTTTAATGAAATGTTAAGTGTGACTTAATCATGAAATCCCATTAAACATAAAGACATTATTCTTAAAATATCCGTAGTCAAGCTTTATTGCAAAGTGGGATAACATTAAAAGCATTGAGACTATTATGAAGATAGACTGATGATCACATCTCATGGATCATGGATAAAGAGTTATCAAGTCTTGACATAGGTATAAATATTAGGAGTAATATTTATACCGAATTGACCCGCTATGAGAATACTACATAGTATGTTATGCAAAGTGTCATAAGTTATTCTCATGGTGATAATGGTGTATTACCACCCTTCGACCTGAAACCACTATGGACCCTAGATGTAGAGTCGGGTGCTTTATTGCTGATCAAACATTATCCGTAACTAGATGATCATAAAGACAGTTGATGGGCACTCCACGAAGCATGCTGAGGGACATGAGTGTCCTAGATGGAATTTGCCAATCCTGCATAACAGGAGAAATGTCTAAGGGCCCAATATTGAACTGGACAAGGATGACACAGTGTATGCCTTGTGTTCAATATAGACATAGGGGCAAAAGGGTAATTGTACAAACATATATTATCACGAAAAAGGTTTTGTCAGATCACATGACATTTTCGTGACTTGGGTAGCAGTGATGTGTTGCTAGATACCGCTTACTGTTTATTATGTTAAATATATATAATTTAATATAATTACCAACGTTACGAAATCCTACAGGGTCACACACATAAGGACAATTTGATGAGAGATAGAGAAATCAAAGGAACACCGTAAGGTACGGTGCACTTAAGTGAAAAATAGAAATTCGGATAATATAATAATAATTATTGTTATTTTATAATGGTTATAAAATAATAATAAAATAAATATATTTATTATAATAATAGTTATTATAATAATATATAATATTATTGTGGATCATGTGAATTGGGTTTTTAGCCCGCAGCCCACAAGAGAGTCTATAAAAGGAACCCTTGTGATGAAGCTTTCACTTGATGCAATTTCGTTTTTGATTCTCCTTTCTCACTCAAATAATTCCATTCGTAAGCAGCTAGCACTGTGACCGGAAGCTGTTCGTGTGGACTGAGTAGAGGCGTTGCACTTCATCAACGCTTGTGATCGCTGCATCAAAGATCTGAATCGCCACAAAGAGGTAACGATTCTATCACTGACCATGCTCATTCGTAAGGATCACTAAAGGAAATTTTTGTTTTCCGTTGCGTTTAGATCGCAATTTTCCATCAGTTACCTACTATGGATGCTAGCAGTAGTGGGGGAACAGTTACAAAGATCTCTTATTATCATTTGACTCATGATAAGGTAAGGAGGGTTATTATAGCATCTCAAAGGGACGATTATACTAGTCTTGGATATTATGTTTTTAATGTGGCTGCAAGAATGCAAAATAAAAGAAGAAAAACCTTCAGGGGGCATTTGAAAACAGGCGGAGTCAAGGGTGGTTGAAAAATCATACAGGTAAGCTTGTTAAATTACCTAGGCAGAAAAAGATAATTGGGAACAAGTGGATGCAAGTTGTGAGATCAAGATTCAAGGGTTGCTTGAATTTGATCAAAGTTATTGGTTAAAGTTTCAACTTAATGGAGAGAAACAATGTTGTTGATTGGTATCAACACGGTTTAAAGTCAAGATGGAAATTATTGTAAATGTGCCTTGAAACCTTTGTTGATAAAGATAAAGAAAACATATTTTGGAGATTGCATTTACCGCAAAAATCGGACGAAAAGTCAAGAAAAGAAAAAAAATCGGTCGGTAAATAGTGACGCCCGTATGGTGAATAATACTATCTGTACCGGATGAATAGTTTTATCCGTATGGTGAATAGTATTGTCCGTACGGTGAATAATGTTTTTGAGTTTTCGGGCTTTTTCCGATTCGATCCATGGATCCATGTGATTTTGGACTTTGTTTGTTGGGTATTTGCTATTATAAATATGTATCTCTTATATGTTTGGTGTGTGACAATCTTAGAGTTTTCACCAAAAAGGGAAAGCAAGGGTTTAAAGGTATAACATAGGTTTCAACTATGCACAAAGAAAACATTGGATTACACTTTGGGTTTGAGTGATTCATATATTGAGAGTTGGAGAGGTAAGGAAACACTTGGGTAGAAAATATGGTTGTTCTTGGGTGCCTTCAGGGTTGTTCTTGGGAACCTGAAGGCGAAGACTATTTTCTTGTAACTCATCTACAATCTCTTGTAAAAAATTTCTGAGTATAATGAATTGAGAGAGCTGCTCTCTCTCCCAGAGTAGATCGTTTGATCGAACTGGGTAAACAAACATTCAGTTTTTTTCTTGCCTTATTCTGTTATATTATTTGTGTACGGTTATTATTGGAAAAGACCATTTATTTTGGTTTCTATTGTTCTTTGCCTCACAAATTGATATTGAATTTTGTCGTAATTCATAACAATGTGCATGACACTTTTGAATCTTTTCTTCTTTGATAGTATTTGTGTTCATCAAAATTGAACTAGATATAAGATATATTCTTCTAACTTTTAAGATGCATAACTATTTTCATTTGTCCAAAGTAAATACCACATCGATATTCCCATATAAAATTCTCCACTATTCTTATTTTCTTCGTCTGCTAAAACATATTTATTGCGGAAAACTCTTGTTACAAATCCTAATTTCTTAAAGAGGATATTATCTAGATGTTCTTTGATCTCATTAACCCTAAGGATGCGTTTGAGTTGCTTAAAAATGAATGACTGGACATATGACAATTTTTGTATGTGTCTTGTTTGAAACATAAATAAATAAAGGGATTGAATAAAATAGATGGCAATGGATTAAATGAATACATAAATTCTTGTATTTCATTAAATCATATGACAACTTTTTTCCAAGCATAAATTATCAAAAAAAATCAAAATGTCGCCAAAGTACAAAAAGTTGTCATGTACTATTTTGTGTTATCTAGTACTGTTATGTCCAATACTTATTATTTGCAAATCAAATGCACCTTTAGTCCACAAGAATTGGGGGGAAATTCGAACATTGATTCATAAAGATGAAACAATGGAAATGTCTCAATTAATAATAAAAAAACAAGACAAACAAACAACTACAAATGACTTGAAAATGAAATTGTTCGAGTCAATCCTAATGAAACACACCGAAGCAAAAATCTATCTCGAAGATCATTACTTAAGTTACTAAATTCTAATGTATTAGAAACCAAATTAGTGGCTAAAGCTTTCAATCACATAAGTCCCCATTCTAGTAAAAACATCAAATTTCATACTTGTCGAAGAAGCATATCTATCAGTAACTCTTAAAACTCCAATCTCTAACTTAAAAATAACAAATGATGCATAGTTTTTCTTAGGTTTCAATGCAGTTTTGGTGCCCTTATTTCAATATTTTTAAATTTTTAGTCCCCTTTAAAAAAGGAGCCAGGATCTACTCCAATTGTATAACTATCCAGTTATCCAGTTCCAATGGCAGATACATGCCTCATCGCAATAAAAAAGTTTAATGGCTGAGATTATAACTCTAAAAATTAGTATTTGTTTAAAACAATTTGTCTCCCTTGTACTCTCTTTCCAACAATTCTTAATTCTTAGTCTTTTCCTCCATTGTATTCATCTTCCTTATTACAAAAACAAAGTATTTTGATACAAAATAAGAAATAAAATATCTAAACTTTTAAATGGAAGAAACTTTGTATTATTTCTTTATTGAACAAAAATTGGTTTTCGTGGTTACACTGCCTCTTATCTACTTCACTCCATCTTCTTTGTTTCTTTTTTGTTTAAATATTACTCTGTTGTAAAACCTCTATAACGTCGCCGTATTGTCAGAGGTCTAATCACAATAATTTCTAATATTGTGTTTAACTTATTATTTCTTTTATATTTTTGTAGTCAAAGTATTTCTACTGAGTGATATCAGATCTTGCCTCCTAGATACGCATAAAAATTTGTTATCCTCTATAGGTAGAGAGAATGTGTGACGACTAGACAAAACACTTGGCAGTAAGAAAGTTGTGAGATGGTATAATGGCCAAATGTTAAGTCAATCTGAATGAAATGTTGAATATTGTAAAGCAAAATAAGTTTTTAATTTTATTAAAAGAATACAGATTTTTTAACCTTTAATTAGGACTGTTAAAAAGAATAAATACACGTGTCAAAAATCCATAAGTAGAATTGGATAATTGAATAGCTAAGAAAATGGAGCGGATGTAAACTTTAAAAAAAAACCCTACCTTTTGATCTTTCTATTAAAATTTCTATGAATTTTTTTTTATCCCTCCACTTTTATGTATGTGGCACCTCAAAAGAGTGATGTGGCCCAGAGTATGTGCCACCACATTTTAAAATCTGTTAACTTAAACTTGGAATTACCAACTTAAAACATTCATTATTCAATGCAATTAGAATTAAAACTTTAAAACTTTTTATCCCTAATATGTTTTTAATTGAAATAAATCCATAATTTTTAATTCATTCATTTTTCCCTTTTCATTTTCATTTTAATGCTCTGAGTTAAACCCTAGTTTTGAACAACCACATACATCTTTTCGTACTCGTCCACAAAATCCCCTTTGAAGTTATATTCCAACTAATCAATCATCATATGAGGTACATATCATACATTTTCATCTCAAATATTCAAGAAGTTTTTGTTTGAAATATTTTTATTTTAACCACTAAATGAACTGCAAAAAGGGAAACACAGTGGATATCCCTCAAGCACCGCCTAAAGGCAATGAAGAAGTAAAATATTGTTTGAGGTAAGTGATATTCTACTTTTTTGAATTTGGGGTTTTGTGTCGTTCCTCTTTCCTCTTTCGTGTCATCAATATGCCACTTAAATGAGTTATGTTTAAAAATGTGGCTTATTTTATGCATAACATGTGTATTACTTTCTTTGTGCATGAGACTACCTTCAAGAGTTATGATGAGACAAACAATAATTATGACCTTTGGATGGACAAGCAATAATTAACCCACTAGTGATGAGAAGAGTTATGAATTATTCCAAGAACATGTGAAATAGGGTCAATGATAAGCCAAAGAATCTCTATGTGCTTCCTATAAAGCTTAAAACAATTACTTGTAATAAGTGTGGAGCTATGAGACACAATAAAAAAAGTTGTAAGAAAAAGAGAGATGCTGACAAGATCATTCCAAAAGGTGAAAATTAAAAGAAGGGAATAACATGTGCAAGAGATGGTGGAAAGAAGCATAAGAGAGAAACATATGCATCAAAGGGTGGAAATAAGAAGAAAACAAAGACATATGCAACATAGAAATGAAGCTCATCCCAAGAATCATAACATACACAACCATCTCAAGACTAGTTTCACTTAGGGTGTTATTTATGTCATACCAATGTTTTGGATAACTTATCCTTTTGGTAATGAACAAGTACATCTTTTCAATATTTAAAGTTAATTTGTTATGTTACTGGTTTATTTTTTATTTTTTTTGGTCATATGTCTTAATCCAACCAATAAATCTATCATATTGACTTGTAAATATGGCTTTGTAAAAATGACCTGTGTAATTGACATGGTAAATGATAAACATGATAATGTTGTTAACATTGTTTTAAAACTTATAAATGTTAACACAAATTGTCTTGTAACTAGTCTATTTGACACAAACTTATAACATGCATTATTTTAGAAATAATCATAACTAGTTACACATTTTTTTGGAACAATTCATAATCAAAACATTTGTTTCATTCATAAATACTTGATACATAATAAATAGTTACACAATTTTAGAACAATTCATAATCAAAATAATTTTTTCATTTATAAATATTTGATACAAGATATGTGTAACTAGTATTTTTAAAAGGAATAAACTTTGTATTATTTTTTTACCGAACGAAAATTAGGATTTTATGGGAATAAATATTTGTTAACTTGAATAAAAATGAGTCTTTGGTCTTTGAGGTTCACAACCTCTTATCTATTTTATTCCGTCTTTTCTGTTTCTTCTTTATTTAAATAATACTCTATTGTAAAAAATGATGTCCTTATACCATATACATCCCACACTTGTAAAAATGACGTCCTGAGTTAGCATTTATCTATAATATCATCAGTTGTGCATTAAGATCAAATTTGCATTTACCTCAAATAAAATGAGATTTTGTGCGATTACTTGCTTAAAAAAATTGAGACATAATTATTTACGATGAGGATGATGTAGGCGATTGTGCTTAGGATTTACTTTTAGCATCTAGTTTTTATTAATAAAAATAAATAAAAAGGAACAATAATAAAGTGGTAATTCCATGTCTGCCACATAAAACACAAAAATGGAGAGATACTTTAAAAACCTAAAAAAATTTAACAGAAGAATTAAAATACTGAGTTTTTTAAAAGAGATTAAAAATTTTAAAAATATTAAAATAGATGAATCAAAATTACATTTAAATATATACATCTTTGAATACCATTAAGAACCTCAATTGAATACCGTCTGATATCTTTCAGAAAAAATATCAGAATTATCTTAAATAAATAAAACAAAATTTTATTTAAATTTTATAAAAATCTTAACACTACTACAAGATATTTTATAACAAAAAAATCTTTATCGCATCCCGAGAATTTTTTTTTAGAATAACCACATATTAAACTTTATTTACCAATATAATGCATATTTGAAATAATTTTCCAAAATAACCAACTGATCAACGTCCAGTCGCCATTCCAATTGGCGAATGCTTACAAATTGGAAAATCAAAAAAGCCAATTCGCCACATCAATTGGCGAATGCTTGTAATGTGAAAAATAAAAAAAGCAATTCGACATCTCAATTGGCGAATGTGCTTTGTGTTTTCAATTTAGGGTTTCCACGTTTTTTATTATATCATTATCAGGTTTTAATAAATTTAAGTAATTGATTATTTTATTAATTTTAATTAATGTTTTATTCTATTTTTTAAATAATTATTTTTAATTAATTTCAATTAATAAATATTTGATTTCAATTAATAATTATTAATGTAAATGAATTCTTATTAAATTAATTTAAAATTTGATTATGATTTAATTTTAATTTTTTTAAATATTTATAATTGGTATAAATAGTTTAATAAATTGTTTGTGTAAATATGTGAATGGTAATTGTTATTAAATTTATACATATTTTAATAAATATTTTAATTAGGTTTTAATAATTATATGTTATTAAATTATGTTGTTTGTTTTTCATAATTAATTGAAAATTTACATAACATTAAGAAAAAACTAAATACAGAAATGTTAAAATAAAATATATAAATAATAAATTATATTAATTTATAATCTAGTGAAAAGTACAATTACAACTGAACAAAAGACAAAAACTAATGACCGACTCTATCCAAGTGACCACTGGTGCCACATTGTGGGGACGCGCGTTGCGACGAGATCTACGAGGAGGTTGCAGTGGTGTGTCCGGTCTCTGTGTGTTGAGGTGTGGAGGAGGGTATGGTTGGGACGGCCCCAGCGTATCAGATAGAGTTTGCATCATTTGACCCCAATAGCCGGGAGGTCCACTGTCAACAGCGCTTCCGTAGTCAAGCCTGATGCCCATGTTTTCGAAGGATTCTCGGGGAGGTTGGGTGGAGTATGGACGGTATGGTTGTCTGAATGTGTACATGGAGTTGGGTTGGTCTAGGTGTGTTGGTTGTTGCGGGGTGTGGTAGTCGAATAATGGATAGTTTGGGGGGTCGTTGGAGGGGTCGTTGGAGGGGGTAAGGTCAAATGAGGTGTCTGGGATATAGTTGGAGGGGTAGTTGGAGGGGGTAGGCTCAAAATACGTATCAAGGCTGTAATGGTAAGGTGGTTGAGGTTGGGATTGGGTGGTTGGTATGTAAGGTTGTCATTGTTGATATGGGGTATTTGTTGGCATGTATGGATTTTCGTAAGCCTGGTTTTGGGTACTGAACTGTTGTTGTGGGTTTGACGAAGAATCGCGTTCCCTTGGGTCAGTCAAATAGGTTGGCTGCGATGAGATTCTGTCATTCGTTAGCGACAACCCGTCTTTGAAGGTGAGTACCATAATTGCACATATGGTACAAAGGTACAACTACACTCCTTCGTACCGAAAAGCCTGGATTGCAAGAACTAAGGCAGTTGAAAAGGTGTTTGGAAATTGGGAGGAGTCGTACAAGGAACTTCCTAAATTCCTGGTGGCCCTTAAACACTACTCTCCAGGAACTGTTGCGATATTGGAGACGATGCCTGCTTGTACACCGGACGGGACTTGTGTTGGTGGAAATGGAATTTTCCACAGAGTCTTCTGGGCGTTCAAACCATGCATCAAAGGGTTTGCATTTTGTAAACCTATAACTCAAATTGACGAAACATGGTTATACGGGAAATATAAGGGCACACTTCTCATGGCTGTGGCACAGGACAAGAACAACAACATTTTTCCAATAGCCTTTGCCATAGTAGAAGGGGAGACTGCCGAGGGATGGAGTTTTTTCTTAAAAAACCTCCGCTCTTACGTGTCTCCACAACCTAACTTATGTTTGATCTCCGATCGACACTCATCCATCGAGAGTGCATACAACAACCATGACAACGGTTGGCAGGATCCTCCCTCGACGCACGTCTATTGCATAAGGCATATTGCCCAAAATTTCATGCGGGAAATCAAGGACAGGACGCTGCGAAAGAAGGTTGTGAACGCGGGATATGCACTAACTGAATCCACATTCAGATACTACCGTGACGAGATTAGACTGAACAACGCGGACGCATTAAGATGGATTGATAGAATTGATAGGGAGAAATGGACGAGGGCATACGACAATGGGGTGCGATGGGGCCACATGACAACTAACCTCGTAGAGTCAATGAATTCTGTTTTCAAGGGAATCCGAAACCTCCTAATAACTGCCTTGGTGAAGGCAACCTATTTCAAGCTAGGATCACTCTTTGATAGCAGACGTACGAAGTGGGGTTCGGTATTACAATCGGGCCAGCTGTACATCGATACTTCAATGAAATTCATGAAAGAGGAAGCTGTCAAAGCCAACACACACGTGGTCACCATCTTTGACCGTACAACTGGTTGGTTCAGTGTTGTCGAGTCTATGGATCACAACGAAGGAAGGCCTAGGGGATGTTACCGTGTTGAATTGGATAAGAGCTGGTGTGATTGTGGAAAGTTTCAAGCATTATGTATGCCGCGCTCTCATGTCATAGCAGTATGTTCCAAGTTGCGCTAGGACTCAACCAACCTTCTTTCTGCAGTTCACCAAGTCATTAGTCTATGCAATGTCTACACATGCAGCTTTCAAGTGGTGGCAAAGGAAGACTATTGGCCTCAATACGAAGGCGAAATTGTCTGGCATAATGACCTGATGCGCGACAGAAGAAGGGTCGGCCTAACAGCACGCACATTCGAACTGAGATGGATACCGCAGACAAGCTGGTGAGATTGTGTAGTTCGTGTTGGCAACCAGGACACAATCGAACAAAATGTCCTAACGTAGGATCAAGCAGATCATAGTTTCATGTGTAATCTTGTCCCGTTAAATCAATATCAAATTCCATCCGATTAATAACAACTTTTATAAGATTAATAGCAAATTTCTTTCGAATAATACCAAGTTTCAATCAATTAAAACCATAGTTATCTGACACAACAACAACATGACAACAGAACACTACGCGAAGGCAACATAAATTAAACAAACATAACAACAACGTAAAGACTTAAAACATAACACTGCACCAAAGCGTCTACGATATCACGACCATAAACTTTATCTTCTTGGGTGTCAACATCATCACAAGGACACCGACATCATTTTCCACTTTTCTCCATTCACGAGTCACCCCGTTTCTCCCGGTCTCTTCGACCAGCCTCTCGATTTTCCTAATCTTTTCTCCTGGACCAATATTCCTTCTAGCCAGCGGTTCAGTTTCCTGTGCAAGTGCTCCAACATCTGCGTATTCCAGAGGAGCACCTTCATCGGAGCCTTTGTTGGTGAAAACACAACTAGGGCATTTCTTTTCATTAGATCGAACGTTGGAAAAGGTTCCTCCGATGCTGATGACGACGACGACGAACGTTGATTTAGAAATGCAGACATTCTAGGCTTCACTCAACTCAAAATGCACTAAAGCTTCAGTCTTTTGGGATACAAAGTTGTGAAAACATACTTGTGTTTGCAGTCGTATTTATAGTAAAAAAAATCCCATATGATATGACTTAAACACCCTTAAAAAATTTACATTAATTAAACTTCAGTGAACACTCAAATTTTATGTTTTAAAATTAAAAATTAATTTGAGATCAACATAAATTTATTTAATTAGGTTTAAAATCTAAACTTCAATGAACACTCAACTTTTAGATCAACATAAATTTATTTAATTAATTTGAGATTTTTTTTTATTTGAACCTAATTTCGTAAAATTTATTAATTAAAAATTAATTTTAACTTTAAACCTATTTATTTAAAGTTTATTAATTAATAATTATTTAAAGTTCATAAAATATAACTAATTTAAAATAGTTTATTAATTACTATTTATTTAAAGTTTATTTATTAATTTATTTAAAGTTTAATAATTTAAGATTAATAATTATATTTAACAATGCACACGTGAAAACCCTAAACTGATAACCCAAAGCACACATTCGCCAATTGAGATGAATAATTGTTTTTTTTATTTTTCATATTATAAGCATTCGCCAATTGATGTGGCGAATTGATTTTTTTTATTTTCCAATTTACAAGCATTCGTCAATGGGAATGGCGAATTGGAATGACAATTGTTTGATACATTATATTAGTAAATAAAGTTTAATACGTGGTTATTTTTTAAAAAAATTCGCATCCCAATAGCGTATGCCAATTAAAGTCATTCTAATTTTAATTTTATTATCTGATTTTCCATATCTCATAATTTAATGTGTGATTGATTGTGCGAAAAGTAAAAACAAGCTCAAAAGCGATTTTCCTTTCAAAAAACGCAGTATAATGCATTATGCAGCGACTCAGGAATTTGAGATCAATCTCAATCTCAAATTCAGCTTCCGCTGCTAACCTAAAACGCAAATCTCTCAATTCATGGGCTGCAATTCAAGAAACCTACCTCTCCACCAAGGTTCCTTCCTTCTCTCTCTCTCTCTCTCATCATTCTTTCTCTCATCATTTTCTGTTACAGGATACGTTTGAGAGACACCGAGTTGTTTTCACCGTCGGAACTTCCATTGCATCCGTCGCAACTGCTTTCTTAGGTTTGTTTTCTCATTCATCGCAACAATATAACCTAATTTCATTATTATATGCTTACTTTTGTATTTTTAATTTTAATTTTTTTATTTTGTTTCGAATTTTAGGGTATTCGTTGCGTCATGTACATGATTCTAGAGTTGATGAAAGGCTTCAATCCATTGAACATGCTGTATGTTTTCTATCTATTTATTTTGATTTTTTTTATTACTGTTTTTGGTTTTACTTGTTTTCATTATCTATACTTTGTTTCTGTTTATTGCCAGATGAAAAGCAATGTAAATCTTCAACATTCTGAAATCAAAGATATTGTTGGTCGTCCTGGAGGTTGTAGTATTCCTGCTTGTGCAGCTACTGCCGGAACCGCCTTACTTATCGGGTTTGTTTTGTTTCCCTTCAGTGATCCATGTGCTTAACTACGTGAATTGATCTTTTTTATAGATAAATTGTTAGTGGTTAGTTTGTTAGGGGGAGGGGGATTTGTTAGTAGGAGGGATTGAACCCTGAATCTCCTTGGTGTCCTAGCACATTCCGTTGGGCTACTCTTTTGGGGACTTTGTGAATTTTTTCTTAACATCGTGTCACGATTTGCTATTACAATCAGCTAATTTGTTGATTGGTTTTTCACTGCATCCATTATGCTTTTTATATGGTGTCATTTTGTTTTATGACTTTTATCGTTAATGTAGTTGAAAGTATGAGTAGAAAGAATATTGATTGCATTTTTTGTGTGGAACATGCATACAAATATCAATATTAAAGCAAGATCTCCACATCACAAAATTCAATTTGTTTTATGTTGTGTAGACCAACTAGGGATGCTATGTACTAGCCCAAAACACCGGATTAGGATTTATGATGATGTACACATGGTTTTTATTGATTTAGAAAAGAATATGATAGAGTATGTGTTAAGGGGTCATGACTAGTGCGAGAATGCAAGTAGTTTTCCTATGACTATAAGTATGAACTGAAGGTCAAGTTTAAGTGATTATCTTTTCATATTGACTTAGAGACAATGCCACAATGCATATTTTATGCTGATGATTTGGGAGCCGAGAGAAGAAATGGATGGAAGGTTAAGGAATACAGAGATATGCCTTAGAAATACACAATTTTTGCTTAAGAGTAAGGCAACATATATGAAATGCATATAGTTGGCCTTAGACAACAAATATTATAGCTTAAAGGTAAAAATTGAAGAACCAACAATACCCCAAGTCTCACGTTTTCAAGTACCTTAGGTTCTTCATACCAAGTGAAAAGAGATAGAGATGTATGGTGGATGAAATCGAGGAATTTTTTGGATGTGATCTGTGACAAAAAATGTACCATTAAAGCTTTAAAGAAAGTTTTGGTGTATAACTACAAGACATTATAGTACTAATATATGGAGCTTAATGTTTAGTTATGAAGAACAAACAACAAAGTAAACTCGGCGTTATAGAGATGAAAATGTTATGATGGACAAGTGGTCAAAGGAGACAATGTAGGATTAGAAATACAATCATTAGGAAGAAAATTGGGGTCACTTCTCTTGGATTAAAGATAGTAGAATCCTGCCTTAAAGACAAGGTAGGTTTAGAAATATAATCATTAGGAAGAAAATTGGGGTCATTGCTGTTGAATTAAAGATAGTAGAATCCAGCCTTAGCTAATATGGACAGTATGTGGAAAAGACTCATATAAGCTCTTGTTTGAAGGGTTGACCTAATAGAGATTAGTCCAATAAGTAAGGTTTGCGAGAGACAAAAAGAAACTTTAGACCCAACCAAACAACTAAGAGACTTAGAAGTAAGCTATCTATCTTTGAACTTAATGTTTTCAGATCGATGTAATCAAACACACATAGTAGGGTATTGTTGTTATACTTATGATAGCTCAGTATATAGTTTTGCATTACTAACAAATGTTTGTTCAAATTTTTAAACTCACCGAGGAAATGAAAAATAGAGATGAAGCAAAATTTTAATTTTGGAAGATGAAAACAGATTAAATCATTCAAGCCTGTTTAGTAATCTAAAATAATTCTGTGGACTCTTGATTTTTAGGTTCATCTTTACACCTAATATTGAATATCGACCAGTCATAGCTGAATATATTTACTGCCAAATTGTTCTGGATTTGTTTTGCTTTGTTCTTTTATGTAATGAGAAAATGTTTTTATCAAGATAACACTAGAGGACGAATGTGGGCAACTAAACTAAAAGAGTGTAAAAATGGTTCCATGAAGCCCAATTCTTTTTCTCCACTTGATAATGGCGTCCTGAATATAAATTTGATCCTCCTTATCTTTAAGACCCGAAACTTCTAAATTTTGAAGGATGACAAAAACAATCAATATGGTTTGAAGATTTATTTTGGTTTTGATTTTGCTATTGTTTAATAACTTTGGAAGTCGGACGAAAATGGGGCCTCTAGTGGGAGGTCACTCTCTCAAATTATTAGTTTATTTATTTCTTCTATTTCTGTTATCTTGGATAAGAGTATCACATTTGCATATTTAGTGTATTGAATGTTGGTATTTTGCAATTAGTTCAATCGTTTTAATTTCCTTTTACTCTTAAATTTTTGACTTTTTGCTGATATGCAGGTATGGCTTGGGATGGAGAGGTGGAAGCTGGTATACAAGAAAGAAGTTCAAAAAGGAACAGATGAAATTGCTAGGACAGATTAAACCTAGAAGATGGCAAATGCTTGGGAACATAAGAGCTAAAGGGTGGAAATTCCAGTTCCCTAGAAGATCCAAAGGGCAAGATACTGCAGTGAAAACATCTGAAACAATAATAAAGGACACATCCTCCACGCACATTGCTGGAAAATCTCATTAGAATTTATACATTGATTAGTCTTCGAAACAGATAAACAGAGGAGCAATGTAGTTACACTTATAATCAATCACACCCAGATTTTGCACTGGCACTGGTATTATATTATTTTGGCCTGCAGTTCCTCACTCTTAGCTTCATATTCTTCATCCTTCATGTGATGAGTGTCTAGATCCTTTTGCTTTATTTTGATTATAAAATTTATAATGTAGGAAATACTCATAACTATGGGGTTTGACAAAAAGATCTCACAATTTTCAGTTTTGTTGATTCAACTTTCATTAATTTTAAAATTGTTGGAATAACAACTTTGTTTTCACTTATATGTATAAGCTCTTATATTGTGAATATGAATGTAATGCAGTTCTTATTTGATAAAAAAAAATACATTTGATGATATTCTTTTTTTTATGGTCTAGTAGTATAATAATCAAATTTCACCTTTTAGGTTTGAATACGTGTCCATGGCTTTGAACTGAGTTGGATTAACGAGATTTTGATGATTTTTATTTTATTACTCTCAAATAAAGTGAAATGCTCAATTATAGAGTGGGGGTTAGAATGTTACATATACACTTATTTCAAAAAAATATTGATTATTAAATTTTGTTTTACACTAAATCATTGGATTAGATTGATAAAATGAATCCATGAATGCGTGAATATTCAAACTTGAAATAATTGGTGGCTTAGAGTTTAATATTATGCTCTTACAAATTTGAAATCCTTTATATTTGGATGTTTGAAACTTTTTATAGGTGATTGTGAATTTTAAAGTTATGCATTTTGTTTTTTTTTTATTATTATTAGGTTGGGGCAAGGATTAACTGCCTTTTAAGACGTCATGGCACAGTGTCTTTGGTTGATTTTAATCATTTTTTATGAAAGAGAAATTATAAAAAAAAATAGAAGTCATCATGTGCATTTTGATCAAATATTGTCAAGTGTCATTATTGGTTATGTTTACCAAGATTAAGAAGATGTATAATATTTGTTGAGTAACACTTTCTTAACAGAAACTACCAATTGCATAAAATTTAGAGTTTAAGTATTTGTTGAGAGTAATTCACAGTACATGTACAAACTCCATGCTTCTATGATAAGAAAAGTCTCTAGTCTAAGTTTGTTTGGTTTGTAATAAAAAAAGGAACTATTACACAACATTTTCTTCATGGCACATGTTTTGGCTTTTTATATGCACCACATTGGTCTGGTCATAGGTCACCTCTCAAATTCATAACCATCCACACATTTCATGTTAAGCTAAGGAATCATGTCACCAAATTCCAAAACTCTTAGTAATTTAATAGTATCCAACAATTATTGACCCCACAATTGCATTTTTTTAACCTCTATGTCCAATCTATTGACAAAAAGGTGGTTCAAAACTCCTCATGTGAATAACTTTTTTAACTTTATTTTATCTTTTCTTTCCTATGTTTTTATTCTCTTTTCTTTTCATATAAATAATATCTGAATTCGGAAGATTAATTCATCAGAAAATAGAAGATGGCAAAGATTTCACTCTCAATAACACTTGTGATTCTCTTCTGTGGTGTAACTCTTGCATCAAGAACTAAAATATTACCCCTTAGAAGAACTACTACTGCATTGGCACCAGAACTCATTGATGGTGTTTGTTCATCACTAGTGAAAACACAAGGCTATGCTTGTGAAGAACACTTGGTATGTACTGTGCAACATTGCTTTCATCTGTTTCTGTTTTTAATTAGAAATCAGAAACTTCTAGAGCAAAAAGTAAGCTTCTAACTAGCTTCTATGTGTGTGTAATTGTTTTTAGGTAACAACAAAAGATGGTTATGTTCTCAACGTGCAGAGAATTCTACCAAGGGGGAAATCTGGAAATAACATACCAGTTGTGCTGCAGCATGGACTATTCATGGTTACCAACAAACTTTGTTTTTTTTTTTTAATGATTTTTGTTGTTGTTCTTGTTGTTGATGTTGGAAATTAATGCAATGTTGTATGTTTCTTTTAGGATGGTGTGACGTGGTTATTGCTACCACCAAGCCAATCTCTTGCATTCCTTTTGGCGGATAATGGTTTTGATGTTTGGATTGCTAACTCGCGCGGAACCAAATATAGTTATCAACATACATCCCTTTCTAGTAACAGCTCGGTTAGTCCTCGAAATTTCCAATTTCCAATCACATTAGCACTTTTAAGTAGGCCAATTGCTTATACGAAGTTTCCATTGTTTAGGATTATTGGGATTGGTCATGGGATGAATTAGTTGCATATGATCTTCCAGCAACATTCGAGTATGTGCATGATCAAACTCGACAAAAGCTACACTATGTTGGTCACTCACAGGTGATTCATCGGTGAATTTTTTCATGTTTTCACCTCTCCATACGTATAATTCAACACGATATTAAAGAGTGAAGGTTTTTGGATTGGTTTTTTATAGGGAACTTTGGTTGCATTGGCTGCTTTTTCCAAAGATCAACAACTGGACAAATTGAGATCAGCTGCCTTGCTTTGTCCAATTGCTTATGTCAGTCAGATGACCTCACAAGTAGCTAAAAAGGCCGCTGATAATTTCATCGCAGAGGTAACTATTGTTAATCAAAGAAAATAGATATGATTGTTACTCAAAACTGAAATTACTAACATTGAATATATGTGTGGTTCTTTCTCAACAGACACTGTATAAGTTGGGAGTTTTCGAATTTAGTCTGAAAGGGTAAGTAATTCTTATTATCTTTTCCGTGACAAACATTAAGCAAGTATAATAAGACTAATCTTATGATGCTGATTAACCATGAGTTCAGAAATATCGGCTTGACTCCATCTTTTCTGTAATGTTTGAATAGGGGATCCGTTGTAAAGTTCCTTAAGGACATGTGCACGGGAACTTCCATCGACTGCAGCAACTTGTTTACATCTTTCACAGGTTTTATGCATATTCCAATTTAGCAATAAACACTCATACAAAAGGCTTATTTTTACAGTTATCACTTACATTGATATCACTATTATACTTTCAGGTCCAAATTGCTGTGTAAACCCTTCGTTAATAAATACTTTTTTGGATCACGAGCCTCAGCCATCAGCAACGAAGAACGTGATCCATTTATCTCAGAGTAAGTAGTCCTGTGACAACAATGTGTGAAATAAATTTTAGAGTAATTGTTTGTTCTACAAGAAAGGAATTGAATTTGAATCCTATGAATATTATGACAGTGATCAGAGAAGGAACCGTATCAATGTTTGATTATGAGAACCAAGACGAGAATATTCGACACTACGGACAGTCTACTCCACCGATATACGACATGACAAGACTTCCGAACGAGCTTCCTCTCTTTGTTAGTTATGGAGGTGCTGATGCTCTTTCTGATGTTAAAGATGTGCAACTTCTGTTAGAAAGTGTGAAAGATCATGATGCAGATAAACTTGTGGTTCAGTATAGAAATGATTATGCACATGCAGATTTTGTTATGGGACAAAATGCTAAACAAGATGTATATGAACCACTCATATCTTTCTTTAAACTTCAGTGATATTTAAGGAATATATAGTACACTACACACCTTATAGAATTTTTTGAAATTACTTTGTTTCCATGTAAAACAAATTCTTAGTACAGAAAATTCAGAATGTAAGCATACAGAAGATATTGTTAATAAAGGAAATTACTATATACTTTTCGGTTTTTGTGGACATCTTTTGTTAAATTCCAAAACTTCCAAAACGGAAATAATTCATGGGGCAAATAAATGAGTTAGTTGATTAACACATATTTTAATCGATTAAAACACCTTCAAAAATGGAAACCTTAACCGAGAAAAAGAAACCTAAAACGACTATACACTTCAATCGATTAATAACTTTTTTAATTAATTATAAGACGTTTTTTATTACTTTAATCGATTAGGCAGTGGGTTAGTATTTCTAATTGATTAGTAACACTTTTTAATCGATTCCATACTTTCTTGGATTGATTTTGAGAAGTTTAATGAGATCAGAAGAAGTTTGAAAAAAAATTCGCCTGTGTGTATGCGCGTTTCCTTAGTACTTTAAGACTTACTCTTGTTCTTTTACAACTTAATCTGATCAAACTTAAACGCTAAGCGCATTCAATTTCCATTGCTTGATTTTACTTTGATTAGCGTTTCAACTGAGAATGTGAATCATATGATGGATGAGACTTGAGATATCTTCTTCTTGATTAGATATCATCATCAGGAGTTACAAAACAGTTATTATCTATGTCTGAGATTGAGGTGAAAAAGTTGTATGGTTGAGATTACACCGCCATTTTTTTGTTTGATCGAGATTGTAGTAACACTTTTGTACGGTAGATATTGTATTGACACTTTGAGATGATCTACATTGTTTTGATTGTTCTAAAAATATATTTCAGTTGTTCTAAGTAAATCATAACAAAAATGAATCACTTGTCTTATCTTGCCTCTATTTACTTTAACGGTATGTGTCATATCCTAAATTTATTCTACTTATTCATAACTTTCATCTGTACAACAATTCACTAACCATCACTCAGAAAGATCTAAAATATATGTTGCTAGTTTGAATCACATTTTAGGGAGAGTTGTTAGGTCAAATGTAGGTGTGTCTAGTGGATTGTGTTAAATGTAATTCATTGTTTTGATTTGATTTGATATGATTAGATTTGATTTTAATATTTTTGGACCTTTTATGTTTTGGGCTAGTGTAAACCTAAAACTATAAATAGGGTGTCTTGCTTTGTATTCAATCACAACAGAACAGATTTCACAGTTGCAGTTAGCAAGTGAAAGTTCAATAAGAAATCCCACAGTTGTGGGTAACACATTCTCTCCAAATACTTCTTCTCTCATTCTTCTCTTTCTTGTTTGTTATTCTTCTTCTCTTTTGTTGTTCTTAATAATTACTTATTATTACCATCATTATCATATAATGGGTTTGTTCATCAATCTTGAGATCAAGATTGAAGGGAATTCTTCATAGGGTGTGAGGTGAATTTCCAACATCTGGTATCTAGAGCTCTGGTTGAAAGATTCAAGGAAGGAAGATAGTGATGGCGATGAACTATCCGAACGGAAACTTTCCGGCGACCCTGCTAATTCTCAAGAAAGACAATTATGAGAATTGGTGCAAGCAAATTAAGGCGATCTTCTGTTATCAAGATCTTTGGGATCTTGTGAAAGATGGAGTAACATCGCTTGGGGAGAACGCAACGGAGGCGGAAAAGGCTGCGCACAAAGAATTGAAGAAGAAGGATTATAAAACACTCTTTATAATTCATCAGTGTGTCGATCCTGATAACTTTGAAAAGGTTAGTGATGTTGATTCAGCAAAAGAAGCATGGGAGATTCTTGAAAAGTCGTTTGGAGGCGCAGAGAAGGTGAAAGAGGTGAGGTTACAAACTCACAAGAGAACCTATGAGTTGCTTCAGATGGAAGACAACGAAAGCATTACAGATTTCTTCACCAGAGTTACGAAGTTGGTGAATCAAATCAAAGTATGTGGAGAAGCGCTAACGTCAAAAGCAGTTGTCCCAAAGATTTTGAGATCGTTGGCTCCAAAATTCGACCACGTGGTAGTTGCCATAGAAGAGTCGAAAAATCTATCAGTGTTGACGAAGGAAGAGCTTCAAGGGACTCTTGAGTCTCATGAACAGAGGATGATTGAGAGAGCTGCAGGAAAGTCGAAAGATGTGGCTTTACATGCGCAGTCAGAAAAGGAAAGAAAAGGCAAAGGTAGCTGGAATGGCAACAAAGGAGGAAACCAGTCGAATCAGAAGAAACCTTGGAATCAAGGCAACCAAAGAGGTGGTGTTGTAGGTAAAGAAAGAGGTGGTGGTCGAAAGCCAGACAAAAGCTACATTCAGTGTTTCAATTGCCAGAAGTATGGTCATTATGCTAGTGATTGTCCAGAAAGAAAGAGAAATCAAGAGACTGATGCAAAGCTGGCGAAACATGAAGAAGAAGAAACGTTGCTAATGGTCACAACAAAAGATGAAGAAAGATTCCAAGATCAGTGGTACTTGGACTCAGGATGCTCATCACACATGACTGGAAGGAAAGATTGGTTTGTCAACATGAAGCCCTCGTCGAAGAACACAATGAAGTTTGCAAATGACAACACTCTAGCGGCTGAAGGTGTTGGTGATGTTCTGATTATGAGGAAAGATGGCAAAAGGTTAACAATTTCCAATGTGTTGTACATACCAGGCATGAAGAGTAACTTGCTCAGTATAGGGCAGCTTGTCGAAAAGAACTACAAGGTAGTTATCGAAGACAAGATGATGAGAGTTCTCGACGCAGGTGGTAGATTAATCTTGAAGGCTCCAATGTCTCAGAATAGGACCTTCAAGATTGGACTCAATGTGATGGAGCATAAGTGTCTAGCAACTGCAGCCAACAGAGATGAGTGGTTATGGAATTTTCGACTAGGTCATCTCAACTTTAATGACATCAAAGAACTGAAGAGAAGAAATATGGTTTCAGGATTACCAGAAATCGACATTCCAAGTGAAGTCTGTGAGGAGTGTGTTCAGTCGAAACAACACAAGAATAGCTTCAGCAAGGATGCAAGAAGGAAATCGAAGGCAATACTTGAAGTCATATACTCTGATGTATGTGGTCCAATCCAGGTGGATTCGATTGGTGGCAATAGATACTTTGTCACGTTTATAGATGATTACAATCGAAAGCTGTGGACTTGCCTCATCAAGAAGAAAAGTGATGTGATTGAGGTATTTTCCAGATTCAAGTCCATGGTCGAAAGACAGAGTGGTCGAAAGCTGAAAATTCTGAGGACTGATGGTGGTGGAGAGTATGTGTCGAAAGAGTTTGATACACTGTGTGTAAAAGAAGGGATTGTACATGAGGTGGTGCCACCCTACACTCCACAACAAAATGGGATTGCAGAACGCAAGAACAGAACCATCATGAATATGGTGAGAAGTATGTTGAATGGAAAGCATATACCCAAAGAATTATGGGGAGAAGCAGTTTCGACATCAACATATATATTGAACAGATGTCCGACGAAGAAGCTTGAAGGAATCACACCAGAAGAATGTTGGTCTGGTGTCAAGCCTAGTCTCAATCACTTAAAGGTGTTTGGATCTATAGCACATAGACATGTGCCAGATCAGTTGAGAAGGAAGCTTGATGATAAGTCGAATCAGATGATCTTGATAGGATATCATTCGACAAGAGGTTACAAGTTGTTCGACCCAGTGAATAAGCAAGTAGTGATCAGCAGGGACGTGATCATAGATGAGCTTAAAGAATGGGATTGGACCGAGAATGCCAAGAAGGATTCAGTGAGAATATCTTGCGAAGAACCAGCCACTGAAGTCGAAATAGAAGCTCGACTAGAACCAGTTGCAGATGAAGCAGGTTCAAGCCGACCTCGACAAACAAGACACATGCCTGCAAGGTTGCAAGAATGTGTAATTACATCAGATGATGTAGTCGATGAAGAGGGTGAGTTGGTACATTATGCTTTCTACGCAGATGTCGAATCAGTCAATGTAGCTGAGGCATTGAAAGATTCGAAGTGGATGAAAGCAATGATTGAAGAGTTGGAGTCCATCGAAGTCAATGATATCTGGTCACTTGTCGAATTGCCACAAGGCGAGAAGGCAATTGATGTGAAGTGGGTTTACAAGGTAAAGGTAAATCCTAAAGGAGAAGTAACTCGACACAAGGCGAGACTTGTGGCGAAAGGATTTCTTCAGAAGGAAGGAATCGACTTCGATGAAGTATTAACACCTGTTGCTAGAATCGAAACAATCAGGTTGGTTGTTGGTCTAGCAAATATGAACAACTGGCACACATGTCAGATGGACATGAAGTGTGCATTCCTTAATGACCCCTTAGACGAAGAAGTTTATGTTGCACAACCAGCTGGATTTGTGAAACAAGGCGAAGAAAGAAATGTGTACAGGCTTCATAAAGCCCTTATGGACTTAAGCAAGCTCCAAGAGCTTGGAATAAGAAAATCGACAGCTTCTTAAGGGAGAAGGAATTTGTGAAGTGTACAACTGAGCATGGAGTATATGTAAGAAGAAGCAATGGCGAATTGCTTATACTATGTCTCTATGTTGATGATTTGTTGATAACATGGAGTTGCAAGAAGGAGATCGAAGATTTCAAACATGACCTAAGTAAGGAGTTTGAAATGTCAGACTTGGGAAATCTCTCATATTTCCTTGGCATCAAATTCTACAAGACAAGTAGAGGTTTGATGATGAATCAAAGAAGATATGCAGGCGAAATACTCAAGAGATTTGAGATGCAAGATTGCAACCAAACTTCGACTCCAGCTGAGCCCAGATTGCAACTGTCAAAGGATTCAGATGAAGATGATGTCGACCCAACCCAATACAGAAGACTTATTGCGTCTCTTAGATACCTTTGTCACACAAGGCCTGACTTAGCATACAGTGTTGGTATGATAAGTAGATTCACGTAGAAGCCAAAGGTATCACACCTAGCAGCGGCGAAGAGGATACTGAGGTATCTGAAAGGAACTCTCGACTATGGTATTTTGTTTCCAGCAGCTGATGAAGGAAAAGAATGCAAGTTAGTGGGATACACAGACTCTAGTTGGTGTAGTGACGCTGAGGATCGAAAATCCACAGCTGGGTATGTGTTTATGTTAGGTGGTGCACCAGTTGCTTGGAATTCGAGAAAGGAACCAGTAGTAGCATTGTCATCATGTGAAGCAGAATATATAGCTGCTTCTCTTTGTGCATGTCAAGCAACTTGGATGGTGAACTTGGTCAAAGAAATCACAAGGAAGAATCATGGAGCAATTACCATGAAGATAGACAGCATGTCAGCTATCAACTTGGCGAAGAATCCAATAGCTCATGGTCGAAGCAAGCACATCGAAATGAGGTTACATTATCTTCGAGAGCAGGTAGCAGAAAGGAAGATGAAGTTGGAACACTGCAGAACTGAGAATCAGATTGCAGATATCATGACAAAGGGAGTGTCGGTCGAAGCCTTCAGAAGACTAAGAGCCATGATGAATGTAGACAGTTTAGACACAATGAATTAGGTGGTGTGTTAAATGTAATTCATTGTTTTGATTTGATTTGATATGATTAGATTTGATTTTAATATTTTTGGGCCTTTTATGTTTTGGACTAGTGTAAACCTAAAACTATAAATAGGGTGCCTTGCTTTGTATTCAATCACAACATAACAGATTTCACAGTTGCAGTTAGCAAGTGAAAGTTCAATAAGAAATCCCACAGTTGTGGGTAACACATTCTCTCCAAATACTTCTTCTCTCATTCTTCTCTTTCTTGTTTGTTATTCTTCTTCTCTTTTGTTGTTCTTAATAATTACTTGTTATTACCATCATTATCATATAGTGGGTTTGTTCATCAATCTTGAGATCAAGATTGAAGGGAATTCTTCATAGGGTGTGAGGTGAATTTCCAACAGATTGGTGTTTGTCTGGTTTTGACCTAATCTTAATCTAGCAAGGATTTGCTTCATGATCAAGGCTAGGTTTTCCTAATTCAAATGGTTTATGTGTGAAGCTTCAATTAAAATTGTGTCAATTCAAAGTCATCTGTGTATGAGTCAGGTTATCAGACTGTGATAGGTCAAGTGCTTCGTCAAGGACTGGTTCATTTTAATTAGGGTTTTGGTGAAATTATAGTACAGTTCGCATAACAAGTCATTATCTTCTGATTTCAAGACATTTATTGCTCATTGGGTTCATAGTGAAGTCTTCGGTTTACCAACGCAAGTGACAAAGTCTAAGGATTAATTCAGCGGTGGATTCATTTCGATTCAGGGTCTGGATTCGTTTCAAATTCAAAATGGATTCGTTTGAGTTATTTCATTTTCAAACGGAGATTTCAAGATTTATTTTTTATTGTTCAAGTAAGGCAGACCATTTAATCAAAGTTGAATTCACTTTTAGTCATGTCTCGAAGATTAATTCAAGGTTATGATGCGAAACTTGGTTCAAGCAAAAACAGGAAGGTACAAAAGTCAAGGATTTCGCATGTGCAAAATCATTGTCCATTGACACAAATTACATATTATATTCAACCGAGTCCATTGTCATAATAAGTAAAAAAAACATGTCATTAAAAAGCCCATCGTTTGTGTTTTAAGGTCCACATTCATAAAAAAAAAAAAAAAAAGGAGTCTACAGTTGATTCATTACAAAGGGACTCCATTTACACACAAAAAAATTTTTTTGCCAAAGAAAAACCATTATTATAAATCCATCATTTTATTTATTTATTTATCATATGTTATACAAAAGAGAAAAAAACCAAGTGTACATTTTTACAGGCCCATAAGGTTACACAAATGTCCACAATCCACCAACATAAGAAAAATCTTGACACAATGTAGACCCATTGTCTAATTTGTCAAAGAATTAAAATAAAGCCAATACTATAAGCTGTTATACAAAGTGACTTCCAAATATCATGTCAAGCATCAACAAGCTGCAAGCCAAAAGCCAGCTTTTCACGCACAAAATAAATATCACAATATCCAAAAAGGAGCATGATTCACGCATACCGCATCGTGCTGAAGCATCCTCCAAGCCATCATGTAGCCTTCACTCGCCAGCCAAGAATTTTTGTAAGCCTTGACCCCACTGACTCACATCACACACAACAAAAATGAGGCACCACACAACTGCAGTTTTCAGTTTTCCATTTTGATATTTGTTGTTAAATTACTATTGATTTTATCTAGTAAACTCTTGTTTTTTTTTCATTTTGATTTCGTTTTAGTTTTATTCAACATTTTTGGGTGATGAAGAAACCAAAAAGAATCATTATTAGTCGATCTATTGATAAATAGTGATTAATTCGAGACCACTTCTTTTTTCTCTTTTCATTTCCTTCTCCATCTCTCATCTCGGTTTTATTTTCATATTTCGATCGATGAAGTCTTTAGATTTGAAAACGTTAATTTATCGAAGTCGATAACCTTCATTATGTCAAATATGTGAAAAATGACCATTGGAGTCATTTTCTATATTTTGCGATCGTGATATGCTACCTTCGATTAATCGACACGAGTTTATGATTAAGATGAAATCCCCCCTTTCTTTTAGTCTGTGAGACACGATTAAATTGGAGAATGATCCTCAATATCATTTCTCTATCTAGTTTTTAGTACGGATATCAAGTTGTGCGACCTCCTATAGTTCAACTTTCATCATATGTCGAACTACGACGATTTAACGCTACATATTTTTGTCCCGATTCAATTCAAACAAATTAACGACTAACTTTACTTTCCGTCAATATACAATTGTTTTATTTTCAGTCATTATATCTCGATTATATTATCTTATTCATATACTTGTTAATATTATCTTGATTATACTATTGTGAATTTTATCTTGATTATATTGTTATATATCTTGTCATATTATTCACATTGTTCATTTTCATATTCATACTTATATTGTTCATCTCTTATTCACACATATCCTAAAACGTCTAACAATTATCGAAACAATAAAAGTCTAAATTGGTGGATTGTTGGATCATTGGACTTTGTCAGAAACTCTAGCTTGGAGTTTGTCCGACTTTTGCTCAAGACTTAGTTTATGACACCTCGCACACACACGACTTTCTCTTGGGCTACCTGACAATGAACCCTTTTATTTCGTGCAATCCCGTTTAACTTATATGTACCCCTCTCCCATTCTGATGTATGCATTCGTATTTTTCTTTGATCGTGGTTTATCTTCTAGGAGCACCCATAGGGACTAGCGTAGACAAAACCGTTTTCAAACTAATTCTCGATTCGTCATCGAGCCATTTTCAAACACCCCCCCTTAAGTCGAGTGCTCGTCTGCATTCGCCATCAACCTATCGCACACACTTTCACATTTCATCGTGATTTCGATATTGGGGGCACCCTCAAGGACTAGTATCGTTTCTCACAACCTAACCTTTAATTCGCCATCGAGCCATTTTCATTTTCAACCAAACCCTCGACTCGTCGTCGAGCCATTTTAAAACCCATTTCCATTCCACCACGGTTTTGCACGCAAATATAAGTCAAACCCTTAATCCAATGTCAAGCGGATTTTCTCAACAAACTATCAAATCAATTAACAACTATGTAACTCTTTTCAAGGTGAAAAGAGGGGGATTGAGCCTTTGATCTCCCTTCGATTGTTTGGATGCGAGTTATCTTACTCGTGTGTGAGCAATTGACGCCTCTATAACATTTCCAAACTCGACAACATTCAACCATCGTCCAACCTCTCGTTATTCAAACACCATTCAAACACAACTTCTTTTCAAGATGAAAAAGAGAGAGAGTCAAGTCTTTGACTCTTTCTCCCGATTACTTAGATCCGAGGAGCCTTTCTTAAACTTCGAGTAATCGTCATCCGAGCTAAACTTTAAACTCAACCCTTCTCTTTTTCGTGGTCGTCTCCACAAACTACGGACGCTCTGATTCTTCATTCTCTTCTGAATGTAAGATACGTAGGCACGAGATTACGATGATCTTGGCGAGCACAATTCCCTCCATCTTTCGTTTTTCCTCTATCCTTTCCTGTAGTCGAACTACGAGAGCTCTAATTCCTCATTCTCGTCCGAATGAGCATACGTAGGCACAAGGACTCAAATCCTTGCCGAGCACCCTATCCTTTAATCATCCATTTCTACCTTAGCGTCTTTATCCCTTTATTGCACCGTTTCATATTTATTATTGAGAAGAAAACAACTAAGCTTAGTAACGTTCATCACAATTCGAATTAAGAGGTTCCCGTTGAGTACAACGGACGTGAGGGGTGTTAATACCTTCCACTTGCGTAACCGACTCCCGAACCCGGAGTATAGGTTGCGGCGACCTTTGTTCCTGTCCTTTCGTTTTAAAAAGTTTTCTCGATATTTTTCTTTTCTTTTTTTGGAGGATAAATAAAGTTCGGTGGCGACTCTGTCGAACCGCATTTCCGTACCTTTAGTGCGAGGGTCGCGTCTCTCGATTAATGAATTTTTCGAGGTGCAACAGTAAGCACCCTCCATCGAACTTTAGGTTTATCGAGATTACCATTCTTGTTGTTCTAAAGTCCAAACTCTCTTAGACCAAGACAACAATCAAAGGGTGATTAAGATTGGAAGTTTCAATTCCTTGAAGTTCATAGCTTTCCGCGAATGGCACATGCAATTTGAATTTGAAATGGTAAAGCATTGCAAGTTTTGAAATTCTACTGAGATATCCACAAAACAGAAAAGTATATAAAATTTCTTATTGACAGTATCTTCTGTATGGTTACATTCTCTGATATTTCTATATTATGACTATCTTTACCATCGAAACGATAATTTCAAAAAATTCTATAAGGTGTGTATTTTACTATATATATTCCCTTAAATATCACTGAAGCTTAAAGAAAGATATGAGAGGTTCGTATACATCTTGTTTAGCATTTTGTCCCATAACAAAATCTGCATGTGCATAATCATTTCTGTACTGAACTACTAGTTTATCTGAATCATGATCTTTCAGACTTTCTAACAGAAGTTGCACATCTTTAACATCAGAAAGTGCATCAGCGCCTCCATAACTAACAAAGAGAGGAAGATCGTTCGGAAGTCTTGTCATGTCGTATATCGGTGGAGTGGACTGTCCGTAGTGTCTAATATTCTCGTCTTGATTCTCATAATCAAACATTGATATGGTTCCTTCTCTGATCACTGTCATAATATTCATAGGATTCAAATTCAATTCCTTTCTTATAGAACAAGCAATTCTTCTATAGAATATGACCACTTACTCTGAGATAGATGAATCATGTTCTTTGTTGCTGTTGGCTGAGGCTCGTGATCCAAAAACGTATTCATCATCAAAGGGTTTACGCAGCAATTCGGACCTGAAAGCAAGATGATAATATCAATATAGGCGATAACTGTCAAAAAGGACCTTTTTCTAAATTGGGAAATGCATAAAACCTGTGAAAGATGTAAACAAGTTGGTGCAATCGATAGAAGTTCCTGCACACATGTCCTTAAGAAACTTTACAACAGATCCCCTATTCGATTCAAACAATACAGAAAAGATGGAGTCAAACCGATATTTCTGAACTCATGGTTAATCAATATGATGAGTCTTATTATACTTGTTAGTGTGTGTCACAGAAAAGTACTTACCCTTTCAGACTAAACTCGAAAATTCCTAATTTGTACAGTGACTGTTGAGAAGAAACACAGATTTTCATAGTCAATATTTTAAATTTTAAGCAACTATATCTATTTTATTTCTGTTGGTGAAAGAGAAACAATGCATATATGAACAACGGTTACCTCTGCGATGAAATTATCAGCGGCCTTTTTAGCTAGTGGTGAGGTCATCTGACCAACATAAGCAATTGGACAAAGCAAGGCAGCTGATCTTAACTTGTCCAGTTGTTGATCTTTTGAAAAAGCAGCCAATGCAACCAAAGTTCCCTATGAAAAATAATCCAAAAATCTTCATTCTTTAATATCACATTCAATTATACATATGGAGAGGTGAAAACATGAAAAAATTTCACCAATGGATCACCTGCGAGTGACCAACATAGTGTAGTTTTTGTCGAGTTTGATCATGCACATACTCGAATGTTGCTGGAAGATCATATGCAACTAATTCATCCCATGACCAATTCCAATAATCCTAACAACGGAAACTTCATATAAGCAATGGACTCAAATCGGCCTACTTAAAAGTACTATCATGTTCGTAGATTTTCAGTTTCAAGGACTAACCGAGCTGTTACTAGAAAAGGATGTATGTTGATGACTATATTTGGTTCCGCGCGAGTTAGCTATCCAAACGTCAAAACCATTATCCGCCAAAAGGAATGCAAGAGATTGGCTTGGTGCTAGCAATAACCATGTCACACCATCCTAAAAGAAACATACAACATTACATTAATTTCCCACATCAACAAGAACAACAAAAATCATCAGAAAAAGACAGTTTGTTAGTAACCATGAATAGTCCATGCTGTAGCACAACTGGTATGTTATTTCCAGGTTTCCCCCTTGGTAGAATTCTCTGCATGTTGAGAACATAACCATCTTTTGTTGTTACCTAAAAACAATCACATACACATAAAAAGCTAGTCAGAAACTACTAAATTTCTCTAAAAGCTGCTGATTTGTGGTCAAAAACAGAAACAGATGAAAGCAATGTTGCACAGTATATACATACCAAGTGTTCTTCACAAGCATAGCCTTGTGTCTTGACTAGTGATGAGCAAACACCATCACTGAGTTCTGGTGCCAATGCAGTAATAGTGCTGCTGAGAGGTAATATTTTTGTTCTTGATGCAAGAGCTAAACCACAGAAGAGAATCACAAGTGTTATTGAGAGGGAAATCTTTGCCATTTTTCTATTTTCTGATGAATTAATCTTCCTAATTCGGACATTATTTATATGAACAGAAAATAGAATAAAAACAAAGAAAGGGAAAGATAAAAATAAAGTTAAAAAAGCTATTCACATGATGGCTTCTGAACCACCCTTTTGTCAATAGATTGGACATAGTGCCTTAAAAAATGCAATTGTGGGGTCAATCATTGGATACTATTAAATAACTAAGAGTTTTGGAATTTGGTGACATGATTCCTTAGCTTAACATGAAATGTGTGGATGGTTATGAATTTGAGAGGTGACCTATGACCATGTCAATGTGATGCATATAAAAATCCAAGACATGTGCTTAGAAGAGAATGTTGTTTAGTAGTTCTTTTTTTGTTTCACAAAGCAAACAAAGCCTTGCATCCAAATAAGGCGTTAGAAACTTAGGCAAGAAGCTTTTCTTATCATAGAAGCATGGAGTTTGTACATGTCCTATGGCTTAAAGTTAACAAATAAACTCCAAGTTTTATGCAATTGGTAGCCTTGATAAGAAAGTGTTACTCAACAAATATTTTTGAGTATTTTTCTTTATAGGAAATCCACAATTGAAGTCCTCCATTGTGTTACTTAAGGGGTTCTGTGTGTACATGTCACATACCTTTTAATACTTACAAACATTCAATCTCTCCACTCCAACATTTCAAAAAAGTTTAAAAAATGAGTTTTATCAATAATTATATATCATTAAGTAGAATTAAATATATTTTTAATCCCTACAAATATTTTTATATTTGATTTTTTATCCTTTAAATTTTTGTATTAAATAATGACTCTCAAACTTTTTTAACACTAATTTTTCACGGTTATGTTATTATTATGGGTGATAAAATGAATGGATTGAATGAATATGAATTGTTAATGGATTGATTAAAACAATCCATTAGTCCATTAACAATTCACTACAATTTTCTTAAAATTATGCAATACAATCCATCCGTTAAGAATAAAATTCATCAAATCCATCCATTAACATATTTTTAATGGATAGATATCCATCTATCCAATTTTTTTTTATTTCGAAAAAACAAATGTATTTTTTTTATTTTATTTTCGAATAATACATTTTTTGTATTTTAAAAAAATTACTTTTTAATATATTCATGAAAAAATTAAATTTTTTGTTTAAAAAAACCATATTTTGTATATTCAAGAAGAAAAAAATTGATATTTTAATTTCCAAAATAAATCGGTTTTTTTGGAGAAAATTCGAATTTTTTGTATTTTCCAAAAAATCGATATGTTAATTTTTTTTAAAAAAATCAGTTTTTTTTTCTTTAAAAAAATCATTTTTGGGGGGGAAGAAAATCTGTTTTTTTTTTCGAAAAAAAAATCGATTTATGTTTTTGAAAAAAATCAATTTTTTATTTTGGAAAAAAATTGTTTTTTTTTCGGAAAAAAATAGTGTTTTTTTTAAAATTCGGTTTTTTGTTGGAAAAAAACAATTATTTTCTTTAAAACAATCCATTTTTAATTATTTTTTTAAAAATAAATTTAACGAAAATAAAAAGAATCCATTAGATCATTAAAATATGTTGAACGGATTGAATCAATCCATTCATATAAATGGATGAATTTAATCCAATCCATTAACTTACTTTTCATGTGGTGGATGGATTTGATGAATTTTTTGATGGATAGATTTGATGAATTTTTCCTTAATGGATTCAATTGTCACCTCTAGTTATTATTGTACTCGTATGATATCAATAGACGTTATTGATATTAATGTATGAAATATTTATACATATGGGACCTATTTATATGAGATGAATACGTGGAGTATGGTATGTGTTGGAGGAGTTTTTCACTTGAGTTTTCAATGGCTCTGATACCATTTGTTGAGTCATGAGTTTTTGGTTTGAGTAAAGGAATCGACTTACTTATATCAAAATGTTTAGGAAGAAGTGTCCCGTTGAAATTGAAATGTCCAAGAAAAAGGTGTATCGAAATGCCCAACAGTATGAATGATCACGACAATGAGAACAATCACCAAGATGGGAGCAAGACTGACAATGAGAGTAAGAAAGATGGTGTATATATTATCCAAAAAACATACATGTTTTATATAGTATAATGTCAACAATAATATTTATAATGCTCATAGAACAACCCTGTTAGATTTTGTTCTAGATCGAAACTATAATTATGTTTGACTTGTGATGATGGATTTCTGATGTGGTATTGTAAGTCTCGAGTGCGATTGAACATGAGGATGAATCTACAAGATTAACACTCCAACATACAAGTCAGTGAATGAGTTCAAAAAGATGGTAGAGTGAAATATGGAAATGGGTGTACCTTAAGTCTAACGCGTACAGATATATTTATCTGGTCATGTAGAATAACAAGGGAAAATATTCATACAAAGAAAGGCAAAAGGGTGATGACAATCCTGAAACAACAAACAAAAAAGTACAATGCTACAATTGTGAGAAGATGAGACACTATGCAGATGAGTGTTGACTATGCTACCCCTCATTGGCACTCATTGTGAGGCATTGGTAAACTAACATAAGCCGCACTCATAATCAACAATCACACTTTGGAGGATAATGTCCTTAAGCTCCAACAACATAAACAAGAGACAAATCCCATAGAGGAGATAATAATCATGGATCGTCAATCTTTCTCTAATGAGAATTGGGCAGCCTCTGTACCGAAAAGCTTCAAGTCGCAATCACTCACAAAGTTTGATGAAAGAAGTAACCCCCTAGGAACACATTGCTTCCATTAATACGTAGATGGAGATCATCAAAGTCTTAGACTCCTTAAAGTGTAAACTCATCTCTATCACATTCAGGGACGTATAGCTAAGGTGTTACATGATCCACTCTAGCCTATCAGGTACTAGCTATCGGGACTTAGTGAAGAAGTTAATCCACCAATTTACGGTAAGTAGACACAGGAATATGTACGTCACTAGTATGTTTAACATTCTCCAGGGGTCTTTAGAATATTTAAGAGAGTATCTCACCCGTTTCAACAATGTGACTATCAAGGTCATTCACCTGAACCAAGAGATGTTTGTATGGGCTTTTCAAAACGGATTCAGGGTCGAACATTCAACGAATCCCTTGCCCAGAAACTATTCGCTTCCATGACATAGATCGTGACGCGCGCCAAATGTTACATTAAGGGTGAGGAGAGTAACATTGAGAAAATGGGTAAAGACGCCAAGGAACGAGGGTCTAGAAATCTTGACGTGTAACTACTACAATGCAAAATCCATTATACCTCGCCTGTTAGAGATAAAACAACTTACAAATGTAGTATAATACTCACTAAGAACTTCACACCCTCTAAACACTCACCATGAATAGATACGACACAAAGTCTTCCATACCCATGATATTCCTCCTTCATTAACTCCTAAGTCAGAAACTATTGGACCAGAGTCAAATAAATGATATAAATATCATAAGGTCAAGGGTTACCACACTAAGGATTATTAGCAATTGGAGAAAGAGATTGAGTGGTTAATTCAAGAAGGTCACCTGAAGAAGTACGTTCGAGACGACTCCCACTAGTCACCAGGCAGCTCCAAACATCAAGAGCAGGACCCCCTGGAAGCCCTGGGTCCAGGAAAGTCGAGGAGCCAAACATAGGAGACAAAGACAAAACAATATGACATACCTTTAAAACTATATTTTGAGGGCTCGTTGGAGGCATAGGAACCTCCTCCACTTGTAGGAGATATGATTGACAGATTATGACAAAGGGAGGTTCGTTCATCATACCTAATTTGGGATTGAAAGAAGCTATGGAGTCCTAGATCACTTTCTTTACTAATGACTCCACCAGAATTCATCCCCATAACAACAATCCCATGTTCATAGCCATACGGTGTGACGACTGGGAAATTAAGTGACTATCAATTGACCATTGGAGTTCTTAAAATATTCTCTACTTGGGCGCCTTCGAGATACTCCACATACACCCATACAATCTTAGAGCTTTCCAAGGTTCAGTAGTTGGATTTTATGGCGAACAAATGCATGTAAAAGGTTACATATCCCTAAAAACTGTTTTTGGGCTGGAGGAAAACACAAATATGATCAAGGTAAGGTACCTTGTGATAAACTCCCCTTACTCACACGATATAATCATAGGGATTTCTCCCTTAAATCTCTTGGGAGTCACCCTGTCAAATTTGTATTTGTGTATACGGTACACGCTCCTCAACAGGCATGTTGGGATTGCACATGTGATCAAAAGACATTCTGAAGGTGCTATTAGGAAACATGAGGTTAAAGAGGGTGACGTTGGTAGTGGCCCACGCTTAGTAGCAAAACATATACAAAGTGAAATTTGTGAATTTAGGGTCAGGTGCATAACCAAGAAAAGGGATAAGATGGCGCCTCTTGGAAACATGCTACTAGTCAAGGAACCCACGTTATAGGAGTTGAAGAGTAAGAGTTAGACACATTGTTCTAAGAAAGTGTAGATTTATAAGGTAAGGATGTCAAGGTGACCTTGGAAGGGTTAGGTAGGTCTAATATCTTACTTTGTTAATTATGTTAGCAATTTTGGTTGAATAAGGCGAGGTTTCATCCTTGTCTATTATATAACTTATTTTAAGGACATGTTTTATTTGTAATAATGAGGTCACGCTCTTTTCTTCTGCTTGGTCAGAGGTTTTTAATGAGGCACCTAAACTTTGTCACCCACGAGGCAATTAAATGTTGTATTCTCAAAGAGGAATCCTTGCCTCTCACGAGGAAATTGGATGTTCGATTCTCAAATGTGAATCCTTGTTACCCACGAGGAAATTGAATGTTGGATCCTCAAATAGGAATCTTTTTCGCTCATAAGACAATTGAATAATGGATTCTCAAAAAGGAATCCTTGTCGTCCAGGAGGCAATTGAATGTTGAATCCTCAATGAGGAATCCTTGTCGCCCACGATGCTATTGAATGTTGGATCTGTTAATATATTTAGAGTGTGCAATCAAGGGGAGAGGTGAATTAGACTTATTGGATTTTTCTGGTTTTTATGCAAGTTACTTTTCTTTTTACTTTTCCAGAAAAAAGTTAAGTGCTGCAACTTGATTAGAATGATGTTATGCAAAAAATGAAAGTGTATAAAAGAAAATAAACACAGAAAATTGTACTAGTTCGCCTTATCAACCAATGGTACATCTAGTCTCCTCACACCCTGTGAGAGATTTCACTATTGCTAGATCTTTGTACAAGTCTCACACAAATACTTCTCCTACAATCTTCTAACAACAACAAAGAATCACACCACTTGATTTTCAATAACAACAACTATGATAGACTTTGAATCAAACAAATTCAAAGAACCTTTTCTCAATAATCACCAACAACACGATGATCATAATAATACATATTTAACATTTGAGTTTGAATTACTTTTGACTTGCTTATATTACAAGATATATGAAATTTTTTGCTCTTCTATTTATCTTTGATCACAATACAAACATATACACTTAAGTGCTCAAAAATAAATATGAATGAAACTTGTTTAAATGATGTGAAAGTTTATGCACAAAGATTCATTTGAAAATATATGAACACTTCACAACTTTGTTTGAATTGGTTTGAAAACTACATTTTGAAAGAGTTTTTTATGAATTGATGAAAAATCATAGCTTAGTTCTTGATGTCAATTGATTGGTACTTTGAAAAAGTTGAAATTTTGTCTAAGTTATGAAAAATATCTGTATGACAATCTATTGGTTCATTCATGTCAATAGATTTTGTTAAATCCAAGTTTGACATTTTTCGAAGTGAGAATCAAATTTTAAATGGTTGAAATGCATGAATGATCTTTGAGCATTTAAGATGTGTATATGAATTGAATTGCATATACCTTTGTTTATGATTCATTATCATAGATATTCAAATTTTGATATAAACTTGAAACTTGAATCATTCTTTTTATTCTTTGATCTTTCTTCTTAAGAAATTATTTTGTCTTCACCAAAACCAAGCTATGATTGATGATGAACATCTTCTTCACAAGATCCTCAAAGAGGATTCCTTGTCACCCACGAGGAGAACAAATTTTTGATTCTCAAAGAGGAATCCTTGCCTCCCACGAGGCAATTAAATGTTGAATTCTCAAAGAGGAATCTTTGTTGCCCACTAGACAATTGAATAATGGATTCTCAAAAAAGAATCCTTTCCGCCCACGAGGCAATTGAATGTTGGATCCTCAATAAATAATCTTTTTGTCCACGAGGCTATTGAATTTTGGATCCTCATAGAGGAGTCCTTGCCACCCATTAGGCAATTGCATGCCAAACCTTCCCTAAAGAAGCATGGTCCCCATAGAGCATAGGGTTTGTCAACTATCATCTACATGTAGGGCTGGAAATGAGTCGAGTCGAGTCGAACTCACCTCAGCTCGGCTCGACTCGTTAAGAATTGTTCGAGTTCGAGTTCTACACGAACTTTTTTTTAAGCTCAAACTCGACTCGTTATAAGTTCACGAACAGTTCGGTTCAACTCGTTAGGTTCATCTCATTAGGTTCAGCTCACATGATTCACGGACTTAAAAACTATTTTTTTAAATATATATATTTTTTAGTATATTTGACATTTTAAATAAATATATTTTTTAAAAATAAAATATTAAAATAAAATAAAAGTTATCATATTGAAATTTAACTTTATCTTCGAAATCTACTAATTCAAAACCTACACAACTTTCAAGAGATACATTTGAGAGTCTAATTCAAAAACTATTAAATTGAAGATTAAATATGTCTAATATTTGGAGTAAATATTTAAACCTAATCTTAAAGACAATATAATTCTTCTCATATGTAATCGAGTTGACTCATAAACCTAATGAGTCGAACTATGTATAATTCAAGTTCAGCTCATTTAGTTAACGAACTTAATTTTTCGCTCATACTCAACTCATTTGGTTCATGAACCTAGTTCAACGATTTAATTGTCGAATCGAATTCCGAACTATTTTCGAGTTGGTTCGGTTCATTGTCAGCCCTATCTACATGTCTTAATGGGTCCTAAAACTACTAGACAATGAAACAATTATATAAACGCAAGAAATCACAAGAACATTTGTATTTTTTTATTAATTAAAACTCTAAAACAAAAAATATTAACATCTAAAAAATGATCTTTTAGCTAATCAATATTAAACAAAATTTTAATACTCAATTATTCCAAGTGGAACGATACTTTTTTATTACTCTAATATATATCGCACGCTTTTGACATATCAACAACTAAGGAAAACATCATAAACTTGTGCGTGTGCGTGTGACAGTTAAACCTATCTCCAGTTGATAGCCAAAAAAATTACCCACAATACGTAGGATAAAAATTTGCAAAATAGGTACAGACAATTGTCCACTAAAATAAGCGGGTACGAGTACCTTAGTATCCACCCCATCCCATATCCGAACAATATATATTCATATATTTTTATTTTTATTATTATGTACACATGTTAATTTATCAACTTTATTAAATACATCACTATTAAACATGTATGCATTTTAATATAAATATTTGTTTATTTCTTAATTTAGCAGTAACATCCTTACATTTTTTTTTATGTTAAAATCTTAAAATGATATGATAAATTATAAATGAAAATTATTTTTATTAGAAATGCGAATAAACGAGTATGAATATGAGTACTTAAATACCTATAAAATACGAGTACGAGCACAGACATTAATGTCCACGCAAAGATGGACTCTAGTACGACTTTTTTTTCAAACAGAAGATACGAGGATAGTTAGTAGGATACTATAACTATGCTCAAATCCTACCAATTGACACTCCTACCATATGTCTAAATCGGACTTTTCTCGTATCTGAGGAGAGGAATTGAAAGAATAACCTCTACTTAAATATATAATCTTTGAATAAATGATTAAGCACTAAATAAATAAATTAATTTTTTGCTTGAACTCAAGAAATTAAATTTTCATTAACATTTAAAAATAGGTTTTTATTGCATTTTTCTATTTTTGTTACAAAGAAATTTTTTGAAAATTTTATTTTATTTGCTGTTTTTAAATATTTCTTAATATAATTTATCAATAATAAATTATTATAAATATAAATTTAATCATAAAAGTAAATTATTAAATTAATAAATGAAAAAAAAATGATGATATGATCGTATAAACAGTCAACTAATGATGATCATGTATCCTGCTAAGTTATATTAAAAATTTAAACTAATTATATTTCTATTAAATGATATTGTGCATAACAATTAAACCCTTAATAAATATCAAAACTTTTTTTTTAAATTTAGAATTTAATTTCTAAAATCTAATTTCTAAAATCAACAAAATAGAAAACCAAAATTACATATTTAAAAATATGAAATCAAAATGAGTAAAAAAAGTGGACCAAAAATGATTCTTTCCCACTCTTATTTATTTATACACTGATCGATGACGTGGAAACAATTGATTGGATGACCCACGTTGCAAAGAGAGAACTCTTATACAAAATCGTGTTCTTCCTCTTCCTTCCGCAGATTCAGACACAAAATCGGTCTCTCACAGATAGAAAGAATGGCAAAGCCCTTATTCATTTCTCTAACTACCTTCCTTTTCATCTTCAATCTCGTCCCTTCTTACGCACTCTACGGTTCTTCCTCCCCGGTTCTTCAGCTCACTCCCGCCAACTTCAATAAAAAGGTTTTTTTTTATCGATCCATTTCGTGATCTCACTCTATTGCTACTATTTGCGATTGAACGTAAAACCGTGAAATTATGCATCTTTGAAGAACAATTCGGCATTTTCTTATTTGATTCTGGATATTTGAATCGTGTTGCGGTGTTTGATGGTTATATTTGAATCTGAAATGCTGCTTGATTTTATTAGTTATGGCTTTTCTAGAAGAATTTGTGTAGATACAATTCGGATTTATGTGAATATATATTTAACAAGTCTGTTAATTCATAAGAAAATATGAATTTTTTTATGAATTAGTAGCTTTTTGTTTGCTTTATCTAGTTTGTAATGTATCAGGTTTTTATGGTGCTGTGTTGTTAATGTCAGGTTTTGAATTCGAATGGAGTTGTTCTTGTTGAATTCTTTGCTCCATGGTGTGGACACTGTAAGGCTCTGACCCCTATATGGGAGAAGGCAGCTACTGTATTAAAAGGCGTTGTTACTGTGGCGGCACTTGATGCTGAAGCTCACCAGGCTCTGGCTCAGGTATTCTGTTCTTAGCTTTTTTTTCATTCATCGGATTTATGTTTAAAATTTTAATGAAATATGTTAAAGGAAGACTATGATGCACATGTTGTTTTGTTCTTGCATTTAGCTTTTCTGAATATGAATTTTGTTACTATATATTTCACTTCTCTAATATGTACACTAGAAATATATTTTATGAACCAATCATGATGCAAAACATGATACTGAACCTGTTTATTTTCATTTATTAGAGCTTATTTACTTGCATTAGTATTTGAGACGCAGCTTGGGAAGCTAAATGAAACAACATATGACATGTTGTAATGTCCATAAGCTCTCTTTTTAGCTTATGAAAACAGTTTGATTTTATTTTTTATTTTTTTTAAGAACTTATTGATAAGCACTTGATTAAGATGATTATCCACGTTGAACCAAATGTACTAGTGGAAAAGTTTTAAATATATGGCATATGATTAATTGGATGCCATCATTTTGATCATTTCAAATAGAAGATTGTTTGAATGTTTTAAGGCATAGCCATGGTCCAACCATGCTAGATATTGCATATCAGTACACGTAAAGATTTTCCTTCTTTCCTTTCTTTCTAAGTCTACCCTTTCTATGTAAAACAACAACAAGCAAGCAAGCCATCCTTATCGGCTACATGGATCAAATTCTGCCATAATGTTTTATCCAAGACCATGTTTCTACCCAATTCGTCTATCTCGAGATCTTTCTTAATAGTTTTTGTACCTCTAGTTGTTTGTTTGTCTTCTCTCCATATGATCTATTCTCCTTACAATAAAATCTACCGGTATTATCTTTACATGCCCAAATCACCTAAGCCTATTTTCGACCATCTTTTCTACTATAGGTGTTACCCTTTCTATGTAAAGCAACCAAAAAATATATTACCTAGGCGAATTAGAATATGTTGCGATTATTTCTCTTCCTGTCTCATACAAGAAATTTGTTATTGTTTGTGTAGTAAAATATTTATTCATGTAGTTCTGGTAACTTTCTTTATTCAATTATGAGTTACTACATGTTAAGACTGTTTTCTTCATTTTTTTAATGGTAACTGTATATTGCAAAATTTGAAAAGAAAAAATAAAACATTTAGATTTTTATGTGTCTCTTCCCAATTCCCTGCAGCAATATGGTATTAAAGGATTTCCAACTATTAAAGTGTTTGCACCTGGAAAACCACCGGTTGATTACCAAGGAGCCAGAGATGTCAAACCAATTGCAGAATTTGCACTTCAACAGGTTTGTTTGAATCTCTTCCGAGTGTTTTCACTTTTTGCCCAAAAGTTTCAATCAAATATTTTTAACATGTATAATGAGTGTTACATTTTAGATTCAGTAGATAGATGTCTTCTTTTTGTGGAAAACAAAACAATTTCTTGTACTTGCATGAAAATTTGAATGACTATAAACAAATGAGAATCTGATCAATTAATTGAAATGGAAAATTCGTTTTACACATCACTTGGTAGTGTTCAAAATTTCATCAGAGTGTGCTTATAGTTCATCTGCATGTACAGGTAAAGGTTCTTTTGAAGGAACGATTAAGTGGAAAAGCAACAGGGGGATCAAATGAGAAAAAGGAAACCAGTGCTTCTTCTTCGGTCGAATTGAACTCTAGTAACTTTGATGAATTGGTTATCAAAAGCAAAGAACTTTGGATTGTAGAATTTTTCGCACCTTGGTGAGCGTTTCCTATATTTCAAGAGTTAAATTTTTGCTCTATTAGCTATTACCTGACTGAACCTGTAATTCTACTTCTGCATTTGCAGCTCTAAATCTTGTTAACATTTTTTTTTCTTTTTTATTTCTCAAAGGTGTGGACATTGTAAAAAATTAGCTCCCGAGTGGAAAAGAGCGTCCAATAATTTGAAAGGGAAGGTTAAACTGGGTCATGTTGATTGTGATGCTGATAAGGTAAGGCTATACACCTCATAGCCGATACATGTTTATATTAGTGTTGTCAATAGTACAAAGTGTTTTCAAATAGCACCAATTGCAGTCTAGCATAGCGGAATTTGAACAAACTTCATCCTTGAATGACAAAGCTGATTAATACTCAAAATTCCATTGGCTTTGGTCAACTTAAATGCAGTATTAATTATTAATTTTTTTAATCTTCCTTTCAATTTATATTATTCTGATAACATGTTTTTTTGGTCAGTCTCTAATGAGCAGGTTCAATGTTCAAGGATTCCCAACAATATTAGTATTTGGAGCCGATAAAGATACTCCAGTTCCTTACGAGGGTGCAAGAACTGCCTCAGCTATCGAATCATTCGCATTAGAACAGCTCGAAACAAATGTTGCCCCTCCAGAAGTGACAGAGCTATATAGTGCAGTAAGTATTTGCTTTCCTGCAAATTTTACTTGATCGTCACTAATTTGAAACGGAGAATATAAAACATAAACCTAAGTATCTGTCTATAGGATGTTTTGGAAGAGAAATGTGGTTCTGCAGCTATCTGTTTTGTTGCCTTCCTTCCCGACATTTTGGATTCCAAGGCTGAGGGGAGGAACAAATACCTTCAACAGTTATTAACCGTTGCAGAGAAGTTCAAAAGGAGTCCTTACAGGCAAGTAAAACTTTAACATCACTGTGACTTTAATCGCCAATGCACACTGGTTTTACACTGATGTCCAATGAGAATTCTGCATTTTGCGGTTGCAAAGTGAACCTACGTTAAAATATCATTTCACTAACAGTACATCTCTAGGAAACTCTTGAATCAATCTTTGTTGACGAATTCTTGAATTTTGTGTCTTGAACAGCTACGTATGGGTGGCCTTACACTAACTGTACATCTGTAGGAAACTCTTGAATCAATCTTTGTTGACAAATTCTTGAATTTTTGTGTCTCGAACAGTTACGTATGGGTGGCCGCCGGTAAGCAGCCAGATCTTGAGCAGAATGTTGGTGTTGGTGGATATGGTTATCCAGCTTTAGTAGCCTTGAACATTAAGAAAGCTGTTTATGCTCCTCTTAAGAGTGCTTTCGAACTTGACCAAATTATGTAAGTCTGTTCTTCCAATGTTATGCTAAATAGTAAACACTTTACTGAAATGAACAAGTTCTTGAATACTATTTATTTATTTTTGGCAGAGAATTTGTGAAAGAAGCTGGACGCGGCGGCAAAGGGAACTTGCCCTTGGGAGGTACTCCTACCATTGTAAAGACAGAACCATGGGATGGAAAAGATGGAGAAATAATTGAAGAGGATGAATTTTCTCTCGAAGAACTCATGGGAGAAGATGCCTCAAGCAAAGATGAGCTATAATGAATCAGAAAGGGAATGATACGAAGTTAGTGTTTGTCATTACCAATTTTATGCTATAGGAAATGATAGTATGTAGAATATTTAAGAGAAATGTGTAACTTATGATGATTGTGATAGCTGTTTTTCGGGTTTTTGTTCATGTTTGGAGTTAAAAACTAGTCTAGTGATGAGTGATCTTTTGAGGAGCATCATATGTCATTTCAGTGGTACAACATATATGAAGAAAATGTTAACTATCACCATGTTTTGATATTTTCTGTCTCATTAATGAACAATTGAGCATTAGTTAACAAAGTACAGCCTTCACGTAGTTCCCTTAAAAAAAGAAATTCACTAACAGAAAATGAAAATTCCTAAATTCCTAATTGCTGCATCAACCATTCTCTTCTACCTTTTTTTCCTTCTCCTTTTATTTCAAATATTCAACAATATATATCATCTTATGCTTCTTACTACTTTGATTTTATAAGTCTTCTTTATTCTTTAGCTGTCACTTCACTTGCGTTCTTCGCTACTACTTTGATTTTATAAGTCTTCTTTATTCTATAGCTGTCACTTCACTTGCATTCTTCGCTCTTATTCACTCAATGTGTTTTTCAAACTTTCTTCTAACTGTGTAAAATATGTTGAACTGCTGACCGCCCTATCAACCTCTTAGCGTGCCATTCCTTGAAAAGATATTTTTGACAAAAAACTTGGTTATAACCTTTGCATATCATTGGGAGTTGTCATTGCCTTAATCCATTTGAAAACATAATCAACACCTACAAAAAAATATATAGATTTCTAAAGGATTGAGAAAAAGACCCCATGAAAACTATACCACATATATCAAAGAGTTCAATTTCTAAAATATTAGGAAGGAACATATCTTGTCTCATATAAATATTTCTCGTCATTTGGCATCTATCACGAGCCTTAACTAAATCATTAGCATCCTTAAATAGAGATGGCCAGAAATAACTTGATTGTAGCACCTAAGTTGTTGATTTAGCACCTTAAATAGAGATGGCCAAAAATAACCTGATTGTAGCACCTAAGTTGTTGTTCTGGTTCCACCAAAGTGACCTCCATAAGGAGCATTATGACAAGTTGTCAGGATCTGTCATGTCTCTGGGTGATCAACACATCTTCTGAGTTATTGATCAACACATTTCTTGTACAGGACTAGTTCATCTAAATAATAGCTCTTGCATGAATGGATAAATCTCTTCCTTTGCTGTGAGTTGAACTCAGGCGGAACATACTCACTCACCAAATAATTCACTATGTCAGCATACCAGGGTGTCATGACAGATGTCATCAGAAATAATTGCTCATCGGGAAATTCCTCCTTTATATCTCTTTCATTCGGGGTCTGGACCTCTTCAGGCAGCCTAGATAAGTGGTCAGCGTCCAAGTTTTCTACCCCCTTCTTGTCTCTAATCTCTAGGTCAAATTCTTGCAACAAAAGTACCCATCTTATCAATCTTGGTTATATATCTTTCTTTGCAATAAGGTACTTGATTGCTGCATGATTTGTGTAAACTATCACTTTGGTGCCCACCAAGTATGATCTAAACTTATCAAATGCAAACACCACTGCCAGCAGTTCCTTTTTTGCGGTTGTGTAGTTGACTTGAGCCTTAATGAGTGTCCTACTTGCATAATAAATTGTATGGAAGACTTTGTTGTGCCTTTTCCCTAGAAAAACTCCAATGGTGAAATCACTAGCATCACTCATGAGTTCAAAGGGTTTAGACCAATTAGAAACTTTCAGTATGGGAGCTGAAATCAAAGCTTCCTTCAATAATCTAAACGTTTTGTCACATTCCTTGCTGAAGACGTATTGCACGCCATGTTGCAACAGCTGACGTAAAGGCTTAGTAATCCTTGAAAAATCCTTAATGAATCTTCTATAAAACCCAGCATGGCCAAGAAAGCATCTAAATACTTTGACGTTAGTAGGAGGAGGTAATTTTTCAATAACTTCAATCTTGGCTTGATCAACCTCCAACCCTTCCTTAGAAGTCTTGTGCCCCAAGACTATTCCTTCCTTAACCATGAAGTGACATTTCTCCCAGTTCAGTACCAAGTTGTTTTTCTCACACCTTTTCAACACCAATTCCAAGTTTTCTAAGCACTTCTTAAATGATTCTCCAAAGACAGAAAAATCGTTCATGAAGACTTCCATGGAATTCTCAATTAAATCTGGAAAAAAAATAGCCACCATGCACCTTTGAAATGTGGGTGGTGCATCATTACATAATTCAAATGACATTCTTATGAAAGCAAAAGTGCTAAAGGGACATGTGAAGGTTGACTTTTCTTGGTCTTCAAGAGCGATGGTAATTTGATTATAGACCAAGTAGCCATCCAAAAAGCAATAAAACTTCTTACCCGCTAATCTATCTAGCATCTGATCAATGAATGGTAGAGGAAAATGATCTTTGCATGTAACTTTGTTCAATTTCCTATAGTCCATACATATCCTTTAGCTAGTGAATGTTCTAGTAGGAATTAATTCATTTTTATCATTTGTGATGATTGTCATGCCTCCCTTCTTTGGAACACATTGGACTGGGTTGACCCAGACGCTTTTAGAAATTGAGCAAATGATGCCAGCGTCTAACCATTTGATAATCTCCTTCTTCACAACTTCCTTCATGGAGGAATGTAATTTCCTTTGGGCTTAATACTATTCATTGCATTCTCTTCCAAAAGGATTTTGTGCATGCACATTGTTGGACTGATCTCTTTAATGTCAGATATCTGCCATGCAAAAGCCTTCTTGTATTTCTTCAGAAGTGCCAGAAGTTGACACCTCTGATCCTCAGTTAAGTCAGAAGATATATTGACCGGTAACTTTTGATCTCCCTCTAGGAAAGAATATTGTAAACTAGATGGAAGTTGTTTCAACTCCAATTCATGAGGGACTTCAATTGATGGTATATTGATTTTTGCATCCTAAGACTCCATTTCCAAAACCTCAAAAGATTTTGTTAACCTTTGCACATCCATAACTTGTTCTTGATCTTTCATAGCCTCAAGATCTTCTATGTTGTGCCTTATCTACCAGAACTTTTTAGCAATTGTTTATGAATAATTGTCTCCTAGTTGGAGATCAATGAGAAATCAGTTATCTCTTCATCTTGATATTTGAGAGCATTTAACACATTAAATACCACTTATTGTCCATTTACTCTCATGGTCAACTCACCCTTTTCCACATCTATTAAGGTTCTGTTTGTTACAAGAAAGGGTATTCCCAAAAGAATGGGAGTATCTCCGTCCGATCAAAGTTCATGATTATAAAGTCAGTTGGAAATACAAACTTGTCAACTTTGACCAACACGTCCTCAATATTTCCTTGAGGGTAGCAATTGCTCCTATCTTTCAATGAAGGGTGATTCTTATTAGCCTAGCTTCTCCGATACCAAGCTTCTTGAAAATAAAGAGTGGCATGAGGTTGATGCTCGCTCCAAGATCGCACAATGCTCTTCCACAAAAATAATCTCCAATGTTTCATGATATATTGAAACTTCCAGGATCTTTTAACTTGTGGGGAAGTTTGCATAATACCAATTGGTTGCATTCTTGTGTTAGGGTCACAACTATGAACTCTCCCACTCTTCATCTTTATGTGAGCACATCTTTCATGAATTTTCAATAGTTGAGAATTTCTTGGATGGCTTTTATAAGTGGTATGTTGATGTGCACCTATTTCAAAATCTCCATAAATTTGCCAAATTGTTATTCCTTTTTTGCCTTCCTAATTCAGTGAGGAAAAGGAGGTGGTGGTCTCTCTTGCACGAACCTAAGCATATGGCTGCTGTCAGTCATATCATAAGACATTCCCACCGGTGTGGATGTCGTGCCACAATTTTTTAGATTGTATTTTGAAGTCAAAGGATCTTTTTGCTTTCTCTCAGTGTTGAGTGTTGGAGTCACCTCATCTCGTTCATTCAACTCTTCTGGAGTACTTGGGGTAGCTAAATCATTCATTGAGTAATATAGACTCTTACCACTTGTTTCAACATCTTTTCTACTTCTTAATTTAATGACCTTGCATGTCTCGACATTCTCGGAACTCGATGCTGCAGCAGGAGTTTCAGTAGTATTTCGAAGTGATCCCAAGGTTCTAGAACTCAAAGCAATATCAATCTTCCCCACTTGATTTTCCAGATTTTTAATGCTAGCTTCTTGTGTTTGAAACTGATTTTTAGTCTCTTGAATAAATGAATTCAAAATTTTTTCCAACTAACTTCCTCCCTGATTAGCCACACCATGACAAGGTGCAGAGAATCTAGGAGGTACTTGAGGTATTTGAGGTTTAGGTTGGGCTGGATTATCTCTCCAAGAAAAGTTAGGATGATTTCTCTATCCAGGATTGTATGTGTTACTATTTGAGTTGTTGAACTTGTTGCCCACATAATTAACTGAGATTGGATTATTAGCACACTCTTCAAACAGATGGGTTCCTCCACAGTAAACACTTGCAACTTCAGAGGCGTCAATTACAACTTTGACTGGCTTATCAATTGTCGCGTCAGGACTTGACATTATATTATTCATCATTTTATAGAATTATGCCACCTGATTTACAAGGGTTATGGTCTCTGAGACCTCATGAATACCAGCAGGCTTCTTTTGTATGGTTCCGGCAACTGCTCTTGTAACTGGACGTTGGTAAGTGTTGGTCGTGATACTCTCGATTAATGACTAACGTTTTTGATAGGATTTTGATAACAATGTTCCACCGGATGAAGCATAAAGCATGTTTCTTGATGATGAAACTAATTTGTTGTAGTATGTGTCTAAATAAATACAGATTGGTATCCCATGACGAGAGCATTGTCGCAATAGTTCCTTGAATATTTCCCAAGCATCATAAAGTGACTCATCTTCCCCTTGTCTAATATATGTTATCTCATTCCTCATCTTGGCATTCTTGACAGGTGGGAAGTATTTAGCCAGAATTTTTCATCTAGGGCATTCAAAGTATCGATGGAGTTTGGCTTTAAGGAATTGAGCCAGCTTTTAGCCTTATCCCTTAGAGAGTAAGGAAACAGTCTGAGCCTGAAGGCGTCATTTGTTACGCCAGGAATCTTGAAATTGCTTTCAACCTCCAGAAATTGTCTCAAGTGTATGTGTGGATCTTCATTGGAGCATCCGACTACTGGCCAATGGTTTGTAACATCTTAAACACCACGAGCTTGAATTCAAATTGAGCCACGGTGATTTCTGGTCTGACAATTCCTGTGTTCATAGCATTAGGATCAAAGACTACGTAGTCTCTAATGTTTCTTGCCCTGTCATTGGCGATGCTAATAACGTCTGTTTCTTCCATGACAGCTCCCTCCACTTGAATTTCCTCAAAATATTTTATCAAAGGAATATGAATTCCTATTACTGGTTGTTGAGAAACAAGTAACAGTCTCCTTCATAAATGAAATGACCTTTTAGGTTCAGGATTTTCTCTGTATTCTGGAGATAACAACCTGTGCATGCAGAAGCTATCTGTCTGTCGTAACACCAGATTACAGAAAAGGTCAGAAGCTCAAATGTTTATTTTCATAAACACAATAAATCAACGCGTTAATGACACACTCCCCAGAAACGGCGTCAAAAACTTAATGGTTAATTTTTGTACGTGCAAGTATACGCAGTCAAATTAGTAGCAAGTAATAAAAAAAAAGTATTGATCCCACAGAGATTGTATTAAGCATAATGATTTTCATACAAGAAGTAGTTAAGAAAGTGGTTATAAAATATCAATCCCACAAAGGTAATAAAATAATGGTGTGCGTCACGTGGTTAAGAAAGTGAAAAGACATAGAAGATAATTAAGGTTAACAAAGAGTGAAATAATATGTTAGACATTGTTCCATTTAATGAATTCATATAATATATGCTTATGATGTGTTATGTCATGACATATGAGGTCAGAATATGATCTTAAGGTGTATCTCTACAACATCATAAACATATACCTCAAAGTAAGGGGACAAATCTCTAAGCCTCACTTGTAACCTTGGTGCATGTCTGGGTTCATTCTGAAGTTTCCCTATGAGTGTAGCTTTATCTCTAAAGTAGCTAATCTAGTGAATATCTATATCCTACTATTTCCAACCATATTTACTTATGAGTTCCATTTGTTAAAGGATCTCTCAACATTAACAAGTTGTTATCTACTCCCAAGATAGCCATACAAAGGAATAAATATATGGCATAAATTCACACGAGTAAAATATATCAAGACAACTCATTCATAATATTCAAAAGATTACTAATTCATTAAATTTCACATTATCCAAAAAAAAGCTCATAATGAGAAAAATAAGCACAACACAGAAAGATCTTAAGCTAAACATTCCTAAGAAAGAAGATAAAAATGATAAACCTAAGGGTGAAACTTTAGTAACTTGCAATTTGTTAAATAGCAGGTGATGACTTATGTCACGCCTCCCCTCGTCTCTTCGTCTTTGTCTACCTTTATTTCACTTCTGCAGAATTTTTTAAAGTTTTAGAACCACTTACTTCATTGCATTGCAGGTCTATTTATAGAGGTTTTCCAACTGCACATTAATTCTCTTAGGTTTTTGGGAATTTACAATGATCCATTAAATTAAGCCCAAAGAATAAATCATATTCCTTTATGTTGTACTATGATAGTAAACTGCACATGGGAGACAACATGACATTGTGGTCGTATTGCAGCAGCAACGGTAGTGTAGGAACAACAGCGGTACAACAACAGCAACAACTTTGACAGCTTTTCAAAATTTTGTCTTGTAGCATTTTCATTCTTATCTATTCATTTCTCTTTTGTCTTGTAGCATTTCATCTTTATCCATTCATTTTCTACAACTCATCATTATTTTCTTCTCAAAATGCTGCCACATCAGTACTAGCACCGTAATTGAGAACTTATACCAGCATATTTGTAACACTGATAAGTGCTAAAATGTACTGATATTGATTGTAAATAATTGACACTTATTGGCTTGATTCAACCAATAAACCTCAACTTTTGTGCATATGTTGTATAGTTTAAATTATAGTGTATATATTGAGTGTCGCGTAAATTTCATTGAGTTTATTTGATTTTTTCTCATTTTTTGTAGGTATATAAGCAATGATATTTTGTCATTATCTTATAGAGCATTGAATAAGCTTTCCAACGCTTTCGACCGCGCGAAAAACAGCTTTACGGTTCAGAAGTTATGGTCGAAACAAGTGATGGTTTGCTGTCATGTTCGCCAGGCGAACAGAAAGTTCTAAAACGCGTGAAAAGCATTGTTTTGGCAGTAGCAAAAGTTGCATATGTTCGCCAGGCGAACAGGACTTTGCCAGACGAATACTGGGATCCATTTTTGTCTACTTAAGTGATTTTTCAGCATTTTTTAGAGGATGTTGTTTGGGAACTTTTTACCCCAACTTCATCAAACACATTCTTGAGTAGATTTAGCTTAGAAACAACATTGGAGGGTGCATCTTGACGATCCGGAGTCGAATCCACTTCAATCGGAGTTGACAGACCGTGAGATTTGTGTTCTTCTTCCTTCCTCTCTATGTATTTTTCATTTGTTGGAGTTTTGTATGTAAGTTTATCTTGATTGTATGTATATTTATGGATCTTTGTATAAAATCTCTTTTACAACTCTTTATCGATGGTTATCTTGATTTTTTTACTGAATGGGTTTGGATTGCTATAGACATATAATGTTCGAACTCGATCTAAGATGAACATCTATTAGATTCTAAATGCTAGAGATAGATTTAGGACTAATATTCACGTGGGTATCGATTCTTAATGCTCCGTGTTGTCGAGTTGTGTGAGAGATCAACAATGAGACGATACGGTTGATCTCTCGACTTTGCGTTAGAGATAAGCTCTGTTGTGAGCGATACATGATGATATTGACGAGCGAATTAGGTTGCGTGCATTTGATCCATATATTTTTTAGTACATGATGGGTAGAACGAAATACAACTCCTGATGAGTTTTCTCATTTCTTAAGAATGTACTTATTTTCTTGTTTTATGTTTTTCCTTTTGAATTTTTATCCCGAACCATTCAAACCCAAGCTTAGAAACGTAGAGATTGTCGAACGACATTCTTTCTCTCACACTAATCCCTGTGGAGACGATAAATCCCAGAGGAAATTCTTCCGAAAATAATATTTTTGCTTGCTGTTTTACCGCTTCAAAAAAATGGCGCCGTTGTCGGGGATTGGTTGTGATATTGAGTCGCATTGCGATAGTTTCTATATTTCTAAGCTTTGCACATAATTGTATATATATATATATATATATATATATATATATATATATATATATATATATATATATATATATATATATATATATATATATATATATATATATATATATATATATATATGCTTCTATAGATACTTGTTTTGCTTTTGTCTTCCATTATGTTTGTTTAAGTGTTGTATATATTTTGTTCTCGTAACATTTGTTCAAGTGTTTGGTTAGGACACTTTCTTTTGGTTGGCGCTTTACAAAGCATCGGCGTGTATGTGAGGAAGTTACTAGCAAAGAACATTAAAGGTGTCGAGCTAACGACATGAAACAAGCGCTTGTTGGGAGGCAACCCAATGGTTTTTGAGTTTGTATAGCTTTATGTTTATTTAGTTTAATTCAATTTTGTTAGGTTGTTATAATAATGTTTGTGTTTGCTCTCAAGTTTGTTTTTGATTAGCTTGAGGATGCATTTTATGATTTTCCAAGTTTGATCGTTTCAACTTGCGAATGTATGATTTTGATATTGTTTGAAGTTAGTACTTTGCAAGGTACTCGTTTATCGCTTTCTAGAACATAACATGATTATGAGACTTTTCATTTGTACAATTTTCATGTCATTCATTCTTTTGTCATACTTGTTCAATTTTGAATCACTTTAGAACTAAACCTTTTTGTGAGGAGCTTTCCATTGTTTACTATATGCAGGAGACCAACATTCTTATTTAACTCGGTTTTATTATGTTTAATCTTGTATTTGTGTTGATTTGTATGATAGCACTAAAATGATCAAGGCATTTTGTTCGATTTTGAGTATACCCACTTGACCAAATAGTCAATCTACCTTGTGAGTGAGTGAGAATTTGCTTACCCCTTTGAGCCTTTGTTAGAATCCATATTGGTGTTAAGTTCATTTTTGTATGGATTCTAATACTTTTTCTTGAACTATAACCATGACTTGTTATTTGAGTTTTTACCCGTGCCTAATAAGTTTGGGAGCATTCATGTCACTATGTGTGATTGTATCCAAGTTGGGGAGAAGAGGTTGGTTGCTAAGAGGTTGAGAAAAAGAAAAAGTTTGAAAAAGAAAAAAAATGAAAAAGAAAAAGGAAAAAAAAAGGGAAAAGAATTGGAAATTTTTTTTTAAAAAAATAGAATAATGTTATGCGAATAAGTTGCGTGGAATGGTATAGCAATTTGGAAAAGAGAAAAAGGTGATTGGAATTTGTGAGTGCTTGAGATTGTGAGAAATGATTACTCTCATTTGATTAGGCAAGTTTTTGTTCTTTTACCTTGAGAAAAACAATTTTTTGTTACCCAAGCCACATTACAAACCTTAAAGCCCTTGTGTTTTTTGCTTTTATACTGTTCAATATGAGTTTTTTTCTTGATGAATGCATAATTTAACTTGTTGTTGACTTGATTGTTGGGTGAGAGTTAAGTCCCTCGTATTTGTTTTTTATTCATCTACCGCTGAAGTGTGTGCTAGGTGTGATTCATTTTTGAACTTTGTATTGTCTTAGAATTTTTGACATGTGTTTTGTATTTAGGAGTTGTTTTGTTTTCATGTTATCGTTATAGTTTAGTGGTATGTTTTGCTTTGCATGTACGTTTTTGTGTTGAACCATACATTTGTTTTTGTTTTTCAAAACTTGTTGAATCGTGATTGCTTGGTTATTACTTTTGTTTTCTTGAGTTGATCGATTCTTGTTTGAGGACAAACAAGTTTAAGTTGGGGAGAGTTGATAAGTGCTAAAATGTACTGATTTTGAGTGTAAATAATTGGCACTTATTGGCTTGATTCAACCAATAAACCTCAACTTTTGTGCATCTATTGTATAGTTTAAATTATAGTGTATATATTGAATGTCGCGTAAATTTCATTGAGTTTAATTGATTTTTTCTCATTTTTTGTAGGTATATAAGCGATGATATTTTGTCATTATCTTATAGAGCATTGGATAAGCTTTCCAACGCTTCCGACCGCGCGAAAAACGGAGTTACGGTTCATAAGTTATGGTCGAAACAAGTGATGGTTTGCTGTCATGTTCGTCAGGCGAACAAAAGTTCTAAAACACGTGAAAAACATTGTTTTAGCAGTAGCAAAAGTTGTATATGTTCGCCAGGTGAACAGGACTTCGCCAGGCGAATACTGGGACCCATTTTTGTCTATTTAAGTGATTTTTCAGCATTTTTTAGAGGATGTTGTTTGGGAACTTTTTACCCCAACTTCATCAAACACATTCTTGAGTAGATTTAGCTTAGAAACAACATTGGAGAGTGCATCTTGACGATCCGGAGTCGAATCCACTTCAATCGGAGTTGACAGACCATGAGATTTGTGTTCTTCTTCCTTCCTCTCTATGTATTTTTCATTTGTTGGGGTTTTGTATGTAAGTTTATCTTGATTGTATGTATATTTATGGATCTTTGTATAAAATCTCTTTTACAACTCTTTATCGATGGTTATCTTGATTTTTTACTTAATGGGTTTGGATTGCTATAGACATATACTGTTTGAACTCGATCTAAGATGAACATCTATTAGATTCTAAATTCTAGAGATAGATTTAGGACTAATATTCACGTGGGTATCGATTCTTAATGCTCCGTGTTGTCGAGTTGTGTGAGAGATCAAAAATGAGACGATACGGTTGATCTCTCGACTTTGCGTTAGAGATAAGCTCTGTTGTGAGCGATACGTGATGATATTGACGAGCGAATTAGGTTGCGTACATTTGATCCATATATTTTTTAGTACATGATGAGTAGAACGAAATACAACTCCTGACGAGTTTTCTCATTTCTTAAGAATGTACTTATTTTCTTGTTTTATGTTTTTCCTTTTGAATTTTTATCCCAATTCAAACCCAAGCTTAGAAACATAGAGATTGTCGAACAACATTCTTTCCCTCACACTAATCCCTGTGGAGACGATAAATCCCGGAGGAAATTCTTTCGAAAATGATATTTTTGCTTGCTGCTTTACCGCTTCAACAAACACCCATATATAATATATGTCTAGAATATTCATATCATACATGGTTACAAATTTGATACTGAAATACACAAGTTCCTAGTAACACATTGTACATAATACATGGCAAAATAAAACACTAAAAGTGGCACAATATATATACAAGATGTTCAAAATACAACTAAGAACTAGATCATTAAATAATGATCTCAAAATAAAAGTCTTCACGGTAGGAAGCCATCAAAAAGGTGAGATAAGTAAGAACGATCAAGTTATCTTGTCCTTACCTTTCGCCGAATCGGAATTACTTGAAAATAATCAAGAATATGGGGTGAGATGATAATTTTAGTGGGTTCCCTATCTTATGGATTCTCTCAGCTATGCAAGGTTCTAATCATCTAGTACTTCAAATCGCAAAGGGAAAAAGAGAGGAGACTTGAATTCACATAAAACTTGCATTAAATGGTAACATGTCGCTTGAGTTCAACAACTCAAACTATCACTAATCAGAAACTATACCAAGACAAATTTCCTCGGTCAACCCTACGTCTAGAGTTATCGACACACGTCATGGATCCTTGTAGCTACTTTGACATACAAAATAGATTCGGATTCAAGGTGTTTTCCACATGAATCATCGCTTCCCACGGGACTCTATCCATCTCAAGCCTTTTACCCGTATGCTCCATTCATACACACGGGACTCAAACCTGTCAAAGTAATAGTACGTACATCCAAAGGAGCTCTACATAAGCATCTACTCTTGGAATGGCACATCTCAAGGGTTGTTTCCAACTACGTGATCAAATACACAAAGCATGATTGTATTCGACAATCACAAGACAAACAATTTCACCTTAATCACAATAACACAAAACCAATACATGCTCCATATAATGCCTCACCTCACCACTAGACAACTACTTGTCAAAGATACACATCTAGGCATCAAATGCATAAGAATTGTCATCTAAATCATCCATTTAACTCATAGTCCTCTTACTAAGTCATTTCATTAGTTTCCATTAAAGGTTTCCTCACATTCCTTTATAGTTTTCCAACCATATTATTATTATTACAATCCATCGATCAATCAAGGTAGTATGCATATCCATCATAATAATCAATGTAAAATAATCCACGATACAAATAAATATGTGTATAAAGTAACCAAGCAAGTAAGAAAACAAACTCTCAAAATCCTGTCAGGCTCGTTGTGTGACGGGAAAGCGAGGTTGCTTTCCCTTGAGTTCGTTCTGCAAGCTCTAGACGAATAAGAGGCTGAAGAAAAATGCTTCAGTGGTCGTTGTGCGACCGTAAGGCGAGGGCTCTCCTACAGCTCGTTGCAAGCTCACTCTGCGACCGTAGCAGAGTTCCAGATCGTGTTGAGCTCGTTGGAGGGTCGTTGTGCGACCACGTCGATTCGTGGACAGATACCTGCATAATGATGACAGCAACAAGAGGATTTCACCCTCATCTCTACCCATTCCTATTTCCATCAAAATATCATCAAACATAGCAACATAATATCACAAACAACATGATTTACATATATTTAGGGACAATCATGGAAGTAGAAGAATCATGTACTCATAAATTCCATTTTTCTCAACCTAACTTTCCTACTTCTACAATGATGGTATCTAACTAGAACCCACCTCTAGAAAGATGGTGATGAAGTTGTTGGTGATGAAGGTGAGATGGTGAATGATGAATACTTCCTCTTCTTCCACTTCTAGGTTTTCTTCTTCGTTCATTTTTCTCTTCTTTCTCTCTACTTCTTTTACTATATTTTCTTTCTTTCTTCTAATAATCCCACTTTCTTGGAATAAAGGGAAAATAATGATACATAGAAAATATCATTTTGGGTAAAGTTGGTAAGAGTGGCAGATGAGGTAGCAAAAAGAACATTAAGTGGTAAAATATCCAATATTAGTGTTATCAAAATGTCTCAATTGTATCAATTAATAAAAGGTCAGAGTCGAATAATATTAATTAAATCAATTTGAGCTCACTAGTTACTCTAATTGTCCCAACTGATAATTCTCAGAGCACATAGGAACTCATATTATCTCAACTAATGTTATTTAAAGCACTTTAGAATAAGACAAGGTATTACATCCTCGCCCCTTAAATAAAAATTTGTCCTTGAATTTAAATTTTACCTGAAAATGGTAAGGATAAGCTTCGCACATGTCCGACTCAAGTTCCCAAGTAGCATTGCTCGAATGTGTCTCGTCCCACTGAACCTTAACAAGAGGAATTGCCTTATTCCTCAACACCTTAGTTTCTCTTCCCACAATACGACTTGGTTGAGGTTCAAAAGTCAAATCTACTTCTATCTCCACTGAATCTGGAAGAATGGGCCGAGGAGGATTAGGAATGAACTTCCAGAGTTGAGACACGTGAAAAATACCATGCATCTTAGAAAGAGAAAGTGGTAAGGCAAAACGGTAGGCAACTTCACCAATCCTTTCTAAAATTTGATACGGTCCCACATATCTCAGACTTAACTTCCATGATTTAAACGATCCTCTCAACCTCAATCTTGGGGTAACCTTCAAAAACACATGATCACCTTCTTCAAATTCTAAAGGCCTCATTCGGTTATCCATATAAATCTTTTGATGGTCATGTGCCTTCTTGACCTTGTCACGTATCATTCTTATCTTCTTCGTAGTTTCGTGCATAATTTTTGGTCCTAGAATTTGTTCTTCACCAACTTTCGTCCAACACAAAGGTGTTCTAAATTTCTTCCATGCAAAGTTTCATAAAGAGCCATTTTGATACTTGTGTGCTAACTATTGTTGTATGCAAATTCAATCAATGGTAAGAGCTTTTTCCAATTTCCTCCACTTTCAAACACACAAGCTCTCAATTTTTCAATGTTTGTATCGTCCTTTTCGTCTGACCATCTGTCTGAGGATGATTCAACGTACTTAAGCACAACTTAGATCTCATGGTTTATTGTAAAGCTCTCCAAAATCTTTAAGTAAACTTTAGATCTTTATTGGACACAATACTAGAGGGTACACCATGTAGTCCCACAATTTCCTCAACAAACAACCATGCAAGATGACTTGCCTTGTAAGTAGTCTTCACTGCTTGGAAATGTGCGGACTTTGTCAATTGATCCATAATTACCCATATAGAATCATAATCACCTTGTGTACGAGGTAACCCAACCGCAAAATCCATTGAAATACTATCTCACTTCCATACCGGAATCTCAAACGATTGCAACAAACCACCCGGTCTTTGGTGCTCAATCTTCACTTGTTGGCACACCACACATTCAGACACATACTCCATAATATCCCTTTTCATCCCAGACCACCAATAGTTATTTTTTAAGTCTTGATACATCTTTGAGGAACCAGGATGTATGGTAAAAGCGCCTTTATGAGCTTCCTCCAGAATCTTCCTTTTTAACTCTACATCATCCGGGACACAAACCCTTTGATTAAAAAGAATAACTTTATTTGTGGCAAGACTGAAACCAAATTGATCCAACATCCCTTGCAACTTTATATCCGACCTTTGTCCTTGTTGGATTCTTCCCTTAAAGTGGAACTTACATTCAAATTTCCCATTATCACACCATCCGGAGTCCAAAAAAATTGAAGATTAAGATCTCGAAACTTTTCCAAGAACGCATACTCACATATTATCAACTCGGCTTTATGTACTTCTTTCTGACTTAACGCATCTGCCACCTTGTTTGCTTTACCTAAATGATACTTCAATTCAAAGTCAAAATCCTTCAAATACTCCATCCACCTCCTCTGACGCATGTTCAACTCTTTTTTACCAAACAAAAACTTCAAACTCTTTTGATCATTAAACATTTTAAATCGCACCCCATACAAGTAATGACGTCACACTTTTAGTGTAAAAACAACAATCGTTAACTCTAGATCGTGAGTTGAATAATTCTCCTCATGGGCTTTCAACTGGCGAGAGGCATAAGCTACGACTTGATCACCCTGCATTAACACTTATTCTAATCCCTTCTTAGACACATCACAAAATACTTCATATGACTTACTAGGATCAGAAATAATCAGAACAGAAGTAGTCGTCAATCTCTCCTTCAAACTCCTAAAACTTTGTTCACAACTGGAATCCCAATTGTAAGGAATCTCCTTCCAGGTAAGTCTAGTCATTGGTAAAGTCAACTGAAAAAAGCCTTTAATGAACCTTTTATAATAACCTGCCAAGCCCAAGAAACTTCTGACTTCAGAAGCTTTCTTCGGTCTCTCCCAATTAATTATCGCTTCAACTTTCTATGTATCTACCGACATACCTCCCTGAGATATCACATGACCAAGAAATCTCACTTCCGTCATCCAAAATTCACACTTGCTTAACTTGGCAAAGAGTTGCTTCTCTAGCAATACTGGTAGAACAATTCTTAGATGTTCTTTGTGCTCTTGTAGAGTACGATAATAAATAAGAATGGCATCAATAAAGATCACCAAGAATTGGTCCAAGTAGGGTTGAAATATATGTTTCATGTAATCCATGAAAATAGCTGGAGCATTCGTCACACCAAAATGCATCACAATAATCGGGTTCTAAATGCGGTCTTTGGTACATCGAAATTCTTCACGCAGATTTGATGATAACCTAACCGTAAATCAATCTTCGAGAACACACAAACTTCTTTTAATTGATCCAACAGGTCGTCTATCCTGGATAGAGGGTACCTGTTTTTTTATGGTGACTTTATTCAATTGACGGTAATCAATACACAAACGCATATCACCATCCTTCTTCTTTACTAGCAGTACTGGGGATCCCCATGGTGAGACACTAGGTTGAACGAAATGCTTAGCCATAAACTCTTCCGATTGTTCCTTCAATTATCTTAACTCGAGTGGTGTCATTCAATACGGAGAAACTAATATAGGATTCGTTCCCTATATCAGGTCAATAGAGAATTCCACTTCTCTCTCTGGAGGAAGAGATGTGACATTCTCGGGGAAAACCTCTGGAAACTCACAAACTATAGGAATTTGTGAAATTTTCTGGTCGTCACTTGTCTCTTGGGTGAGAACTAAAAGAACAGACTTCTCCTTCTCAAATAAGAAATTAACCATACCAACCGTACCTTCCAAAATAGTAGTTAACACATCCTTTGGAGTAGCTTCACTAGACAAAATAATGATCAACTTCTCCTCACAATCTATATACACTGAATTAGCAAAAAGTCAATCCATTTCCAAGACAACATCAACTTTCTTAAGCGGCAAATAAATAAGGTCAATTTGAAAAATTCTACCATCCAGTGATAACAAACAATTTTCACAAATTAACGGTTTCTCGACAACATCATCCATGGCGGTAGTAGCCATCATGGGAGGAGACAAAGGAATTGCTTGCAACCCGAGTCATTTCATGCATTGTATTGACATAAAAGAGTGTGTTGCTCCACAATCAAATAATACAAAACAAGGATGTTAATTCACGAAACACGTATTGGCAATCAAAGCATTATTACCTTTAGCCTTCTTCGTATCCAAAGTATAAACCCGACTGATATACTTCCCTTGCATCTAATTCCTATTCTGAGGACAGTCCTTCACCACATGACTCATCCCTTGACATTGATAATACCTCACACTTCCGAAATTACACCGTCCAAAATGATTCTTACCACAATAACAGCATAATGGAGGAGTGTTCAGTCTAGCATTTTGCACTTGTTTCCCTTTAAAGGGTTGTGGTCTAGGCCTAAACTGGTGATTTGGTCTTTCTTGGTTCTTCTGAGCAATCTAACTCAAATCCCTCTCTTCTTGAACTTTCTTCAAACTGTTCTCGGCCACATAACAGTATCCCAACAATTCTACATAAATGGTAAACTCCCTTTGAGATACACTATGAGAAATCTCAGCCATTAATCCAAATAGAATTTGGTCAATTTTCAACTTCTCATCCGGTGCATGCATAGCTTGCCTAGAATAAGCAGCAATATCCTCAAACTTCTCAGCATATGTAACCATTATCATGTTACCTTGTCAAAGCTTTTGAAATTTAAACTCTTTCAAGGTCCTCGAAGAGCTAGGAAAATAATTGTCTAGAAAGGTAGTCTTAAAATGCTCCCACACCCTAGGAATTCCTTGGTTAATCATCAGAGTTGAAGCATTTTTCCACCATCTCATAGCAGGACCTCTCATCATGTGGAAAGAAAACACCACTTTGTTCTCTTCACTACAGGGCATTATCAGAAAGATTCTCTCCATACCAGACACACATTCATAAGCCTTCACAGGATCTAGTCCGCCATAGAATTCAGGAGGATTCATGCAGAAGAAATCCTAAAAACTCCCTCCTGCAGCTTCTGTTGGAGTCACTAGAGGGTGAAAGCCTCAATTCAACTCTTGCATCATCTGTTGTATGAATTGATTTTGTTGTTCTTGCATCTGTTGAACAAATTGAGGTCACTGAACATTCTCACTACCACCTGGTGGATTCGAATCAGATGTCAGAGTTGCGGGTCTACTACGTCTTCTACGTCCGTGTTAAAACAGTGGTAAAGTATCGGGTTTGTATTATCGTCTCCACAGGGAATATAAGATTTTTCCGCCGTTCGTCAGTTGTTAAATTCGTAGTTTTATAATATCAAAGGGGTTTGGTTTTTAAAGTCGGTATCTTGCATGAAAAGTTATAAACAACGGTAAAAATTAGGGTTTGTCGGTTTGAATAAAGATTGCCAAAGTTAGGTTTCGATAATCACTTTGCATGCATAATTCTAATCAACATTCTATAAACTCTTTTTAGTGACCAACACATTCACAATATCCTCTCAATATGATTATCTCTAACTCATATTGTGATGTTTACCATTTTGATCCATTGTTGATCTCTCACACAATCTATCAAAATGACAACTTTAAAGCTTAACATTTTGAGTGAACAAAACCATCCAAGACTATCTCTAGCTCAAGAAAATAAAAGGATGAAAACCTAGGTCAAGAGTTGGGAAATATTTCTCAATCATTAACCAACACAAAAGATTGTAAATGAAAACAAGGTTTTCAACATATATTAATCATCCAAGAGTTTACAACTGAAGATCATCCATACACATACAAAGTTAGATGATTACCTACATCTAACCTTGACAACAAGATGAACTTAGCTACTCATTTTCATGGTAGCTTGAAGTAGAAGAAAATGGAGAAGATGAAGAACATCCACTTCGAAGAATCGATGAAGGATGTGATTCCACTTTTCCTTGATTGCACAAAATCGGTAGAAATGAAGAGGAACTAGTGTTTTTAGGGTTCTAGAGCTCTATTGTAATGTTACAAGATGCTCCCCTTTTAGAATGCCAAGTATGGGCTACATAAAGCAACTAACAAAGTACAAAAGATGTGCTGTCTGCGTACATTCGCCAGGCGAACCATGACCTTCGCCAGGCGAACCAAGAATAACTTGGCACTTCAAAGTGCCTCAGGTTAGCAAACCGCCCTCTGAGGTATCGCGTATTCGCCAGGCGAACGAATCACTCGCCAGGCGAACATTCGCTGGCCTCACTCGTCAGGCAAACTTTGGGTGGTTTTGCTACTGGAATCTGCATGAGGAAAGCTACCACTTCTTCGCCAGCACCTTCTCCAGGCGAAAGGTAGCAAAGCTTCGCTGGGACCTTCGCCAGACGAACTTCCTATCATTTAAGTCTGGGAGTTATTCTGAATTATTCGCTTCAGCTCGCCAACACTCGCCTGGCGAATATTCGCTGGCACTCGCTGAGCTTCGCCAGGCGAATGCCTTGATTTTTCAACATTCTCCAAGCTTTTTTGTCTTGATCCCAAGGTGCTCTTATTAGTGTCAATCCTGCACACTAACAGCAACATTACACACACCATTCACTTGGATCACATCAAAATGAAAGTAAACAAGTTTGACCACTAAATCAAATACTATTAGATGAAAATGATTACAAATACTACTAAAAAGAAGTCAAATAACTAATCTAATTGGAATCTAACAGTCCGTCCATCATGTCCCTAAATGTTATACGAATATAATCAAGTTGATCAGGCTCGATACTATTAATATAACATCTAGAACGATGATGACAACACAAATATGAAGCAGGAAGAAATACTTATAATATTTCATGGCTAGGTCGAGGATACGACCTGCTCTGATACCAACTGTAACACTCATACATAATATATGTCTAGAATATTCATATCATACATGGTTGTAAATTCGGTACTGAAATACACAAGTTCCTAGTAACACATTGTACATAATATATGCCAAAATAAAACACTAAAAGTGGCATAATATATATACAAGATGTTCGAAATACAACTAAGAACTAGATCATTAAATAATAATCTCAAAACAAGAGTTTTCACAGCGAAAACCCATAAAAAAATGTGAGATAAGTAAGAACGATCAAGCTATCTTGTTCTTACCCTTCTTCGAATCGGAACTACCTGAAAATAATCAACAACATGGGTTGAGATAATAATCCTAGTTGGATCCTAATCTTATGGATTATTTCGGCTCTATAAGATTCTAATCATCTAGTACTTCAAGCCCCAAAGGAAAAAAGGGAGGAGACTTGAATTCACATAAAACTTGCATTAAATGACAACATGTTGCTTGAGTTTAATAACTCAAACTATCACTAATTGGAAACCGTACCAATGCATATTTCCCCGGCCAACCCTACGTCTAGAGTTATCAACACGGGTCACGAGTCCTTGTAGCTAGCTACTTTGGCATACCAAATAGATTTGGATTCAAGGTGTTTTCAACATGAATCGTCGCTTTCCATGAGACTCTATCCATCTCAAGCCTTTTACTCGTAGACTTCATTCATACACACAGCACTCAAACCTGTCAAAGTAATAGTGTGTACATCCCAAAGGAGCTCTACATAAGCATCGACTCTTGGGCGGCACATCTCAAGGGTTGTTTCCGACTACGTGATCAAATACACAAAGCATGATCGTATTCGACAATCACAAGGCAAACATTTTTCACCTTAATCGCAATAACATAAAACCAACACATGTTCCATATAATGCCTCACCTCACCACTAGACAACTACTTATCAAAGATACACACCTATGCATCAAATGCACAAGCATTGTCATCTAAATCTTCTATTTAATTCCTAGTCATCTTACTAAGTCATGTGATTAGTTTCCATTAAGGGTTTCTTCACATTACTTTATAGTTTTCCAACCATATTATTATCATTACAATCCATTGATCAATCATGGTAAGTATGTATATCTATCATAATAATCAATGTAAAACAATCTATGATACAAATAAACATGTGTATGGAGTAACCGAGCAAGTAAGAAAACAAACTCTCAAAATCCTGTCAGACTCGTGTGCGATGGGAAAGCGAGGTCGTTTCGCCTTGAGTTCGGTGTGCGAGCTCTGGGCGAATAAGAGGCAGAAGCAAAACGTTGCAGTGGTCGTTGTGTGAAAGCAAGGCGAGGGCTCACCTGCAGCTTGTTGCAAGCTCGTTGTGCGACTGTAGCAGAGTTGCAGATCACGTTGAGCTCGCTGGAGGGTCGTTGTGCGACCGCGTCGATTCTTGGGTAGATACCTGCATAATGATGACAGCAACAAGGGGATTTCACCCCTATCTCTACCCATGCTTATTTCCATCAAAACATCATCAAACATAGCAACATAATATCACAAACAACATGATTTACATATATTTAAGGACAATCATTGAAGTAGAAGAATCATGTACTCATAAATTTCATTTTTCTCAAAACTTAACTTTCCTACTTCTAGAATGATGGTATCTAACTAGAACCCACCTCTATAAAAATGATGATGAAGTTGTTGGTGATGAAGGTGAGATGATGAATGATGAAGACTTTCTCTTCTTCCACTTCTAAGTTTTCTTCTTCTTTCCTTTTTCTCCTATTTCTCTTTTTTCTCTCTACTTCTCTTGCTATCTTTTTTTCTTTCTTCTAATACTCCCACTTTCTTGGAATAAAGGGAAAAGAATGATACATACAAAATATTATTTAGGGTAAAGTTGGTAAAAATGGCACATGAGGCAGGAAAAGAATATTAAGTGGTCAAATATTCAATATTAGTGTTATCAAAATGTCTCAATTATACTAATTAATAAAAGGTCAGAATCAAATAATATTAATTAAATCAATATGAGTTCACTAGTTACTCTAATTATCTCAACTGATAATTCTTAGAGCACATAGAAACTCATCTGATATCAACTAATGTTATTTAGAGCACTTTAGAATAAGACAGGGTATTACAATCTTCTAGCTCAAGGTCTGTTGGATGGTGTTCACAGATTCTTGACGTGACAAAACTCGTCACCTGAGTTAATTATGCACAAGCACAAAACACACAAAATTGACAAAAGAGCGCACATAATGCGTTATATCCTAAATTAACTAAAGTAGCATAAATCATGAATAAAATACCCTAAAATTCAAGTAAAAAAGATTAAATACCTCACATAAAGTGAGTTATCAGTAGTTGACACCAGAGGTGCTCATGCTAGATTTAAGTTCTTGGAAAGCCTTTATAAAGACCACGTGCAGATGGTTGTGGATGTCGAAGGTTATGATATGCAGGTTGAGTACCACTGGCAGTGCGCATTAAGGTGTTACCTCTTGTTCCTGATTGGCATGTCCATATTTGTGGACAAAAGTGCAACCTACGTCAATGTGGTCTACCTTAAATACTTCATCAACTTAACGAAGTTTCACAAGTACAACTGAGGGGTCGTCTATTTGGTCTACATGTACTCGAAGTTGGACGAAGATTGTCTTTGGAAGACAAAGTTGCTTACGGTATGTTGCATGTTGTTTACGATAAGTTATTATTACTAATATTTTCATAACTCTTGTGTTAAAGTGGTTACTAATATTTCACCTAAACCATTTTCAAGTATGGATCATATCTCACTTTCCTCGCATATCTGGATGGGAACCTGAGCCTAACTACACTAAAGATTAAACATGTGCTTGCACCTTTATGCCGTACAGAGGGATCAGGTGATCGAGGCCTTCTAGTTGTTTCTTGACAGTAATGTAGCATATGGCATTGCCTTTGCCCATAAAACGGTCACCGACAAACGTGTCAAATGGACGTCGTTTTGTTATATTTTGGATGGCTAGCTTGTGGGATAGGTCTTATTTATGCGTATTTGTCAGAGCGAGTGTTGCGCCAGTTTGGATATTCGTAGGTTATTCTGAGACACCCCTCAGAGTCTCCTCCTCCCAGTGTCTATTGTAGAGATCCTATTGTCATACTTGAGTATCTTGATAATCATCTGGTACCATATGACTATCGCAGGGTGTCAACTCATGTACAATGGGCTTATGCAGACGACTACGTCACATGATTCTATAAAGTGTCACATCCTATCATGACACCAGACGCCCTTGAAAGACCACATAGGTCATCTAACCAGGAGATATTAAAAGGCTAAGATTAACCATACCCATGACGTGTTGATAGTCTGTCAACATATTATGGATATAGCATGATCAGACATAGAAGTTGGACTTTTTCAAGAAGACAATCCACAACTGGCCGTCGTAGAAGGTATTATTGTCCAATCACCGAGTGTTTTACAGGACAAGCAAGGGAGAAATCAAAGGATTAAACATACCCAATTATTTATGTTTGTATTATTTTTTGTATTTTCAAAACAAATTATATATGGTCAGTATAATTTAAATTTAATTTAATTAATGTAGGTATAATATATTTGAATCAATTTATGACACTCTTAAATAATTTTATGATAAAAATTGGTCTAAAATGACTTAAAATATAAGTTAGCCTAAAAAAATTCAAAGTTGGAACAATGTTGTTGCCTAAAATGTATTTAGAGGTGTTTTCGAAAATACATCTCTAAAATATTTTTTTGTCATGTGCAATAAACAAGCTTCCAATAGCTTAAAATGAATTCTGAGAAGTTTATGGAGATGCATCTCCAAATTCATCTAAAAATTTATAGATATGCATCTCTAAACCAGATTTTGGCAAAAAAGGGAATGTGTGATTAACATGTTCCCATGTTGCAACACAACCACAAATAAAATGTTCGCACGAATATACAAACAATAGACAAGTTTAATGAAGAGAAAAGACCTCTAGAGTTAAGTACAAAACCTAACAAATGTAATTCCAATGGTAAACACTTAGTTATCTCCAATAAGCAGTTCGAAAGCCTGCTATTGACCAACAAGAGACCCATGAATTCTGTCAAAATTCAACCAAACTCTTCAGTATTTCCCTAAATCTTACACATACAATCGTAGAATTCGCACATAAACTCGATCGTAACATATAGCAATACAAAGATCAAAAAACTATCACGCATTCAATTCACATGCAACAAAATGTAATAGTTTCAATAGAGTAATGTGATTCAAAACAACACATGATCGCTACTGGTTTAACTCGATAGAAAAAATGCTACTTGCAAAATTTGAGCTACAAGTGTTTTATGTATCTGGATCTAAAAATAGTCTCACTGAAGCCATGTTCTTTAGTGGAAGGCATTACATGTATATCTACCATTGAACTTATATCCTAATATGATTGCCATCAGTGGATGACAAATTAGGGTGTAGCAGAAACTATGCTCAAGTATGAACCAAACCTATCCCTGTGTTTGCTCTAAAGGGAAAAGGGAAAAGGAAAAACAGATAAAATTAATAGACCAACTTACAAACATAGATATACGACAACAAAATCTTCATGGGGAAGCTTCCAAGTCAGAAAACTATAAGCACGATTTTGCTCCGAACACTAAATTTCTCCTATCTGCAATATTTGGAGAGCTAGCTAAAACTAACAGGTTTTTGCCGCAGAGGAATCATCGTCTGAATTTTTAATCCCGGCCTACAGCGTGTTTTAAGATTTACATATCATGTAGAAAGTTAGATTTATCCTAAAAGCTCGTATTTTGTATCCTCCGTAAACAGTCTTTTCTTAAAGGTGAGTCTGCAAATATAGCTTTTATGAAATCTTCCACCTGCAATGAGGTCAAAAAAATTATTTGTAAGAAACATGAGTGAGGAGAATGCATGTGAAGAAAAGGATCATTAAATACGGTTCCAATATTTTTAGTCATACATAAAACAATCAGTGGTAATATGGCTGGATGAAACATTTATTTAAAATCAGAATTGCTCAGTTATAAAGCCGTAAGGATATGAAATAAAGTCATTGATAACCAAATGATACCTCTGTTATAGTAAAGCCACAACTGAGCAATTCTTTATTCTCCCAAGATGCTGTAATGGATTTTAAAGGCATATCTAATAATTCTGCATGAACGGATTAATTATCAATATATGAAAAAATAATAATGCAACCAGCAGTATCTGCATAAATAATTAAGAAGATGATAAAACATGCCTGATAGTTTGCGGATTTTACGTAAAGATGGAATAAGATCTTCAAGAAACTCTGCAGAGAACTCACGCAAATTCGGATCACCCGTGGCCAAGGACTCAAATAACGATGATAGGCTTTCCAGCATTAAATGGATTAGTCTTTGTAGCTGGAAATAAGAGTGAAATTTATTAGACGAACTTCTTAAATAAATGGTATTACAAGCATTAATTAGCTAAATTATTGTAAAGACTTACCTGTAAAGTCTCATCTGCAGCTATGTCATCTAGGAGAAGTATATCTCTTGAAATTCTAGAGAAAACTGATTCTAATACTGCACACATGCTTTTCTTGTAAGTTGAAGGAAGCAAAAATGGTTCCCATATGATATGCACTTTTTCCAGAATGAAAACAACCTGATCAAGGAAACTCAATTTATGTCATTTGTTAGAATAAAAAGCATTATTTACTACTTGTAACCTATTTTAGCAAATGCCCCACATTGTAGCTCGCATGCAGAAAAAGAAACATAGGAAGTAAGAGATAAAGCAAACTATGGGGTAGCATATGGCGATGTGCACAACACTATGAACAAGAAAATAACCTGGTCAATGCTGAATTTAGCCGACTCAAATTGTTGCATTTGATGAGTATTCTGAAACCCATCAGCACTTTCTATAGCCTAATAAACATAAGCGAATATGGGAATTAGCAGATTAGAAAGGCATGTGTAAACCAAAACTAAGGGATATCCTACAGCTGCTGCATGAATTTTAACAAAGGCAGTACCTCCTTCAAGTTATAAATAACAAGGTGAACTTGTCTCTGCAATATTTCTTCTGCCAAAAGCTGAAATCTTGGAGCCAAATCAGCAAACATAGCATGCTCCTTCATCGAACTAGGAAAATCTGCTCGATACTGAGGTAGTAATATAGCATCAAAATGAATGAGGCAAGGAACAAAAAACTATATATAAAATAAATATGGTTGATATTGAATATTTGCCTTGATTTTCCATTTGATAGACTAAAAAATAAAATTGAGATTTGAGCAACATAACATTGAATAATCCATACTAAAGATGACATCAAGTAGAAGAAAAAACATTATTTTGTTGAAAAATAGTAATTTAGTCAAATATTGTGAATTCATTCATGCTTAGTTATTCATGTATACCTCAAATGCAAATCCAAGTATCTCCTGGGAAAGATAAAGGCAGTCATTATGCATCAGAACAGCAACTTGATTGAAGCTACCAAGCTGCCTTTCTAGCTTCACAAACCAAAAACAGAAGTAATTACTTAAGCTGAATGCATGCACATAGACAAGAACAAACACTCAAAGACAGTATTCACTAAGGCTCTGTTTGCAGATTTCAGGGAGAGGGCTTTAGGTAAAAGGAAAGTGGAAGAACTGACATTGATTTTAAGGATAAGCTCTCCAAATACTTACCAAATATCATTAATATTTCATCTCTCATCCAAAGATCAGATAAAGTATAAAAAAACAGCAAATAAAAAAAAAAGTGTGATTCTAGAATTACTAACATTGATTTTAACAATAAGCTTGCATTACTTCATTATATTCACACTCACCCCTTGAAGTCAATCCCCGATGAAAGAAATACTAAAAAAAGTTTTTCCATATCACGGCCTTACTAACCTTGACAGGGACTACCACTTCATAAAGAAGTATAGCATCTCTAGCAGCATTATAAAACTCCAAAGCAACTTTTGTAGATGACAGGCAGACATCCTACACAAATTATTTATCATTTATAAAGATCAGCTTCACTGTTAACAAAAAAAGTATTGTAGGTCTACCAAAACATTATACTTGTACGTGTAGCAAATTAGTGGCCAATTTATTTGCTTAGTTGTCCAGATAGTTGGTAAACGTAATAAGTAATAACATATGTTGATCATGCACACTAACAAAATCCACTTGAGCCTATAAAGTCTTGCTCCCTAAATAAAGAAGAATTTGAGCTTGTATTTCAAATAAAATATGTTGTATGATGCAGTCATTTGGTAAAAATTCATTATTCTGAATCGTATACCTGCAGTGTCTGATGAATTAGTTCCATCAATTGTTTGGCTGCTTTGGACACCAAACACCTCTCTGATGAGAAAAGCAAATCAACCACATGGCTGGATGAAAGATCAGAAGTTTCATCATTCTTCCAAATATACCCATCCCTTGTATACTCCTGCAGCAAATTCTTCATCAATAATTACAAATACTAACAGCAACAGAAGAATTTTCCCAGTTCGAAAACTCACTTGAGGAATGGAAAAGTCACATTCATGGAGCAGATTTCTAGCTTTAGCCAAAATTTCTGTCTTTTTCTTAAATGCAAAGTGAACCTCAACATTTTCAGCAAAATTGCTCAGCCTGTTATCCTTGTCATCTGATGAAATGAACATAAGCTCTTTCAAAGCTGTTTCAAAGTCAGATGTACATTTGATAATCTTCTGAAAGTCAGGTAGTTTTGAAGCATCGGTTGGAACAACCTGAAATAAGACCTCTTGAGTGACTATACATGCAAACTAAAGAAACTCAGTTTCTTTCTGGTTTCTAGACAGGGTAACTAACCACCAAGTAATTATCCTAGATTATCACATTGTCAGGGTTGAATACTCCGACAAGAACTTATTTGATAGTTGAGATTAAAGAATTCATACAAGCTTGCATAATAAGTTACGGCAGACTTTAATTCAATTCAACTGATATCAGTAAAATGATATTTTTGTGGATACATAATCTTAGACTTGTTTCAAAGCACCGGATGCAATGCATGGACACGGCTTTGTGTAACCAAGTTTGTTATAGCATAGAACTTAAGGCAAACCTTTGAAAGAAAGCTTGATATTATTAGCTCTGATATCCTAGGCCATGTCAAACGTCCAAAACTTCGGATCCAAGAACTGTTTTTGAAGCAAATACTTCTATAAATAAATTTAATAAAAAGCACAATCCCTGAATAGAGAAGCTCCCCGTCCAAATACTCGAGCTGCAAATCAAAAATCACATATTTAGGAACAAAAAATAGCAAAATGATGATGCTTCCTAGGTGAATTAAGAAAAAAAACAACTGACAGTAGAATCTAAAAATAGGGTTTGGCTCTTTAAAGTGCAAGGTTCACTTTAAAGGGTAAAGTGTAGAGTTATAAACCTAATCAAAGGTTGATATAGTAATAAAATACATGCATCTATACAACAAATAATGAAACTATTATAATTTAAATATTAATTTTGCAAGCAATATTCATAACTTTGTACTTTTTAGAGAAGCCAAAACCCTAAGAATAAGATCAATAACACATACGAGCAATAAAAACCTACTCTGGATGGTCTGTGTCATAAAACAGTAAAACATGACAATATAAATTTATTATAAGACCCTAACTCATAACAATCACCTTACTATCTGGCGTTGGAACTATCTTCAGTACGGCTGAATTTTGATTTGACTCATCTAGAAATGAAAGAGGTTGTCCACGATTAATGAAAGGAATGATGACATATTTGATCATTAAATCAGCAACTTTAGCAAGCCCATACTCTAGAATACCAACCACCTAAAAAGTCATCTATTAGAGACAGTCAAAATAGAAACATCTGAAATCCTGATTATCTATATTTACAACATCACAGTTGTAAAATTGAGATGAATTAACTTACCTCCATTGCTTCCAAAACCATTTGCAACTGAATCCCACTCAAATTCTGAACTTCTAAATGATACTTGACTTCTACTTGATTCAAGTCACCATCAAATCGCACAGCCTTATCCATAAACTTCACGAGGACCTCTTGAATCTACAAACCGAAATCGAATTCCTCTAAAAACAATCACAAACTCAATAAAAATCACAAATCATCCAATCATCATTTCTATGGCATAAATCATATGTACTGATTATACTTTTACACATATCAGCAAAAATGCAATTAAAGAAAATATGGGCTAATAGTCTTTAAAAAAACATCATGCCATGAGCTCACTGCACATTTAATTATTGTATAACTACTGTCATTAAAATGCTTGGGGAATGCTTGTCCAGATAAACTGGATTTCTTTGGGATTCAGTCCATGGGTTACACTTGGTGAAATTCCACTCCCAACTTTCAATTCAAATATTCCTTTTTGTTATTTTTTAAATAAACTGGGTATGTTGCAAATGGTTGGTAGATGTTGAGGTCTCAACCTAGTTAAGACCTTATCTCCAATAATGATGCCTTTGCATACATCTTTTTTACTTTAAAATGAATACCCGTCTATCCGCTTTTTTAATGCGCATCGATGAAATATAAACGATATTTTTTATTTAATTATAATTTTCTAAAAATACAGTACGTGGAAGTTAATAATAGTGGTTTCAATGGAAGTTACTACCTCCGTTCTTTTTTATAAGAGACAACTCACTTTTTAGGTTCATTGAATAATCGATGTATTTGGTTAGTTTATAGACTAGAACATTGATTATTCAATGAACCTAAAAAGTAAGTTGTCTCTTATAAAAAGGAATGGATGTAGTATTAAGTAAATTATACACTAAAGTAAGGATAAAAATGGTGGAAAAATAGGCTACACCAAATCAAAGTATTCCCTTTATATATTGTTATAGATAATTGAATGAATTTAAGCCAAACAAAAAGATTCGAAAGAGTTTCAGGACCAACAGTAAAGAGAAAGTTCAGCAATCTAAACATGAAAATGAAATAACAGTATTCTAGGGGTATGAGAATGTTGTTTTTCAGATGATTCGATGCTTAGCATATGGCCGTGGAACAGACAGGAAATGAAAAGTGAAATCCTGAGCCAACAATCTTCTTTTTGCTCATTGTATACTCATGCATCAATCCTGAATTCAATTCCTTACATTTAAGAAATGCTCAACATCTCCCTAAACCATTCCAATGTATAATCCCAGTCACATATTTTTTAACACCAACTATAAACTCAAACATACAAATAATCACCAATATCAATTTCAGTTGCAGCTTTTACATTCAGCATCAGAAAGGCATCAATTCAGTTTCTACATACATTGCTATGAAACTTCAAACCAAGTCCATTAAAACATAAAATTACAACAGAAAAATGGAGAGAAAAATAGAAAGAAAGAATAGTAATACCTCTTCAAAACACTGAGACCATTCCTTCCTCAACAACCCGTACACCAATGGCTCCCTATCATCTTCATCCCCAATCCTCAATGCAACCTTCAACTCCTTCAACCATTGAGCAGCAAACTGAAACTTCCCATTCTTCAACGCTTCCTTAACACTCTCCAATCTCTTATTCAAATTCACAATTATTCCCACCAAACCTAACAACTCTCTCTTCACCTTCAGTTCCTCGCTTTTCGATTTCATCTCCTCCACAACTTCTCGCACCTCCACGTCAGCCGGGCGCTCGGAAACCAGCCGCAGGACGCCGGCAAGGTCATCGGAGACCTGAAGTGTCTGCGAAACGGCGTCGTTGCAGAGAGAGAAGAGGCTTGCGAAGTCATCGTGGTGAGAAGCGAGGTAGGATTGTACCTGTGATCGGATCTGGAGAGAGTGAGACTCGACACGGTCGATGAGGAGGCGGAGATCCGGTGCCGAGAGAGGGGAACTTCGGTCGGAGAGATCTTGTGCAGAGAGAAGATCGCGAATGTTGATTGCGTCGAAGAGAGACTCCATCACAAGGTGGTGGAGATGGCTAACGTGCGCTTGGAGTGTCGTCCACACTGATGCAGTGTGGTGGTTATTGTTTGGACTCGATGGACTTTTTCAGTTTTAGATCTTATTGTGATCCGACACAACCCGGCCCGGATAAAAAACTCCAAATCTTAAGTACATTTTGTCATGGGTAAAAGTACTATAGTGGGACATTCTCAATCCACCTATTTATATTTAAAGATTTTCCAAAAACACTATATTTGTCTTGTTCAAAAAATTATTAGGAAGCTTTTTTTTTTTTTTTGAATAAAAGAATAGATATATTCAAATAATTAAACAAAGTACATGGTGATCGGAAGGATCCAGCCAACAACAAAGACAAAATCAAAAAGAAAAACAAAGCAATATCTAAGCTTACATTAACATATGAGCTATGTGGCTTCTAATCTTTGGTTGCATCCACCTTCTATAAACTATATTATTTATTATGTTTCTAGTTATATGTGTACTATCAGTATTCTTAGCAAAGTATATATTATTCATATGCTGTCATATGCCATAAACAATATTTGCAATAGCAATCTTTAGTAATCTACCTTTCTAGTCTTGCCTTTGAAGTGTCTCAAGATCCAGTTTAACTCATTAAACCACAACTAAGGTTTATGATTAAAATCCATCCACTGCAAAAGATCAGGCCAAATACTATTAGCGATACTACACTCAAGAAGGAGATGATCAAGTATTTCCTCTTTATCACTACACAGTTGACATTGGCTCGATTGTAACATTCTCATCTTCTGCAGCCTAGCTTTGGTAGCCAGACGACCATGGCAAGCTAGCCAAAAGGTGAGGATAGCCCTGGGTCGAGCACCATTGTGCCTCATCAAGTGACTTCAGTTAACTCTAGCTTGGTCATCAATAAGAGCTTTGCACACTACCATCATAGAAAACTTTTTCTTCAACAAAAAATCATCCCAAACCTGTTGCATATGACTGATCATATTTCTTCCATTCAAGATATTTTTCATGATCTATGAACTATTATTCCTTATGTTAGCAGTCAGCACATCATTGCCTTTAAGATAGTGACTATGGACCCATTTAATCCACATATTATTAGACTTTAAGCAGATATTCCACAAACACTTTAGTATTGCCACGGTGTTTCAGACTTCAAGATCAATCAAGTTCAGGCCACCTTGAATCACAGGGCTACAAGTTTTCTTCCAAGCCACATGGCTCTTCTTACTAACCTCATAACTACCAGACCAGATAAAGGATCGACAAATTGAGTTAATTTTCTTGATCACCATTTTTGGAACGGGGAAGCAATGCATCCAATACTGCACAATTGCTAGAGAAATGCTTTTAGTCAATTGAATCCTACTTGATATGTTTAAAAGCTTGGTAGTCCAATGTTTGATTCTACTCACAACCCTATCCACCATGGGCAAGTAGTGGCTAATATTAAGCTTCTTACAAGACAGGGGGACTCCCAGATATATAACAGGTAATTGACCTTCCTCGAAACCTATTAAATTAATAAGGCCAGCTTTTGTAACATTATCCAACACACCATAGAAATTCTTACATTTAGCAGGATTAACACTAAGCCATATGTGTCGCATCGCTGCGAAAAGGGGCCGGCAAGGACAGAAGAGTCGCCACCGTTTGTTATTTATCCTAAAGAGAGGGAAAGGAAACGATCAGAGAAAACCTACGGAAAAGGGAAAAGACAGGTCATCGCAACCAAATCTTGGGTTCAGGAGTCGGTTACGCAAGGGGAAGGTATTAGCACCCCTCACGCCCGTCGTACTCGACGGGATCCATGTTGGTTATCTATCTACAAGGTGTTAATCTATCTAAGCTAAAGGCCACAGGGGCAAAAGAAAAGAAAAGAGACTCGATAGAGCATCGCCGCTCTATGCCTACGTATTCCCTCGTGCAATGGGAAAGTCAGAGTCAACGTAGTTCGGAAAACTACGGGTGAAAGGTGGGGAAGGTTGCTCGCCAAGACATCGCCGTCTTGTGCCTACGTATCCTCGTCTAGTACGAGAAATCAGAGCAAACGTAGTTCGGGCTAACACGACCACAGATTGGTTCAAATGTTTTACCCGAGTAGGGTTAAACCTTAGTTCTAGCAGTTAGGGACGATGCCTGTTTGCGGTAGAACCAAGAGTTAACAACACTCTCTTTGAAAATGGTTTTCAATTAATCCCGGAGGATAAAAAGGTTTAATGTTTGTTTTTTAGTCTTTTATGAAGAAGTGAATTGAATTGTGTTTGTAATTCATGTTGCACTAAAGACTATGACTTAGGAGCGAATGTGTCGCATATCGCCCAAAGGGCATACGCTAAACACTCTAGACAATTGAGAGGAGCCCCCCAATCATCATTTCCCAAATGCTTAAGGCTCGTAGCATACAACACTCATTATCCTTTATTAGATGTTTTGAAGAAGTTTTGAGATGAGAAGAGAGAAGACACAACTAAGGGGAAACTAACTCAACCCTAATGTTATCATGCAATGTGCTCCTATGATTGAGGTTAAGAGGGAAAAATATACCCTAATGTTAGCATATGCTTGGATTGAACACTTAATGTCTCTCCTATTCCCAAAAGGGACTAGGAATCCTAAGGGAACATGGCAAAGGAACCAAGAAAACACAAGATGAATCAATCGCAAATGAGATGAAAGAAAGAGATGCAAACATGAAATGTAACACAAAGAAAAGAGGGAGGAAAAAAAGTGTGGGGCAGCAACCACCACAAGCACATCTCAACCTCTTAAATGCAAACAAAGAGATGCAAAACAAAATGCAAGCAAAAAGATGAACACTCATCACTTTGAGCAACAATTACAAAAGTATGCATTCAAGTGGAAATCGAACACGTGTGTCGAAGAAATCATGATTAAACAATCAAGAACAACAACACAATATCCAAAACATCTCACTCAAATGCATCATACTGATCCATGAAGATTCAAAGTGAAATGACACCAAAACAACCTTGAAGAACAGCAAAATAGGCTTGTTAGTACAATGTTAATCGGTTAACACATATGGTTAACTGATTAACCAGTTAAAAATGTTTGAAAATTTGAAAATTCACACTGGTTAATCAATTAACCAGTTTGCACTGCAACTGGTTAACCGATTAACACTGTACCAGAGGCAGAAAACAGCAGCTCAAAAGCACTTCCAGCAAATAATCATTTATCCAATAATCCAGATGATCACATAATCAAATATGCACGAAATTAACACCAGAAAACAGTGATCTCATCAACATGTAAACACATTAAAACAGCAAGATCACAAATCACATGGATCAAATCAACCAAAAGCCAATTAAAAATGAAGATCAACATCGAATATGCAAAATAAGCTCAAAATAGCAACTGGTCTAGAATTTCCAACCTACAAAGTGGAGATTTGCTTTGGTAATTGTTGATTCAACTTCAATTGAGCAGATCCAAGCTAGAAATCTGGAATTCCATCAAGATCCAAGTGAGTTCTTATAGTAGAAATGAAGATAAGTTCCTCTAGATCAACTTCAAAATTCAGATCCACAAATAGCACGAAAATTGGATGGAGAATTGGAGATAATATGGATGAAGGATGAAGGTTTTAGCTCTAGAATTCAATGGTTCCAATGGAGAATCAAAGAATTCAAGATGAGAGCTCTAATGGAGTTTGGGAGATGGAAAAGATTGAGAGCAAAATTCAAGAGTGTGAATGAATTCTGAAAATGAAATGGAGTTATGAGGATTGTCTGTGAGGTTTGGAGCAAATCATTTAAATATGCTCTAGGTTAGGAGTAGAATGGTGGTTTAGAGTGTGGTTATGAAAATTGGAATGGGTTTAGGAGTGGAAAATTGGAGGGAATTTGAATTAATTTGAAAACTAATCAAAATTCAAAGTGGTTCTAGATCCTTCCTCTGGTGTAAAATCAATTTCTCATGTGATCAAAATGGACCCCAAAGTGAATTCTATTGAAAATTCACGTGCAAAGCAGAAAATTGTTTGGTTAATCGATTAACACCCTCAAAAATTCAAACTTGACCTGATTTTGCATTGGTTAATCGGTTAACACCTTAAAATTTTGAATTTTGGCGCCTTCTGAAGGGAAATCTGCACATTTGCCCGTTTTCATTCGTTCTAAGCCCTGTTCAGCCTCTGAAACTTGCTATTGAATACTACAACCATAAGAATGCTTGAGATATCCTGAATGCTGCCTCTTGAGCTGAAAATAACATGCAAAATAAAATAAAATCGACCGCTCGATCGCCGGGCAAAATAAATGGCGGAGCTTCTGATGCTCGCTGTTTGAACTCTTGCACTAAAAGAGAACTCTGAGCCACAGGAAAACCTTGATCCCCTGCCTCGAGAACAAATGCTATGATATGCATAAATGCAAAAATGCAAAGAAAACATAAGCCAAGAAAAGAAAAGGGTTGGTCAAATTTTAAGGTACAACACTATGGAATCTGAGAAAGATTTGAAAGTTATTAAAATCATGTAAATGGATTTGTGATCTCCTCTACTAAACAACAACATATAATCAGTAAAAGAAAGATGAGTTATAGCATGTTTCTCACATTTAGCATGGTGATTGAAGTTTAGATCCTTGTGCATCTTTATCATGGTTCTGTTCATGTACTCCATCATGATAACAAAAAGCAAAGGGGATATATAATCCCATTGCCTTATGCTTCTCCTAGCTTGCAGCACTTTTGAGAACTCACCATTAATGTTAAATCTATAACTGACAATTGTGATAATAATCATGATCCAATCAATGAACTTCTTTGGCAACCCAATTTCCTACATCACACACTCAAGAGCTTTCCGGTCAACCATGTCATAGGCTTTTTTCAAGTCAATTTTCATCATACACCTAAGAGTCCCCCTCTTCCTAGTATAATATTTCATCAACTCAGAAGCTAACATGATGTGGTTTTAGATCACTTGGCCTGGAACAAAAGTTGCTTGGCTTTTATGAATGACTTCATGAAGCATTTTCCCCAGCCTGTTAGTCATAATCATGGAGATGATTTTATAGAAGGTTGTATAACCAGTTATAGGCCTATAATCCCTTATAGAGGTAGCATTATCATTCTTTGGGATGGGTGTAACCATAATATTGTTGAAGGCCTTATACAGCTTGCCCTTATCAAAAAACTCTTTTATAGCAGCAATAACATCCTATTTTATTAAGTGTCAGCTTGCTTTGAATAATATAGCTCCAAAACCATCAATGCCAGAAGCTTTTAGATCCCCAATGTCTTTTAGACAATTTCCTCCTTTGTAATTCTATTAATAAGAAACTCCCTTTGATCCCCATGAAGGTGTTTACCATCCCTCAAAGCTTCAATATCCACTTGCTTCAGGTTTTGAGCTGCCTTTCCCATAAGATTCCTATATAACTTCATCACTTCATTGTGAATCTATTGTTGATCTGTTATAAGAGTCTCATCACTCTTTTGGATAGTCCTCATACTCTTAGCATGGTACTTATTTTTTAGAGTAGCATGGTAGTAAGCATTATTACCATCCCTAAGTCTAAACCAATCCAATTTAGCTCATTGCATCAGCATTTTTTCCTCCAAATCATTCCATTTAATCACCTCTCCAGTGCATACTTTAACTCTTTCCACCCTTTGGTCATCCATTCTATGTTGAATAAGATTATTTTGGGCAATCTCCAAATCTATTATAGCTTTTCCAGGTTATGTTTGACATTAGTCATGGATCTACTAAAAGCTGTCAACTCTGGTTTCAATCTTTTAAGCTTATTCCATAAAACATACACGGGATTCCCTCTAATAGGCTTAGTCTAGATATTTCTCATAACCTAATCATAACCTACCATGTCAAAAATGCAGTTATAGAATTTGAATATTTTTCTCTTTGTCACCTCCTGCTTATTACCACCCACATACAAAAGAGCATGATCAGATACATTTGGGGGCATGTGTTAAATGCCCAATTTTGCTTATTTGAGCTATCAAATATGGGCATCTTTCACTCCTTTTTGTCAAGAAAGTATTCAAAATAAATCTCGCTTTGGTTGGTTTGCAACTTTGTGTGAAAGTATCTTGGTGCCTTTAATTTGTGTGTTATTGTGCAGGAATTAGGCATGAAAGAGTGGAAATTTAGACACATGTGTAAGTGCTCTTGATTGGCTGCATTTTGTGGCAAAACACTAGAGCATGTATGTATATCATGACTGATGTTAGTGCATACATAATATGGTCTGTGCAGGGTAATTTGACTTAGCTAAAAGCAAGTTAAGCTGGATGTCATACCCAATGTTATGACTTAGGTCGTATGACATCAAACGCATGTTTGTTTTTCTGGTAGCTATAAACCAGGAAACATAATAGGAGCTCAAGTTGGATATCAGGAGATTTTCTAGAAGCCCTAGGCGAACTAAAATATCCCTGAATTAAGTGGCAAGCGTGCAAATCATTGGAAATAGGTTTGTTATTGTCGCGGTGAAATTTGGATACTAAACTATTGATTAGTTTGAATCTCTAATTCAATTTGCAACCGAACTTTGATTTGTCCAAAGGAATGGATAAAGATCGAAATTCCCACAATGCAATGCAAATGCAAACTAGAGAGTTATAGGTTCGGGGGTTGGTTAAACTTAGGGAAGGTACTAGCATCCTAAGTTTCTGTAGTACTCTACAAGAACCTCTTGTTTTATGTTTTGTTTATTGCTAAGTGTTCATCTGCTTAATGGTTGAAAGACCTAGGGGTTTATTTCTAAGTATACTCGATAAGATATCACATCTTATGCCTACATATCCTTACGGGAGTGGAATCAGAGTATCTGTAGTTCCCCTAAAGGGTTAGAGGAGTTCTTTGACTGTGGTCAAAGTTCCTACGGGTTTAGGGTAGTTGGTTGATTGTTTTTAGGAGAAGAGATGCTTTATCATTTTAGGGGAGATATAACCGCCACAGGTTGTAGGAAAATAGTCTTTGCATCGTCTTAAGAAAAGGGCTCAAGTACTCGGATTGTTTGACGAGTACACCTTTATCTCTCTTAAGGCAAAGTCCCTACATGTTGATTGTATTGTTGCGGGGTGGAGATTCTATCTCGCTTAAGATGATTTGGCATCTTTCTTTAATGTGTTTGAATATTGAATTGAGTTGTCGAATGTTTTAATATTGCATGTTGAGTTGTATTGTGATGTATCATTTTCCTATGTTGTAAAATAAAGAACAGTCCTTCCTATGGGGTAGGATCTATCCTAGGAGATCGACTTGAATGGGATCAAGGATCAAGGGGAGGATGATGCAAATGTGAATGCATACGCACGATTGTTGGGATCATGGGTTGATTCTTCCTTTGGAGGGAATGCAGTGCAGAAATATAAATTGATAATGTAAATTGCAATAAATGAATTGCGGAAATGTAAAGCCATACACACGCATGAAAGCGCTAAGGTGTAGGTGAATGTGTCGTGAATATGAGTGTGCACAATTGATTTGTATTTTACGCTGTTGGTTGTTTTAAGCTGTAGGATTGAGGGGAGCATGATTAATTTTAGACGATATTGAATTTGTTTATTAGTTTTAATAAAAGTTTTAGATAAATTAATTTGAGAACAGTTATTTTTATTTTTTAGTGAGATTGTTTTTATAAAAAAAGAGTCGTATTAATTATATTAATTTTAATAAAAGGTTATATTGGATTCGTTTTATTTTAGATTGAGTTATAAATTAATTGGATTTCTCTAAAAGAAATGATTTTTAAATAAAAGTTCTAATATTAACTAAGTGAAATATGTTTATTTTTATGAAATATATTTTTGGTGTTTTAAATGGATAATAAATAAATAAATAAGCACTAAATCATAAATAGTTAATTAGTGAAAATAGAAGGATTTAATAGTTGGATAAAGGATTGGTAAAAAGGGGCTATTTGGTTAAAAAAAATTAATTAAAATGGATTGATTAGTAAAAGGTTAATTAGGCTTCAGTGAAATGTTTTAATTAGATAAAATGGTTTGATTAATTAATTAAAAAAATTTAGGTTAATTAGCAGGTTGATTAATGACGAATTAGAGGTTTATTAATTTAAAAAAGGTATTAAGTTGGTTTGTTAAAACTAGATTGATTAAACTGAAAAAGGACAAATAAGTAATAATGCTAATTACCTAGATGATTAATTAATTAAGAAGGGTTATTGTTTGTTTTAAAATTGATTAAAAGGATTAGAGTTAATTAATTGATTAAGAAATGTAATTATTAACGGATTAGAGAAATAATGGTGGGGCAGTCGATTCGGTGTGACGCGCAGGATGGGGCATACCGTGGGGTGTGACATGGATCGTACGATTAGATCCGTTGGAAATCTAATAGTTGTGTGTGAGGATGCATCGTTGGTGTGGTGTGTACACATACATAGGATTACAACAAATAAAAACAAAAATAAAACCCTAATCCCAAATTGTCCCCCCCTCTTCCTCTCGATCGCGCCTTCTCCCTAACTCTTCTTGTTCGTCTTCTCTTCTTCCTTTCTTAATTTTGTCTCACGTTTCTCCTCTCACTCTCGCCGTTTCTTCTCTTTCTACCTGCAAGCGAACAAAACAAATCAAAAACTAGGAAAGCTTTAAACAGAGGGTCAATGGTGTACCGAATGGGTGATAAGGATGTTTTGAAGCTCCGGCGGTGACTTTGCGGCGAGGTTTTCTGAAAGGGGCTCGCGATGGATGGCGGATCGGTGGTTTTTTGGTTTGTAAGCGGAAAATGGGTTCACGGAGGGATCTCAGAAAGGATAAGTTCCTCCTCTCTTCGATTTAGGTTTTCGTTGAATTTGGAATTTTCTGATTGTAGTTGAAATTTCTCGTTTCTGTGTATGTGTATCGGTGTTCTTGGTGTGGCGTCTTAACGTGGTTGGATGAATTTCACACAGTTTTTGGATTTGAAAATGAGGTTGAAGCTAGTTGAAGCCAAGAATCGCGAGTTGGGGTTTTGTCGAAGTTGTCCCCTCGTAAGTTTCATTCTCCCTCTTCTTATAGCCTTATCTCAAAGAACGATTTAACGTGAGGGCTTAAAGGCTTTCCTTTTGCAGTTGAGATATGTTTACCCGATTTTGGAAACTAATTGATTTTGCTTTGGTTTTACAGAAAATGGCGTTAAGGCCCCTTCAATTTTTGCTTTGATGGTTCTTCAATGTGTCTGGCTCAATAAGGAAACAGATAGAACGTGTTTTTGACCATAAGTTGATAAAGGTAACCCCTCTTGAAACATGCCATGAATAAGTTTGACACGCTTTTTCTTTCCTTATTGAAACGAGCCTTATTGAAATAGGCGTGTTGTTGTCCTGAACATAAACCATGGTCATAAACCGCTGTTTAAATCTCTCCCTCTTGCTATTAATTGAATTACCGTCATAACTTTCTATCCATTTTGAAATTACGTTAACCGTACTTAATTTGATTGTGATATTGTTTCCAGATTGGTCCAGGCGTGTTTGAACATGTTCTCAACTCTTTATGTGGTTGTCCTTGCATTGACTGGTGATTAACAGAAAGGTTATACATCAAGTTTTATCTTGATTAGCGATAATTGCTTGAGTTATATCATAAATTGATGATATCCTTTATTGTTGCTGCAGGTTTAGTTCCGGATGAACGGTGGATTGTACAAGGTTTTAAAGGTTAAAAGTTGTCCTTACGTGGTTATCTCTTAATCCCCAAGGCAAACAATCGATTTTAATTCTTCTAAGAAAAGTCCTGCTTTTGTTTTAACAGGGTTGGAAATCGAATGGTTGAGAAACGAGGAAGGTTGCCAAGTTACGATGAGCACATGTGTTAACCGTAACACCGTAATCCGCCAACCTTAGCTGTATCCAGGATAGCTGGTCTCAGAAACTTCTTTTGTAATGTTTACTTCATCCGTAAAGTGCTTAGATTTCGGCATCATACCGTGTAATTTCGTTCTCTTCTCAATTCAAATTCCATTTTAGAATGCTTTTCCGTCAGCTGAATTGCATTTCCTTGGGTGCAGCCAGCGTCTATTCGCTCTCATCTCTGGCTTGTTTCAAATGGAAGGTTTTCAAAACTTTGAACATGTGCTCTTCCCTGTACTACAGACCATGCTTTGTTTCAGAAACTTCCTGGTGATGTTGTTTGATATGGAGTAGGCATTACAGGTACAAGTTTTGGATATGCTGGTTGCAGTTTGATCTCGCTTATTTGACTGATGAACTTCTCTTTTTCGGTTTAACAGGTTTGGTTTCCTCTTTAGAAGGTTCTGAACTGTTTTGATTCCTCAATCCTGAGTTCTAGACGGCGTTGTGTTTTTCCAACATTTCTTCTTGTTTTGCAGCAGTCAGATTCGGATACGGTGCGGTGTCGTCTTCTTTGCTGTAGTTTCATTCATGTCTCTTTTAAAGGTTAAGGTTCTCTCGAATTTTCTCTTACGTTTCTTTCCATTGTTATGACCTTTCAAATACTTGGGACTAAACTTAATACCACAAATTTCACAATGTATCATTGGTGCAGAGCACTTCTTATCAGCATGGTGCTTTGGCACGAGGTAAGCGCTTGTTACCACCATGGGCTTCCGGCTTCAGATGCGGTAGGGGCTTTTCCTTCACACATGACCATGTCAACTCTCAACTCAAGATATGGTATGATCTCCTTTTCTAATACCTCGATTTTATATTTTTGACAAAGCAAACATCATGTAGACCATAGCAACGAAACTGCTTCTCCGAATAGCTTGTTTGTTTAACAAGAACCACTATGTTGAAATAGCCCGTTGAACTCAAAAACAAACTACCGCTAAAATGAAGATTATTAATGATTTTGATTTATTATGTTCATATCTGAACTGTTAATTTCTCGGATATTTGCGAAGGCTAACATAAACTGGATTGCGACTTGCAGGGATTCTGAAGATGACTATCTTTGCAAACAAAGGCCGCACTTGGCATTCTTGAGACTCTGCAATATTTGTCTGGCTATGCGGTTAGCGAAATCGTACTTGGAAGTAGTTTACTATCTTAGAGGAGTAGGATGTATCCATGTTTATTGTCGACATTCTGACTCATTGACTGTGGCCTGATAAATCCTTTTATATTTGGTTACATTGCAGGGTATTAATCATGATGATTTTGAAAATGCAGTTGAGGTTTTCTCTTGGTTGATGGTGCAGGAAGGTTCGGCATGGAACGGTTTTGATTTTTCGAGCCAACATGCTCTGTACATCATGTAGGAGTTACGGAGGCAAATGACGGACACAGCAAACAAAGTGTGTCGCAACGGGGCAGTGGTTCAATAGCATGCTGCCGCCTTCTGGTCTGCGAGGTTGCGTGCTTTCGTTTGTGAGCTTCTTTTGACAGGGGTAAAGTTACCAAGTGAGTTGTACATCCTCTGCATTTCTAGAAGTTTTAAGATTGCTTCCTCCTGATAGCTTAATTTTTCAATGGTTTTCGCCTGCAGGTGCGTGAACGCCGTGGTAACGGAGTTGCCCTTACTTTCATGGTCGGTGTTTGTACTTGTCGTTTCTTGTGAATTCATTGAACGATGGAGCAATGCTGATATTTTGATGCCCTTTGTTCCTCGAGGTGTTGTGTTACATTCTGTTTCGGAAGGAGAAATCACCTCGCGTTGAGTATGTTACTTTCTTGGGATGTCGGTGTTGTTACGGAGTAATTCAAGACTGCATCATATCCTGACATTGGGCTTGTTGCAGGTTAAAGGCTTGGGGATTTGAGTGTGGGACTGTTATATCTTGTAGTTTCCTTAATGATGTCGCATAAGGGGTTGTGGCTTAGCAAGATCCAATGTGGTGATAGTATAGGACTGTATATTGATACCTTAGAAATGATTCAATGTAATTTGTATAGTGCAAGTTGTTACGTAACAATGGATATTAGTGAGACTTGGAAGATGCTAAATGGCATGCTCAAATTTCTATCTCTTGTAACCTTTTTATGATTTTCATGTATGCTTTTGGATGATAATTTTGTAAATTGAATCAATTTCTATGTGTCACTTAGTTCTGGTGTTTGCATTTGACGAAACGTTTCCACATTAAACCAAGATGTGAATGGATATATGTGATGAGGTATTCCTTACTAGTTTTAAAACAAATGCTATAATCATGCAGCAAGTGCCCAGAGGGCCATCTCAGTTCTAATTATGGTTTCAGTCTCATATGTGACAAGAATTCCATGTGGGCAAGATTGGATTTCCATGCTTTGAACCTTTCTACCAAATTAGGAGGAACTTCACTTGTATTCTTGGATTCATGACTTGTCTTTCTAATTAAAATTGTAATTTGAGTAGGGGTCTTGAACAGGTGCCCGAGCATGAATTCGATATTCTCGAATCGAGATAACAACATAACCTGACTCTTCCATCTTGGTCTTGAATAATCCAAATTCGTCTGACTTTGCCTTCAATAAAGACCCTGCTTAACATTGATGCAAGGTTAACCGAGATGTAGACTATACTTTGAAACCTTAAGAAATATCGTCCTTGTATTGATTAGCAGGTTGTGAGAATATAGGCACATCCTTCCTCCCGGAACTCAACACAACTCGTGGGGAATAAGGAGTCCATATAAGGTTTTCATGACCTCCTGTTTTCAGCAACAAATTTCACTTCACGAAACACAAACAAAAAGGTTAGAGCGGTTAGTTATGCATAAACGACTGCCTGCGAAAACAAATATTATTTCCACTCAAAATTATTGCATCTGCACAAGCTGGTTAGTCGCAAGAACAACTATAAAGTTAAAGTCAAGTAAAAATAGAAAACACGCAAAAAGGGGTGGGGCCTTATGGTCAAAAATTAGGGTGCGACAGTTATGAATAAAACCTAAATTATGCACCAAGGCCTAAAAGGACTGACAACTGCTATAAATATCAGAAGAAGCAATCCTGAACAGCAGCTTTTGATAGAAGAATAGAGAGTGCAGATTGTAGAGTCCTTGTGAGTGAAGAAGGCTAGTATTCACATGTGAATTAAGTCTTAGGAATACTTGTACTCCAAGCAATTGTCTGTTGGATGATTGCATTGATTAGGTAGATTCTAAGCAGTGTCTCACTCAAAGCTGTTAAGCAAGAGTGTGTGAGTCCTTAATCTAAGTTGTGAAGGAAGATCAAGGTGTGTATGAAGTGCTTCTTCATATTGACTTTTATAATTGTGAATTGCATATCACTGTGGTGATTGAGGGGGAGTGAGTGGTATACTCAGGTCTAGGATGTCTCTAGGTTGAAGTGTCATTGGGTAGGGATTAAGTGAGAAGTGCAAACTGGTTGTTTGACTTTGAATTGATTCTACTAATAGTGAATTTCCTCCCTGGCTTGGTAGCCCCTAGATGTAAGTGATGTTGACACTAAACTGGGTAAACAATTACTGTGTTTTTACTGCTTTACTTTACAGTTAAATTAGTTAGTACAGCAGACAATGTCATAGTGGATGTTATAACTTTGGTAATAACATCCATCGTGTGCTTGCCAAAATTTTCAATTGGCATCAGAGCAGGCATCCTGCCTGTCTAAATCTGGGTGAGATCTAGGGAAAATAAATTCTGGTACAATGGATAAAGATATAGGATTCACTAATAGACCTCAAATTCTGGATGGATCTAATTATGATTATTGGAAGCCTAGGATGATTGCATTCCTAAAATCCTTAGACAGCAAGGCTTGGAGAGCTGAAAACTATGGCTGGAAACATCTTGTGAGGACTGACAAGGATGGAGTAGATGTGTTAATTTCTGAAGAGGAATGGAACAAAGAGCAAGAGACCTTAGCTCTTGGGAACTCTAAAGCATTGAATGCACTCTTCAATGGTATAGACAAAAACATCTTTAGACTGGTACACCAGTGTGAACTAGAAAAGGATGTTTGGGACACTCTCAGAACTACTCATGAAGGAACTTCCAAGGTCAAAATGTCAAGACTTCAAATGCTGACCACCAAATTTGAAGATCTGAGAATGAAGGAAGATGAGACCATTCATGAGTTTTACATGAATGTTCTTGAATTTGCAAACACCTCAGGAGCTCTGGGAGAAAAGATGACTGAAGAGAAGCTTGTAAGAAAGATTCTAAGGTCACTACCTAAAAGGTTTGCCATGAAAGTAACAGCCATTGAAGAAGCCCAAGACATATGCCACATGAAAGTGGATGAACTCATTGGTTCTCTTCAAACCTTTGAAATGGGAATGAGTGATCAGGCTGTGGAGAAAAAGAACAAAAGCATAGCTCTTGTCTCAAACACTGCTGATTCAGATGAAGAAGATGGTGAAAAGGAGGAGAAATTGTCTGAAGCAATTGCCTTGCTTGGAAGACAGTTCAACAAACTGGTCAAAAGGATATATGCTAGGTTTAAACCTTATACCAAAAGCATGTCTTCTGATAAAGAGAAATCTGAAGATAAAGTCAGCCAAAGCAAAGGAGTACAGTGTCATGAGTGTGAGGGATATGGTCATATCAGAAAGGAGTGTCCCACATACCTCAAAAAGAAGGGAAAAAACCTAATTGTTACTTGGTCAGATGGAGATTCTGACATTGAATCAAAAGAGGAGTCAGCTAAACATGTCACTGCCCTTAACAGTGTGTGTATCTCTGATGATGACTCTAGTGAAGAGGAATTGACTTTTGAGGAAATTGCAGCCTCATATCAAAAGTTTCATATCAGAAGCACATAACTATATCAACAAGGAGAGCAACAGAAGAAAATCATCAAGGAGTTAGAAGCTGAAAAGAGAGAGCATCTAGCCACAATAAACACACTCACAAGTGAAGTGAAGGAGTTGAAAAGTAAAAAGGATCAAATGACAAAATCCATAAGGATGCTCAATTCTGGGACTGACACCCTAGAAGAAATCCTTCAGAGTGGACAAACCTCAGGAGATAGGTCTGGACTAGGATTTGTTGATAAACAAAATCCTGTGCTGTAACTCAAGAGATTACAACTTGAGGTCCAGAAGTTAAAGAGGATGCCACGACCAATGTCACAATATCCAACTAATAGAAACTGGAATCAAGTCAAAAGTAGATTCCAAGGGTATAGATGTTACCACTGTGGAAAACTTGGTCATATCAAATATGTGTGTTTCTGGCTGCATGGATTTCCTAGTCATCCTCATCAAAAACAGAGAGCTCATGTCAAAAGGCAGCATCAAGCAAGAACTAAGAAGGGTGCCCCTAACAAGCAAAGATGTTGGGTTGCTAAGAATATGGCCTTAGCAGCACACACTTCTCTAAGGATGCCAACCCAATAGGATTGGTGCTTTGACAGTGGATGCTCCAGACATATGACTGGAATTGAGGATCACTTGACAAAACTCAACCCTCATACATCCAGTCATGTAACCTTTGGTGATGGAGCTAGAGGAAAAATCACAGGTGTTGGACAACTTGACAGTCTTAAACCTCCAAAATTGAAGGATGTCTTGCTGGTTAAAGGACCGACTGTTAACCTAATAAGCATAAGTCAGTTATGTGACCAAGGTTTAAAAGTTTACTTTTCAAAGGATAAGTGTGTGGTTGTCAATGAAAAAGGTGAGGAAGAAATGAGGGGATCCAGAGCAGTGAATAATTGCTACCTGTGGGAGCCCAGAAGTATCCTCAATAACCTGGATAAAAAGGAAACTAAGGACAAATTATGGTTGGTGAAAGACAGACAAAATAGAAGGTCCAATACATTAGCAAGAAGATCTTCAAAGTATGCTTCATAAAGAAGGATAGGATGTAAGAAACTTCATGTAGGGAAGCAAGCCAAGAAGGGATACCCAAATATTGGTCATCAGGGAAAGCTAGATAGACTATACTGGAACCTGATGGAGTCCATGGATGCTACCCTGCCTAAAGAAAGCAATGTTACTCCAGATGTCATGACCTTGTTCTGTGATATCCAGCACACCATTCAACCAAGTCCTGGTGAGTTCAAGGGAGGCATGCTCAGGGGTAGCTCGTGTAAATGGCAAGGGATTTGTGCAATACCTGATGATTATGCAATAAATAGGGCTGTAATTGGTGCAAGAAGTGTCAAGGACCATAAATTTAAAAATAATCTACAAAAATTGAGGCCCTTGAGTAATGGTGAGTTATAGCAATTAATGGGAATAGGTAACTATAATTTGAAATTCAATCATTTACTGATTGGTCAAAACATTAAGTTCCATCCTCATTTGTCATATCATCTATTGAGCCCCTACACATTAAACTCCTACACCACTTGGTTCACGATCAAACTGTTCATCTCCCCTACAGCCTCCAACGAACGAAAACTCCTTTCCAGACGATCAACGTTTTGTGCAATGTCTCAACATTCACCAAAATCCTCTCCCTCCAAGAGAATATCCACCAACGAGTATGAGGTAGGAACTGAGTCAAGCAACCCTAACTCAGTGCTTGAAATAGCACCCCTGCGCATGATGACTCCAGAAGGAGTTCTGGTAAAGAATCCAAGGAGTCAACATGCAAGAAGGCCCAAAGACCTTGTCTCGGGTAAAACTCCTACTCCTGCAACTTCTGATATTAATGATGATGGAGCCAAGAAAACCAACAACATCATTGCTGGCATGGTAGCTAGGGCTCTGAACATACCCATTCCACTCAGCAATGAGGGGTTTGTTCCAACTGTGCATGATTAAAGTGATGTTATGCCCAATGTTGGAACCTTGTAAGGTCATACATTAGAAGAGAAGAACAAGGGTGCAGGGTCTTATAGTGTAGGTGATGATGTGCAAGGCACCAAGAATGCTGAGTTGGTGAACCTTGATGAATATTCTAATAATGATCTAATAGCAAAAATCAATCCTGGCATAGCCAAAAGGCTTATGACAAGGAAATGTAAAAAGGTGACTGATTAAGGCCCCCCCAAGAAAAAGGCAATTGAACAGGTTGTTGAGCAAGACAGCCTCACAAAGAAGACGACTAAACACAACATTTCCTCAAAGAAGGCTAGAACTAAAAGAAGACAAGTTGGACCTCCCAAAGCCTGGAGCAAAGTAGTCACCAAGAAGAGGAAGGTTGAATCTGGTATTGAATCAGAGACTGAGTCTGATGTTGCTGAGCATGTCACCAACATCCAACCTAAGAAGAAACCCTCAAACAGCAAACTGGCTGAAAAGGTCCCTGAGGTGCCCATTGACAACATCTCCTTTCATTATCCCTCAGGTGTTGTCAGGTGGAAGTATGTCTACCAGAAGAGGTTGGCCCTGGAGAGAGAGCTTTCACAAATTGCTCTTGAAAACAAGGAGATTATGGCCCTCATCTATGATACTGGCTTGATAAAAACTGTAACCCAGTTCTCCCAATGCTATGAAATTCTGGTCAAAGAATTTATAGTTAATTTATTTGATAAATGTGCTGATAGAAAGACTACTGAGTTTGGGAAAGTCTTTGTTAGAGGAAACTGTGTCATCTTCACTTCCACCACCATCAACAACTTCCTTGAAAGAACAAATGAAGCTCAGCCTGAGTTAATCATCCCTGACAACAAAATATGCCAAGTGATTACTGGGAATCAAGTCAGAAAGTGGCCATCAAAAGGGAAGCTTACTGCCAGTAAGCTAAGTATGAAATACGCCTTGCTACACAAGATTGGTGCTGCCAACTAATCACAAATCATCAGTGGCCACCATCTTGGGGAGGGTTATCTATGCTGTGGGGACCAAGACTAAAATGGATTATGGAACCTACATCTTTGATCAAACCATGAAGCATGCTGGCAGTTATAGCATTAAAGGGCCCATAGTATTTCCTTCACTCGTCTGCGGAATTATGTTAGCATAATTTCCAAATATTCTCAAGAACAGTGATGTAACAAGCAAAAGAGAAACTCCCTTAGCCTTCCATCATAAGCTGTTTCAAGGAACCCGTGTTCCAGATATTGCCATGACATCCTCTGAGACATCCAAAAGTGGCCTCAAAACTAGCAAAGCTGAAGTGATGGCAATAATCAGAGAAACCTGTAGAGAACTGGATGCAAGGAAGCAAACTCTTAAGAAGCTGCTAACAACTCTGGAGCAAAATGAGGATGCTGAACTAGATGAGGATGCCAGGGAAAATGATGGTCATGGAGTTGGCTCAGAAGATGCTGCTGACAACTCAGAAGAAGGCACGGATGATGAAGAAGAAGGCACTGCAGAAACTGAGGAGGACAAGTCCAACTCAGCTGAAGAAGAAGATTGATGGGGTGTTGTTGTTGCCTTTTCTTTCTAGGTTGTTTTTTTTACCTGAATTTGTGATGCTCTTTAAATAGTAGTTTTACTATAATGTAACCCCTAACAAATGTAATGATACAATGTATGATCTATGTTAAGTATTTAGTAGGATCCTAATTTGTGGCTAAAAAGGGGGAGAGAGAGAGTATAATAGAAAACAGCAGGTACAACAGATGAAATAAAAGAACAGGTGCAGGTGATGTGCAGAACAGTGAAGAACATGTGGATAGCTTGGCTAGTCGATGTGCTATTATGTGCACATGGTATAATCATTGCAGGTGCTGCTGAGGAGATATGTGATAACAACAGTCTAGCTATTAGTAATGTGCCATGTGTGTGAATTCCTATGGTGTATAGGAATGTGTGTTAGAACTGACTGGTTGATTGTGTGATTCTAGAAGGTATCTAGGAGTTGTGTGTGTCTGCATGATAATAGCAGAGAGTGTTGTGCAATTCTTCAGGGGGAGTAGCACAGGTGTGTGTATGCTTCAGGGTGTATGTCATCCTGAATGGTATAACATCCAGAGCATGATGGATGTATTTATGTGACTGCTGGTTGTGCAGATTATATACTCAGCTGACAACCACATCAGTTTGAGGGGGAGTAACCAAGCAAGTTACTCAAAGTTATGTGACATCTGCAGGACAGACTAACATATGTGTATGAGCAGGTTGATCCTGAGAAGCTGAGAGCTAACAGAACTTGTGTAGCAAGTAACCTTACTGCATGACAGGGTATAGGTTAAAGTCTTCTGCTATGTGTAAATCTCTGGTATAAGGATAGAGTGTTTTAGCCAAAAATTTGCCAAAGGCGGAGTTTGTAAGTGCTTTTGATTGGCTGCATTTTGTGGAAAAACACTAGAGCATGTATGTATGTCATGACTGATGTTAGTGCATACATAATATGGTCTGTGCAGGGTAAGTTGACTTAGCTAAAAGCAAGTTAAGTTGGATGTCATACCCAATGCTATGACTTGGGTCGTATGACATCAAGCGCAGGTTTATTTTTCTGGTAGCTATAAACTAGGAAACATAATAGGAGCTCAAGCTGGATATCAGGAGATTTTCTAGAAGCCCTAGGCGAACTAAAATATCCCTGAATTAAGTGGCAAACATGCAGATCATTGGAAATAGGATTGTTATGAATAAAACCTAATTTATGCACCAAGGTCCAAAAGGACTGACAACTGCTATAAATATCAGAAGAAGCAATCCTGAACAACAGCTCTTGACAGAAGAATAGAGAGGGAAGATTACAGAGTCCTTGTGAGTGAAGAAGGCTAGTCTTCACGTATGAATTGAGTCTTAGGAATACTTGTACTCCAAGCAATTGTCTGTTGGATGATTGCATTGGTTAGGTAGATTCTAAGCAGTGTCTCACTCAAAGCTGTTAAGCAAGAATGTGTGAGTCCTTGATCAAAGCTGTGAAGCAAGATCAAGGTGTGTATGAAGTGCTTTTTCATATTGACTTTTATAATTGTGAATTGCATATCACTATAGTGATTGAGGGGGAGTGAATGAGTATACTCAGGTCTAGAGTGTCTCTAGGTTGAAGTGTCATTGGGTAGGGATTAAGTGAGAATTGCAAACTGGTTGTTTGACTTTTAATTGATTCTACTAATAGTGAATTTCCTCCCTGGCTTGGTAGCCCCTAAATGTAAGTGTTGTTGACACTGAACTGGGTAAACAATTACTGTATTTTTACTACTTTACTTTACAGTTAAATTAGTTAGTACAATAGTCAATGTCATAGTAGATGTTATAACTTTGGTAATAACATCTATTGTGTGCTTGCCAGAATTTTCAACATGAATGATGGCAAAGAGACCAAGACAGCAAGCAAACAACATCAAGTTAGCGAAGCTCCCATCAAAACTTCACAAAGTTCGTTAGGCGAACTATGTAGTGAAGGCCATGAATCAAGGCACTATTCACAACAGAATGGAAAGGGCCCTAAACTCGCTAGGCGAAGGAGGCAACAAAGAACTCGCCAAGCGAAGAAGGAGCGAGTAACCAGCGAACACTCCCAGACTTGGGACAGAGGCGAAAGGGCCATAAACTCGTTAGCCGAAGTTCACAGCGAAGGCTTCGTTAGGCGAAAGATTACTTGCCTAGTGAACTTTTGGAAACTTGTTTGGGGAGAGTTCACTGGACATAGGCACTTCAGGTGGCATTTTTGGGGTTCGCTAGGCGAACCACTTTGTTCGCCTAGCGAACATGACAGCTCAGCAGACCCTTCTATAAGTAGTATGAGCTACTTTTTGTAAAAATATCTATTATTTTTTATTTGCATTGGTGAGTATTTTTCTGACCTAAAAACCCATTCCTTCATTTCTCATCATCTCTTAGCAATATTTCACCAAAAGAAGGTGGATTCCCATCCATTCTCGATTATTCGACTCGGATGTTGATCAACCTTCTTCCGAAACTTGTTGCTCAAGCAATCATGGAAATGAGTGGCTAAATCCCTCTCTTGTCAAGGTTAGGAGTAGTTAGTTCAGATTTTATGTATTCTTCTTAATCTCTTGTATGTGGACAATGTTATGATCAATGTAGATGAAGTCATTTGCTACTATTTGTACATTTATGGTTTGGATTGCTTTAGACATGAACTTTCCAACTCTTGACCTAACTTCTTCATCTATCAACTATAAAAATACTAGACATATATTTGAAAGTTGATATCCGCGTTGTATCGATCTTAATGATTATTGTTTCGATTGTTATTTAGAGAGATCATTTAACGGTCGAAATAATAACATTCACAAAATTGATTTAGAGATGAACGTTTTTATGAGGATACGCGGTTATGTTGGTTAGAACTTCGTTCACATATTTGATTGGTTGGATACGTTTAGGACAGACTAGCGAACCCTAATCTTGACATGCTTTTATCAAACTTAGACCGACTTTTATTTTGTTTTATTTCTTACAAACTTTTGTTACGAAAATTAAAACCATTCTAAACCCCCCCCCCCCTTTTCTTAAGTCATTAAACCATTGAACGACAAACATCTATATTCTCTTCAATCCATGTGGATACGATAAACACTACCAAAAAAATACTTTCTAACAAATTGGCACCGTTGGCGGGGATTGTTAGTAGAATATTGTAAACATTGCAATAATTTAGTGATTTTAAGATTTTCTGTATTGTGAATCTCTTATCTTTGTAATTCTTTGTGCTTTTTAATTTGTTTAGTTCGTGTACAAAATTCGTTTATGCGTAGACAGGTTCGGTCGGAAAACCTTCTTTTTGATCTTGAGATTGAGAGAACCACTCGGCGCACCAATAGTCGCACAAGATGAAGACGACAACAAGCTATTGAAAGACAAGAGATCGGAGAATCTTCTTCATCCACTCCACCTAATTCACCAATTATGGCAGCACCACCACCATCTCCACCTCCAGTTTTTGTCCCTTGTACAAACAGTCCAAGACGCACCGCTCAGTTTGCACGTAATCTCCAAAATGGAAGACAAGCCGAGATGAAGACGGGAATCCTTGCACTTATCTATCAAAATCCTTTCATAGGATTAGATCATGAGGATCCGTTCACACATCTTACAAAATTATATGAGATTGCGGGTGCAACAGGAGCAACCAAAGCTGACGAAGAGTCATTGTTCAGAAGGCTATTTCCTCATTCCTTGATTGGGAAAGCAAAGGAATGATATCTTGATCAATCGACAACAATCATGACGGACTGGAATCTATTGAAAGAGAAGTTTCTTGAATGTTTCTTTCCACATAACTGTTTCATGGAAGCTAAAACTGTGATAGTTGTATTTTCACAAGGAGCTAGTGAATCCCTCAACGAAGCTTGGGAGAGATTCAAGTCTATGTTGAGAAAATGCAAAGGACACCGTTTTGATGAACTTACTCAAGTTCATATTTTCCGCAATGGTCTCCTTTCGGTTCATAAGACCTTATTAGATGCTACGGCTGAAGGTTCTTTGATGTCTAAAAGCGCCAATGAGCAATTGCAATTATTGACAAGATGGCACTTAATGATCACCAAGGGAATTATAACTGTGGGGTAGCTCAAAGAAAACCAGGCGTGCTCGAGTTAGGTACGAATGACACTATTCTTTCCTAAAACAAACTTCTTACACAACAAGTGGAGCTTTTAACTCAACAAATGTCAAAGCTTCCACAACAAATTAAAGAGATTCAAGAAGTTCCTACTCAAGTTAAAGTGGCGAGTTGCAAATTGTGTAAAGGTGACCATCCTACCGGATATTGTCCTCCCGTTTTGGAAGAAGCCAATTATGCCGGAAATCAAAATCAAGGATACCAACAAAGACCACCTTACCAACAAGCAAATTAAGGTTATCAAATACCTAACCAAGGTTACCAACAACCTTGGAGGCTGCAAGAAGTCGGAACTTCAAACCGTCAACAATATCAAAACTACACTCAACCTCCACAAACTCAAAGTGCACCGTCAAAGATGGAGGAAACTCTTACTCAATTCATGCAAATGTCAATGTCGAATCAAAAGAACACCGATACGGCTATAAAGAATTTGGAGACACAAGTGGGCTAATTATCAAAACAATTGGTCGATCAACAAAAAGGGCCTTTCACGGCTACCGCTACTCCAAATCCTAAGGAGCATTGCAAGGTGATTCTTACAAGAAGTGGTAGAGAAATTGACATGGGCGTAGGTGAGGAGATAATGGCGGAGGAAGTTGTAGTTGAAAAAGAAATTGAAAATGTTGAGAAAGAAGTAGAAAAAAATGTTGAGGGAGATTTAGTTGAAAATGAGAAAGTGAAAAAAAAGTGAAGAAGGAGAAAGAAGTAAGAGAGAAGAAAGAGTGAAGAAGTCGAGAAAAGGAAAAGAGCAAGTGAACACTATAATGATTCAAAATTTGCCTTATCCGCATGCTCCGACAAGGAAAGACAATGCTAGACACTATGCTCGATTTATGGACATATTCAAACAATTGCAAATTAATATTCCATTTTTTGAAGCATTGGAGCAAATGCCAAAGTATGCTAAATTCATGAAGGACATTCTCATGAAGAAGAAGCGGTATACAGATCAAGAAACTATCATAGTGGATGTTAGTTGTAGCATAATTATTCAACGTACTCTCCCGAGGAAAGAAAGTGATCCGGGACGAGTCACTTTGCCCATTACAATTGGAAATACTTATGTTGGCAAGGGGTTGATTGATTTGGGCTCTATCATAAATTTGATACCCTTATCTATTGTGAAGCGGTTGGGATACATGGAGTTGAAATCTACTCAAACGACTTTGCAACCTGCCGACAAATCTACCACCCGCCCTCATGGTGTAGCCGAAGATGTGTTGGTAAAGCTTGATAAATTTTTGTTCCCAATTGACTTTGTAGTAATTGATATGGAAGAAGATGAAGACTCTCCATTGATTCTTGGTCGACCTTTTATTAAGACCGCGCGCATGGCGATTGATATGGATGATGGTCTCATGAAAGTAAGAGTTCTTGATGAGGAGATTTGCTTCAATCTTTTTGAAGCCATGAAGCTTTCTAAGGATAAAACCGATTGTTTCATAATTGATGCAACAGAAGTGGCAATTGAAGAAGTCAAATAGTTATTGCAAGTTTCCACACCATTACAACAAGTTCTTACCAATGCTCTTTCAAAAGTAAATGAAGAAGAAGAAAGAGAAATTGAAAAGTGTTTGCGGGAACTTGAAGAGTTAGAGGAAATCCAACCTTCAAAAGAAAGGGTGGAAAATTTGAAAAAAAACAACAATGAGGAAGGCAAGCTTGAGTTGAAGTTGTTATCATCTCATCTTAAGTATGTTTTCCTTGATGAAGAGAAAAACAAGTCGGTGATCATAAGTTCAGAGTTAACCATGGATGAAGAAAAGAAATCAATTATTGTGTTGAAGAAAAATCAAGAGGCAATGGGTTGAACTCTTTCTGACTTAAAAGGTATAAGTCCTTCCTATTGTATGCATCGAATATTCATGGAGGACGACTTTAAGCCAGTAGCTCAACCATAAAGAAGATTGAATCCCACTATGAAAGAAGTGGTGAGGAAAGAAGTTGTAAAAATGTTGGATGCCGACATGATTTATCCTATTTCTGATAGTTCGTGGGTGAGTCCAGTTCAAGTGGTGCCAAAGAAGGGTGGAATGATAATTGTCCGTAATGAAAAGAATGAGTTGATTCCAACAAAAACCGTAACGGGGTGGAGAATGTGTATTGGCTACCGTAGGATCAATCAAGCTACGAGAAAAGATCACTTTCCTCTTCTTTTCATGGAGCAAATGCTCGATAGGCTTTTCGGTCAAGAATTTTTATTTCTTTTTGGATGGATACTCCGGGTATAATCAAATCATTGTCAACCCGGAAGATCATGAAAAAACAGCTTTCACTTGTCCTTTCGGAATATTTGCTTATAGGAGGATGTCGTTTGATTTGCGTAATGCACCAGCGACTTTTTAAAGGTGTATGCAAGCTATATTTTTGGACTTGATTGAGAAGACGATCGAGGTGTTTATGGATGATTTCTCAGTTTTTGGACCGTCATTTGACCTTTGTTTGAAAAATCTTGATGTTGTCTTGGAGAGGTGTATGGATACTAATTTAGTGCTTAATTGGGAAAATGCAACTTCATGGTCACAGAAGGTATTGTGCTCGGGAACAAGGTTTCTTCAAAGGGACTTGAAGTTGATAGAGCTAAAGTGGAAGTGATTGAAAAGCTACCGCCACCTCTGAATGTGAAGGGAATTCAAAGTTTTCTGGGTTATGCGGGATTTTATCGAAGATTCATCAAGGACTTCGCGAAGATAGCAAAGCCATTGAGCAACCTGCTCAATAAAGATAAGTCTTTTCTTTTCGATAATTCTTGCATGACAGCTTTTGATTCTTTTAAACAAAGCCTAATAACTGAACCCATAATCGTCGAACCGAATTGGAAAAATGATTTTGAACTTATGTGCGATGCAAGCGATTATGAGGTTGGTGCAGTTTTAGGCCAAAGAAAAACAAATTTTTTCCATGCGATACATTATGCAAGCAAGGTTCTGAACGAGGCTCGAATTAATTATGCAACAACGGAAAAGGAATTGCTTGCTATAGTGTACGCATTAGAAAAATTTAGGTCCTATTGGATCAAAAGTTGTGGTATACACCGATCATGCGGCGATCAAGTATCTGCTTACCAACCCGGATTCTAAGCAATGGTTAATTCGTTGGATTCTTTTACTTCAAGTATTTGATCTTGAAATTCGTGATAAAAAAGGGTTCGAGAATTTGGTAGCAGATCACTTGTCTCGACTTGTGAATGATGAAGTCACAAAACATGAGAAAGAGGTGAGAGAGGAGTTCCCCGATGAAAAGTTGTATATGGTGAAGGTTAGACCTTGGTTCGCTGATATGGCTAACCACAAAGCCACTGGATTGATGCCGGAAGGTCTAACTAGTCACCAAAGAAAAAAAAAATTATCTGACGCCAAGTACTTTGTTTGGGATGAACCACATCTTTTTAAACTTGGTGTCGATAATATTTTGCAGAGATGTGTTTCTAAGGAGGAAACAAAAGATATCTCGTGGCATTGTCACAACTCTCCGCATGAAGGTCATTTTAACAATACAAGAACAACCGCTAAAGTCCTTCAATCAAGATTTTATTGGCCGTCCTTGTTCAAAGATGCGTACGCGCACATAAAAAGTTGTGACAAATGTCAGAGGATCGGTGGATAACGCAACAAAATGAAATGCCATTGCAAAACATGATAGAAGCTGAAGTTTTCAATTGTTGGAGCATTGATTTTGTTGGTCCATTTCCATCGTCATTTGGAAATGAATACATTCTTGTTGTGGTGGACTACATCTCCAAATGGGTGGAAGTCATAGCTAGTGCTAAGGCAAATGGGAAAACCGTAATAAATTTTTTGAAAAAAAAACATATTTTCTCGTTTCGGTACTCCGAGAGTGTTAATAAGTGACGATGGTTCGCACTTTTCTAAAACTCACTTAGCCAAAGCTTTAGATCAATATGGTGTGCGACATAGAGTTACAACACCGTACAATCCGCAAGCTAACGGACAAGCGGAGGTATCGAACCGAGAGATTAATTTTTTTTTGGAAAAAACCGTGTCTACCTCATGGAAGGATTGGTCAAGCAAGCTTGACGATGCCTTGTGGGCCTATCAGACCGCTTTCAAAGCCCTGGTTGGTCTCACACCGTTTGAAATGGTCTACAGTAAAATTGGAGCACAAAGCCTTTCGGGCATTGAAGTTGCTGAATTTTGATCATAACTTGAGTGGCGACAAAAGAAAAAACCAACTTCATGAGTTGGAAAAAATTCTCCTTCAAGCTTATGAGTCGAACAAGATTTATAAGGACCGAGTGAAGGTGTATCATGACAAAAAGATTATAACCAAGAAATTTGAGGTAGGGCAGATGGTGTTAATTCGAGGTTACGATTGTTTCCCAGAAAGTTAAAATCCAAGTGGTCGGGTCCATTTCGGATTCACGACATTTTGAGTTACGGGGATATTATCATTGAAGATATCAAGACCAACGAGAATTGGACGGTCAATGGCCAACGGTTAAAGATTTACTTACGTGGTGATTTCGAGCGGGACACCACCTCTGTGCATTTCAGCAATTTGTGATCGCATCGGACCGTCGAGCTCCAACGATGTTAAACAAAACGCTTGTTGGGAGGTACCCCTACATTATAAGTATTTATTGCTTTTTGTTTGGTAAATTTGGTGCTTGATGTGGTGGAACTTGGTTGAAATATGTTGTGCATGGATGTTTTAAAAAACAAAAATCTGTCATGTTCTCTAGCACCTTCGCTAGGCGAAGACAGTAGCGAACATGTTTGCTAGGAAGTTCGCTAAGCGAACATAGTGAAACAGGTTATTTCATTTTAATTCAGTGGGCCACCTATTTGGGCCCAAAACTGTTTTTTGTGTTGTTTTGTTGTTAGTCTGAAGTTTTCTTAGGGTCTCTGCTGCACTTTCACACTTACCACATTTCACTCTCACTCACATCATTTGTGCATCCTTACAAACCCTGATTCTCTTCTCACGGCCTCAGCAACCCAATCACTCTCTTCAATCAGGTATGTATCTGTTCTATTTTTCTTTGATTAGGGTGCTCTAAATTTCTCGAGAACAAACCATGTAGGTTGTTATGGGTAAGTTGCAGATCTGCAGAATTTATGGTTGCATGTTTTTGTAGAACTGTTCTTAGCATGCCAAATATTTATGTTTCTTGAATTGTGGTAGAAAAAAATTGGATTTTCTAGATTATGATTGAAAATAGTGGGAGAAATCAAAAACCCGCAGCTTTCGCTAGCATCTTCGCTAGGCAAACATGGAGCGAGTATTCGTTGGATCTTCGCTAGGCAAAGCTTGAAGCGAACGTGACAAAATTTTGTTTTTCTGCTCTGATTGCTAATCTGTTTTGTGGATGCTTTTTGTTTCTCTTCTGTGTTATGTTGCAGATGGCGTCCAGGTTTAGGGCTTCGAAAAAGAGAAAGGTTAGAAGCACCTCTCATCCTCCACCTATCCAATATGATACCGAAAGATTTGTTGGTCCAAAACAAGCCGCGCGCTATGTGGCTATGGAGAAATGCAAAATTCTGCCTGAAAAGAGGTTTCTTATTCATCCAGAGGGCGAGTACATAATGTTTACCACACTCATCCATAGCAAGAAGTGGGATACATTGGTGACTCCAACTAATATTTACAACATTGAGGTTGTGCATGAGTTTTATGTTAACGCACTCCCTAATGATGATGAGCCGTTTACCTGGACCACGATGGTGTCAGGAAGACAGGTGGTGTTTGATAGAGATTTCATCAATAGGGTGCTTGGAGGACCTTTCACCTTAGGTGCAGATGAGATTGACGATTATCACCGTGATTTGCGACTCCATAAAAAAAACAAATGTTATTTCTGAGGCCTTATTGATGGAGGGCAAGACAGTAGAGCTAAATCTATATGGGGTTCCTAGGAGGTACCACTGTGAGGACATGACACCTCTAGCCCAGTTGGTGTTACTACTTATTTTGACAAATATTAAACTGAAATCCCACACTTCAATAGTGCCGATCCTAGTGGCACACTTGGTTCACTCCATTCTAACTAATGTGCAGATCGACGTGGCTAGAATCATTGCTGATAAGCTGAAGTTCGTGGTGGAGAGTGGGCTAAAAGCGGGGGTGCGAGTTAATTGTCCCCTTGCTTTCCCATGTCTCATTATGGCCTTATGTGTTCAGTCGAGGGTGAAATTACCCTCCCGTAGACAGGTGACTATTCCAGCCGCGATCGATGATCGATACATGGACAAGTATTGTCGGCCTAAGAATTTTAGAGCAAGTACAACTGCTACATATACCAGGGCTACTGATGGTCCTAGTGTTGTTTCTTCGTAGGGTTTCGATCAATTCTAGCAGGCTGTTTGCAACTACAACTGGGATTGGATGGCGGTGACTCAGCGCGCCATGATCGATATTCATGATTCTATGCAGGTACTCTAGCTGCAATGCCACGACCCTTCTGTGGAGCGCACCATGATGATGTGTGAGCAGTTCTTGCAAAACACAAGTTGGCCTGAGGTCAGACCTATTTTTGGAGAAGGGGCGAGTGCTTCTGGTGGTCCTAGTGATGGTGGCGCTGAGGTGGAAGCCGATGATGATGAGGATGATGTGGATGATGGTTCTGGTTCCGGTTCTGGTTCTGGTTTCGAGAGTGTAGAGGAGACTGAGTCTGAAGAGGACTAAGTTTTTTCTTTTGATTTTATTGCTTTATATTTAAGATATTTTGTTTTGTACTCCAGATATTTGGGTTGTGTACTATTTTGGGGTGTTTTTCCCCCATGCACATTTTATTTCTTTGAAGTAGTGTTAAATTATTTTGTTTCCTTTAAGTGATTTTTAATATTTTTTGGTTGTTGAGTTGTCAAAACTTCTAGATTGGTTGTTCTCCAAAAAAAAGAAGTATCCAATGAAGGTGCATCCGAGTTTGGATGGCAATGATAAAAATAAACAAGCGAATAATGCTAAGGTACATGGTTACCTTTGGTTAGAATTTTAGAATGCATTAAGAACTTTAATCTTGTCGTAATTGAATATTGTTCTTTTTGCAACATTGTTGGACAAATGGTTCACCTAGGACTTAGAACCACAAATTGTGACGAAACCTCCATTGTACACTAAATGTTAGATTCTAATAAACTGTGTTGATTCATTTGATTCATGCTTTGTCTTTTATTATTGTGAATTTGTGGAAGCAATTATAAATGATCAAGGCGCTTGTTTTCTATCGAGCACAACCAGTTCCAATACAACTTACCCATGAGCAGAGAGTATTCGTGAACCCCCTTGAGCCTAAACAGTTGAATCTCAGCTTGAAATATTGCGAGATTTCAAAAAAAAATCTTGAACCCTTGAATTTTATGTTAATTGTTCTTTGTGCCTTAAAAAGTCAAGAGCATTCACTTGAGGGTTGAGTAAAAGATAAGTTGGAGAGAACGGAAATGAAATTTGGTAGGTTGCCACAACTCTTGTAAAACCGAGCAAGCATTGAAAAAAAAAAGAGAAAAATTTGTTTTGTGAATATGAATGTAAAAAAAAAATAATAATAAAAAAAGAGAGAGAAAAAGAATGCTTGCTTGGAAGAAAAATAGTGAGAAAAAAATTGAGTTGTGAAATAAAAGTTGAGAAGGTTTTCAAATGAGAAACAAGTGTAATGAAGTTGGGATGTGTGAATAGCTTGTACAGTGAATGTCTCTTTTGCATTGGCACTTTCGTTTCAATGGCCTTAGATATATCCCTTGTTTGTAAATCCGACCAAGCTACAACCGGAAAAGACCTTAGTGATCTTCTTGCTTCCATATTTTCATTTATAATTGTTAAATATTGTATGAATTGAATTGATTTTGGCGTTGTTTGTTAGAGAGTGAAATTGTCCCCACGGTTGCGAACGCGTAATTTCTTAAATCCTTATTCGAAGAGGAGATATAGGGTGATTCATTCAGGATAACATTGTTGTTGATTGATATATGTTTGCATTGCTTTAAGACTTTACCTCTTGTGTGTTGTTTTATTCTAACCATTGAGAACTTGTGTCTGGTCGCATCCCTTGCGTTTGAGCCATTTAATCCGATCTCGGAGAAATCTTTTTCTTGAGAAAATCCTCTTGTTCATCAAGAGGCATACTTTGCTTGAGGGCAAGCAAAGATCTAGTCGGGGAAAGTTGTTAGATGCCTAATTTTGCTTATTTGAGCTATCAAATATGGGCATCTTTCACTCCTTTTTGTCAAGAAAGTATTCAAAATAACTCTCGCTTTGGTTGGTTTGCAACTTCGTGTGAAAGTATCTTGGTACCTTTAATTTGTGTTTTATTGTGCAGGAATTAGGCATGAAAGAGTGAAAATTTATACACATGAATGATGGCAAAGAGACTAAGACTACAAGCAAACAACAGCAAGTTCGCTAGGCGAACTTGCCAGCGAAACTCCCTTCAAAACTTCACAAAGTTCGCTAGGAGAACTATGTAGCGAAGGCCATGAATCAAGGCACTATTCACAACAGAATGGGAAAGGCCCTAAACTCGCTAGGCGAGGAAGGCAGCGAAGAACTTACCAGGCGAAGAAGGAGCGAGTAGCCGGCGAACACTCCCATACTTGGGACAGAGGCGAAATGGCCATAAACTCGTTAGGCGAAGTTCACAGTGAAGGCTTCGCTAGGAAAAGGATTACTCGCCTAGTGAACTTTTGGAAACTTGTATGGGGAGAGTTCACAGGACACAAGCACTTCAGGTGGCATTTTTGAGGTTCGTTAGGCGAACCACTTTGTTTGACTAGCGAACATGACAGCTCAGCAGACCCTTCTATAAGTAGTATGAGCTACTTTTTGTAAAAATATCTATTTTTTTTATTTGCATTAGAGAGGATTTTTCTGACCTAAAAACCCATCCCTTCATTTCTCATCATCTTTTAGCAATATTTCACCAAAAGAAGGTGGATTTCCATCCATTATCGATTATTCGACTCGGATGTTGATCAACCTTCTTCTGAAACTTGTTGCTCAAGCTATCATGGAAATGAGTGGCTAAATCCCTCTCTTGTCAAGGTTAGGAGTAGTTAGTTCAGATTTTATGTATTCTTCTTAATCTCTTGTATGTGGACAATGTTATGATCAATGTAGATGAAGTCATTTGCTACTATTTGTACATTTATGGTTTGGATTGCTTTAGACATGAACTTTCCAACTCTTGACCTAACTTCTTCATATATCAACTATACAAATGCTAGACATAGATTTAAAAGTTGATATCTGTGTTGTATCGATCTTAATGATTATTGTTTCAATTGTTATTTAGAGAGATCATTTAACGGTCGAAACAATAACATTCACAAAATCGCTTTAGAGATGAACGTTTTTGCGAGGATACGCGGTTATGTTGGTTACAACTTCGTTCACATATTTGATTGGTTGGATACATTTAGGACGGACTAGCGAACCCTAATTTTGACATGCTTTTATCAAACTTAGACCGACTTTTATTCTGTTTTATTTCTTACAAACTTTTGTTATGAAAATTGAAACCATTCTAAAAACCCCCCTTTTCTTAAGTCATTAAACCATTAAATGACAAGCATCTATATTCTCTTCAATCCCTATGGATACGATAAAACACTACCACAAAATACCTTCTAACAACTGGATATTCAAAATCTTCTCCATATTATGTTGGAACCATTTTACATTACCAAGAACTATATCGATTCTTGAATAAATGGTACCTAGCACATGTTTATTTGACCATGTAAATTAGACACCTACGTTGTCCATATCACTCAACCCAATAGAAATTAACATATTATTCAAGTCAATATACTCGTTTTCTGTGACCATCCTACCACCAAGCTTATCTTAAGCCTTAGCCACATTATTGAAGTCTCCTATAACACACCAAGAACCCTGCTGATTTCTTTGAAGATTCTCTATGTCTTTCCAGAGGAATCTTCTCTTATCCAACTGATTATGAGCATAGATAACAGTTAGCCAATACCTAAATCCATCAAGCTTATCATAAATGCCACAGTGTATGAATTGGTCATAACTGCTCACATATCTAATATCCATTTTGTTATAATCCCAATTTATCAAAACCCTACCATTATCATGGTGATTGTAATTATCAAAATATTTACCTTGCAGTTTCAATTCATCCATAGCAAGTTTAGTTTTAGACAACTTAATTCTTGTCTCAATCAAAACAATAATCCCAGGTCTCAACTTTAGGAGACGGGAGCTAATCTTCATAAGTTTACCCAATTTATTCAACCCCCTAACATTCCATGAAACTAACATGGCCCCCTATCAAAGGAAGCTAGAGGATCATTCAAAACCCCTAAAGCCTCAAAGCCATTCACACATTTCACTTCAGAAGATGAGCCAGTATGTGTTATTCTCTTACCTTTGTCTCTTGTGGTCTTACTCACCATGGTCCAACATTCTTCATATTCCAATTCTAGTTGCTTCTTAAGATCTTCTTTTGGATTCACTACATCAAGGATATTGACTTTAGTAATATCAGGAGGTTTGACCTTTAGTTTCCATTGCTTCACTTTAACACCAACCCTATTTTTTGTCACTTCTCACAAAAAATTAGTTTTCACTCATATTCTATGGCTTGTATTATTTTCCTCCCCTCGCGATCTCTGATTGTAATTTCCTTTGTCAGAGTTTGTGAAATATCAACCTCCACAAGAATATGAGCATAGGATACTCGCAGCTTATTTGTTGTGCATTCTCTGTTACCAAAGGACTCCAATGGAACTACCAAATTTGCTCAGGCTCTTTCCCCCCCCCCCCCCAAAGTGCATAGGAAGTCGAGGAAGCTTTATCCATAGAGGTAGGGTTCGCAGCATATCCCTCTTCAGATTGAAGTCAGGTATCCATTCCTTTAGCAGTGTTGGTACATTCCTTATTGTGTATGGCCCTTTCATCAGAACAACATCTATATATGTGTGTGCGAGTTGAATTTGAGAATGAAATATCATTCATCATGGTAGAACATATTTAGCAATTTAAAGAAATTCCACATCTTCACCATGTAGTTTTTCACCATATTCATACTAAGATTCTCCCCTAAAGCATAAATTATCAGTGTTGTTTCCCATAACTTAACCTCTGAGTTAACGTCATCCTCTTTAATCTCAATTTCCATTTCCCCGTTCACCATAGTTGGCGCTACATATTGTGTCGTGAGTCCTTTCGCCAAATTCTGATTCTCACTGAGAACGTCTACCCATAACTTTCGATTCCCAGTCTCATATATGTTTGCAGGATCTTCTTCGCCATTGATCTTGTTTTCCACATCTAGGGTTTCCTCTTTTGTATTTGATTCTCATCTTGAATCTCGACATCATCTTTATCCTCTTTCTCTATATTCTGAACTAAGATCTCCCCATCCAATGGTGTCGATGGATAGGGCTGGGTCTCCGGCGACGATGACACCAATTGGTGTGGCCGCCCCGACCCCATTTCGCTAGTGCTCCCATGTTTTTCATATTACATTTTCATTTTTGAGGTAATGTTGTTACTGTAATCTCAACTTTTCTTCACAATGGTTTAAGTATTTCTTTCATTCTATTATTTATTATTATTTTATAAATCATTTAAAATAAAATATAAATAAAATAAATATAAATATATAATTTATATTTTCACGTATTTAAATATTATAAAATTATAAAATTAATATGTTATCTTATATATTTTTAAGTTATTTAAAAAAAGTTCAAAACATAATTACGTCTTTTGAAAACTAAAAATCAATGGACAATTGAAAATTTCTTGTATTAAATTATTCTCAAAATGTAGTTTATAAAAATAAAAAGTTCATAATTATTAAGTCCCTTTTTACTTTGCATGTGTATATTATTTTAAAATATAAATATAATAATAATAATAATAATAATAATAATAATAATAATAATAATAATAATAATAATAATAATAATAATAATAATAATAATAATAATAATATAATTGATATTGTGCTGATTTAAGGTTCACTAGATTTGTTGTTCTAATTTTGTAGTTGATGTTTTAGTATTTAAGTCTACACTACTACAAAACGCGAAAACAACAACTTCAGGTTTACAACGAATTCATATACACCGTTGTAATAGGTTAAAATTTTCGCGCCTAGTGTGTAGCTGGATTTATAAACAGTAATTTAATGACGGTTGTATTAAAAAACCGTAGTAATAAATGATGTATAGCAAACTTCGATTTTCAGGAACTATTTTTTTTCTCCATTTTTTAGACTACATTAAGCGTGTGTCACTTTAAGTCAATTATTTAAAAAATAAATTGTAAATGATTTTACAACGGTAAAGTAAACCAACTGTTGTTAAAGGGTATTAAACGTGTGTCACTTAAGTCCATTATTTAAAAATAAATTATAAATGATTCTACAACGGTGAAGTAAACCAATCATTGTTAGAGAACTTAAAATTCCATGATGGTTGGGTTGTCCAACTTGTCAGCCCAACCTGGTGCCTTACAGGGATTATGCAAGGAGATTGTTGTCGTTCTTTGATAGAATTGAGTTCCATCATGTGCCAAGAGTCGAGAATCAGATGGCAGATGCCTTGGCCACGCTATCTTCGATGTACAAAGTGAATTTCTGGAATGAAGCTCCAGCCATCACCATTACGCGTCTTGATAGACCTGCTTTTGTGTTTGCAATTGAGAAAGCATCAGATGGAAAGCCTTGGTATTTTGATATCAAGCATTTTCTCAAGACTCAGGAATACCCATCTGGAGCATCCAGCAAAGATAAGAAGACCTTGAGGAGGTTAGCAGGTAACTTTTATCTGAACAAAGACGATGTGCTATACAGGAGAAATTTCGACATGGTCTTGTTGCGCTGTGTTGATGAACTTGAAGCAAACATGTTGATGAAGGAAGTCCACGAGGGTTCTTTCGGTACTCATGCCAATAGACATGCAATGGCTAGAAAATTGTTGAGAGCTGGGTATTATTGGATGACTATGGAATCCGATTGCTTCAAATACGCCAGAAAATGCCATAAGTGCCAGATTTATGAGGATAAGGTGCATGTGTCACCAGCCCCTCTGCATGTGTTAACGTCTCCTTGGCCTTTTGCTCTATGGGGAATCAATATGATCAGAAAGATTGAGCCGACTGCTTCTAATGGGCATCGCTTCGTTCTGGTTGCGATTGATTACTTTACGAAGTGGATAGAAGCAGCGTCCTACGCCAATGTCACGAAACAGGTGGTCACCCGATTTATAAAGAAGGACATCATTTGTCGTTATGGAATTCCTGAGAGAATCATTACTGATAATGGTTCAAATTTGAATAACAAAATGATGAAGGAACTGTGTCAGAGTTTCAAGATTGAGCATCACAATTCTTCTCCATATCGTCCGAAGATGAATGGCGCTGTTGAGGCAGCTAAAAAGAATATCAAGAAGATTGTGCAGAAGATGGTAGTAACCTATAAGGACTGGCACGAGATGTTTCCCTTTGCTCTTCACGGTTATCGTACTTTGGTGCGTACATCAACCGGGGCAACTCCTTTCTCACTGGTGTATGTTACGGAAGCAATCCTGCCATTGGAAGTTGAGATTCCTTCTTTAAGGATATTGTCGGATGTAAAGCTTGACGAAGCTGAGTGGCTGCAAACCAGGTTGAATCAGGTGAGCTTGATTGACGAGAAGAGATTGGCGGCTATTGCTCATGGTTGGGTGTACCAAAGTAGGATGAAGAAAGCCTTTGATCAGAAAGTGCATCCTCAGTGCTTCCAGACGGACAATTTGGTGTTGAAAAGGATCCATCCTCCTCAGACAGATCACAGGGGAAAATGGACTCCTAACTATGAAGGTTCGTATGTGGTAAGAAAGGTTTTCTCTGGCGGAGCCTTATTACTATCTACCATGGATGGTGTAGATTTTTCGTCCCCTATGAACGCATACGTGGTTAAAAAATACTTTGCTTAAAGAGACCCGCTGGGGAGAAAAAGAAAAGTCCAGGAAAAAATGGGGCATTCCGGCGAACCATAAAAAGAGAATGTTCGGGCAAAAATTAGGGACAAAAAGGAAAGATGTAAACCCGCAAAGTTGAAAACTTGAAAAGACGACTTTAGCAAAAATGGGTATCCCGATGGATTGAAAACCCGAAAGGGCGATCTAGGCAAAAGTTAGGAATTTGAAAGCAAACGACTGCGGCCTATGTTCGATCTATGAGCTTACGAGTAGTTATCCCAAAGGAAAGGAATCAGCCCAGTCAGTCTTTTCATAAGGCAAAACACAGGACACATTGAAGACATACAGGTCATAGCTGAATCAACACATGGTGGTTGTCTGTTTCCATGTTGCCGACATTGGTATATATTCTTTTGCTTTTACGCAATTGCCTCTTTTCAGGAATTGCATCCGAATTGTAATTTGCCTATTTACAGGCCTTTTATCAATAAAGTATTCACTTCAGTTAAAGAGCTTTCCCTTTCTTGTTTTACTTTTACTGTTTTGTTTGCAAAAACGTCCGATATTTTGATAAACATTGCAGGTGAAAACAGGAGGTTGTACATAGCGTAGCGAAAGCAAATGACTTTGCACGCGTGGTACGTGTCATGAATGGTAACTGAGGTAACCATTTCGCATGTGTGCATTCTTTTATTTTATTGCAGGATGGCAGCTATCCCCAGCAGATGTGTTCCTTCACGGTATTGAAATTATAATACAGATTCATTTCTCCCATAGCAGAGATTTTGTCTTACCTACAGAGTCTCACTATCAGGCCAGGTATCGCCAGCGGAGGTGTGTAGTGAATCTCCAGCAGAGTAGGGTTTCGTCTCCCTGCAAAGGCTAACCCCCTATGGGGTGAGTTTGTTCTCCGCATATTATTCTCCAACAGAGGCAACGTTTTCGACGTCCTTTCCCCAACGGAGTCGACTTTCTGGTGTTTTCCTGGTAGTATCGGTATTAAGGGTTTTTTCCTCGAGCAGAGTTCAGTGCTGATTCCCTCGACATGATAGGTGTTTAGGCGAAGCGTGATCCATTTCTCGGTAGAGTGGAGCTCAGTAGAAGTATCTGATATTCTCCAGCAGGGTGGAATTTCTTTCCAAGCAGAGTGGAGCTATTTCCCAATAGTTTACTTTACTTCCCGGTAGGGTCGAATTCTGAACGGTTCTCCCCGGTTGAGTGTGTTTATTCCCCAGATTGTTGGAAGGCTGTTCCGGACGTTTCCCTATCCTAGACTTTTGATCCCCATAAGAGTTGTTTTCTGGGAAGCCATCCAGGGCATTTTCCTCAGCAGAGTATTGATTCCCAGCAGAGTGGATTTTTGTTCTCTTTAGAACGGTTGTATCTTAGAGGTGCTCTATAAGAAGGTCATCCAGGGCTTGTTTGTTCCCCAGTATGAGTCTGATCGTACTCGACACGTCCTATTTCTCCCCGGCAGAATTGGTCGCTCCTCTCCAGCATTTATGTTGCTGGGGTGGTTCCTTTGCATTTGCATTTTTGCATAGCATCCTCCCAAATGCGTAGCATTTCCATTTCGTATGGAGCATTGCGCCATTTCCAAACATATGCATTGAAGCATAAGCCAAGATTGGTACCTTTAAGACCAGTTGTCTTTTCAGCAGAGGCTGTTTGATTCAAGAGGTTTTCGTGTTATCCGTGTCAGGGTGGATCTTTGGGTTATTCATGTTGGTGGATTGTTCCTAGTTAGTCGTTTGGTCAAACGTCTTCTTCTTCAGCTGGGTCGTTTGGTTAAATGTCTTCGTTATCCCCAGGTGAGTTGCTTGCGAGTGTTGTATTCCCTAGTCGAGTCTGTTGGTCAGATATTTCCCCCCAATAGAGTGGTGGTTGAACCGATGTTCCTTGGCAGAGCCGTTTGTGTAAACTTCACTTATCGAGGATGTCTTTGCTTGGTTAGTCGGATTGGTTTTGTTGCATGCCTATTCTGGGTGCGTTATTCTAACTTTTGGTTGGTAATTTCTGGGATATGTTATTCCAACTTTTGGTTGGTAATCTTCGATTCCCTCTGCAGAGTCCTTATTCCAACTTTTGGTTGGTAATCTTTGTTTCATTCCAACTCTTGGTTGGTGACCCATTGGCGTTTGGATGTTATTCTAACTTTTGGTGGTTAATCCTTATTTTCCTCAGCAAAGTCGGGGATTCTAACTTTTGGTTGGTAACCTTTGTTGTGGTCAGCTCGTTTTCATTTAGCGTGGTCGACAATCCTAACTCTTGGTTAGTAGCTCTTGTTCCTACTTTTGGTCGATGAAGATTTTTCCTGGCAATTCTAACTCTTGGTTATTAGCTCTTGTTCCGACTTTTGGTCGATGAGGATTTTTCCTGGCAATCCTAACTCTTGGTTAGTAGCTCTTGTTCCGACTTTTGGTCGATGAGGATTTTTTTCCATAGCAACCCTAACTCTTGGTTAGTAGCTCTTGTTCCGACTTTTGGTCGATGATGATCTTTTCATAGTGATCCTAATTTTTGGTTAGTAATCTTGCTTCCCAACTTTTGGTTGGATTGTATCCCTTGCACCCATTATTCCAACTTTTGGTTGGTGGTCTTTCGCTTGTTGAGTGTTGTTCCAACTTTTGGTTGGCAATACCCAGCTTGGTCGTCTGTTTGTTCCCCACTTTTGGTTGGTAATATCCAGTTTGGTCATCTTGTTCACGTTATTCCGACTCTTGGTTGGTAACCTTTGTTTCCTGGTTGATGATTCCGACCTTTGGTCAGTATACCTCCCCAGCAAAGTCGCCTCGCCATTTAAATTTCGGTTGGTGTTGTGGTGATTCCAACTTTTGGTTGGTAGTGCTTGGTTGTTATCCCTGGAGAGTAAGTATTATCTCGTCTTTTGGATGGAATCTTGGGATGGATGTTTATCCTGTGCAAAGTTGTCTGGTTAGTTTGCTCTTTTCCCAGTGGAGGAAAGTCATTAGATTATTTTCTCGCGCGATGCGGGTTGCTTGGGTGATTGTATCTTTTGATTCCCCGACGAGGTCGTTGTCCCAACTCTTGGTTGGTACCTTTCGGTCATTTCATCCCAACTCTTGGTTGGTATCCGAGGATTCGTTATCCCAACTCTTGGGTGGTACCTTTTTGGAAGGAAGATCGTATTGGATTATTATCCCTCAGCATGTCGTATTCCAACTCTTGGTTGGTATTCGCTGTTTGGCATTCCCGCAGGGTGCAAATTTCCGGGTTCTTTTGTATTTAATCACCTTATACCTTGAATGTTTGAAAGCGGATGCTTTTCATCCCTTCAGGTCCAAGTTGTTTGAATAGGGGCAACTGTGACACCCCAAAATTTGCCTTTCCGTTTTAGAAGCATTTGACTTTTGTTTCTTTGCATTTTCGCATTTATGCATTTGCATAGCATCCGTTCTTGAGACTCGGGATCAAGGTTTTCCTGTGATTCAGTTTTCATTTTTGGTACAAGAGATGAAATAACAAGCATCAGAATCCCTGACATTTATTTTGCCCGGCGATCGAGTGGCTGATTTTATTTTGTTGCAGGTTGTTTTCAGGACAGGAGACAACATTCAGGCTATCGCAAGCATTCTCATGGTTATAGCAGTCAAGAACAAGTTTCAGACGTTTAACTGAGCTCAAAACGATTGAAAACAGGCAAATGTGCAGATTTCCCTCTAAAAGGCGCCAAATTCAAAATTTTGAAGGTGTTAATCAATTAACCAAATGTGTTAATTGATTAACCAAATCAAAATCAGGCCAGATTTGAACTTTTGAAAGTGTTAATCGATTAACCCAAAGTGTTAATCGATTAACCAGTGCAAAATTTGCCTCTACACGTGAATTCTCAAGAGGAGTCACTTTGGGGTCCAATTTTGATCACTTGTGAGTTGATTTTACACCTTGGGAAGGATCTAGAACCATCTTGAATTTTGGTTAATTTCATTTTCCCTCCAAATTCCCATTCCTCATTCCAAACCAAATTTTACAAACCACATTCCAAACCTCTCATTTGGACCCAAACCTAAGGGGTATTTAATTGATTTACTCCAAACCTCACACATCTAATCCTCATAATTTCATTCTCATTTCAGAATTCACTCCCATTCTCTCAACTTCCAAAACCTTCACCAAAGCTCTTCATCTATTGAATTCTTTGATTCTCCATTGAAATCAATGAATTCTTGAGCTAAAACCCTCATCCACCATCCTCATTGAATCAATTTCTTCATTCTATTTTCGTGCAAACTTGGATCTGAATTTTGAAGTGGTGTTGCAAGAGCTTATTTAGATAATTCTTGCTTGATTTTGGTGGATCATCACTTCTACTACAAGGATTAGCTTGGATCTTGAAGGAATTCTGGATTTCTTGCTTAGATCTACACGTTCAAAGTGAATCAACATTAACCGAAGCAATTCTCGCTTCGAATGTTGGAATTCTAGATCCATTGCATTTTTGAGCTTATTTTGCATAATCATGTTGATCTTCATTTTTGATTGATTTGGTTGATTCTTGATCTATATGAATTGTGATTGTGTTGTTTAAATGTGTTTACATCTTGTTTAGATAACTGTTTTCTAGTTTAATTTCGTGTACATTTGTTTACAAGTTCATGTGGATGTTTGCTTAAGTGATAAGTTGCTGAAAAGTGCTTTTCTGTTGCTATTTTCTGCTGTTGGAGCAGTGTTAATCGATTAACCTCTGGTGTTAATCAATTAACCAGATTAAACATTCAATTTTCAAGCGTTTTTCAGTGGTTAATCGATTAACCCCTGGTGTTGATTGATTAACATTGTTCAAGCATATCTATTTTGTTGTTTTTCATGCTTGTTTCGGTATCGTTTCACTTCGAATCATCATGGATCAGTGTGATGCATTAGGAGTGATATGTTTTGAATATATGTCGATGTTCGTGATTGTTTAATCGTGATTTCGTCGACGCGTGTGCTTGCTTTCCACTTGGATGCATACTCTCGTATATGTTGTCCAAAATGATGTGCGTTTTCTTTTGTTTTGCTTGAGTGTGAGAATCTAGTGGTCGAGATGCGCTTGTGGCGGCTGCTGCCCCACACTTTTTTTCCTCCCACTTTTCGCCGATGATTGATGGTCGATGGTCGTAGGAGTTCACTTCTCCCATTTCATCTCATCCATTCTCTTTTGTGCTTGCATTTGCATGTTTGCTTGCCTTCTTGCATTTCTTTTTTTGCTCTTGCATCTTCCATTTGCATGCTTGAGGTTGAGATATGCTTGTGGTGGATGCTGCCCAACACTTTGTTCCTCCTTCACTTTCATTCTAATTGTGCATTGCATGTTTGCATCTCTTACTTGTGATTGATTCTTCTTCTTCTTTTGTCTTCCTTTTTCATGTTCCCTTAGGACTTCTAATCTTTCTTGTTCAAGATTGATTATGATAAACATTAGGTTTGAATCCGGGCATGCTAACATTAGGGTAGATTTTCCCCTTCTAATCCCAACTTTAGGTCCACTTTACATGACAACGTTAGGGCCGAGTTCCCCTTAGACCTTCTGTGCATCTCTCTTCTCATCTCAAAACACATTCTAATTCATTTAATAAGTACGATGAACATTATACGCTACGAGCCTTAAGCACATGAGGAATGATGAGTGAGGGGTCTCCTCTCGCTTGTCTAGAGTGTTTAGTGTACGCCCCATTTGGGGGTGATATGCGACGCATTCGTTCCTATGTCAAAGTCTTTAGTGCAACGTGAATCACAAATCAAACTAATTCACTTCACTAAAAAACACAAAACAAAACATCAAACTTTTTTCCTTCGGGATTAATTGAAAACCTTTTTCATAAAAAAAAAGAGTGTTGTTAAGCTTTGGTTCTACCGCAAATAGGCATTGTCCCTAACTGCTAGAATGAAGGTTTAACCCTACTCGGTTAAAACACTTAATCAACCTGTGGTTTTATGTTGCCTGAACTATGTTTGCTCTGATTTCTCATACCAAATGAGGATACGTAGGCACAAGACGATGATGTCTTGGTGAGCAACCTTCCCCCACTTTCACCCGTAGTTAGCCAAACTACGTTGACTCTGACTTTCCCATTACACGCGGGAATACGTAGGCATAGAGCGGCGATACTCTATCGAGTCTCTTTTATTTTTGTCCTGTGAGCCTGTAGCGGAGATAGATTAAACACACTCTTAGATAGACAACAAGCGTGGACCCCATTGAGTACAACGGAAGTGAGGGGTGCTCATACCTTGCCCTTGCGTAACCGACTTCCGAACCCGAGATTTGGTTGTGATGACCTTGTCTTTTCCCGTTTCATAGGTTTTCTTCGCTCGTTTCCTTTCCCTCCCTTTGGGATAAATAAAGAACGGTGGCGACTCTTCTGTTTTCCGCCTGGTGTTTTTCGCAGTTGCGACACCAACTAAAAAATGATTATGTGTAGTTTGATTTAGTGTATGTATATAAGGGATCCCTCCTTCCCACCTTTCACCATCTTCGCGAAACAACAACCATAACATCATCACGACATACTCCCTCTGCCATTGTTACATAAAACCACTTTATCACCTTTTCCCTTAATACAAACCTTCATTTTCCACCTACTATTTGCAAAAACAGACCTCCAAAAACACCAACATAATCTGCGGGGAATGATCATCGTCTCTCTACCTTCGCTGGTGAAACACGAGTGAACGATAGTGAGAGATAACAAGATCGAGAGAGGGACACGAACAGAGAGAAATCTGTGTGGGAGAGCTATGCGAGAGAGAGAGAGAGAGAGAGAGAGAGAGAGAGAGAGAGAGAGAGAGAGAGAGAGAGAGAGAGAGAGAGAGACGGGACAAGAAGAAAGAAGAACGAGAGTGAGCCAGAACAGGATTGAAGAAGAAGGAGGAATACATGTGAGAAAAGATAAGCATGCATTTTTTCCTGGCTAAGTTTCTTATAAATCCTTCTTGTTTATTTCATGAACATTGGGTTTTTGAGCCCACACAACTTGTTGTTGATACACCCTAGCCTGCATACATACACCTCCTTGATTGTTTCTCTATGCGTTTTGGGCTTCATGGCCCATCAACTGATACTTGAATCTCATATTTTCAGCCAACACCCTCCTTCTCTTTTTAATTTAATTTCTTCTTTTTTTTTTTTTTTTTTTTAATTTTAATTATCTTATTCTTTTTCTTTCTAAACTCCTAATAATATATTTTTTATTTTACACTTTAGTTTCACTTTTTTTTACAATCATTTTTATTTCCTTTTTTATTCTTAATTTTTGTTTACTTTTGATTTTTGCCTTTTGATACCATTTGGTTGATGAAATCTTCAAGCATCATTGAGTAATAATCCCTAGGTTGATTGAACCTTCAACACTTTAAACATATTGATTAATGATCATTGAATCATTCTTGACACTTTGAGGTATTGACAGGTTACCCTTGGTTGATCATACTTTGAATTTCTTGAAGAATGATGAGACCACTATGAGGACTTGAGTTTGCTTTCTATTTCTCCTTCTTCATATATTTTTCTCTTGTGTTGCATTGTTTTAGGAGTCTAACTTTGTGTTAGTTCTCTAACATGCATAGCACACAAATTGTTATTGACCGACCTCAGATAGGTAAGGCTTCTACAGAAGTCTACTTACGATTACTTAACATAGCGCTAAATTGCCCCAATGCGATAAAAAGTCCTTAACCATATCCCACTAACAAGTGACCTATTAACTTTATGTTCTTGTCATTTATACTCTTGTCCTATATATTTCTTGCATTTTATCTTTTTCTCATCACCATTCATCTAAATCACGCATCCTTTACTTTATGTCAATTTTATTTTTCCTTTGTCTCATATTATTAAAAGTAATAAAAACATGATAAAGTGAAAAGACCAAAAATATGTGTTCACCCTCATTGTGACTTAAGGGATGAACTCTCATGGACCTTGATTGAATTTAGCTCATGGAGCCTTGGACTTAATGTTTGGCCCTAGAAAAAGGATACTTGGACTCGAATGTTTATTCTATTGTGTAGGTTAGAACATCTTGCACACATACGAATTTCTCTTGGGCTACCTTACAACGAGACCATTTATTTCTTGCATACTTCCCTTGTATTTTTCATGTACCCCTATCCCCTTTTGATGTACTTTTTTTATCTCTCTTTGTTTTGATTTTTGCTTGCTAGCTATCCCTAGGGACTAGGATCGACCTCATCACTTTCTTAACCATTGTAAGTCGATCACCTTGTGCATCACCATCAACCAAATTCAAAGCATTCTGGATCCATACGTCCAACCATACCTAACTTTTAAGCCGATCACTTCATGTGTCGCCATCAATCTTTTCCTTTCTTCACTTAAACCTTTTCATAATCATGAATAAAAGCTTGATCCAACGTCAAACCATTTTCTCAATCAAATTTAGAACACTTTGAAAATGATATTAGGATTATGCGCCACGAGCCTTAAGTGGTGGAGAATGAGTGAGAATGGAGCTTTCCTACCCTCACTCTGAATATTTTGTACAAAAGACGCTTGGCTTGGTAATTTGAAATGTTCACCTCTACCCATAGTCTTTAGTGCAATTCGAATAAAAAAACAATCTTCTTTTCAATCTAAAATGCATCAAACCCATTCAAACCAGTTTTGCCTTTTGGCACAACTAAAAACCTTTTCAAAATGAAAGATACGATGTCTTAAGATGATACAAGAGCAATGTTTCATCCACAACTATTGAGTTGAGATAAGTGGTGTGAATGAGATTTATAAATCCATTCAATGTGGTGTAAACGTCTGCTCCTCACCTATTTTGGGTAAAACAATATTTTTTCGTCGATTAATACAAGATAACTTTCGCTAAGATCGACCAAAAAATAAACTTTTTTACCCAGAACTACGTGTGCCTTGATTTCTATTTTGAGATACGTAGGAGCAGGATTATGAAATCTTGTCAGGCCTTCTAGTAATAAAAACATTTTTAGATTCCTTATTTGCCCTAATAAAAAACAAAAAATATTTTTAGGTCCTTTTTCTCTTTTATTTCCATTAACAACTTGAGAAGCCTAACTTTTAAACAAATACTAACATACACAACTAACCTAATGGTTCCCATTGAGTACAACAGACATGAGGGATGCTAATACCTTCCTTTTGCATAGCCGACTCTCGAACCTTGATATTATTTGCGATGACTATATACTTGTGTTTATTTTAAGGGTTTTATTTGATATTTTCCCTTTCCCTCTACGAGAATAAATAAAGATCAGTGGAGACTCTATTAAGTTCATCCTGCGAGCGTGCAATTGTGCTCCGCGAGGTTGTGCACTCATTTTTCGAGGTACGACAATAATGACAAGATAAATTATGATGAGATGTACCTTTTATATTTGAGTATTTATGCACATATTTATGCTTTTTATTTAAATTATTCAAATATTTTTCAGACTTTGAAAGATCAATAGCAAATGCAATTTTAGGTTGAAGGTTTTGTTCAATTTGACTTGAAAAGTATTTACCTCTTCTTGCCAATTGTGACAATGTTCACAACCAAACCTTAAAGGTTTTACATCCTCATTTTTGTCCTTTTGAACATATATCATATATTTTTTAATAACTTCTAACTTCCTTTCGGATTCTAATACTTTAGCTTCTAAGTGTAAAAAGACTTTTTAATGTGAGTCTACTTTATTAAAAGCTCTTACAACCTCTTTATGTAGATTTTCAAAGGCTTTTTGTAATTGAAGTTAAGATAGTTCATTAATAGATTTAAGCTTAGAAATAATTACATTTTTCTTTTTCTTTTTGCTTGCCATGAGGAAAATTCGGGTCGATTCAACACTTGAACTTGTGCTTTCATCACTTGAGGAATCACTTGCACTCTCCCAAGTGGCATAAGCTCTTCTAGACTTACTAGATTTCTTGTGATGACATATCTCTTTGTATTTCTTCATCATAGGGCACTCTAATCTATAGTGATTGACTTCCCCAAAATTGTAGCAAGAACTCTTAACTTTACCTTTCCTATTACCATCTTCCTTTAAGGAGTCTGTCAGCCTTCTAAATATGGTTAGGTACTTATCGAAGTGTTTGACTCCATTTTTCCTTATATACCTTTGGTATGTTTTGACAAATAACCTAATATCCTCATCATCAGAATTCTTGTCATCTCTACTTTTATAATCACTTTGCTCATGGTATGAGGACTTTGAGATTGAAGTCTTAGAGAAATGGACTTATTCTCTACCTCATTCTCTTTACCTTTCTCTTTCTTTACCTTCTTTTTATACTTTTTTCATGTTTTTCCAAGCAAGTGAGTTCTTGCTCATGTTCTTTCATTTTTCCAAAAAAATTAGTGAGATCAAGTACTTTAAGATCATTCACCTCTTTGATAATGGTGACCTTGGGTTTATATTCCCTATTAAGACATCTCAAAACCTTATTAGTGGTAATATCACTGGAAATAGTCTTACATAGAGCATTCAATCGATTAATAAGATATGTTAATCATTTTCGTATGTCCATAATGGTTTCACCATGCTCCATACGAAATAGTTCAAACTCTTGATTTAAGGTATCGATCCTAACTTGTTTGACCTCATTAGTTCCCTCATGGGAAATTTATAATGTGTCCCACATACCTTTGGCAGTCTCACAATGAGAGACACGATAATATCATCAACACCAAGTACGGACGTGAGAATATTTTTTTCCTTCCAATCATACGACCATAATTTCTTATCATTATCATTCCATTGTGCTTTCACTTTAGGTACGATAATGCCTTTACCATTGGTCGCCGTAATTTCATTAGGACCATTCATGATGGCATCCCATATATCCTTATCAACTGATTTAACATGAATACGCATACAAGCTTTCCAATAGCCATAATTTTAGCCGGTGAAAATTGATGCTCTATTGTATGCTCCCTTAGGTTCGGTATCCATTCTTCTAATAAGAAAATCTTAAGTACGGAATTAACTAGAGCTCGTGATACTACTTGTTAGACGATGTGCTTCAATCTATAGGGGGGTGAATAGATCACGAGTTAAAAACTTTTGGCAAAAAATGATTTGAAAAGCTTTATGGCATAGCGGAACACAATCCAAATCAAATTGTCTAACCAAACTTCTATAGAAAAGTTCGTATATGCGTAAAGGTACACAAACGTATGATAATGAACAAAAATATTTCAACAACTATTAATCAAAACCAATTGAACACAAAGCTATATGTAAATCTTATTCCCAATGATCAAAACATACAAAAACACAATAAGGAAATTAATTAAACACCTTGTGTGCAATCGATATTGTTTGGAAATTTGTTTGGTTTTATTGATCTTAAAATCCAATCACAATCAAACATGTTGCGATTAACTCAACAACACCTATTTCAAAATGTGATAAAAAATAATTCTCAAATGAATTGATCGAACGAATAATGAATTCAATAATTTGCAAACAAAAATTAAAAGAGATTGAGAGAGAGAAAAATAGTACATAAGGATTTGTTTAGGCAATTCCCCAATTGACCTCGCTATGGGTATGTCTGCCCTCAATTCGAGTTCGAATTGAGATGTTTCAATTAACATTACTTTGCAAAAGTATGTATACAAGATATGTAGCAATCCAACTCTACAAACCCTAAGTTTGATTTTGATCCTAGCACCTCCACAACCCTTGATCAAAGATTGATCAAGTAACCAATAATGCCACTTCAATTCACCCATTTTTGCTACTTCCTTGTAAGGAATCCCTTGTCCCAAGGCTTTCACTCAGTCGAATTAATTCCAAACACACACTTGTTGAACCAAGATTTACCAATATGATCCACTGTCCCACGTTATTTCCTTATAAGGCACCCACTATCCAAAGGCTTTGACTCGATCGGATCTGAATTATGTAATCTTATCTAAAACATTCAAATCCCTTAAAGATCTTGAAGGAAACCCCCAACTCGGTTTCTTATTTGAAACCCTCAAAGAACTCAACCTAATTCACAGTACAAACAACCTAAATTGGTAGTTATCAACCCTAATCTAGATGACACTCAACCAAAAAATGATTATGTGTAGTTTTATTGTGTGTATGCATATGAAAGAGGTTGAAGATGATGAGAATGCTTTGAAATACTAGTTTCATATAGGTTTGCTCTACAATCCTACTGGAAATGATGCATGTATCAAGTACTTATATGTATGCAAGTCTCAAGCAAAAGGAATAGAAAATAATGCAAAAAATTAAGATTTTTGATCTATAGGTCGACCTATACAAGTCATGAGTCGACCTGCCAAGGTCATGAGTTGACCTACAGGAGGCAACACATTGACAAAGCCTAGAGGCTTTAATACTATAGCATGTATGCCGACCTGAAGGATGGATATGTCGACCTATAGAATAAATTTTCTTTTATGTGTCGACCTATGGTCGTATGTGTCGAACTATAATTGTTTTTCCAAGACAACTTGGCTTTTGATGCATAAAACTATTTCTTGATGCTTGAATCTTTTATAAACCATTTCAAACATGTTGACATGCTTCCTAATGCTAAAATGTACAACTAGACTCAGATGATACCGTCCAATGCACATAAGTGCAAAAGTACCCTTGTTTTGACATCATACAAAATACATTTAACGAAAATTTGCACTCATAATTCTTTGTTGACTTTCTACTAGTTGAAAAATCCACCTTTGGTCAGAATTTCTTGAGAAGACTAAGACAGTTGTCTTAGTGGTTTACACTGTAATCAAGTTTGATTTAGTGGGTTAAGTCCTTGTTGAGAAAGGAAAATCACCTTGGTAGGGTGGACTGAATTAGTTTGAGTTCAAACGAACCAGGATAAAAATACTGTGTTATTTTTCTTTCAGCTTAATTGTTCTAAAACCCTTATTCAACCCCCCCTCTAAGTGTTTTTCCCACCTTCAATTTCTAGTTGCAGCTTCTGAAGGTGGATTTGACATCTGTTTGATATCTCAACCACCTAATTCTCCTAATTTAAATATTTTAGATTTAGGGATTTTTTATCCATTCAAGCATTGCAACAAAAGAATGTGACGAAGAAAGTTGATGAACTTATTCAAGTCATGCAAAATTATTATGATGCTTTCTCTAGTGTGGAGTCAAATAAAATATTTCTCATACTTGAATCATGTATGATTGAAATAATGAAAGTTCGGGGATCAAATAATTACAAAATTCCTCATATGAAAAAATACATGATGATTAGACAAGCCATTTTTCTCACTAAACTAAATTGTGAAAGGGAATTAGTTGAGGAAATTATTGAATGCTTACAAAATTAACAATATTATTTGTCTTTGTAATATTTGAGTTTTTTTACAATATTGTCGTAAGCAGTTTTTATGAATTTGTAATGTTTTAATCCACGTTACAGACATGTCACGTTATAGTAGCTTTGAGATATTTCATCATACTAGTAGAAGTACAATGCTACATTAGTTCTCATAATAACACAAATGGCCATTACATGTTGATGGATATTCAATAATATGATGAAATAATACAATAATATTTATTTCATAATATAACAACAATAATAATGTTAGGAAGCAACAACATTAAATGAAAATAAAACATCACCAAAATACACATACCATTAAAATAAAAATAAAACATTAGATATTCATTTCATATGAGTAGTACTAACTAAATTTTAGAATTGCTCTCATATTCAAACATACATACCATTAAAAATATACTCCCATGTAAATTTTTAGCCTATCATCAACCACTTTCTTTATTTCTTCATTGTTTCAAATTTTCAGCTCATCTTCAACCTCATGTCCAAAATTCAGTATCTCATTAACAACACCTTCAACTTCATTTCCAAAATCCAGCATGTTATCATCAAAACCTTCATCCTCATGTCCAACATCATAGTGAGAGTTCACTTCACCCTCAAAGTTATTTTGATGGAAGTCACCCTCTCCGTCTTCTTCAACTAAATTTTCAACATCATGAAGTAGTAAACTCTCTGAATTAGAGTCAATACCTAAATCAAAAGATAGTATTTCTTCTGCCATTTTTATGAATAAAAAGGAATGAGTACTAGTTGAAGTACAACGCTACAATACCTCTTGTTTTATAAAAAAAAATTATCAATTGAAATCTTACGCCATCCATTTTTCAAAGAAAAGTGACCAATCATATTAATGGTCAACATTAAAAACTGCAATCAACAATTTTTAAAAAAACTGCACTTAAAAAAACTGAATCAATTAATGTTAGGGGTATATCTGGTAGTGCTTTTTGCTTATATTTTGGTACAATTAAAATGATCAAATTTTGCTTATAAACTAGTGTGGAGGGAGTATTCTAGACATTGATCAAAGTTCTCATACTGTTTTTAGTATAATATGCAATCATTAAGGCATGCATGTATTTTGAGATACTCTAAATCCATTAGATACAATATATTTTTGGCCTCATAACAACAATCTGATAAATTTTTATCTTCTAGTAGCATTTGTTTCAATAAATCGAGCAATTATGTGAAACTTTTATTCGACCACCCATCTTTTGCCTTCAGATTAAATAATTTTAACAACGCAGACAATCGTGTAAAACTGGTGTGTCCCTTATACAAAGGTGCATCTTTGTTGCTACATAAAGTATCATAAATATGGGTTTTCATATAAGACAACTATCCAATATCATAGATCATATCTTCAAGTTGATCATCCATATCTTCATCATTTTCATCTATCTGCGACGTCGCATTTCGATTATTATCCATTTCTCCATGCTACGTCCATGTTGTATAATTTTGACATATTCCATCACAATATAGGTGATATAATATTTCTTTCTGTGACCATTTTTTGATATTCCCGCAAACAATACAAGGACAATAAAAGATACAAATATTATTGAGAATTTTTTTTCCCGACGAATTCAAGGAATTCAAGAACTCCTTTCTCATACACCATACCTAATCTATTAGCTTTCATCCAACTATGATCCAGAACAAATTCTGAAATTTATATCAAAAGACTAATGTGAATGACATACTAATGCTACACACACAACATCCTAATATGATTATATGCATATGCATATCCAACACCAAAACCTATAGCATATTCACAAAATATGAATAAAACATGAATATGGTAACATGAACAATACACATGACAATGTCGAAACACACAACATTCTAACATTATTTATCTGTTAAAAAAATAAACTAGTGACCCTAGTGAATAACATAAACATTCAGAAGCATTAGAGAGAGAGAGAGAGAATGGTAAATAACCCTAACTAAGAACATAAAACATTCAGAGAGAGAGAGAGAGAGAGAGAGAGAGAGAGAGAGAGAGAGAGAGAGAGAGAGAGAGAGAGAGAGAGAGAGAGAGAGAGAGAGAGAGAGAGAGAGAGAGAGAATGGTAACATACCATAATTTAAAGAGGACAGTGATTTTGTTACCAAAACTGATATTCATTTAAAAAAATAAATGAAGATGGTGAAGATTTTGCTACCATTGTCATCTTATTCGCTATGACATCCTTGTGTATTATGAACAAAATGAAGCACATGTTATGTTTTAATTTTATGGAAAATAATTTCACAATGGTTACAAGCTTCCACCATAGTAAAATATGAAACATATAACCACGGTTGAATAAAACAACCGTAGTTGTTATACTTTCAATTTTTAAATAACAATAAATGTTAAGGGACACGCGCTTATTTTTATTGAAAAAATGGAAAAATGTTGATGATGGAATTCGAAGCTTGTCATCTAAATTTTATGACAACAATTATTTTTAGGAACCATGATGAAAAGTTTCTTAATAAAATAAAATAAAACACGTGCCTAAAAATGTGATATGACTACGGTGGCAAAATGGTCGTTGTAATATTGTGTCACCGAAGGTATATTTTCTAGTAGTGTTACAAGAATATTTTTACAAAAACTACTAGAAAGGATGCATAGTTCCAAACACCAGTTTCTTATCCTAGAGTTTCCCAAGAGTCTTTAAATCTTCTAAGTAGTGATGTGAATGATACAAAGGTTTGACATGTGCTTTCAGATATGGGACCTTGGAAAGCACTTGGACAAAATGGATATTCTGTTGGTTTTTATCAAAAAAATATGGGATGTCATTGGATCAAATACTTGTAATTTTGTCAAGATTAATCAAACAAATATCTTTCTAATTCCTAGGGTATCATATCCTGATTTTACTAATTAGTTCCGTCCCATTTCTCTTTGCAATAAATTGTATAAGATTATTAGCAAAGTTGTTGTAAATAGGTTGGAGATTATTATTCCTCAAATTGTCTTTCTTTATCAAACAAGTTTTGTATCAGGGAGAAGTATTCATGATATTATTGTGGTGACACAAGAAATGTTTCATAACATGCATAAGATGAAAGGAAAAATGAGTTATTTTGTGATTAAATTTGATTTAACTAAAGCATATGATATGCTAAAACGGTCTTTCATTGATAATATCTTGAAGAATGTGAGATTTCCATTAAAGCTAATCACCATTATTATGACCTATATTATAACTTTGACTACTAATGTGATATGTAATGGAACTAGATCAGAGTTTTTCAAACCTCAGAGAGGTATCAAACAAGGTGAACCTATTTCTCTATACCTATTTGTTGTTTATATGGATAAATTATCCCATTTTATTTCTCATAGTGTGGAACAAGGCTTTTGAAAAAAATACGAAGTTGAGTATAAATGGTCCTCTCATATCTTACTTGATGTTTGCAGATGCTCTTTTATTGTTTGGTAAGATACAGAGGTTCAAATGCATTGTGTGCTCCATATTGTTAATCAATTTTTCCTATTGTCGGGTCAACAAGTGAGTATTGATAAAATAAATATTCTTTTCTCTAGAAACACTTTTGTGCCTATTCCACATAAATTGGCTGTTATGAATAATGATGTTTGATATAGGTCATAATTTTGATGTTTTATGAGCGAGCTCTTACTCAAATTTCTATCTTTTTGTTAGCTGATTATATTGGAGTCTCTACTCCTAAGTTGATTGTTATGTAATTTTTTTCTTTGGACTTCAACCCTCTTTTCTTCAAAAAAAAAAAGGACAAACAACGATATAAATAAAATAAGAGGATCAAGATTGCAATTAAATTTTTTATCTTTTAATTAAAAATATTTAACTTTTGAAAAAATTGAGTATACATTGTTTGAGTAAAATAATTTTACACTAACAATCAATCACCGACGTGTATTCCACCAAATTATATTTATATTTTAAAATTATTTTAATGACAAGATATTTTGGTTTTTATTGAAATAATGCATTTCCATTAAATTATAGACCTTTATTATAAGGGTAATGTTAACTTGTGCCCTTGGGGCACATGTTAAAGAAACCACTTTTAGTAAATTTGTATTGGAAAAAACAATTTAAAAATTAATTTTATACTTTAATTTAAGTTTGTACACAATTTCCAAGATGATATTTCTTAATTTAGTTCTTAATATGTGCCCCAAGGGCACAAGTTAACATTACCCTTATTATAATAGTGACTTTTATAATATATATTTTTTTACTTTTACCTTAATTTCTCACACATTTGAGTCTCTACTTTACTAAACCCTATTAACAAAAACAAAGATCCTCTTCATCTTGTTTCACTTTTACATTTTTGCTCCCAATGGTTACCCTTTCGCTTCTCCATAATAACGAATATAATGAGTACAATTATAATGCTCACATCAACAACACCAAAAGTAATAATAAATGACGAAACATATTATTCATTTGTCCAATGCTACAAATCAGAGCAATGAAAATCTAAATATCGCGTAAAATAGGAAAAAGAAAAATAACATCAACGCCATCCTTCAGCTTCTAAGTAGCTAGTCATTTACCTGCTCATATGTACCCCAAAAAGGAGCTCAAAACCACACACAAACAACAAATGAGTGAGAATATGCTTAGTATATAATGGTACAAAAGTATGCAAGGATAGTCTAAGTAAACAAACATTAACAATCACACAACTAATTCATATCAACTACACAAGTATTCTTAACCACTAGTATTAACAAAATTAAACAAATACATATGCAACAATAAATACAATGTACTTAACACCAAGACTCTACATGCATGTGGTACCATTATGGACAACACAAATTCACCTCACTCTTGAATTCACATCTTAGAACCAGAGCACACCAAATCGCTACCATCATAATAAGTAATGCTTCATCGATTCTCATATGGAACTGGCTCCTCGCTCCTGAATCCACACCATCGCACCAGAGCATACAAAAACTAAACCAAAGTATGTACACCATGATACATGAATTGCAACAACATGCATTGTTACTAAAATTATCATCATCTAATCACCATAATTATTCACAACATTGTAATAATTGATTAATTTCACAATCAATAATAAAAAAACATCAATATGGCTCAAAATAGTGGCCAAACAATAGCCTAATTAGAGCTCAACATAAAAAATCAGAATTAGAAATGAATTCTACACAACTGAGCAAACGACGCTCATGCTGGCAGCATGACAGGTTACCCACTCCACCTCACACGTCATCACCATGACGCTTGTCCCACAAAACTATGCATGAGGAGTATGATGGTAAAATAGTACACGAATTTCACATATACAACATATAATTCATGCTATTACAGAATTCAATTCATGTTCATCAATCATTCAGCAAAAGAATTTTTTTAGGGAAAAACCTAATGGGATTAAGAACTCTCCTCTACTCAATCATGCATTCGACACCATATTAGGAGTAACCCCCCATTACCTTGGATTTTATAACGAAAAACGCCTTCAAACTTTAACAATGGAGGTTCTCTTAAGCCCTAACCTTGCTTATTTTCTCCTCCAAATTCTATTTTACACAGTAATCCCAAAAGCTATATACTAACTCTTTTTTTATTAGATACCTAATTCTTCTCAATAAAAATTTCCACCATACCCTCACTTATTCTCTTATTTAGCCACATACCTTTTTTTTTTTACTTTAATTTTATTTTAATAATAATAATTCTCATCATTTTCTAATATTCTTGATTCCATTATTTAAATAAATAATTAGAACTATGCTCTACCAACCTAAAACATCATAAACAATTACTAATCCTCTAAACACCGCCCGAACACATGTAGAAATTAATTTAAATAATTAAATATACTAAAACTTGATTAATCAAAATAATTTAAAAAATGAGGTGTTGCACGTACTAAGTTTCAAACTCAGTTGACATTTATTGACTTTTAAAATGCAATGATTAATTTAACAAATGATGCATATGCCAGGATGAATAAATGAGACGAACAAGAGTTAAATTTGGGGTATGACACTACTCAACAAAATTACCAACCCACAACCAATACATGCCACACACCCAAACACAAAACAAAGAGCATATCCCACACTACCAACACCCATATGGTTATTATGAAAACACCCAACAAACATATGTCACTAACACATCCTACCATATCCAAAACACCCAAGAAACATATGACATCAACACTTCCTACCACATTCAAAACACTCAAACATCTCAATACCAAAACATCCAACAAACATATGGCTATCAAACACCATAACAACCATTTCTTCCTTTCCCCAAAGAAGCATTCACACTAATGTTTCCATTCAATCAACTTGGTCGTCCATCAATAACCCTATCAACCCAAACAACATAACCAAACTACAACAACATGGGCAACAAACTCAATTACGACAACATATTAATGCAGACACAAGATTTTGCATAATTACGAGAATTCGATGGTGACAGTGATGCTTCAGGGACCTCGTATCAAACACCTCAAGTGAATCAAGGAAGATTTGTAAGAGAAATGACATTTTGGGTGTGTGGAACCGATGACCACTATGATCAGACGTGTCGTTATCATTAGTGTAAAAAATATTCCCGCCTCTAATCCTATTTAAATTAAATAATATTAGTATTTAATAATTTTTCCATGGTTAATTAATTTTTTAAATTAAAATAAAAAGTTAAAAAAAAACATGACATATGAATTGACGCTCCTTTTGAAGATCAAAGCTTTTGAAAAATTATGAAGACGAGCATAAATGATCCTCTCATATCTTACTTGATATTTGAAGATGATATTTTATTGGTTGGTTAAGATACAAAGGTTCAAATGTAGTGTGTGCTATATATTAATCAAAATTTCCTATTGTTTGGTCAAGAAGTAAGGATTGATAAAATAAACATTCTTTTCTCTGGAAACACTTCAGTGTCTATTCCATATAAATTGTATGATATTGTTTCCCTTGAAAATCGGAAAACAACCGCTGATCTTCCAAATCTAACTTTGGTGACTCACAGGATCGATCAGATTGATCCTAGGACATGTGCTAAAAGATTTATCTTTTGGTTTTAAGAATTTATCCAAGTTCCACACTCGAATAGGGTTGGGATAAACAGAATCCTAAAAGAACATCTATTCGAATACGGGTTAATTTGAAGGTAAAATAAGGCTTCTAATAAAAGAGAAGAAAGTTTGTTGGTAAAGGTGAATTTAGCTTGAGGGCGAAGAGAAAAGAATTGCGTAGGAGTAGGGTAAAGAGTAAAAAGGGTAAAGACAATAAAGACAATAAAAGACTTTGTAAAACTTAAAGAAAAAACAAATAAATTGCATTAAGTTTAAAAGATGGTGTGTTTACATCACGTACATTCTCTTACAATACTCGTTTTCTCTACACTCAGATACTTGGAGTAATTTCAAGAGTAACTTGTACAATAGTAAATTACAACACACTTTGGATATGTCTAAGACACTCTATTTATAGTAACAAAAAATAACCTCTAATAACTTCCACCATAATCTCCTTCCGCCACTTGTCTTAAATGCATGGATCCATTATTCATAAGGTGACACGTGTCTCCCTCCATTTTCCACAAGCAAAACTGTTCCCTCCAACATTCAAATTTCAAGTGCTTCGACACACCATTCGTTATTGGCAGGCGGTCGAACCCTTGGCCTCGGGGTGATTCCTTCGACTTAGCTTCTTCCTCCTTTCGACCATTTTCTTGCATTCAAGGTATTCTCCACCCTTTTCTTTGGACACTTTCTTTCTAGCTGAGGCGTCGAATTTATGAGCTAACAAATTGCCCCCCAAAAATTTCTTTTCAACTTCGATCGTGGAAAAGCACATTTTTTGACAACATCTAACCTTCGACGCCGTTTTGCCCCTGTGAGTGTCATCTGGTATTCTTTCCACCAATGTGAGCCTGGGAAGTTGAAAGAGAAAAAGAAAAATAGCTATGAACATGCAAGCTACTGTTCCGCCACCTTGATGCACGTTTTATGACGTCATTATCATCATGGTTATTTTCTCGGGAATCAACAAAATCGTGGGCCATCATCATCCTACCATCCTCGGGGACGTGATTTGCAGCTACTACCTCTGTCATTCCACATCCAGGCGTACACGTGGCCCACTACCTCTAGCCCCTTAATGATGGAAACTTTCAGTCTTCCACTCACTACATAAGTAATTTCCTTTGTTGTTTTCATTTTTTACAACTTCTCTAACTTCCCATAACTTTCCTTGCTTTTTCTCTAATTCTCTGCTCTCAACCAACCAACTCTTATTTCTTTCAACAATGGCCGATCATTAGAAAAAGAAAGCGCAACCTAAGGGACAAACTTCTGCACCCGCACTTCCTCCCTTTGCTAGTTTGAGCGGCCCTCAGGTGGTAAAAAATCAATAATTCATCTGCGAACCCCTGACGGAGGAAAAATGACACATATACGAATCTCAGGTAATCATCCCTATTAATGTTGCAGGGAGGCCTTTAGCCATGTCTGGGCCTTTACCCCCTCCCGGTCTCGACTATTCCGCCATCAAAGATTTCTTCCCTTCTTACAGAACCACTAAACCCCTAGGGCAAAGAAACTTCAACAAAGCTTCCACTGATGGTCGTGATAACCTGAGCCTCTTCGACGTGGACTTTAAGTATCTTCAAGACGGGGCCAAATTGTTTAGGGCCACCCCTTATTTCAAAGATTCTGAACTCTATCTTAACTGGCTGACCAAAATAGAGAAGGTAAAAGCCCAAGAATGGAAGGAAACTGGGATTTATGATCTGATTATGATGTCGAAGGTAGGCCCTTCGTACTGCCCTCTCATGTTGGCCTCCTCCTTATTCTTCTGGGATAGGATGCACAACACTTTTCACCTTCCTTGTGGGATGATGACACCCACTTTACTCGACATAGCTGCCATTGTAGGCCTAAAACCCTATGGCCTCGTTTATGATCCCGAGATCGATAGTCATGACAATATTGGTTTTGCCAATACTAAACACACCTATACATCTTTTGTCCAACACTACCACAAAAAAACTAGTACCTCTGTTGAGGATGAAGAACACATAGCCTTCTTGGCCATGTGATTATCCCGCTGTGTATTTTGTACCAAATCTTTGCAGGTGGCGAGAAAGTATCTGGTCCTGGCCAACCAACTGCACCTGAAGAGACGCATTTGTCTCAGTGAAATGATCCTGGCTAGTCTCTACGAAGCTTTAGGCGAAGGTGTAGATTAACTGAAAGATCCTGAAAGTCATGGCAACTTGCTATTGTCGGGCCCCTTCTGGCTTCTTCAGCTGTGGCTTAATGCCACGTTCGAGCACATTCTCCCCAACAAAGGTGAAGTTGATGAACATTCGCCTGCAGTTGCTGAGAGGGAAGTCAAGTGGCCTCGCCTGGCTCAACTTACTCCTATTGAGGAAGGTCACTCCCTTCGATCCAACTTGTCTAGCTTCGTTCATATTTTCATAAAACGGCATGAGTTTACCGCGAACATGGCTCCTTTTGCAGAACAAAAATGTGGGCTAGAATGGTTTACTAGACCCTTCCCCGCTCCCTTAAAGAAACATGAGAAGGAGTCGAAGCTGATATGGGAGAGGTTCCTCATTCCCCGCTTACTGGTCCACAAACTAAACCTCGTAAAAGGTCACTCCAGCCTGTTGGTCTATCAGCCTAAATTGGTTTCTAGACAATTTAGGTTGATTTAAACCTTGCCCAAATGTTTGTACGATAAAAAGTCACACGTCATCCTTCCTTTTACTGTGTTGTCTCCTCTGGATTGTTTGACGCAACTGGCACGCCATGCTCACAAGTCCTACCTCACACCTGTTCACTTTGAACCCTCTTATTTTTGTTCTCAAAATTTCTAAGACTGGTGGTCGAAGCATTATGCTTCAGAACTTCTCGATGCTCCGGGTTTTACTCGCTTGATTGACCAAGCTTTTATTGATGTGCAGGAGAAGGTCAAGAAAGGTACGTCCACTCATATCAAAGAGATCCAAGCCTTCCAGAAATATTTCAAAACTGCCTATCGACCAGATGATGTTAGTCGAACCATCCGCGAGGCTGCTGTTACCTTAAAAGAAAAGTTTTCCAAAAAACTGGATAGTTTTAAGATTCCATCTTCTGTTCATCGTGAGAAACGGTATGAGGTTGCCTTTAAACTCTTTCCCCCAAAAATCCCTCGATTTCCAACCGCTGGTTTTGGCGTGGCTCTTGCCCCTCCATTTCCAGATTGGTTTATTTGTGGGGATGCTATAAAAATTCTTCGACAGGAGTCTAAGCCCAAAGCACAGCGGGTGGTTCCGAATAAACATACACTCGATATGTTTAAAGGTCACCTTCATGTCAGTATCGAAGATGTTCGCATCGAATCCGACATTCTTGAAGGTTCATCCCCCTTCGATTTGGACTTCCCTCTCTGAGCTTTATTGCTGCTAACTGTTTTAAGTATCATCTATTTTTTAGCTACCCCAAAATGTGTTGCCTCAACGACCAGAACTGAAGTCAAGGACGAAGGTCAAAAGTAACCTTCCGCAGCTTTTACTATCTCGATCTCCTTACTCGATCTCACCATTTCATGTTGTTTTCAGGCTAGTCGAAAACCACTTACTCCTCAAAGGAGATTGAAAAGGGCTTCTCCCCAAATTATTCTTGATTCTGATGACGAAGACGAGTCTCCTCGTGAGAGTCTTCAAGTGAAACAAAAAAGAAAGATTATTCATGATGTAAATACTCCTGATGCTCCACCTGCTCCTGTTGTGACCAACACACTTCAACCTACCAATCCTCCTCCAGAACCTACTTTTGCTCCCGTAGGGGATGCTTCGCTTCAAGCGGCTGTCCCTATGGAAAGTGATAATTCGAGTCCTACTGACGAAACTGTCAAGGTATGTCACTCATCCACCTTTCCTTGGGTCTTTGCATTGAATCCTTGTCTAATGTCTACCTTTTCTAGGATGATGCTGGCACTTCAAGATCTAATCCCACCGTAATCCCTCTGTCGCTATACTCCTTGATTAGCCAAGGTGAGCCTACCTATCATCCCACTTCTGATTTGGGTTCTGGTGTGAGTTCACTTGGCAAAATTAATAAACCTGATTCTCTCACAGCCCCCCATCTCCTGCAAAGACTACTACCCAACAGTCTCAGACTGACGGGTCTGATCATGAAGATGACCATCCTCAGGCTGATCCTATCACAGTGGACGATGAGGTTGACGCTTCAGAGGAGAAAATAACTCCGGCTGATACGACCAACTCCCCTTTGGGTGAGACAGTAGCTATGGATGAAACAACTGTCGAAGGTAGTCAAGCCATTGAGGATCAGGCTAAGCCCCAGCTTGAATTGCATGAATCTAATGACAAAGGCCTTGGGATGCCATGGAGGAGGATGTTGATAAGATCAAAGACAGCAAAGATAAATAATCGCCAATTGTGGATACTTCTGCCAAAGAACTTGAAACTGTTGAAGCAGCAAGGACTCTCGTTCCTCCTATCCCAAAAGATATTCCGACAAGCTCTTTCCCAGACGAAACTCAACTGACTCTCGCTGAACTAGATGCGCTGAAGGTTTCCAACCCTCGATAATATATCAGGCTCTTGTTGAGTAGGAAAAGCCGTTCTTCCAGCCGTACACTCAGTACTTCAACTTCTGAAGGGCAAACCTCGAATCCCCCAACTTACAGTGCCCTCGACAAGGTCAAACAAAAAATATTCAAAGGGGATCTCTTTACCCTCCTGCAGATGGGCCCTGCCAGCCATCTTCCCCTCAAAGCTCTCCTTTAGAAAGTGGACATTGAATCCCTTACCCCTGAGGCTGCAAGTGTTATTCGAGAGGTTGATACCTTGATCGACCAAGTTTACAAAGACTATCGACTGCTGCCCCAGATTGAGGGTGAGATTGAAACGAAGGCTGGCAGCGAAGCTGCCGCTTGGAGTTTCGTTGTAGATTCTGAGGAGAAAATTGCTGAGTTGGAAGAAACCAAGGAAAAGAATAAACAAGAGGTTCTGACTAACGAGGCGAACATCGCCTGTTGGGAACGGAAAATTAAAAAGCTCCGTAGTAAGATAGCGAAGGCTAAGAAAAGGAATACTGAGTTATCTTCTTTCGATGATACCTCCTTAACAGCTGAGCTTGACCACGCCGTCACCTATGCTGAGGAATCCCGTCGTTTAGAATCTGAAGTTGCCCAGCTAAGGGCAGATAAAGCTCAATGCCAAAGCCGCCTCGAACTTCAAAAGTCGACTTACCTTAAGATGAAGGCGAATCTTCCTTTTTAATTTGTTGGGCTTTTGTAACAGAGTAGATTATACTGGCCTTTACGAGCCATTTCTTTTGTTTGTAAGACATTGGGCCATTTTGGCATATTTAAATTACCATTTATAGCTCCGCTTTATCTTTTATAATTACTCTATTGATATTTTCACCTCTCAAAGTGCAGGCTTATACTTCTTTAGATATTTGCCATTTACTTTTAATACTCTCTCATCCTTGCTCAGCTCTGTCACTTCATATGCCTCATTGAAGAATACCTTCGATACCTGGAATGGTCCTTCCCACTTCGGGGACCATTTACCTAGGGATTTCACCTTTCGATCCATAGGCAGGATTACCCTCCATACCAAATCTCCAACCAGGAAAGTCTTCGCTTTGACCTTCTTGTTATATGATTTTTCCACTCTCCTCTTTTGTCTTCTCAAGAGTTCTAGAGCTTTTATTCTCTCTTCGTCTAAATCAACTAACTCATCAAGCATCATGTCCCAGTAAACCTCTCGAGAGATTTCATGATGTCTTTGAATTCTTACTGACTGTATGTGTATCTCGGCTGGCAACACTGCGTCATGTCCGAAAGTAAGTCGATAAGGGGAAGTGTTGGTTGCTTCCTTCGGGGATGTTCGACATGCCCATAGGACTTGATCCAATGTCTTATGCCAATTCCTAGGCTTGCTTCCAATCTGTTTCTTTATCATGCCAATTATCACTTTGTTTGCCGCTTCGACCTGGCCATTGGCCTGGGCATAGTAAGGTGAGGAGGTAAGGAGTTTAAATCCCATTTCTTTAGCAAACTCTTGCATCTTCCTACTCGTAAATACTGACCCTTGATCTGTCGTTATTGTCTCTGGCAGGCCAAACCTGTAGATGATATACTTCTGAATGAATTCGATAACATCTTCTTGGTCTACCTCCGGCAGAGGTATAACCTCGATCCACTTGGTAAAGTAGTCTATCCCTACCAGAATGTATTTCTGATTTTTGGAGGATGCTGGTCGAATCTCTCCTATAAGGTCTAAAGCCCAACCCCTAAATGGCCATGGCTTGACTATGGAATGCAACTCGCTTGCTGGGACATGTTGTATGCCAGCGTGAATTTGGCATTCCTGACAACCTTTGGCGAACTCAATGCAATCTTTCAGCATCGTAGGCCAGTACATTACCTGGCGAAACAACAACCATTTCATCTTATGGCCCACTTGGTGCGCTCCTCATGTCCCACCATGGACTGAGGACAATGCTAAGTATGCTTCAGATTCACTGAGGCATTTGAGTAAAACACCATCAGAAGTTTTCTTAAACAACTTGTTCCCCAACAGGACGTAGCTTAATGCTTGGTATCTTACCTTTCGCTCTGTAGTCGATGAAAGGTTCTGAAGGTATTCGACCAGAGGTCTCCTCCAGTCTTTGTCTGACAAACCCTCGAGTGTAAAAATCTTAAAGGTTTCCTCGTCGGCGTAGCCAAATTTCGTGATCTCCAGGTCTGATGGTCTTAAGCCCATGGGCACCACCTTGCCTCTGGCCTCAATTGCCTCCTATAAGTTCTCCTTCGAGACCCTGTATCCTGAGGCAACTTGCGCCAGGTTGTTGGCTATCTGATTGTGTATTCACGGTATGTGTCGAATGGTACAGAATTCAAACTTTTTGAGCAGTCTGTTAGCTATTACGAAATACATGATGAGATTTTCTTTGACACATTTATATTCCTTTGTTAACTGTTTTACAACCAACTCTGAATCTCCCATTATTTCGACTCAGGTTACCCCCAATTCTAACAAAATTTCAAGTCCGACGATCAAAGCTTCGTATTCAGCCTCATTATTAGAACATAAGCCCTCAACCCTATACTTGAATTTTGTTGGAATTTTGTCAGGCGAAATGATCAATAGACCTATGCCTGTCCCGTTCTTGTGACTAGACCCATCAAAATATAGCTTCCAAGGCTCTAGTTCAATAAAGTTCAGGGTATTTTCGTTTATAGAATGGTCGACAATAGAGTCTGCCACTATTTGTCCTTTGACCGCTTTCAACGGTCTATAAGTCAATGAATACTCAGTTAATGCTAATGCCCATTTACCGATTCGACTATGCAAAATAGGTTTGGACAACATGTGCTTAATAACATCAAAATGTGAAGACACATAAACATCAACTGGTTTTATATACTGCTTCAACTTCATACATGAGAAATACAAACATAAGCATAATTTCTCTATTTCACTATACCTAGTTTCTGCATCATTTAAAACTCTACTAAGGTAGTAAATGGCCCTTTCGACGCCACTCTCATCCTCTTGAGCAAGCATGCTCCCTAGAGTTTTGTCTGATGCTGATATGTACAATCTCATGTTTTTGGTTCGACACGGAGGTGTAAGGACTGGAGGATGAGTCAGGTAGTCTTTGATCTTGTCGAAGGCCTCTTGCTGATCTTTCGTTCATTCGAACTTCTCCTTGGTAGCTCGAAGTAATGGCGAAAAAGCTTGTGTTTTTCCACTGAGATTCGATATGAACCTTCTTAGAAAATTTATTTTGCCCAGCAAGGACTGAAGTTCCTTCTTGTTGGATGACACTTTCGCTTCCATGATGGCCTTCGTTTTGTTTTGGTTGATTTCGATCCCCTTCTTGAGGACTACGAAACCCAAAAAGTCTCCTGCTTGCACACAGAATGCACACTTGAGGGGATTCATCTTGAGTCCAAATTTCCTCATTCTCATGAAGGATTTGCGCAGGTGTTCCACATGAGCCTTTCCTGACACAGATTTTATCACAATGTCATCAATGTAAATTTGCATAAAGGACTCAATGTAGTCATGAAAAATCGAATTCATTGCCCGCTGGTACGTTGCCCCAGCATTCTTTAGGCCAAAAGGCATCACTACCCATTCGTAAGTGCCTAAGGCCCCTGGGCAACGAAACACTATTTTAGGAACATCATCCTCAGCTATGAAAATTTGGTTGTAACCAAAATATCCATCTAGCATGCTAAGGTATTCGTGGCCAGCGGATGAATCGACTAACATTTCTGCCACTGGCATCGAATACTCATCTTTAGGGGTTGCTGAATTCAGATCCCTAAAGTCTATACATACCTTTAACGATCTGTTTTTCTTTATGACTGGCACAATATTTGCTATCCATTCGACATACCTGGTTGTACGGATGAATTTGCATCGGAGGATTCTTTCGATTTCCTCCTTTATTTTTGAGAGGATCTCAGGAGCGAAGCGTCTTGGATTCTGCTTGACTGGTTTTTTGCCAGGCTTGATTGGTAGCCTATGCTCGACTAGATCTCTTTTTAGACCTGGCATTTCGTCGTAGTCCCAAGCAAAACAATCCCTGTACTCTCGTAGTAGCTGAATGATTTCGACCCTAAGTTGGGGGTCGAGGCTGGCGCTAATATAAGTTGGCCTTGTGATTGCTCTGTCTCCCAGGTCGACTTCTTCCAGTGGATCTTGCGCCAACATTTTGACATCGCTGGGCAAGGGATCCTTTTCGAAACCCAAAGGCTCATCGTCGTATATGGCGTCGAGTCTTTGCCCCTCGTATTGAATCTTAGGGTCAAAATACCCAACTGGACCTGCTTGGTTGGATTTCTCATTGGCTTCTTCAGCCATTTTATTATTAGTGGCCTCCAAGGCCGTTTGAAGTTTAGTCTCGGCCACGTAGGCCGAAATATTTTGAAGCGTTGCGGCTTCAGTCATCATCTTCGAACTCACTTCCCCAGCCAGTGGGGTCTACGGGAAGTTAGCCAAGGTATGGTAACCTTTCGCCTGGAACCTCTTTGTCCCATCGGAAACCTTCGACGAGATGCAGATACAACGAACAATACACTTCGTCATTAGGTGTAAAGTCGAAGTCTGTAGGTTCACATGGCCCTATACTGGCCAAATGTTTGTCAAACTGTCCTCTATTAATTTGATTTATAGGTGCTTTAAAGTATCCCTGATCCGCTTCGATGTTTCCGACAATACCATATGGTTGCCAGATAGCAATCCTCTGATGCATCGATGATGGTACTGCCCCCACTCCGTGGATCCATTCTCTTCCAAGTAATAGATTATAATTTGTAATGGTCTCTACCACCATGAAGACAGTCGGACGGGTGATGGTTCCGACCGTGATATTTACCTTAATGACCCCCATAGTCGAACCTACCTTCCCTTCATAATTCGATAACACCATGTTGTGTGGCTTGGCGTCTGTCTCACTTTTCCCAATTTTATTCAGCAAGAAATGTGACATTAAGTTCACCGTAGCGCCACAATCCACCAATATTTTGTTGACTGAGACCTTCTCTATTTGTGTTGTGATATAAAGAGGCTTCAGATGGTTTTTCATCGCCTCCGTTGGCCATTCAAAGAAAACATTTTGCTCCTCGACGCAGCCGTTGTTCATTACATAATAGCACACCAGCTTATGAGCTGTTATTTCCCAGTCCGTATAGGCGTCTGGGTTCTCGACTACTGAAACCCTGTCGAACTCTCTGGGCATCACTGACACTATGTTGACTAGAATATCCAACGTATCATCAGAATCTTTATTAAAGTTATCGGTCATTTCATCGTCGACCGACTTTATTTGTTCTTCAATCCATGTTGGAAACAACTTTCTTCCTACTGATGTCTTCCCAAGAGCCTCCGTTCGACCTTCCTGCTTTGTGGGAATATTGGTGATGGACTGTGGTTGGTCTTTGTGTGCACCTTCTCTATGTAATTTCCTTCTTATCTGCTCATGTCTCCATTGGGATCGAGACATGGGATTTTTCCCTTTGTAATTTTCTGATATATGAGCAGCCTTCGAAGACTGAAATTCTTTTCAATAGCTTAACGAAGATCCCCTTTGCACTTTGAAATTCTTCCATCTCTTATGCCCTTGCTGCTTGTTCTCATTAGGCTTCGTCCACTTTCCATCAGTGGCCTTAGCATTATGGTTGAAGCTAGTGGACTTGTTCATCGGAGGCCTTATGCGAGGGTCAGATCTCTGCTGGAGGCCTCTTCGAGGGTCGAACCTTGGCCTTTCGCTTTCTTGCTTCAACCTTCGTGTCCCCTCTAACTTTTGTGCAGCCTTCTTGTCGAATATGGCGCTGCATCGGGGACAGAGCATCACACTAGAACCCTTTTGCTGGTAGCGGTGAAGGAAAGAAACGATGGATTCCTCCTGTTTTGGGTAGGCTTCCCCTGTGTGTGTTTCCTGGTAGTTTGACTCATTATCCGCTACCTCCTCATGCTGAGTAATTTGAACCATGTTAATCTCAATTTCTTTGGCCAGGTTAAGCTTTTTCAAGCTTAACTCCACGCCTTTGGTAGCTTCATCGATCTTAACGAAGTCATCAGCTATTTCCTTGGTCACTATCTCCCAACCCAGATTGTTCATGTTGCTTGGGCCTTTGGTTTCACCCCTTTGGTCACACCTATCAACTTCCATTTCAACACAACTCTCCTGTCCAAAACTGATGGTAACTTTCACCATCACCGCTTCGTCTATGGGATTGCCAGCAGCCTCTGTTACTTCGATTGAGAAGTCGTAACCGTTGACAACTTCAATCATATTAGCCTTGAATGGCTCTGTGTAATTTGCGTCCGCCTTCTGTAGAGGATCTGAGTCGGCCCTCATTTGGCCACCAGCTTTCTCCTCGAACTTTAGACGTCCCTCTTGGATCGCATTCTGAACGAGGCCCCTGAAAATAAAACATTGAGATGTTTTATGACCCAAGAAATTATGATATTTACAAAACCCTCTTTTCTTCCTTTGCTCTAGGGATGGCATTTTAGCGCCAGGAGGCACTATCATTTGTCCATCCTTAACTAACAAATCAAAGATTTCATCATATTTTGTGATGTCAAAGGTATATGTTTTCTTTGGGAACCTATCATTCTTTTCAGATTCGACGTAACTCTTCCCTTGTGGGGGAGCTAATACTTTGCATAAGTAAGGTGGCCCTTGCTTGAGTTCAGCAAGATCCACTTCAGCATCTTCGAAACTCATGGACTCATCACCCAGACCTTCAACGTTATCATTAAATTCGACAAAAGCTATCTTTTTATTTTTATTAAATTTAGCCTTTTCGTCTTTGAGTCTTTCGAGTTGCCGAACCCGATCGGCTAATTGGGCCATGTCCCTTAGGTACTGGGTGTCCAACTTTTTCCTAATAGAGTAGTCGAGACCACCAACGGCCATTTCGACCAACTCATGTTCAAGGACCTGCCTGAAGCATCTGGCCTTGATCAAGCGGAACCATTAAGGTACTCCTCTATTGGTTCAGAGAATTTACGTTTCACACTAGCTAGCTCCTTTAAGCTAATTTTAGTCGGACCCATATAGAACTGTTCATGAAACAGACGCTCTAACTGGGTCCAGTTACATATCGTGTTGGGGGGAAGCGTCGTGAACCAGGTGAAGGCGTTCTTAGTAAGAGAACTTGGGAAGTATTTTATCCTAAGGCTTTCGTCGTTCGCTATCTCTCCAGCCTCAATCAAGTAACGAGCCACATGCTCGACGGTGGATTCCGTCGTATCTCCTGAGAACTTAGTGAATTTAGGTACTTTCATCCTAGGAGGTAACTCTGCCTGAAGGATATAGTCTACTATAGGTGAAGTGTAATTCGGCCTAGTAAAACCGGTGTTTAACCCATTTCTAGCTATAATTCTCTTGACCATGGCCGCCAGATTATTGTCTACGGCTATGTTGTTTCGACGAACACGCTGGACTACATTATCTGCGTCTTGATTTCAATTCACAACCACCACTCCTGGATTTCTTTCTCCCAAGCCACGGGGTTGGTTTTGCAACAGATCTTCCCTAAGCTCTTCGACTACCGGAGGGACTATCCTTCCTTGGTTTCCTACGTCGACTTCTATCACATTCGCCAGGTTATCTCACGGGGTGTTCGCTATTGCGACTTGGTTTCTGGCTAAGGGAGGTGTCATACCCTAAATTTGTCCTACCCTTTTTTTTTCCCACCTTTTTCGATTTTATTTTCTGTTTTACATTGCCCGCTTATTTTCTCGTTATTTAGACACGTGTCTGCTCGCAATTGGTTGATTTTTTAGAACTTTATCTTTTTGACCAATTAAGGTGTGATACGTGACCTAAGAACATTTTGTGAACATTATTTTCTTAAGCTTTTTCTTTTTAACGTTACTAATAATATATATTTGTTTTAGTAATTATTTTTTCTTTTTTATAAATTTCAGTTTATTTTTAAATACTTTTTTTTAATATTTATTTAATTGTTATTTGTTAATATTTATTTATTAATTTAATTTTGTTAATTAGTTAGTGTATTTATTAATTTATACCAATAGCATATGGGTTTTATTAACTAATTGAAGATAATGAAAAGAAAATATTGAAAAAATTAAGAGAATAGCGTCAGATTTTGAATTGAGAGAGCAAAGCAAAACCCATTTGTTAATGGCCCGTTATGGTTAGAGTCTGATTTAAAGAGGGGAGTTTCACTGTTCACAAGAGGAGGAGGAGGAACCCTAATTTCGAGAACTGATCATTTCCTTCTTCGTGAAAACAACCGCAGCTTACTTCACAAGACCCGTCCGCTATTTCCAACACCTCTTTCTCTTCCTCTTGACAATACTCAAACGCATCCGCCTCCGCCCTCACCGTTTCTCGCTCTCACTCCTCCATTCGATTATCCCTCAATCCCCTCACAAAACCCTCACGTTTTAATATTCATCATTCCTACGTGAACATCAACAACAAACAGAACCAACATCGCTTCCAAATCTAGATGCTGCGAGAAATGTGTTAATGACAGATTGTCATCGTGCTCGATTCGCATAACAGTTTCGATACTACACAAGTTTCTCATCCAAGGTTCTGCAACAACAACATTTCAGCAATTCCGAGCGGGATCTCGATTCGCAATCACGACACGCAACGACGTTTCAAGTTTATTGCGGTTGGTTTTCAAATATATACTCTCTTTACAAATTTTGTTTCATAACATGTGTTCTGTTTCGACCATGATTTTGGTTTTGAGCTAGCTGATTGAAAACATGGAAAAAGTTTGTTGTTCTACATTGTTATTATGTGAATTCAAATCTATTATTCTGTTGTGTCGAAATATAACTTTGATGCTATGAATATTGAGTTCCTCGACTCTACGTTAAACTTGTGTTCTAGCTAGGAGTTTTCTTTTTCGAATCCTTAGTTTTGGTTGAAGTCTCAACAGTGTTGGTGTGTGTTGTTTTAAGTTCTGTTATAAACATTGATGTAGTTAAATTGTGGCTATGTAGCATCATTCACATTGCAAAATCAGTTTCGGCAGTATTACTTTCTTCGTGTATTCGATTTCTGCCCAATTCATTTACATTGTCCAATTTTGGCACTATGTTGTGATTATGCAGTGCGGTTTAGATTTGGAGTTCTTGAGCGTAGTTTCATAATATTTTTGTAACATGCTTTGAATGTGACAGTCTGTTTAATTGATATGCCATGTTGCTTGCTAATAAAGACCACTCAAACAAACTATGAACAAGGTTTTAGGATAATATATAGGTGATATGGTTGTTGAGATTGGTGTAATTGTGAGAGCTGTTGTGTTCGTTTTTCTGTGTTTGCTGGCTTCAAATTAGATTGTATTGAACTTTGTTTCGATTCAAATCAACGGTGAAAACCATAAACATGTCTGAACTTTGGTTGATGTTTTTTTTAATGATAAATATCATGTGTTTGCTGCAAATTTCGCTTTAATCCAACAATCCATCCGGTTCAAAACCTCTATTTGTATGTGTGTGTAATTTCAAATTATCATCAAGGATGTTTCGATGTTATGTGGATGGCAGATACGTTTCGGTACCGTGGACTATCTTCATTCACTTATATCATGTAAATACAAAAGAAAATTGTTGTTCTGTTAATCTTAGTATTGTTGAGTTTTTATCTTCAGTTTTGTGTGGATTCTGAGAATAGAACGGTGATGTCAAACTGAAATTTCTTTTTTCAAATTAATAATGGGGTTTGTTTGTTGGTTCGCTGGCGGTTGATTTGAGAAATGGTGGGTTACCGTTTCTGTTTCGATTTTGGATCATATTCTGTCGAACTTTCTGTGATTATAGTGCAATAGTTCGATATTATTCATCCCGCTATTTATTTTTGTTTATACTGCTATTCTGTTCTTTAGTGTTCTTTGATGTTGGATTACGTTGAATGCCGTTACAATTTGATTTAATATTCAGACTTATGCCAACTATATCAGTTTTCTCTCATTACACTAATGCTCTCTATTTTTTTCTGTGATGCTTGGACATGCGTAAGTTTTGGTCTGGTGCTGTTATTAATTTTTAGTTACCTCATCTATGCTGCTAAGTTCTCATGATTAGTTACTGGTTGTTATTTTATTACTTATCAATGTATACTAGTCCCTCCTTCATGCTGCGGTGTTTCGTATTTTGGTGATGACGGCTTAAAATTAGTAATGATACTTATAATGTCATGTAGCATAATGATATTTAATAGGCTTTATATGAAATAATTAAGGGTGATATTCAAAATGATCAAAGTTATATTCTACTTTAGTTAGAAATGGTGTTTATCTTGATTACTTTTAATGGTTTTATTAAGTAAAGTTCTATTTTAGCATTGCATTAATGGATATTTCTCATGTATTATAATGATAAGAAAAAATAATACTTTTATTAGTTTAAATTTAGTTAAATGATTCAATTATTATATTATATCTAATTTATAAAACTAATATTTCATTTATTTTATGATACTGTTGCAAAATAAATTATATTTATTTCAATATATTTTTCGACACTAAAATTATTTTCTAATCAAAATCACGAAAAATTAAACTCTTGAAGTCTAGCACTCCTTGAGTTTTCGAATGGATATTATTGAGGTGTACACCTTAAATAATGTGTTGTTCAACTTTTCGCTCTTTAAACATATTTTTTTTTTGACAAAGAAGTATCATAGGAATCTAGCATTCCATGTGATATTTCCGTTGTTCATCCAAACATTTTCGAATGAAAAAGGTGTTGTCGAGATCTAGCATCACGATAATACCCCGATTAATTGGTTGTGAGGCCGACGTCCCATTTACCAAACAATCGTCATTTTCAAATCCAATCTTGCGTTCTCACCTCTCATACCACAACCTTTTTCATACCCGCGTTTCGCTTCAAATCTTTTTCAAAACATTTTCTCGATCAAACTTCGAAAGAAGGAGGTTCTTGGAATCTAGCATTCCTTGAATTTTCGAATGAGTAGTTCTCGAGGCACACTCTTGAGTTATTATTCATTCAACCCTTTCGACTTTTTCAAAATACCTTTTTCAATTCAAACCTCGAAAGAAGGAGGTTCTTGGAATCTAGCATTCCTTGAATCTTCGAGTGAATAATTCTTGAGGCACGCCCTTTTAGTTCTTATTCGCTCAACCTTTCGACTTTTTCAAACTCAATCATTTTCAAACATTCTCCTAAGTCGAGTGCTCGCACGCATTCGCAACCGACATTTCACACACACTTCACAATTCATCGTGGTTTCGATATTAGGGGCGCCCTTAGGGACTAATTTCGTCTCCTTACAATTTTAACCCTTGACACGTCGTCAAGTCGGTTCTATCTTCAACCAGCTCCTCGACACGTCGTCGAGACATTTTCTAACCAGCCCCCTTTTGCCTCACATTCCATTTTCGATTCAATCTTTTCACAAACGTTTTTTTTTCAAACTTACGAAAGAGGGATGTTCTTAGAATCTAGCATTCTTTGAATATTCGAATGAGTAACTCTCAAGGCACGCTCTTGAGTTGTTATTAGTTCATTCTTTCGATTTCAAAATATCTAATTCTTTTCAACCTAATTTCCGAAAGAATTGAGTTCTTGGGATCTCACATTCCTTGAATTCTTGAGTGACAAGCTCTTGAGGCATGCCATTGGGTTGCTTGTCAATCACTCTTTCGTTTCTCAACTCAATTTCAAACCCACTTCAATCCCATATTTTTTTGTGTGGTTGTTACCACGAACTACGAACGCTCTGATTCTTCATTCATTCTTGAATGCAAGATATGTAGGCACAAGATTGCGATGATCTTGGCGAGCACAATCCCCTCCATCTCCCATTTCCCCCATCCTTTCCCGTGGTCGAACTATGACGCTCTGATTTCTCATTCTCGTCCGAATGAGCATACGTAGGCACAAGGGCCCCAATCCTTGGTGACCACCATATCCTCTAACCACCCCTTTCCCCCTTAGCGTCTTTAACCTTTTACCCTACCAATTCTACCTTTATCATCGAGAAGAAAACAAGTAAACCTAGACAACACTCCCTACAAGTACCTTAAGAGGTTCCCGTCGAGTACGACAGACGTGAGGGGTGCTAATACCTTCCCCTCGCGTAACCGACTCCCGAACCCGGAACTTGGTTGCGATAGCCCTGTTCCTATCCTTTCGTTTTTAAGAGGTTTTCTCGATATTTTCCTCTCTCGTTTATTCGGGAAAAATAAAGTTCGGTGGCGACTCTGTCGAACCGCATTTCCGCGCCTTTCGCGCGAGGGTCGTTTCTCCGAAATGTCTCCGTGATTTTTTTCGAGGTGCGACAGGAGGTACCCCCATGAATTCAGCCAATCTCGTTAATTGTACCGCCAATTGTTAGTTGGTCTGGGTTGTATTTTGGATTAATGGCTGAAATATTTCACCCATGGTTTGTGACAAAGTCTGAACCATCTATAGGTTACTTTCATCCATCTGCTGTCTCAAACATGCAACTGACGTGTTGGTCAAATTAGGGCCTTGTGTCGAATACCCTAAACTCTGGGGGTTTCGACTCATGTTCACACCTGACCCCGACCCTTGCAGTGGCGAAGCCATTGCCTAACAATTGGCGCCGGCTGAACAGAAGAGTCGCCACCGTGCGTTATTTATCCCACGGGAGGGAAAGGAAACGCTCAGAGTAAACCTCGCACAACATGGGAAAGGTATGGTCGTCGCAACCAAAACCTGGATTCGGGAGTCGGTTACGCAAGGGGAAGGTATTAGCACCCCTCACGTCCGTCGTACTCGACGGGATCCACGCTTGTTTTCGGGTATGGATTGTTATTCTATCTAAACTATAGGTCAAGGGTGAAAAAGAAAATAAAATGAAAATAAAAATGACTCGGCAAAGTATCGCACTTTATGCCTACGTATTCCCGCCTGGAACGAGAAATCAGAGTCAACGTAGTTCGCCTTCCTACGGGAAAGGAGGGGAAGGTTGCTCGCTAGGATATCGCATCCTATGCCTACGTACTTCCACACTGCATGGAAGATCAGAGCAAACGTAGTTCGGGCTACGTACGACACAAGTCTGTCTTGGATTGATTTTGTTCCTTCTGAAAAAGGTTTTTCTTGATTAACAGTCCCGGCGGACAAAAATGACGCTTTGATGAGTTCACATTCTTTTACGGAAGAAGTGTCTTTTATTGTGTTTGAAATCTTTATGGTGTTTTTCTGTTTGTTTTGAGAGAGAAGAGACAGAACTCTAACCTACGGTTGCGAAGGGAATCAAACTAACCTAATGTTATCATGCATGGGTTAAGACCTAGTGTCTATCATGCTCCTCTCTTGCACAGAGAGAAACAGAGATCCTACGGGATAGGCAGAAACAGAAACAATACCAGATATAATAAAGCAGTAAAATGCATGGATGCAACAGTACAAGCGAGGCAAGGGAGTCCCACTCAACCTCGAACCTAGAAAACAATAGGCGAAAGTGAACAGGCTTCACTTTCAACCCAACAGGGTAAACAGCAAGCAATACAGTCCAGAAAACCAATCAATACATCAAGAAATGAAATACAGCAGCAAAAGAAACAGCATCAGCAGCTCTGAATCAACATCTGGCTTCAAGTAATCTCCAACCAGCTACAAGCTTCAACAAGCATCAATCTCCATCTTCATGACCCTCAGGCAAGGGCTTTGATCATCAGTCTTCTATCTGCAATGGCTTTTCTTCAAGCTCGAACCTCCAGGATGAGGGATTAGTCACAAGAGTGAATTGGGTGTTAAGCAATCAGTTGACTACCAAGGGTGGTGAACAGACTGCTTCTAACACAAGAGACATTTTCTCTCAAGAGTTCTATCTCATAGACACTATCACCAAGCCTTCCAAAGGAAGGGGGTGAGTGTCTTAGAGAGACTCTGAATCACAGAGAAGAATGGATGCAGACAAGGCAATCCATGTTTGAGAAACAAACTTTCTAATCTAGAGCTCTGCCTAGCTCCTAAACCCTAGTTCCTCAGCAGCTGCTAGCACGAACCTCCTCTCCAACTCTGACAGTTGATCTTCAACATCTGGATCTCCAATGGCTTCACCTCCTCAAATCTTCAGCTTCCCCAAGTCCCCAGACAAACCCAATACCCACACAAACAAGCAATAAACCCCAGAGGGCACACCACACCAGTCAATCAGATATACAGCATATCAATAGCAGTAGGGGAATCCTGACTTTTTCTAAGGGATCTAATAACTACCCATAGCCCCTATAGTCCCATAACTAATCTATTCAAACCCTAAGTCCTAAGGGAAATGAATTCAAACTTCCTAAGTCATCACCTAAAAACCCTAATTTGTTCATGTTGTTCAAGACTACATTAATCACCTAAATTTAATTCCTAAAAATGGGAACTAAAATATTTCTACAAGTTCAATGTCTAATCTAAACAATATAAAAAGAATGCACAAAAAATATTAAAGCATGTGATAGAACAAAAATTAGTAAAATTATGCATGAAATGAAGCTATTTAATATGACATTTATTTAGAAAATATGGAAAAAATATGGAATAAAAATAAAAATGCAATTTTATTTTTCTATAATATTCTAGACATCCTAATGAAAATGATGTAAAAAGAATGAAGTGAAAATGATTTTCTATGAATTTATTATGAATTTATGAAAATTGGTAAAAATTAAAGTGAATTAAGAAATTAAATTGAATTAAAATGAGGGGGGGGTTAGAATAGCAGGCGCGCTTAGTTCAATTCAGGATGGGCCACACAGACAGGGGTGCGCGTAGCAATTGGAATTAGGCCCAAAACGCTTCAGAAATAATGAAAAAAATAAAAGAGGCGCAGGGGGGTGAGAAAAGTACAAGATTCACGTTGAAATCTGAGTTGGGCTTGGTACTGGGTGGTGTCAATAGCAACATAACGCTCAGGCCCGCCCGTTTCAATTAATGAAACGGTGCGTTTTGGCACCAAACTAATCTCCCTCCAAATCTGAAATTAAATCTCAGCCCTAGGATGGCCTCCCAAGTCAAAGGTCTCCTACGAAATGGATGGACACGATTGTGTCTTCTCCAATGGTTCTGAACTTAGGGTTTCAACCTCCATGAAACTCCATGCACGAGCAAGCTTCCCTCAATCGGTTCTCCCTATCCAGGCCATGAATCAACATGCTATAAACATGAAAATCACTCTAAATCTCTCCCTCTACAATCCTGTGGTCTTGGATTATTCTGAAACTCAACAAATCAACAAACCCGCGCGCAACAAACTCTGGTTACCATGAAATTACTCTGAGATGCACCAACACAATTCTCCATCAAACTTGCGCTAATCTAATCTACAACTAATGGTTATCATTCTGATCTATCAAGCTAACATTCTAATGCATTCTACTACAAGTTCTACCTCCTAACAGTTTTGTACACCTGCTAATCATCATCACCAAACCACTCCAAATTCACCCTAACTGTTCTACTAACAACCTACATTACATCTAAACTAACAAAGCTATGCCTAACTAACTGAATCAAGCAATTTGAATGAAAACATACCTGGTGCAATAGCTTGAAGACAGCTATGGAAATTTGTGGATCTGAGGCTTTTGAGGCTTGGATCTTGATCTACACACTCAATACTCAATTCTGTATGCAATACTTGAGTGAGACTTGGCTTGAATTGTGCTATCCACTTGCAACTTCAATTTTGATGTTGATGATGGAAGTGCTCGAAAATGGATGATTCACACTTGATTCTTGATTGAATTATGATCTATGATGATGAAACAGTATAATGAAATTGATTTTGATGATGATTTGGTGGAGAATTTGAGGAATTGGAATGAAACTTCAATGAAAAAGAATGAGAAAGTTTGTGAAATTCTTGGTGAAAATGAAGCCAACCCTTGATCAATCCTCATTTCATGAATATATAGACCTCATATGAACATTCTAGATCCATCTTGCACATTCCCTTGCTTTCCAACTTTGATCCATTTTGGTTATGTTTCTTCAATTACAAGTAACTAAAGATAACTTTCTTTTTTCCTTCTAAACTCAAAAAAGTGTTTGAACCATTGTTCTTAGAATTGCTTTTCCATTCAAAATCATATATTGGAAGTCTCCATTTGGACTCATAAATCTCCCAAACCATTTTCCATCTTGAATTTCTTTGAATTATAAGCCATTTTAGTTCAACTTTTGACCAATTATGCAACTTCATGTTATGAGCTTCTCCAATAATTTGTGACCTTCTTTCTAGACTTAAAATCCCATTTGGAGCAAGTTTGATGTTGTAAGTTTTTCCATTTGAGGCCTCCTTGTATGAGTTTTGGACATAGGTTAAAATGACCTGTAATTCACAAATGCCCAAAATACCCTTTGCTTGCCAAGACTATAAGTTGAGTTCCACACATCATATGAAGGCATGCCATACCATTCTAGAAAGCTAAGACAATGAGGAACAATTCTTATGTTGACCAAGAATTCATTTGAAATCTCCTTGAGGGGTAAAACTAGCTTGGAAGTCAAGTCACTTTCACAGACAAAAATTCAGACACCTCAGATGACCTGTAACTTGCAAGGACCATAACTTGAGTTATATAAATCTCCTTGATGTATTCCACCACTCAAATTAAAGGTCTTGAGATCCTCTACAAGTTTCATGTTGGCCAAGAAGCCATTTGAAGCTAGCATTTTGACTTATCTTGCTTGGAAATTTGACCTAAACTAGGGGATTTTACAGAGAAACCCTAATTTAGTAACTCCTCTTCTCCTTGATTTCTCTTGAATTCTCCTTGGCATATCTCCATATCCTTCTTCATATGTCCAATGATGAACCCCACATCTCTCCAATAGACTTGAATGCCCCTTAAATTAGTCAATTGACCTAGGGTTGACCTAGGGTTGACCCAGATGAAACCCTAGTTGACTGTCTTCAACTATAGCTCTTGTGCTCTCATCAATGACTTGTCTCCTTCTCCAAATGACTTTCTAAGTCTCTCATAATGTCTAGATACTCTCCATGCCTTCCCTTCACAGCTCACAATCCTCTTGTTGATCCTCAGATATCCTCAGCTAGGAGATGGACTCAAGGCTTGATCTGCTGAACTCTTTGCTTTCAAATTCTTTCCTGATGACTTGAATGAGATGGAATTAGGATAATAACCTCTTGATAGGCCTCTAGAGATGAGAATAATGATTGGTCCCCTGCTGAATGACTTGCTATGCTTATGCTATGCAGATGGTTAGTCTATGTACATGACTCTATATGCAAATGCTAATGATATTAAAACATGAACCAAGTGAATAAGGTTGAGCAAATTTTAGGGTGCAACAGCTGCCCCTATTCAAGCGACTTGAACCCGATTGGGTGAAGAGCCCGGAGCCTTCAGACATTCGCGGTACGAGACGGTTGAATACTAATGAAACCAGAAATTTGCCAACCGCAAACTAGATTGCGCTCATGCTTGGGGAACGACATTCATCAGCTGAATCTGACTGTTACAGTAACCCACTGATCTCGCGCGACCGTGCCGGGGATTGTCTTCATCGTTCTGAAGAGGATTCTGTCATAACAGATTGCTTGCTTGTCCACGTTAGGACTCCGTCTGTCGTCAATACGAAGAAATCTCAACTAAAACCTGTCCACGTTAGGACTCCCTTTGCTGTTAACCCAGAAAAATCTCGGCAACTCCGCTGGGGATAATTCGTCTGCATTTCCATAAACTAAATCGCCCACGTTAGGAATAACTCTTTCATCTTTCCACGTCAGGAAGCAATCTTCTTTCCACATAAGGAGAACTATATCAATCTGTCCACGTAAGGACTCCAATCTTTCCACGTAAGGAATTTAACTTTGGTTCTGAACCTGTCCACGTCAGGACTCAACTTTTCACGCCTCTGTCCACGTAAGGACCCCAATTTCCTTCTTCCACATTAGGAATAACTTCTTCGATCTGTCCACGTAAGGACTAAACTCTTCCATGTCAGGAATAATCTCTTTTTTTCCACGTCAGGAATCAATCTTGATATGTCCACGTGAGGACTCAATCTTTTCCGCGTAAGGAATCTCCATCTTTCCACGTTAGGAATCACTTCTGTTGATATGCCCGCGTAAGGACTACATCGTCCACGTTAGGACCCACTTCTCCACGTTAGGAATAACAATTTCTTTGATTTGTCCACGTCAGGATACCGATATCGTCTTGATTTGTCCACGTTAGGACTCAGGCGTCTTCGACCCGCTGAGGAAATAGGACTAGTCCACGTAAGGACTCACACATTGGTCTGAGCTGTCCACGTCAGGACACCAATACAAAGAGTAATTACTTTTGTCACCGTCATGACCTCCCATTCCACTAATTTCGAGAACTCGAATCTGCCCACGATAGGACTAACACACCTCACCCGTCCAGGGAAATAAACCTGTCCACGTTAGGACGCCCACTTCTGAAGAAATCCCGTCAATATAGGAGTAAATTGTCCGCGTCAGGACTTAGTTCTCCACTGATCCCAACCCACAGACTTCTTAGCACTGACGTAACAGCGACTTTGAGGCGGACTCTACTGGGGACATCTGGAAACCAAACTACCGGATGCCTGTTCTGATGCCCGGAGGCCACTTCTGAAATTCTGGTTCATGAAACCTTTTGATGACAAATAACTCTGCTTGGGAATAAAGAGAGACTTATCCTGGTAACTCTGTGGGGAATACTGTCGAAACTGACATTATCATTGAATATCTCATGCCGAGATCTTGAGTGTTTGGTAGTTCATTTGAGCAAGCGCTTCCCCCACCTGTGCTAGAGTACAGAAACTGCTTCAGCAAAACAAATGGTGAAGATAATGCCGACTCCGCCGGGGATAGCCAGATGCTACAGAATTATTCCAGCAAAATAAATGCTGGAAGGGTAAAGTCAACCCTGCTGGGAAATTGGGAACTCAAACCAAGCGCCTGGTTGAGGTAACCCCCTGCTGGGGAATATAACCTTGCAGGGGAATAGCAGATGTGCATAGTTCGATCGGACTTTCTGCTGGAACGTGAACTGATATCACCAGTATCCTTGACAAAATAAATGACAGGTACCACGATCAACTCTGCTTGGGAGAGTTATAATCTTCGAATTCCACTGGAAGGAAAGAACACTTGCTGAAAAGAGAACTCCGCTGGGAATGGGATGATTCTCTCGGGGAAAATCCACTGGCTCCGCTGGGGGAGAGTGCATGACTCTGCGGGGAAAGATGAACCTGTCTGAATACAGCCTTACGATCTTGGACTCGCCAAACTCTGCTGAGGACGCATAACTTTTCTGGAGCACGTCCTTTGGATAAGCTACAGCTAGCTGGGGAATTCTATCCTTCTTCAGGAAGACCATGCATGACCTGCGCGGGGATCAAGTCTTTCGTTATCGCAATCTTTTGATCATCCTCCTCGCATGGTTATGAAACCTGCAACAACACCAACAAGACACGACAAGCCTGTGCAATCAAATCGATTCAGGTTAGTGACGTTACACTCAGTTAATTCAAAGCTTTAACAACTGTTGGCAAGGGCCAGTGATGTTATACTCATGCTAGTTTCATCAAACTTAGGCGTTAATCATGCACAAAACAGTAAAGAACAGTATCAAATGCTGAATAACATATTTTCATTGATTGGGCCCCTGAATGAGCGGAGTTTTTGTACACGGGATGTAACTCCTGAAATGAGGAAGCTACGCAAAGCAAGTACATAAGTATGCACAAGAAGCATGAATATTTTGACAAATTAAATTTTGTACACATGTCGGCAACGGGATGCAGATGAACACCACGAACTGATCCTCCTATGACTCGTCCGACTCTAATACTTTCCCGGTATCCCCACTTCTGAAGAGGTTGTATCCGATAACTGGCTCCTCAAGTATATTCTCCCGCATTGATGCTCATTGCGATATCAAATTCGGACCGCAGTCATTTGCTTTTCACATCCCTAACTTTTGCGTGAACCGCCCTTTACGGGTTTTCAGTTCACCGGGATACCCTTTTTTGCCGAAGCCGCCCAGTGTAGGTTTTCGACTTCGCGGGTGTACATTTTTTCAATTTTATCCCTAACTTTTGCCCGAACCTTTCATTCTGTTTTTGGTTCGCCAGGATGCCCCATTTTTGCCTGGACTCTCTTTTTTCTGTCCAGCGGGTCTATTTCAAGCAAAGTATTTTTTAACTGCGTCCGAATTTACAGGTGACGCAAAGTCTTCTCCGTCCATGGTGGACAACAATAACGCTCCTCCTGAAAAGACCTTACTGACAACGTATGGCCCTTCGTAGTTGGGGGTCCACTTGCCCCTGTGATCTGCTTGCGGCGGGAGAATCCTTTTCAGCACAAGGTCGCCCGTCTGAAAGCTTCGCGGAATTATCTTCTTGTCGTACGCTTTCTTCATTCGTCTTTGGTACAAACGACCGTATGCCAGAGAAGCTAGCCTCTTCTCATCCATCAAACTCAGTTGGTTCAATCTATTCGTTACCCATTCTGCCTCGTCCAGCTGAACGTCTCGCAACACCCTCAGAGAAGGGATCTCAACTTCCAATGGTAATACCGCTTCCATTCCGTATACCAACGAGAACGGAGTTGCCCCGGTTGATGTGCGTACCGTCGTACGATAACCGTGCAAAGCGAAAGGTAGCATTTCATGCCAATCTTTATAAGTCACCACCATTTTCTGAACGATCTTCTTGATATTCTTATTGGCCGCTTCGACAGCGCCATTCATCTTGGGTCGGTAAGGGGAGGAGTTGTGATGTTCGATCTTGAAATTCTGACAGAGCTCCTTCATCATTTTGTTGTTCAGATTTGAACCATTATCCGTGATTATCCGCTCGGGAATCCCATATCGGCAAATGATATCTCTCTTGATGAATCTAGCCACCACTTGCTTCGTTACATTTGCGTAAGACGCCGCTTCCACCCACTTGGTGAAATAATCGATTGCTACTAGGATGAACCGGTGCCCGTTAGAAGCCGTCGGCTCGATCTTCCCAATCATATCGATCCCCCACATCGAGAATGGCCATGGAGATGACATCACATTTAGAGGACTTGGAGGCACGTGTATTTTGTCAGCATATATTTGGCACTTGTGGCACTTCCTTGCAAACTTGAAACAATCAGTTTCCATCATCAGCCAAAAGTAACCTGCCCTCAGCAGCTTTCTCGTCATAGCATGCCCACCAGCATGCGTGCCAAAGGCACCTTCGTGAATTTCCTCCATGAGAAGCTTTGCCTCTTTCTCGTCTACACAACGCAACAACACCAAATTGTGGTTTCTTCTGTATAAGACGCCATCCGGGTTCAAATAGAAATTACCCGCTAATCTCCTGAGAGTCTTCTGATCTTGACTGGATGCCCCAGCCGGATACTCTTTATTCTTCAGGAAATTAAGGATATCAAAATACCACGGTTTGTCATCAGATGCTTCATCAATAGCGAATACATAAGCTGGCCTGTCCAACCGAGAGATAGTGATTTGGGGAGCTTCGTTCCAGAAATTGACCTTGTACATGGAAGACAAAGTGGCAAGGGCGTCAGCCATTTGATTTTCTGCCCGCGGCACGTGATGCAATTCAACCTTGTCGAAGAAAGGCAACAATCTCCTTGCATAATTCATGTAATGTATCAAATTGGGCTGACGTGTCTCCCATTCCCCTTTGATCTGATTCACCACCAGAGCTGAGTCTCCGTATACGTCTAGATGTTTGATTCGCAAATCAATGGCTTCTTCAAGCCCCATTATATAAGCTTCGTATTCGGCCTCATTGTTGGTAACGGCAAAGGTCAATCGGGTAGTAAACGGGATGTGCGACCCGTGCGGCGTGGTGATAATTGCCCCTATTCCGCTACCGTAAGCATTCACAGCTCCGTCAAATATCATCTGCCATTTGGACCCCAACTCTGGTCCCTCGTCTGGTAACGGCTCTTCGCAATCTTTCATCTTGAGGTACATGATATCCTCGTCAGGAAAATCAAACCTCATCGACTGATACTCTTCAATAGGCTGCTCCGCCAGATACTCAGACAGCACACTCCCCTTTATAGCCTTTTGCGAGACGTATTGGATATCATATTCAGTCAAGACCATCTGCCAACGGGCAATTCTACCTGACAACGCCTGCTTTTCAAACACATATTTGATTGGATCCATCTTCGAGATGAGCATGGTTGTATGATTCAGCATGTACTGCCTCAAACGCTTGGCGGCCCAGGCTAGCGCGCAACAAGTTTTCTCCAGCATTGTGTATCGAGATTCACAATCTGTAAATTTCTTGCTCAAATAATAGATCGCATGCTCTTTTCTCCCCGTCTCGTCGTGTTGACCGAGAACACAACCCATGCTTCCCTCAAGAACCGTTAAATACATTATCAAGGGTCTCCCTGCCACTGGGGGTATCAAAATAGGAGGCTCCTGCAGATACTTCTTTATTTTGTCGAACGCCTTTTGACAATTTTCGTTCCACGTTACAGCTTGATCTTTCTTCAACAGTTTGAATAATGGTTCACACGTGGCCGTTAGGTGAGATATGAACCGGGCAATGTAGTTCAATCTCCCTAAGAACCCGCGCACCTCTTTCTCTGTTTTAGGCGTCGGCATTTCTTGAATCGCTTTTATTTTAGCAGGATCGACCTCTATTCCTCTTTCGCTTACGATAAACCCCAGCAGTTTACCCGATCTCACCCCGAAGGTGCATTTGTTAGGGTTCAGCCTCAGCCTGAACTTCCTAAGTCTTTTAAACAACCTCAACAGATTCACCAGATGCTCTTCCTCCGTCTGGGATTTGGCAATCATATCGTCAACATAAACTTCGATCTCTTTATGCATCATGTCATGAAAGAGAGTCGTCATCGCACGCTGATATGTTGCCCCAGCATTTTTCAAACCAAAGGGCATCACTTTATAGCAAAATGTTCCCCAAGGCGTTATGAAAGTAGTCTTCTCCATATCCTCTGGCGCCATTTTAATTTGATTATAGCCTGAAAAGCCATCCATGAAGGAGAATACAGAGTATTGAGCAGTATTATCAACTAACACGTCAATGTGAGGAAGTGGAAAATCGTCTTTTGGGCTTGCTTTATTCAAATCTCTATAATCCACGCACATTCGCACCTTGCCATCTTTCTTTGGCACTGGTACGATGTTAGCAACCCATGAGGGATACTTCGTCACAGCCAGGAAACCAGCGTCCCACTGTTTCTGCACCTCCTCTTTGATCTTCATTGCCATATCTGGTCGAGTTCTGCGAAGCTTTTGTTTAACTGGCGGGCAGTCTTCTTTCAGTGGCAGGCGATGCACAACCATATCTGTATCGAGCCCTGGCATATCTTCATACGACCAAGCGAATACATCATTATACTCTCGGAGCATTTCAATCAGTCTTCGCTTGATATCACTCTGCAGTGCGGCCCCGATACGAATATTCTTCTCAACCCCTTCCGACCCCAAATTGATAATTTCGATAACCTCGTCGTGAGGCAGAATGGCTCTTTCCTCTTGCTTCACTAACCAGGACAATTCTTCAGGAACGTCGCTATCTTCGACAACCTCTTCTTCGGTCTGGAATACCGGGTGCTCGAAGTCGGGACGAGTCATAGGTGGCTCAAGGATGTCATCTGAAAATGTTATCCTGCAAAAGGAATGGTTAAGTGCTTCAAAATGCGTATAAAGCGAATAACCACATTGCCATTTTATTGAAAAATATAAAACAGGAAAGACAGAGATTACAGTATTTGCACATGAAAAAACGCCATTTATTTAATGATTAACGCGCAATGTTTATAACAACACAGCCCTAAGCAAATCCTGATGCCCCGGGCAAGACATCAGATTATTCAACAATTAATAAAGCAAAGCATTACTGTTTAAAAGTCACAGGAACAAGCTCCTGAATAGACCAGTTGCACAGTCCTTGTCCTGGCGTGCTTGGCTGAATCCAGGCATCCATATCACAGTCGCTGTCTCCTTCATCAGACTCTGAAGCAGCATTGACAGCTTCATGACATACTCCACTGGCAGAGATGGTGATTGACTTTCTGAAATGGGGGGCCCCCACGGAAGGAGTTGATGACGACGGTCGGTACCCCAGTCCGAACCGGTCCATTTTCACAGGAATGTCCAGCACTTTGCCCCAGCCCTTGGCTTCTCCTTCTTCCACTAGAGCTTGAGCTTCTTTATACGATGAGACAGCTATCTCTGGCACTTTGCTCGGCCCGGGACCTTTGTCCTTGATGCGCAAACCTTCGAATGCCTGGCATGGCGTCTCGTGGATCTCCCCGTCGACTTCCACATATTTAAACGAAGATAGATGGCTGACCAGGATGTCTTCTTCTCCGCACACGGTGACTACGCTGTCTCCGACCATATATTTTAACTTCTGATGCAGGGTAGACGTGACTGCCCCTGCCCCATGAATCCAGGGTCTTCCAAGCAAGCAGCTGTACGCAGGCTGTATATCCATGATATAAAACTCAGTTGCAAACACTTCCGGCCCCACTTGCAGAGGCAAGGTAATCGATCCGAAGACTGTTCTCCGCGTGCCGTCAAATGCTCTGACTACCAAATCACTGGGTGTACACAAAATCCCTCGAACATCCAGCTTCATCATCGCCTTCTTGGGCAGCACATTCAAAGATGATCCGGTGTCAACCAATACGTGCGACATTACCGATCCTCTGCACTCAACCGATACGTGTAATGCCATATTATGATCTCTCCCTTTCGGAGTCAAGTCAAAATCAGTAAAGCCCAGACCGTGGCCTGCATTCACATGTGCCAATACTCCTTCTAGCTGATTTACAGAGACATCCTGGGGTACAAAAGAAGTGTCCAAGACTTTCAGCAAAGCATTTCGGTGAGCTTCCGAACACAACAGCAATGACAAGATAGATATTTTGGACGGCGTCTGCTGCAGATGCTCCACAATCTTATAATCACTTTTCCGAATCAAGCGCATGAATTCTTCTACATCCTTAGATGCTGCTTCTTTTTCATTTGCTTGTACCGGAACATTCTCAACTGCTTTCCCTTTTCCTTTCGCTAGCCTTTCAGCCTCCACTTCGGGAGATATAAAGATCCTGCCGCTCCTCGTCATGCCTCCTGAACCCACAACATTATCCACAATCTCCACTGGCTGCTTGTTGACATCAATTTTTATCCCGTCACAATACACCTCTAGCCCATATGACCATGGGACTGCTTTCGTGTTCTCATACGGGATTGGCCCGGCTTTAGTTATAGTGATAGATGGTCGCTGAGCTGGTGCTGCAATAGTGATCGTCTTCCGAGGAATCGTCACCGTGGCCACATCACTCCGATTATCCACTATTGCCCCTGCAGGCTCATCAGTTGCCGTTCGATCAAACTGCAATATACCTTCATCAATTAAGGCCTGAATGCCTTTCTTCAAATCCTCACACCCCCCAGCCAGGGCCCAACAATCTAAGCAGTACTCGTTACATCCTGGGTAAACACCTCCTCGTAACAGTCGGCTCTTTATCTCGCTCAGCGGCGTCTTTAAATCTTCAACATTCATAATCAGATTCAGACCTTCCTCAGTTAGAACGGCGTTCGCCCCATGATTAGGCATGGGTTTCTGGACTATATTCGGACCTGCCGTTCCGAAATTAATAGTCTTGTTGTCTAAAAGATCCTGCACAACGTGCTTAAAAGCATGGCAACCTTCTATATCGTGGCCCGGGGCCCCAGAATGAAACTCACAGTGCCTATTTGCATCGTAGCCGAACGGGGGAGCTCCCGTTATCGGTGCCAAAGTTCTTTTCTCTACCAGATTTAATCCCAACAATGTCTGCAATAAATCAGCATAGGTAGAGGGAGGCTTCTCAAACACTCTTCTCGGTTTACCACCCTGGAATCTTCGCTGAGCTTGCTGTGCCCCCTGCTGAGGCTGTTGCTGCTGTGGCATTGGTTGCTGCTGAACCGGTTGTTGTTGCTGAATTGGTTGTTGCTGATATGGGATAGTAACACTCGACACCTGTTGCGGCTGACGATATTGACCTCTTCCCCTGCCTCGGCCTCGGCCTCGGCCTCCAAATACTGCGCTAGCTTCGCCCTGACGGCGCCCACCATAAGCTTTCCTATTACTGCCAGATGCAGTTGATTCATCGACTTGGAACTTTCCTTGCTTAATATTACGTTCAATCTTTTCCCCCATCAGAATCAGGTCTGAAAAACTGGCCAGAGACGTATGAAACAGCATATCATGAAACAGCCCTGTGAATGTGCCAACAAACATATCGTTCATTTCCTTATCTTCTACAGGAGGACGGACCCTGGCAGCCATATCGCGCCACCTTTGCGCGTACTCTTTAAAACTCTCCCCCTTCTTCTGCGACAGCCCGGCCAACTGGACCCGATTGGGTGCCAGGTCGCTGTTATACTTGTAATGGGCTACGAACGCCTCCGCCAATTGCTTCCATGTCTTGATATCAGTTGGCTCCAACCCCATGTACCACTCTAGGGAAGGACCCGATAGACTATCCTGAAAGAAATGCATTAGCATTCTTTCATCAGTGGAGTATGCAGACATCTTTCTGTAATAGGCTCGTACATGCACTTTCGGACATGTGTCTCCTTTGTACTTATCGAACGCGGGCGCTTTGAATTTAATTGGCACCCTCAAGCCAGGTACCAAGCCCATGGTTGCCATGTCCAATCCCACAGCACTCTGATTTAAGACTCCCTTCATCTGCTCTTCCAGCATTCTAATCTTTTGGGAATCATCCATCGGCCCTTCAAAACCTCCTCCAGAGAAGGCGTCATCCTGCTGATCCTCTTGCCACAGACCATTTCCAGCCCCGTACCCATCGTACGCATTATTACGTCCAGCTCTGTTCTGATTCATTCCCGGACCTCGGCCTTTGTTGCCGTACCCTTGAACACCTCCAGCAGGACCACAAGCCATAAATCCAGCACCGTTTCCGTTTCCAAAGCCTCCGTAACCCTGATTGACCATACCATAACCATCTTGCCCAAAGCCTTGAGCATTAAAGCCATACTTGCCAGTGTTGTCAAATCCCTGATCGTTGAATCCGAACCCAGTATTGACAAAGCCATTGCCTCCTAGATTATCTCCCAAATTGACATCACCCAGCCCAACATTGTGGACAGCAGTTTCATTCCCAACTCCGACGTTACCATTCACAGCAGCGGTAGCGTTATTGACGTTAGCGGCAGGTATATTGACCACGGGCGGAGCCACTGGCGTAGGAGTGCCGTCTCCATGAGCAGTATCAACCCGGACAGACTGATGATCGTCATTACCATGACCAGCGTTGCGAGCCAACAGAGGCTGGACCATGGCCTGCAAATTCTCCTGCCCTTTTGCTATAGCCTCCATGGTCTGCATGAAGAGGGCGAGCTTCTCGCGCACATCCTGCATCTCGTTCTGAATTTGGTCCATGACTTTCCGACAGTTGGAGCGTGTAGAATAGCGGTGCGGATGTTGATCTGGAATCCTGTTAAGTACCTGGTACAGAGCAGGAAATAAGACACCATTCAAAGATTACCTGTAATGCAGTATGAACATGAATGCAATGCAATGTGTCTGTGCATTAGGGAAATTCATTCCCCCAGTTCTAGTGCGAAGGTGCCGGTGCAGTGACAGTGCTGACAATAGGAATATCGGAGCTGAATCATAGAAAGCCTCATATATTGCAGAGAGAACCAATAAGCCCAGGGTACAATATCGCTGAGAGTACAAAGAAGGCATGACCTCAACCAACAATCCTGGTGATGGTCAGCACTATGCAAATAAAGCATACAAGTTACTACATGAAATGATCAAATCCTCCCAAAAGTCTGGTACTCCTCTATCAACTTCCTGGTCTCCGGATGGCTTGGTCGATCAAGCAGCCCTTCAACAAGCTGGTTTCTCCTCTTAAGGACACGGCGCACGTCTTCAGCAGTTTCTTCCCATGTTGCTTCTCCGAAGCAATCTTCTAACTTTCGCTTCTGAGATACTGCTTCGTCTCTGGATTTGATTGCCTTGTTCAGTGCATGCTGGACACTATACCGGGTCATCACTTCTTCCTCACACTTCTTGATGCTAGACTTCAACTTCTCTTCGAGGTCGGAAATTTGCTGCTTCAGCTTATCTTCCCTCTTCTTATTATTGGTGAGCGTAGCATTCCAAGTCTTATTGCAAGAGGATATCTCTCGGTGTGCTGCGTCGAGCGCTTTCTTTTTGGCTTCCAGCATGTCATGGGAGCTTCTGAACTCTTGCCCCAGACGTTCACGCTTTTTCTTTTCCTCGGTCAACTTAGCTCCTAACCTGTTTACCAGCTCGATCTGTTGTTGGAAAGCATATACGGCCTTGTTTTTCTCACTGCGTACTTGGGCTAACTCTTGCTCTAACCCTTCGTTAATCTTCATTAAGGCTTCTTTCTCCTTCACAACTTGCTCATAGACTTCTCTAGAAACAGTAGTTGGCTCTGCTACCGGAACGGGAACAAGAATTGGTGCATCTGGAAACGGCATCCTCAACTGACTAGCCCTCTCCTGAATCCAAACCCTATAAGGTGCATAGGCCTGACAGTCGTTCTTTCCTAACAGCGGCTTCCCTTTGCGGTTAATACGCGTCCAGGCATGTTGCAACTTGGCTAACAACTCTCCCTTCAAATCACCTGTGAAGTACAGAGATTCCTGTACTTCCTCCTCCTGAGGTGGATTCTTCAGCGCATATCCGAACTGGCGAATGAATAGAGAAGGGTTGTAATTGATACACCCTTTTCTTCCTATCAGCGGCACATTAGGGTACCCAGAACAACTGAAGATGAGCTCAGATCCCAACAGGTCTCGATCAAACCACTCCATATCTTCCGACGATAGCCTCATCAGACGCTCCGGCCAACCAACTGGAACTGTAGTCTCTGCAGCAGATCTTCCCTTAGGAAGGTGACTCTCAAACCACATACTCAACAAGGGCACACACAGGTGAACATTCTTCCCTCTTCCCTTCTCGTTCTTATAATGCAGTGAGTGGTAGAAATCTCCGAGTAAGGTAGGTACAGGATTACCAGCGGCAAACAAGTAGAAAGCATCAAAGTCCACAAAATCCGGTATATTGGGGAACAGTACTATGCCATAAATGCACAAGGCCAACACAGCATTGAAAGCAACCCAGCACCCGCTCTTGGCATACTCTTGGGCTTTACCAACTAAGAATTGGAGTGAGAAGCCTGGAACTCCACGGGAAACAGTAGTCACAAGTTCAGAAGCATCAATATGCAAGGCTTTTGCCAAATCCTCCGGCTTGGGCTTGGCGTCATAATGAATGAATGGAACCTGGTTCTGCACGGGCAGCTCAACATACTCAGCGTATTCCTCCAAGGTTGGTCCCATAATAAAGTCAGAGAACGTAAAGCATCTCAAAGCAGGGTCATAGAATTGCATCAAAGCATACAGCCCCTCTAACTCTACCTCTGTAGGTTTGCACACCAATCTCAATAATCTACCATAGCTCATCCGGAAGCTCCTACGAACACCCTCATCAGCAAGAGAGATCAACCCCAGTAAAGGAACAATATCAGGCGTAGGCAATTTGTAAGCAACCGTTCTCCTTAAGCTAGTCATGATCAAACACTCAGAAGTCTGGGCACTAGAACTAGGGAAATGCAAATGCACCTGCAGCACAGACACACGTTAGTGAAATGCAAATGGTGATGGATATGCAGGCAATGCAATGCAAGTAACATTCAACAGGGACCAAAGCTGCAGCTGAATAGCCTAAACCTAATCAAGAAAGGTCTCAGATAGACCATCCAGAAGTCATCAAACCCTGGTCTCAGATAGACCTACAATAAAACTCCAACACTGGTCTCTGACAGACCTCAAATCATAACTCCGACTGGTCTCTGGTAGACCTCAAATCAAATCTCTAATTGGTCTCTGACAGACCTCAGAACTCTCTAACTGGTCTCTGACAGACCTCAAAACACATCTCAAATTGGTCTCTGACAGACCTCAGAACACATCTCCCAATGGTCTCTGACAGACCTCATAACTCTCCATAAATAACCAGGATCTCTGATCAAGAACAAACCGGTATCTGAAGGTCTAGTTACCTGCATAACCCTGAATCCCCTCACAGGTGGGTGGCCCTATAACTGGCACAAGGTACGGCATCCTATGCGGTCGTCGGCGTCACAGACTTTCAGGGTTGATGATACGATTCCCAGAAGGAGTGGCATCATCAATTCCTGAAGAGGCCTCACTTAGCCAACTTCCAAATGATCGGTCCCCAGAGTCGACAATCCAACTAACCAGCAACCCACGCCAACCAAAGGAAGGGGCAGGAGGCCAACCAGAGGAACCTCGTCTGAGTGTAGATTTCATGGGACACCAAAGCAAGCAAAGCAAGCGGGCGCCCACTAATTTCTACTCTAATTCTAGGTGCACTCAAGCCCAGGTCCGGCTTCTCACTCAATATCAGAACACCCGTCACACCCCAGATACAGCAATAATAATCAATATATAAAGCTGAAAAATAGAAGGTTAGAAATATAAATCCATACAAAATCCTCGACGGGAAAACAAGCGTTAGGATTGACTCTCTTAAGGGACGTTGGATCCCAAATGCATAAGAACCATCGCAGTTCTTAGCAGCCAGGGGACGTTGGATCCCCAGCAGAGTCGCCAGCTGTCGCTACTGCGAAAATCGGCGCCGGCTGAACAGAAGAGTCGCCACCGTGCGTTATTTATCCCACGGGAGGGAAAGGAAACGCTCAGAGTAAACCTCGCACAACATGGGAAAGGTATGGTCGTCGCAACCAAAACCTGGATTCGGGAGTCGGTTACGCAAGGGGAAGGTATTAGCACCCCTCACGTCCGTCGTACTCGACGGGATCCACGCTTGTTTTCGGGTATGGATTGTTATTCTATCTAAACTATAGGTCAAGGGTGAAAAAGAAAATAAAATGAAAATAAAAATGACTCGGCAAAGTATCGCACTTTATGCCTACGTATTCCCGCCTGGAACGAGAAATCAGAGTCAACGTAGTTCGCCTTCCTACGGGAAAGGAGGGGAAGGTTGCTCGCTAGGATATCGCATCCTATGCCTACGTACTTCCACACTGCATGGAAGATCAGAGCAAACGTAGTTCGGGCTACGTACGACACAAGTCTGTCTTGGATTGATTTTGTTCCTTCTGAAAAAGGTTTTTCTTGATTAACAGTCCCGGCGGACAAAAATGACGCTTTGATGAGTTCACATTCTTTTACGGAAGAAGTGTCTTTTATTGTGTTTGAAATCTTTATGGTGTTTTTCTGTTTGTTTTGAGAGAGAAGAGACAGAACTCTAACCTACGGTTGCGAAGGGAATCAAACTAACCTAATGTTATCATGCATGGGTTAAGACCTAGTGTCTATCATGCTCCTCTCTTGCACAGAGAGAAACAGAGATCCTACGGGATAGGCAGAAACAGAAACAATACCAGATATAATAAAGCAGTAAAATGCATGGATGCAACAGTACAAGCGAGGCAAGGGAGTCCCACTCAACCTCGAACCTAGAAAACAATAGGCGAAAGTGAACAGGCTTCACTTTCAACCCAACAGGGTAAACAGCAAGCAATACAGTCCAGAAAACCAATCAATACATCAAGAAATGAAATACAGCAGCAAAAGAAACAGCATCAGCAGCTCTGAATCAACATCTGGCTTCAAGTAATCTCCAACCAGCTACAAGCTTCAACAAGCATCAATCTCCATCTTCATGACCCTCAGGCAAGGGCTTTGATCATCAGTCTTCTATCTGCAATGGCTTTTCTTCAAGCTCGAACCTCCAGGATGAGGGATTAGTCACAAGAGTGAATTGGGTGTTAAGCAATCAGTTGACTACCAAGGGTGGTGAACAGACTGCTTCTAACACAAGAGACATTTTCTCTCAAGAGTTCTATCTCATAGACACTATCACCAAGCCTTCCAAAGGAAGGGGGTGAGTGTCTTAGAGAGACTCTGAATCACAGAGAAGAATGGATGCAGACAAGGCAATCCATGTTTGAGAAACAAACTTTCTAATCTAGAGCTCTGCCTAGCTCCTAAACCCTAGTTCCTCAGCAGCTGCTAGCACGAACCTCCTCTCCAACTCTGACAGTTGATCTTCAACATCTGGATCTCCAATGGCTTCACCTCCTCAAATCTTCAGCTTCCCCAAGTCCCCAGACAAACCCAATACCCACACAAACAAGCAATAAACCCCAGAGGGCACACCACACCAGTCAATCAGATATACAGCATATCAATAGCAGTAGGGGAATCCTGACTTTTTCTAAGGGATCTAATAACTACCCATAGCCCCTATAGTCCCATAACTAATCTATTCAAACCCTAAGTCCTAAGGGAAATGAATTCAAACTTCCTAAGTCATCACCTAAAAACCCTAATTTGTTCATGTTGTTCAAGACTACATTAATCACCTAAATTTAATTCCTAAAAATGGGAACTAAAATATTTCTACAAGTTCAATGTCTAATCTAAACAATATAAAAAGAATGCACAAAAAATATTAAAGCATGTGATAGAACAAAAATTAGTAAAATTATGCATGAAATGAAGCTATTTAATATGACATTTATTTAGAAAATATGGAAAAAATATGGAATAAAAATAAAAATGCAATTTTATTTTTCTATAATATTCTAGACATCCTAATGAAAATGATGTAAAAAGAATGAAGTGAAAATGATTTTCTATGAATTTATTATGAATTTATGAAAATTGGTAAAAATTAAAGTGAATTAAGAAATTAAATTGAATTAAAATGAGGGGGGGGTTAGAATAGCAGGCGCGCTTAGTTCAATTCAGGATGGGCCACACAGACAGGGGTGCGCGTAGCAATTGGAATTAGGCCCAAAACGCTTCAGAAATAATGAAAAAAATAAAAGAGGCGCAGGGGGGTGAGAAAAGTACAAGATTCACGTTGAAATCTGAGTTGGGCTTGGTACTGGGTGGTGTCAATAGCAACATAACGCTCAGGCCCGCCCGTTTCAATTAATGAAACGGTGCGTTTTGGCACCAAACTAATCTCCCTCCAAATCTGAAATTAAATCTCAGCCCTAGGATGGCCTCCCAAGTCAAAGGTCTCCTACGAAATGGATGGACACGATTGTGTCTTCTCCAATGGTTCTGAACTTAGGGTTTCAACCTCCATGAAACTCCATGCACGAGCAAGCTTCCCTCAATCGGTTCTCCCTATCCAGGCCATGAATCAACATGCTATAAACATGAAAATCACTCTAAATCTCTCCCTCTACAATCCTGTGGTCTTGGATTATTCTGAAACTCAACAAATCAACAAACCCGCGCGCAACAAACTCTGGTTACCATGAAATTACTCTGAGATGCACCAACACAATTCTCCATCAAACTTGCGCTAATCTAATCTACAACTAATGGTTATCATTCTGATCTATCAAGCTAACATTCTAATGCATTCTACTACAAGTTCTACCTCCTAACAGTTTTGTACACCTGCTAATCATCATCACCAAACCACTCCAAATTCACCCTAACTGTTCTACTAACAACCTACATTACATCTAAACTAACAAAGCTATGCCTAACTAACTGAATCAAGCAATTTGAATGAAAACATACCTGGTGCAATAGCTTGAAGACAGCTATGGAAATTTGTGGATCTGAGGCTTTTGAGGCTTGGATCTTGATCTACACACTCAATACTCAATTCTGTATGCAATACTTGAGTGAGACTTGGCTTGAATTGTGCTATCCACTTGCAACTTCAATTTTGATGTTGATGATGGAAGTGCTCGAAAATGGATGATTCACACTTGATTCTTGATTGAATTATGATCTATGATGATGAAACAGTATAATGAAATTGATTTTGATGATGATTTGGTGGAGAATTTGAGGAATTGGAATGAAACTTCAATGAAAAAGAATGAGAAAGTTTGTGAAATTCTTGGTGAAAATGAAGCCAACCCTTGATCAATCCTCATTTCATGAATATATAGACCTCATATGAACATTCTAGATCCATCTTGCACATTCCCTTGCTTTCCAACTTTGATCCATTTTGGTTATGTTTCTTCAATTACAAGTAACTAAAGATAACTTTCTTTTTTCCTTCTAAACTCAAAAAAGTGTTTGAACCATTGTTCTTAGAATTGCTTTTCCATTCAAAATCATATATTGGAAGTCTCCATTTGGACTCATAAATCTCCCAAACCATTTTCCATCTTGAATTTCTTTGAATTATAAGCCATTTTAGTTCAACTTTTGACCAATTATGCAACTTCATGTTATGAGCTTCTCCAATAATTTGTGACCTTCTTTCTAGACTTAAAATCCCATTTGGAGCAAGTTTGATGTTGTAAGTTTTTCCATTTGAGGCCTCCTTGTATGAGTTTTGGACATAGGTTAAAATGACCTGTAATTCACAAATGCCCAAAATACCCTTTGCTTGCCAAGACTATAAGTTGAGTTCCACACATCATATGAAGGCATGCCATACCATTCTAGAAAGCTAAGACAATGAGGAACAATTCTTATGTTGACCAAGAATTCATTTGAAATCTCCTTGAGGGGTAAAACTAGCTTGGAAGTCAAGTCACTTTCACAGACAAAAATTCAGACACCTCAGATGACCTGTAACTTGCAAGGACCATAACTTGAGTTATATAAATCTCCTTGATGTATTCCACCACTCAAATTAAAGGTCTTGAGATCCTCTACAAGTTTCATGTTGGCCAAGAAGCCATTTGAAGCTAGCATTTTGACTTATCTTGCTTGGAAATTTGACCTAAACTAGGGGATTTTACAGAGAAACCCTAATTTAGTAACTCCTCTTCTCCTTGATTTCTCTTGAATTCTCCTTGGCATATCTCCATATCCTTCTTCATATGTCCAATGATGAACCCCACATCTCTCCAATAGACTTGAATGCCCCTTAAATTAGTCAATTGACCTAGGGTTGACCTAGGGTTGACCCAGATGAAACCCTAGTTGACTGTCTTCAACTATAGCTCTTGTGCTCTCATCAATGACTTGTCTCCTTCTCCAAATGACTTTCTAAGTCTCTCATAATGTCTAGATACTCTCCATGCCTTCCCTTCACAGCTCACAATCCTCTTGTTGATCCTCAGATATCCTCAGCTAGGAGATGGACTCAAGGCTTGATCTGCTGAACTCTTTGCTTTCAAATTCTTTCCTGATGACTTGAATGAGATGGAATTAGGATAATAACCTCTTGATAGGCCTCTAGAGATGAGAATAATGATTGGTCCCCTGCTGAATGACTTGCTATGCTTATGTTATGCAGATGGTTAGTCTATGTACATGACTCTATATGCAAATGCTAATGATATTAAAACATGAACCAAGTGAATAAGGTTGAGCAAATTTTAGGGTGCAACACATAGCAGTGGACATCCCATATGAGGGGTTTCTAGGTGACTGTGAAAAACCAGGAGGCACAAACTGCCTGGACGTCGAACTCCCCCTAACACAATCTGAGGATTCGACATCTGGTGACCAATGTATTCCAACACTGGTTGAGTATAAGGCCTTATCACTGTCGATCCCACTCCAAGTGCTGAAGGCGTCGGCACTGGCCTCACAGGAAGCACCGTTTGTTCTCCGGTCGACGGTATCGGAGGGGGAACTCCCTCGTCTCTTATTCCTTCGATGGAATCGTCTCCTTGTTGGTTGGAGTTATCTGGCTGGTTTGTATCCGTAGCCATGTTCTTACTGCTTCGTCTTGATCGCGTCTCTTTGTTTATAGCGGTAATTTTACCACTTCTGAGTAGCATAAAAGTGTACCTTCTCACGAAAAAGGACCAGTAAGACTGCAGAATCTTTTATAAGTTTAGTTTTATAAAATAGATTTTCTAGCACAGTCCCACTGGGCGTGCCATTTTGTTTCCCTTGAAAATCGGAAAACAACTGTTGATCTTCCAAATCTAACTTTGGTGACTCATAGGATCAATCAGATTGATCCTAGGACATGTGCTAAAAGATTTATCTTTTGGTTTTAAGAATTTATCCAAGTTCCACACTCGAATAGGGTTGGGATAAACAGAATCCTAAAAGAACATCTATTCGACTACGGGTTAATTTGAAGATAAAATAAGGCTTCTAATAAAAGAGAAGAAAGTTTGTTGGTAAAGGTGAATTTAGTTTGAGGGCGAAGAGAAAAGAATTGCGTAGGAGTAAGGTAAAGAGTAAAAAGGATAAAGACAATAAAGGCAATAAAAGACTTTGTAAAACTTAAAGAAAAAAAAAATAAATTGCATTAAGTTTAAAAGATGGTGCGTTTACATCACGTACATTCTCTTACAATACTCGTTTTCTCTACACTCAGATACTTGAAGTAATTTCAAGAGTAACTTGTACAATAGTAAATTACAACACACTTTGGATATGTCTAAGACACTCTATTTATAGTAACAAAAAATAACCTCTAATAACTTCCACCATAATCTCCTTCCACCACTTGTCTTAAATGCATGGATCCATTATTCATAAGGTGACACGTGTCTCACTCCATTTTCCACAAGCAAAACCGTTCCCTCCAACATTCAAATTTCAAGTACTTTGACACACCATTCGTTATTGGCAGGCGGTCGAACCCTTGGCCTCGGGGTGAGTCCTTCGACTTAGCTTCTTCCTCCTTTCGACCATTTTCTTGCATTCAAGGTATTCTCCACCCTTTTCTTTGGACACTTTCTTTCTAGCTGAGGCGTCGCATTTATGAGCTAACAGATATGTTTGGCTTCCGCGGAACATAATCGCTTGGCAAGTATCTAAGTGTCCTTTTTCTCGATAGAGCACCTTGAAGATTTCATTTTAATTATATATATCTTGGAACAAGTTGAGTCGAAGTTGACCTCTTAGGAAACTTGACACAATTCTTTTGTAGGTCAAATAACTCTCTTTAAAGTTGTTACTAAAGCCTTTCTTATATATACTATGATGACTACTTGCATTCATAATCCTTGTTTGTATAAGTTATAATATTCTTTTAATCTAGGGTGATAAAGAGGAGCATAAAAGACTTTATTCGATGATATGGGATGTGAGGACGCATTCAAAGTTCATAGGAGAAATAAGTATTAGACAATTCAATGATATGAATAATGAGATGTATTCTAGATCATAATTTTAATGTTTTATTAACTAGATCTTGCATTTTCATAAATTTTTGTACTTTATCTATAACTATATATAAAGAGAATACTTTATTTTGGTGTGGCTTATTTTTCTACCATTTTTACCCTTGCTTTATTATATAATTTACTTAATAACTTCTTATTATTAACATCCACATAACTTCTTATTATTAACTTCCACATAACTTTTTATTATTAATTTTCACATATTATATTTTTTAAAAAAATTATTTAAACAAAAAATATCATTCATATTTTTAATCATGCGCATTAAAAAAGCGGACAGACGGACACGCAAGTGCCCGTCTAGCCGCTAGTTATAATAGTGACTTTTATAATAAAAATATATATTTATTTTTACCTCAACTTCCCGCACATTTGAGTCTCTACTTTACCTAACCTAAACCCTGTTAGCAAATAGATCCTCCTCATCTTGTTTCTCTCCTACGTTTTTGTTCCCAATGGTAACCCTTTCGCCTCTGCATAGTCTAAACCTCGGTCTTCTCTTCAACCCTTCCACACACCAAAACCCTATTTCTTCAATCTCTCTCAAACCTTCAACACTCCGTTGTTCAAATTCCGCCAATGTTCCCGCTCAATCTCCCTCACCTCCGGTCCGCATCAGACGCGGCACAAAAATCGAAGCGCAACGTGCCTTACTCGATTATCTTTACTACACTCAATCTTACACTTTCATCGACGCAGATTTTATCGCCAAAAACTCTCCCCATTTCATCTATGAACTTATCCTCAGAGTCAACAACAGAGACGATGATTTTGATCGGGCTATCAGAAGGTACCTTATGTATTACCCTATTAACGAATTTGAACCGTTTTTAGAGAGTATAGGGATTAAACAAAGTGAATTGAAATTACTTCTGCCTAAACATTTGTTTTTTCTCCGTGATGATAGTGTTTTGGTTGATAATTTTCATGTTTTGTTTAATCACGGAGTTCCGAGGAATAGAATGGGGAAAATTTATAAAGAAGCAAGAGAGGTTTTTGGGTATGGGAGTGGTGTTTTGTCCAAGAAATTTGAGAATTATGAAAATTTGGGTTTGAGTAAATCATCTCTTGTGAAGTTGTTTGTTTGTTGTCCATTGCTTTTAGTTGGCGACGAGGTCGATTCTCAGTTTGTTGTTGTTCTTGATTGGTTGAAGAGAATCGGGATTGAAAGTCGATGGTTTGTGAGTTGTATGTGTTCTAAAAGAACATATAGATGGAAAACGATTATTCAGTGTATAGAGTTTCTTCATCAAGGGGGATATTCTGAGAAACAAATGTATGATTTGTTTAAGGCGAATCCGAAATTGTTGTTGGAGGGTTTAGGAAAGAAGGAATATTTGGTTATAGGTCGGTTGATTAAGTTGGGCCTTGACGTGAATGAGATTTGTTCTTGTTTTAGAGAGCATCCTGATATGTGGTCAAGTCCCCGCATGAAAAATTTGATGTCTGTTATTGCTTTTTTGTATAATATTCGAATGGAACAAGATGCTATTGCTCATGTTTTGTATAACTACATGCATCTCCTTAGCAGACATTCAATAAAAGGTTATAGCACGATGTCTGAAGAGTTAGGAGTTGGAAAAACTAGCTTATGTCAAATGATACAGGATGATCCATTAGAATTTTTTAGTTTGGCTTTAAAACCGAGGCAGAAGAAGAATGTAAACGAATTCTTCTATGACCCGCTTAGGTATTTGGAGAAAATAAGTTTCTTGCAGAAACTGGGGTATACGGATAACTCTGAGGAGATGGAAATAGCTATGAAGATGTTTCGAGGAAGAGGTGATAAGTTAATAGAAAGATTTGATTGCTTGGTTGAAGCTGGTTTGGAATATAACACTGTAGTTGGAATGGTAAAGCGATGTCCTTCGATTCTAATCGTTAGGAAAACTTTAATGCAAAAGAAGATTGATTTCTTAAAAAACACTATAGGTTATCCAATAGAACATCTCGTGGGATATCCAAGATATTTTTTCCATGATTTGGACAAATCTTTTGCAAGATTTGCAATGTATGAGTGGTTGAAGAAGAGAAATGCAATAAATCGCGAGTTATGCTTGAATACCATATTTTCAACTACTGAGAAACAGTTTCTAAAACTCATTGTGAATCGGCATCCTGAAGGTCCAACAGCTTGGCGAACTATAAAGAGTTTATCTAACAAATATAAGAATTAACCGTTCCTTATAAGTTTAGTTGAGCTATAAATTTAAATACAAACTTGGCTAAACCTTGCACTTACTTTGGTTTCATTTTGGTTTTGTTTAAGGATTATTTTCTCATCTGCTTAATGAGAAGCAATCAAGCACTTATTGTCACTTAGTTTTCTGACTCAAAAGAAATAATCTTAGTCTATGTTGTCAATAGCGCATTATAGCAGAATAATGTAGCAGTAGTAGGCTTAAGCGTGTAGCTATTGGGTTGTGAGTTGCTGTCACCAATAACATTTTTTGCGGCCCAAACTGCCGTCACATTGTTATTATGGTTTTGGGGCAAATTTTTTCAAAACCCTTGTATTTTTTTAAGCAGTAAGTGTCAATTGGCACCCCATTTAAAGGTAAAACCATGTTCTTCATTCTGTTATGTCTTTTTTCTCTCTATGTAAGTTTATTACAAGTTAACATTACCTTTAATTATATCAAATATGACTGTTTCTCTCATTTTGAGTATTTTTATATTTGAGTATTTATGTTAACATTTACACCAAATTTTAGTCTATGAACAATTTTCACCCTCTAAAACGTAGTTTTAGATTTATAAACTTGAACACAACATACTAACTATATATATAGAACACATATATGTATGAAGATGGATACACAAAGGAAACCTATATATTAGTCCATACAAAATGACTAATTATTCTAAATATCAGCACATTTTATTATGGAAGTGCTATGTTATTGTAGCTTGCAACACAACCATTCCGACCCATAAAATTTGTAATTCTCTCCAATGGCAAGCATCCCATGGGAGGTAACCCTCCTAGAGAAATCCTCCTAGCACCAAGAACACAAACTCCTATGAAATTCTCAGCAATTCCGGCGAGAAAAGTTTGGTACTGTTGATGCCCTACCAGGCATGGTATAGTAATTCTCTTTAAAATCATTTCTTCCAAAAATTATAAGGTGTAATAATTTAGAAATGCTTCTTTTGCTTTGGTTTCACCAAGATACGCAGTTAGATTCTTTTGGTATTGTTTGTAGTATTCCAATTGCTTCCATAATGGTATCACACCGTACACCAAATATCATATAGTTTGCATTATTATGAGAGTCGTTTCATGTTTTTGGAGGCTCTACATAGATTAATCGAAGGTTTCTTATAACAAAACTAATAAAGGTTATGTTCTGGATTGGACCATAGGCTGACCCACTGTCAGACACGGTTCAACCCAACTCCACGTTGAGGAAGGTCTAATGAAGAACCAATCCACTAACACGTGGGACGCTCACACGTGCTCCCCACGCGGGGACACGTCATCAGCAACTATGCACGTCCGAAAGAATATGTCACATCCACCTTTTAGAGATCACATGACAGTTGAACCAGGATGAAGACCACATGTTGGTTTTCCCATACGTCACGTAGACCCTGACAATTATTCGTACTGGGCTTGGTGATCCAACCCATTGCAAAATAACCGTTCGCCAAGCGCTGGTGGCACATTATAAATATGCTCTTTCACTAGAGGGTCAAATATTCTATTCACATACTAGCTTTTTATACTCTCTCTCTCTCTCTCTCTCTCTCTCTCTCTCTCTCTCTCTCTCTCTCTCTCTCTCTCTCTCTCTCTCTCTCTCTCTCTCTCTCTGTCTCTCTTACTTTGTTTCTTACTTTGGCATCGGAGTACCTTGTAGGTACGCCCTCTCCTCTTCACCACCACCGACGAACTAGTCGCACACGACGCGTTGCTGGCTGCTGATCTCTTTCTGTTCCGTTAAGATCAGTGGCGCCATCTGTGAGAAACTTCTGCTTCCTTGTTCTTTCTCCATCAAAAACCGAAGAACCAAAGCATCGCAACTTCTATCGATCATGGTCAGCCCACGCGTTGACGATAACCTCCACGAAATCGCTTTCACCACATTCACCAATGGAGACAACCATGATCCCAACATGGCTGTCCCGACCAAGGAGGGTGACCCCAGGGACATACGCACCGCCTCTCCTTTCTCCAACAATGCGGTCGACAATGTCGCCCAACGGTTCGACTATCTTGTTGTTTTCCAGCCAATTTTCGTGCCGCCCAACGCTGATCCGACCATGGTGGCCTTTTTTGCGGTGATCAACCAGACAAACCTGATGATGTCTCAACAGGATTAATGCATATGAATGTTGGAAAAGGAACGACAATCACGCTTTCCCCCGTGGAGACATATGCATACAATTTATCGCAGTCCATCTTTGAGAAGGCGAGAAACACATCCCCTTTCTCCCCCACAGAGACATCAACAGGACGAATCTCGAAGCCCCTCACTGTGACAACATGGATGTCACCCACGACTAGAAAGACCCCAGCCCGCGGCAACCCAAAAGTGCGACCGCAGTCCTCCCTAGAAGGAATAACCCTCCTTAGTCCCCAAGAGGAGCAAAGTCGATGAGCAGATAGGGAAATCGAAGAGTCGGCCGAGGAGCCCTCCCTGCCGCGGTAGGTGTAACACCCCATTCCCAAAAACACAAATAATTGCAATAAAATAAACGAATATCAGAGTATTTACATACACATTGGGATGTCACAAAAAATACACATAAAGAAAACATCTTCATTAATGATTTTCGATAATTAAACAGCGGAATTATATACATAGATTCACATCATATACATAAATGTCATAATCATCATGTACGGCCACCGCCAAAATATGCAAAATACATCCACCACAACAGGTTCAACAAAACATGATACGCCACAGGGGCACACAAAATCATCAATAAACAATAAACTCCCAAAAAGCCCCGGTGTTACGTATCAGAGCATTCCTACGACTCGCCACAATCCAAGCTAGCTACATACCTGGATTATCTGTACTTCCGAAGAAGCACAGACCACAACAAAAGTAAAGGGGTGAGAAATCACGATCAAATCATAACGGTAATAACGTACTTGAATAAATAGGCAGAAACATATAAAATATTCATTCATATACATCAATCCGGACCTACTGTCCCATGCCAACACATCACTCACAACCATGCAAATATATGCAACACAACCCATGATATGCGGTACCGACTCAACATCACTGGTTCGTCAACCATCCTCAGGATAGATCGCATACGCTCCCTCTAGGCAACGATCTATCCCTACCACGCTCCCCATTTGGAGCCCCGGTAAATCACACTCAGGATAGATCACATCCACTCCCTCTGAGCAACGATCTATCCCTACCACTCCCTTTCGGAGCACCAGAAAAAAATCACACTCAGGATAGATCGCATCCACTCCCTCTGAGCAACGATCTATCCCTACCACGCTTCCCATTTGGAGCACGCGAGTGAATCACATACGCTCCATCTGAGCAATGATTCACCCCGTAAACATGCATATGCAAACCTCATGCACACAACAACACTAGCACACACGGTCCCCTGACCACATCTCATCACATATCATATGCATATATACTAACATACATAAATTCAATCATTCAAATTAAACGAGTATCAAGCATTCAAGCTCTACATCACACATACACTCTCACTGTTCATCCCCAAACATAGAATCAATCACAACCAGCAAGGGTTAAACAATACAAGAGAATAGAACAACACATCACAAAAATTGAAAAATGTTGTCATGCTCGCTAGCTCACTCGCTAGGCGAAGCTTCAGCGAGCACCCGCTACTCGCTCGCTCAGCGAGTACCCTCGCGAAGCCAAACAGAAACATTCTGGGAGCACTCGCTACCCAATTCGCGAAACGAACACCCAGCGAAGGTTCGCTAACAGCTCGCCCAGCGAAGCAGCTGGCGAGCGTCTGCGAAATCAGAAAAATAATCCATTGTGCAGCAGCGGCACAACCTTCCGAAATCAGCCGATTCTACTCAACTCAGTTCCCAAAACATCGGCTCAACATGCAACAACCTAATTACAAAATTTACTCTCGATTTAACCCGACATAACCTTAATTCTACTCAGTTAAACACCTTCCGACATAAACACTGCAACTACCGAAATTCCCAAAATCACCAAACAATCATACTTCATCGCATGCAACAGAATCAACACACTATCAGCAAACATCAGAATCACATACTCATACCATATCATCATCAAAACCTACTGAGGTTAGGGAAATCCCCTTCTACCTAGTATTCATGCAATTACCGAATTGACCCGATTATCTCCCCCCTCCCCCCTTACCTCAATAATTCGAACTGATGATGAAATTCTTGCTCCAAAGATGATCTTCAGCTTCTTCTTGCTCCAATTCCTCTTCTCTTGACCGTGATCCTCCTACTTCTCACTTTCACCGTGTTCTTGCTCTTGCTCTTCCTCCAAGCGTGTTTTTTTTTGTTTCCTCTCTTCCATTCTTCCACTAATACCCTTAATTCCAATTATTTTCTTATTAATCCAAATCTTATTAACAATAATATTAATATTAATAATAATAATAATAATAATAATAATAATAATAATATGAATATTACTAATATCACTATTATTCGCTAAATTATTATTATCATTAATAATTATATTATTAACTTAAGGTCCAAAATCATCGATTAAAATCCAACTCAAAAGCTACACACAATCGAAATCAAACACCCCCACGAAACACGGCGAAAAACAAAACAACACAGAAAAACGAAATAATCAAAATGGGCGTTACAACTCTCCCCCACTTTAATTATTTTCGTCCTCGAAAATACCTGATGAAAACAATTCTGGATACGCTTCCCGCATCCTGCTTTCCAATTCCCAGGTCACACTGCCTCCTGCAGCACCTCCCCAAGCCACTCTCACCAAAGGTATCTCTTTCCCTCTAAGTCGCTTCATCTTGCGATCCTCGATCCTTAATGGCAATGTCTCCACAGTTAGATTCTCTCTAACTTGGACTTCATCTCTCTAAATCACATGAGACGAATCTGGCACATACTTCCGAAGTTGCGACACATGAAACACGTCATGCAAGTTCGAAAGCTCCGGCGGCAACGCCACCCTATAAGCCACATCACCAATCCTCTGCAAAATCTGATACGGCCCGATAAACTTCAGATCCAACTTCTTGGACTTCAATGCACGTCCTACACCAGTCACTGGATTAACCCTCAAAAATACATGGTCACCTTCACTGGATTCCAATTCTTTCCTTCGGTTGTCATAATAACTCTTCTGCCGATCCTAAGATGCTTTCATCTTCTCACGGATCATATGCACTGTCTCAGTAGTCTGCTGCACCAACTCTGGTCCCAACACAACACTCTCATCCGACTCATACCAACACAGAGGAGTCCTACACCTCCTACCATAAAGAGCTTCAAACGGTGCCATCCCGATACTGGAATGGTAACTATTGATGTACGTGAACTCAATCAATCGCAAATGAGTATCCCACGTACCACCTTTCTCTAAAACACAAGCCCGCAACAAATCCTCTAAAGTCTGAATAGTCCTTTCCGACTGACCATCCGCCTGCGGATGATAAGCCGAACTCAGCTTCAACTCGGTACCCAAAGCTTCCTGCAAACTCTTCCAAAATACTGAAGTGAACCTCAGATCTCTATCCAACACAATACTCAACGGCACACCATGCACCTTCACAATTACCCGAATATAGATCTTTGTCAGCTTCTCCAACGGAAAACTGATACTAATCGGCACAAAATGTGCAGATTTCGTAAGCCAATCCACAATCACCCAAATCACATCAAATCCTCTCGCCGTATTTGGCAATCCCGTAATAAAATCCATGGCGATACAATCCCACTTCCAAATAGGAATCTCTAACGGTTGCATCATCCCAGAAGGTCTCTGATGCTCCACCTTCGATTTCTGACATACCAAACAAGCATAAACATAACGAGCAATATCCTTCTTCATACCTGACCACCAAAACAATTTTTTCAAATCCTGATACATCTTCGTAGCTCCTGGATGAACACTCAGGCTACTACGGTGTCCTTCGTCCAAAATTGACCTCTTCATCTCATCATTATCCGACACACACACTTTGCCCGGAAACCTCAACACACCCGCATCATCCAACTTGAAATCACCACCGGAGTCACTTCCTGCTCCTTGCATCAAATCCACAAGTTTCACATCCATCTTTTGATGTTCTCTGATCATATCTAAGAAATCATTCTTCACTTGCAATTTTCCCAACATCACACCATCTGTAGTAAACTCACAAACCATGCTCAAATCTCGGAACTGCTCAAAAAGCTCCATTTCTTTCACCATCAAAGCTGACATATGAATTGTCTTCCTGCTCAAGGCATCCGCAACCACATTCGCTTTCACTGGGTGATAACTCAAACTGAAATCATAATCTTTCAAGAGTTCCAACCATCTTCTCTGCCTCATATTCAACTCTTTCTGATCAAACAGATACTTCAAACTCTTGTGATTGCTGAACACCTCAAATCTTGAACCATATAAATAGTGTCTCCAGATCTTTAACACAAAAACCACCGCAGCCAATTCAAGGTCATGAGTATGATAATTCCGTTCATGCACCCTCAATTGTCGCGAAGCATAAGCTACCACTTTTCCATTCTGCATAAGAACTCCGCCTAATCCCATCTTAGACGCATCACAATACACCACAAAAGGCTCATTCGGATTCGGTAACACCAACACCGGCGCTGAAGTCAATCTCTTTTTCAGCTCTTCAAAACTCTCTTCACAAGCAGCATCCCACACAAACACTTGATCTTTCCTAGTCAACTGAGTTAATGGCAACGCCAATCTGGAAAAACCTTCAATAAATCTTCAGTAGTAACCAGCCAAACCCAAAAAGCTTCTAACCTCTGTTACCGTCTTCGGTGGTTCCCACTGTAACACCTTGCCACTGGTCTGAGGCACCTGAGACGACTTCGGCTTCTCACAATGAGTACTGATGTGGCCCTTCTCACCACAGTTATAACAGATAGGCATCACGACCCGACAATCAGCCATCACGTGGCCTGGCTTACCACACTTGAAACACTTTTTCACCTCCTGAGGACACGCAATGGCACGATGGCCCGTGTCACCGCACCGAAAACACTTTCCACCAGCAAACGATCTTCCTTCTCTAGGCTTCTTATCATCAGCACCCTTGAACTTTCCTTTATCAGTCGGAACACTATAAGGAGTACCACCAAACCTCTGCTTACCCTTACGGTCATTAGCAGCTTTGTAATGCGCAATCCTCGCCCTGTTGTCATTGTCATAAATCCTGCTTCTGCTTATCAGCTCAGGATAATCCCTGATCTTCTGACAAGCTATTCCCATCTTCACTTCCGGACATAGCCCATTCTCAAACTTCAAACATTTAGAGGTCATCGCTCCATCAGTATTGTAATGGGGACAATACTGCACTAGTTCCTCAAACTTAGCGGCATACACCGCCACGATCATATTGCCCTGCTTCAACTCCAAAAATTCTATCTCTTTAGCACTTCTGATATCCTCCAGAAAACCAGTGCGGACAACATCCCAAGTAATTGGAGTTCCAGCAGTCTCCAATCTTTGGCGACTATTGTCCCACCAAGCCTCCGCTTCACCCTCTAGCATGTGAGTACCGAACCTCACCTTCTGTTCATCACTGCAACCCATCGTTCTGAAGATCTTCTCAATCGCCTTCAGCCACTTCTGCGCCGCTTCAGGATCCAAAATCCCTCCTTGAAACGTTGGCGGCTTGTTACTCTGAAACTGCGCCAAGTCTCTGAACTGCGCACCCGCATCGTGGTTCTGATTAGCAACCACCTGCGACATCACTTGCATAGCCGCAACCAACGCCGCATCATTCCATCCCGCCATACTGCTCAACAACAACAACACCAGGTTAACAGAAAACAACAAGATCTATCCTACAGACTAACTCAACTACAACACTGGCCGGACGGACCGACCTGCTCTAATACCAACTTGTAACACCCCATTCCCAAAAACACAAATAATTGCAATAAAATAAACGAATATCAGAGTATTCACATACACAATGGGATGTCACAGAAAATACACATCAAGAAAACATCTTCATTAATGATTTTCAATAATTAAACAACAGAATTATATACATAGATTCACATCATATACATAAATGTCATAATCATCTTGTACGACCACCGCCAAAATATGCAAAATACATCCACCACAACGGGTTCAACAAAACATGATACGCCACAGGGGCACACAAAATCATCAATAAACAATAAACTCCCAAAAAGCCCCGGTGTTACGTATCAGAGCATTCCTACGACTCGCCACAATCCAAGCTAGCTACATACCTGGATTATCTATACTTCCGAAGAAGCACAGACCA